>JAGIQG010000008.1:79695192-80295192 GCA_024679065.1 Sphyrna mokarran | reverse complement strand
AACTCTAGAATTTATTTCATTAACCTCACAGCAATGTTACAGTAATATTAATACTAGACACATATTCCAAGATATTGATCTCCACTACCAAAATCTGCAAGAGAGGGTCATAGGGAGAAGTTAAAAGGTAAGATATGTGGAACACGTCCTAACATGCCTCAAATCTGGTGGCAATCATTTTACAGAAGATTATGGAGCAACCAAGTGTCCTCCTGTGGTAAGGTGAGATCATCATTAAATATTTAAGTCCACCTTCATGAATGCCTTTGGGACACTAATTTTAAGTTACTGCTATTGCGTGGGAATTCAGCAGTGAAATAGATACTAGCAGCTGTGCAAGATAAATTGTTGTTTCAGCACCTTCAGATGGAGATAATATATTCCTTACAAATGTTCAAGGAAGCTTTTGGCCTTTGTCAGTCTCACAATTCTTAACCTTAATCTTTAGCTCAATCCCACTGTCCTCCCAAATGAAAGTCATTCCCCCTTTTGATTACTGTCACTTATTGTTGACCTTCTCCCTACCATTTGCTGACATCCTCTTCCCCTTTCCTGGCCTCCACTCCCTCTGATAGCAATTTTTTCCCTCATCCCAATTTCCTATCTTCAAGCTCAAGATTGCCATTCTCTTCCGTTCCCACTGCTGTGCTTAACTTCCATCCCCACTGCTGTGCTTAACTTCCATCCCCCATCCCAACCCCTCCCCACACACACACACACACACAATTGTCACCCTTCTTTTCTGCAGATTACCAACCTATTCCTCTCTTCACATTACCAAATCCTATTTTCAATCTTTCTCTGCCTCCAAATTGCCAAACTCCCACTCGTCACCCCTTACCCCAGTGCCAATGTGATTGCTAAGTCCCAGCTATGGCTTTCTGCTACTGGTGTTCTCTCTCTCCTACCCTACGGCCAGACTATCCATTTGAGAAGCAGCTAAGAGGGAACTACAAAATTTGAATGAGATGCTCCCCATAAAATCAGCAGCATCACCATTTCCCCAACCTTGTCAAATTTTCACCTATTTTTGATATCATGTAACCTCCTTATTTCCCATAAATATCAGGATTACAGGTTTTAGTTGGATTCAGTAATCAGTAAAGTGTTTACATGATTCCCTTCATTTTATCCACTGGAGAGTTAAATAATGTGTTTCCTGGCCTGTGACAATTTAGCTGAACGTGACCAGGACAGAATACAGCCACTCTAACTCACTTTCAATTTATGGAAAGAAAAATTGTCTGAGAGTCTGATCACTAATCTAGTGACTCCTGCTGGAAATTCCCTTAAGAAACTTTCCATTTTCTTATGTTAAATTTACATCTGCACAATGCTCAATGTGCCTTGTGTACTCAACAGCTATTTCTTTGTATAGTCCTGGGAATAAGGGTAGATGGTGGTGTAGTGGTGCTGTCACTGGACTAATAATATGGATGTCTAAGCTAATGCCCTGAGAGCATGGGTTCAATTCAAATCATAGCAGCTGATGGGATTTAATTTCAATTAATAAATCTGGAACACAAAGCAAGTCTCAAAAATGGTGACTATCAATTACTGATTGTTGTAAAAACCCGTACTGTTCATTAAATGTTTTTCAGGAAAGGAAATCTGCCATCCTTAACTTGTTTGCTTACATGTGACTCAAGACCCAGAGCAATGTGCTCGAGTCTAACTGACCTTGTAATGGCCCAATAAACCCTCTCCATTCAAGGACAATTAGAGATGGGCAATAAATGCTGACTTTACCAATGGTGCCAACATCCCATGAAAAATGTTTTTAAACTTAAATATAAAGAATGAGAGTATACACATATCCATTCCCCTGTTCTACTATACAGTCGTGAATATATTTGGAAAAGTCTGTTTTTCCCTTTCATTTTGCAAGGGTTTTCTTTAATGTACAAAGAATATTTAGACTTGAGCACATTCATTCAACATAACCAATGCAATATAAATAGAAACACAAGAGATAGACTTGATTTCAATAGTCAGATGACTAAAATTCATATCATGAGGCCTGTAAGCTTCAGTTTGGGCATTCCATCTACATCAGCGCAGCCTTCAGAATAGCTGAAGTTGCTTTGTTGACTCCTGAAATGGTATTAATTGAAGTTAATTACCAATTATGTTATCTATTTTAAATGAAATTCAATCTTCAGGGTTATAACTTCAAAACTTAAAAAAAATTCCTGAAAGTAATCTTTAACATAATTATTGTGATAAGGAACTTCATAAATAATGAAAATGATGAATTATTTTGAAATATGGTCACTGTTATGAAAGAAGCAACAACTTTGCACGTGGCACAATCTCACCAATAGGAAGTTAGATAAGCAAAATGAAAACAGAAAATACCAATAATACTCAACAGATCAGGCAGCATTTGTGGAGAGAGAGAAAGAAAAAGTTAAATTTTCATGTCAATGATTTTTGAAAGGTCATAGATCTGAAACATTAACCCTGTTTCATTCTACTTAGATGATATCAGACCTGCTATTTATTTCCTACATTTTGTGCTTTAATTTAGATCATTTGTAGAATTTTCCTTTTGTATTCAATTAAATAATTAACTAGTAAATCTTCTTCTGATGTAAATTGATAAATAATTATTGATTAAGGTACTGGGAGAACTCCCTGCTCCTTTTTTGATTAGTGTTATGGGATCTTTAAGATCCATCCAAACAATTATTTAGGACTTTGATTTAACACCTCATTGAAAAGGTGGCAATACAGCAGTCACAGTACTAAAGTATCAACCTAGATTAAAAGAATATAGTTAGGACACTTCAGTTTATCTCATACCATAAATAGAATGGTAGTAAATGACAGAGTGAGCATAAAATTGTAGGCTGTAAATTTATTTTTCTAATCCCAATAGGAAAGCACCAATAAGTTGACAGGACAACAATCAATGCTGTTTCGTTCATTTACTCCTACTCGCATGGAAGGCCGTCTTCAAGCTTCTACATCAATTGCTAATGCGAAAAAGTTGTTTTGACTGAAGAAAGATTTTTTCATTCTGCTTCTGTATTATGGGGTTTCATTCTTATGTCATTTAATTATATTATTGTCTCACAAGATGCCTAAAAATGAACATTTGAGTAATATAATGTTTATATTCTTATCTATATAAACAAACATTTAGTTGTTTATGGAAACATATCTTGGTCCATTTATCTCTGTGTGGTGATTCAGTGGAGTCAATGTATGTAAAAGTATTTCACTTATTTGTTAAAGTCTGTGTACTTACATTATAGAAAGTATTTTTAAATGTTTTATGTTGAGTCACTACATTGTGAACTCCATTTTAAAAAAATGAAAAATAAAAACATTTTTATGTTTTAACTTTTTTAACTTAATAAAAATGCATGGAAACATTGAATTATAGAATTCCTACAATGCAAAAAGAGGCCATTCAACCCATCGAGTCTACACCAACTCTCTGACGAAGTATCTTAACCAGGCCCTCTGCCTCACTCTATCGCTGTCACTCCACACAATCACCATGGCTAATCCATCTAATCTATACAGCTTGGGACACTTAAGGGAAATTTACCATGGCCAGACACCTAGCCTGCACATCTTCGGACAATAGGAGGAAACCCATGCAGACATAGGGAGAATGTGTGTGGAGTTTGCACAATCACCCAAGGTCAGAGCATCATTATTTCAGTATTCCCTTGCAAATCACACAACATTAGGTGGCACAGTGGTTAGCATTGCTGCCTCACAGCACGAGGAACCAAGGTTCAAATCCTGGCTTAGATCACTCTTTATGCGGAGTCTACATGTTCTCCCCATGTCTGTGGGCATTTCCTCTGGATGCTCCAGGTTTCCTCCGGATGCTCCAGGTTTCCTCCCACAGTCCAAAAAGTGTGTTAGTTACTCTTCTTTAGTGTATCCAAACAGACAGCAGGATGTGGCGACTAGTGGATTTTCACTAACTCCATTACAGTGCTAATGTAAACCTACTTGTGACACTAATAAATAAACTTAAACCATCCTGACTAGGCAATCCATTATTATTCCTTCACTGAAGCTGGAAAATCCTCAAACTCTATCTAACAGTACAATGAGAGTAAATTCACTTCATGGATTGCTTCCAGATAGCAACTCATCATCACCTTTTCAAGGCCAATTAGCATGGGTAATAAATGCTGGCTTACCACATCATAGGAAAGTATCCAGCTATATTCAGAGTGTTTTAAGTCTATTTCCAAGAGTTACCTGCTGGCCAGTTTGTAGGTAAAGTATGTAACTGACTTCATGAGCTGAAAAGAACCAGCTTTAATTCCCAGCTTGTGCTGAGCTTGCTAATCTTAGCAGAGGAAGCACCTAGGAGTAAAACAGGTTTTAGATTCTTGTACTGTTCATGTTCTTTCATCCCTGTTAGAAATTATGCCTGTACCATTTCAGATGAGAGTAACAGCTGGCTCAATTGCACTGCTCTCTTCAGTCAATTAATGTTTCACATGAAAGCAGCATTTGACCAAGTGAAAAAACAAAGAATGCCAGCAAAATTGAAATTAATCAGGGTCAAAGTGATATCTCTCCAAAGGCTGGAGTTTGACACAAAGTGAAATGTTTTGGTTGTTGGCCAGCCATCAGTTGTAGAACATGGAGAACCACAAGAAAATGTTCTCAATCTAAGTCTCAATCTCCTGTTATTTTATCGTGGTCCTTTTTTTGTTATTAAGCAACAAAGCTCTTTCTGAACTGTAGGAATTGAGAAGTTAAAGTTTGTTTATTAGTGTCAGAAGCAAGCTTATATTAACAGTGCAACAAAATTAGTACAAAAATCTCTTAATCGCCACATTCTGGTACCCATTCAGGTATACTGAGGGAGAATTTAGCATGACTAATATACAAAACCAGCACGTCTTTTGGACATTTACAGATTACTTCACAGTATTCAGTTTCATTCACAATTCTTGGTATGAAGTGTTTTACAATTCACAGGATGCAGGTGTCACTGTTGGGCTCAGTACTGAATAGATTGTGGCAAAGAAGTCACAGAAACAAAAATATTAATGGGCCTGAATTTCTGCAGAGTGGTAGATTGACATCTGCTCTTATTTTCTTACCTGAATTTTTTTCTAACCTATCTCACCCAACCTTCAGATTCAGTCTGGCTGATATCTGAGCATTGCAGCACACCTCCCTGAGCTTAATATAAGGGCAGTTCTATCAGATACATGGAGGCCATATTCCTTTTTTCAGATAACTACCTGCCATAAACCAATTAAGTTAAAGGTCCAGCAAAGTTTAAAGATACAGGTAGAAAGTAAGTGGGGAAGATTTGGTGAGATAGTGAGGTAGTCAAGTTGAGCTTTGCCTCAGGAGGAATCCTATGAAGGTGAAAAATCCGTGTGAGGGCTGAGGGAGTCCCATGCAGATTCACAGGTGGAAGTGGAGTGGTTTGTACAATAGTTACCCAAAGTTAGGAGTGGTTTTAAACATTTTCTGTGTAACTATTGATGTAATAGTCTAAGTAATCATACATCACATTTAAATCACATTTTTCAGATGATTTCCAGTTCAAGGCAATGATCTATGGGACATTTGCATTTTCCAGACAATTAAATAGCACCCTAACCACTCTTATTTATAAACCAATTTACAAGTACAAAAATACATTACATTTTCAAAACACCATCTCACAATAAGTTATAAAGATAACATCCAATATAATAGTATCAACAATAAACATGCCATTTTAAATACAGTAGCACAAACAACATAGTGCAGTGACAAACAGCTAGTATGCATTGCAAGTTACCCACAACTAGCCTTTCAAAGTTGCAATTAAATCAACAATAAACCAGCAAGTTATAATATGAACAGTACTGACAGCTAACGCTGACCTTTAACCAATAACAAACTCCATCACAATAAGAAAGGGTTCATTATAAGCTATCTATAACTTTCCAAGGCATTACCCTTCATATTTTCCCCTTCCAAGTGTTCTGTTCTCAGGACTGATGGCACCTGAACCTGGCAAATGGAAGAAGAATTCTGCAATGGGTGTTTGGGGTATCTCCAATTACACTGTCGTGGATGTATCTATTACCACACATACTCACTGAATGCTCTAATTTTTTTTGCAGTCACAGTAAGAAGTGTCACAACACCATATCAAACTCCAACAGGTTTATTTGGTAGCACAAACCACAAGCTTTCAGAGCACTGCCCCTTCATCAGGTGAGTGGCAGTTGTGTTCACAAACACTGCATATGCAGACACAAACTCAATTTACAAACTACTGGTCGGAATGCGAGTCTTTACAGGTAATCAAGTCTTGAAAGTACCGACAACGTGACTGGAGAGAGGGTTTTGGAGTCAGACATACATCCAAGACACAGCTCTAACAGCAGCGCTTCCTGAACAGCCCAATACAAATAATCCGACCCTTTGCCTAACCCCGCCCTCTGCCTGAGCCCAGCATTTTTGTACCGCCCCTCGCGCCTGACCCCACTTCCTAGACATGCCTGTCTGATTGGTCACGTCTCTTAGCTCCGCCCTATGCCTGACCTCGCGCTTAGTCCCGCCCCTGGTCCAACCCGTGCTCCGCCCCGCCTCGCCTCATAGGCAAATCTGGAGTTCCATTTGTTTCAAGTGTTGGAACCGGAAGTGGGGTAAAAGTGGGAGCGAAATAGATTAAATTCTGAATCAAGAAATGGATTTAAATGAAGAGACACTGAAAAAACAGCTGGGAAAGGTGAGACCCACATAGCGAGAATGACAGAAGGCAAAAGATGAAGGGTTGCGAGATGTGAGGGTGTGCGGATGGACAGGGTTGTGGGGGGGGCAGGGAGGGAAGGGACTGGGAATGGAGGAGAGAGGGGGGATGAATGTGGTGACAGGTTTCTGCAATTCAAAGGTGTCATTATGGCTTTCAGAAATAATAAGGGTCTTTGCTCAATTTAAGGTGCCCACTGTGAGATGTTGGGAAAAGGTGTGACATTCACTACTGAAGTTGAAATAATAAAACTGGAAGAGGGGAAAATGTAGGCTGGACTTTTTATTTTCCCAAATCACCTTGAACTTTTCTTTTCAGTACAAATTCCGGGACCTGACCATTGAGGAGCTGAAGATTGTGCATCAGAAATTTCCTGACCTTAAATTGTCAATGGGCACATACAGTAAGCCTTTCAAATTTTGCTGCAGTGAGCTGATGAATGGCAGATGGAGTTTAATTCAGATAAATGCGATGTGATGCAGATTGAACCAGAGCAAGACTTACTTAGTTAATGGGTTGTATTTTGTGGCAGCCTAGAACTGCACCATTGCATAAATCAGTATTCATTGAATCTCCAAAATTTGACAAGTCATGTAGTTGAGTTCAGCTGTAATGACGTTATCTATTGCCATGAAATCCCCTCAGGCCCAACTCTCCCAAACATCTTTCTTAGGTTTCACGAGAAACATGTCTTCAATGGAATGACGCCTTATCTCCTATCCATTCCGTATTTCTGATATGTGGCTGATGAGTTTGCTAAGTTTAAATCTGTAGTAGCACGTAATAATTTCCTTGCATGTCTCAGTGGGCTTTTTTCTGCGTTCAAATTCATCTTTGAAAAGAAACAATCAAATGATTTCCCCTTCCTTGACAAAGTAGTTGAGAAATCTACCGGAGTTCACTACCATAGTCCATTGCAAGCTTACTTTCACTGGTCAATATAACACCAGAATTCATACAAATCCACTCTGTATAGGATTTGCCTTTTTGGCAACCTCGCCAGCAGACACTTAAAGATGCAAGGACTGATCAGGGACAGTCAGCATGACTTTGTGAATGGAAAATCACGTCTCACAAATTTGATTATATTGAAGGTAGATGAGGGCTATGTAGTTGATATTGTCTACATGGGCTTTAGCAAGGCCTTTGACAAGGTACTGCATGGTAGGTTGTTGCATAAGATTAAATCTCACAGGATCCAGGGTAAGGTAGCTAAATGGATACAAAATTGGCTTGATGACAGAAGCCAGAGGGTGGTTGTAGAGGGTTGTTTTTCAAACAGGAGGTCTGTGACCAGCAGTGTGCTGGGTCTACTGTTATTTGTCATGTATATTAATGATTTGGATGAGAATATGGGAGGCATGGTTAGTAAGTTTGGAAATGATACCAAGCTTGGTGGCATAGTGGACAGTGAAGATTATTATCTCGGATTGCAACAGGATTTTGATCAATTGGGCTAGTGGACAGATGAATGGCAGGTGGAGTTTAATTTAGACAAATGCGAGATGATGCAATTTGGTAGACTGAACCAGGATAGAACTTAGTCAGTTAATAGTAGGATGTTGGGGAGAGTTACAGAACAAAGATCTATGGGGTACATGTTCATAGCTCCTTGAAAGTGGAGTCACAGGTGGACAGAGTGGTGAAGAAGGCATTCAGCGTGCTTGGTTTCATTGGTCAGAACAGTGAATACAGAAATTGTGATGTCTTGTTGAAGTTGTACAAAACATTGGTTAGGCCACACTTGGAATATTGTGTACAGTTCTGGGCACCCTATTATGAAAGGATATTATTAAACTAGAAAGTGTGCAGAAAAGATTTACTAGGCTGCTACCGGGACTTGATGGATTGAGTTATAAGGAGAGACTGGATATACTGGGACTTTTTTCTCTGGGAATTAGAAGGCTGAGGGCGATCTTATAGAGGTCTATAAAATAACGAGGGGCACAAATCAGTTAGATGGTCAATATCTTTCCCAAAAGTAGGGGAGCCTAAACTACAGGGCATAGATTTAAGGTAAGAGGGGAGAGATATAAAGGGGTGCAGAAGGGCAATTTTTTTTCTCACTGAGTGTCTGGAACAAACTGCTGGAGATAGTGCTAGAAGCGGGTACAATTTTGTCTTTTAAAAAGCATTTAGACAGTTATATAGGTAAGATGGATATAGAGGGATATGGGCCAAATGCGGGCAATTGGAATTATCTTGGGGGTTTTAAAAAAAAAAGGGCAGCATGGACAAGTTGGGCTGAAGGGCCAGTTTCCATGCTGTAAACCTCCATGACTCTAATAGGACCCAAGCCTTTTGTAAGTGTGATACAGAAACAGAGCTTGTCAAAGTCAATCAGCAACATAATGGCTACCCTGATTTCACACTATTGTGTAACTTGTGAGTGGCAGAAGGCTGTTACTTTCAACCTTGAAAATTGCCCCGTTGACCTACCGTCACCTTGGAAGGGCAAAGAATCTCAAATTTTGGGCAACAATGAAAGCTAGCGATTTCATGCTGCTATGATGCAGTCGCAACATATGTGGTATTTGCCATGAACAGAATGTTGCTGTCAAGCCAGAAAGATGTTCTGCTTATCACACAAAAATGAGCAAAGTGGTACATGAATTTCAGTGCCAGTATGATGCTAGATTTGTAGGCTGAACGTCCTAAAGATTGGTGGATTGTATCATATAGCATGTTCATTCCACTTCCACAATGGGCAAGGTACAGGCTGTACCCAACTTGTCTGTACTTGCATAACTCAAAACACAAGTAGCCAACATTGGATGTGATTCTGCAATTGAACATACATAAATAATTGTCAGTGTACTAAGATTTACAGTGACAACCAATTTAAAATTGTCAGGCTCGGAATGTAGTACATTTGCCTGGAAGCTGCACATATTAATACACATGGCACCGTTTTTTGCAGACAGAAAGAATGTGTAAACACGTTGTGCTTATTTCAGCTAAACAAAATAGGTGCCAGCCATTCATTGATTCATTCCTCTGGGCAATGCCATGACCAACCAGTCAAACTGCTTTGTTTAAATTTCAAACTATGCTCGCGTGTTAACTATCATTCATCGTCAACTGTGCATTCTATATAGCGACACCTAACATTCACCATCCACTTTCCAACAATAAGCACTCTCTTTCTTTTTATACATTATAAATTTGATGTTCCAATCTCAATTGGTATTTTTGCTAATTGTCCTAATGAGTGCATGATGATAAGTTTTGAGAAATAAAAGTCTCATTTTTCAATAATATGGAAGAAATTTCTGCACATTGAGTAGTGGGTGACAAATAGTTTGATCATTTAGCAAATGTGGAGGAGCTGAGCGTGATGGTGGTGAAGTAGAGCAGGATGTTGCTGTCTTTTCTATTGATGTAAATGTGAAATGGGAAAATAGAAGAAAAAGATTTTTTATGTCTTGGTTCTCAGGCACTGAGTTAGATAGTAAGTGAAACTACAATTGGTAACCATGCCACTGGCCAGAGAAAAGAAAATTCAGCTTGAGTTCTTCATTCCTAATCCCTCAGCACTGACTCCTGTTGGAAAAATTTTGTGTGTATTTGTTTAAAAAAGGATTGAATTTGCCTTTGATGTTTTCTGACTGTTGAATAGCTTGTTGGCAGTTTTATGATCTTTGGCCAGTCCCGGGACATTGAGAGGGGAACCAAAAGAGAAAATGCTGGAAAATCTCAGCAGGTCTGGCCAGCATCTATAAAGAGAGAAAAGAGCTGACGTTTCAAGTCCAGATTACCCTTTTTTGAAATTGACACAGACATTGGGGGAGGTCTGGTTTTAAGTAAATAAAGACTGCAATTCATGGCACCTGCTTTTGGGATAAAACCACAAGATTTGAACAAACAGAAAAATAATTTTAATGTACAAGTTCAGAAAGACAAATTATTTTATTTACCTTGTACTCCATATGATTCAGGGTATGACACATTAATAGACAAACTGTGGTGGAACACACTGAACAACAAAATAAATGGCAGGTACAACCAAGACAATGTTCATGGATTTCTCAAAAATCCACCCTGACGTCAATAAACAACAATTGAAACAATTGTATTGAAACAATTTCTCACCAGCGATTCTCACCTTCAAAGCTCTCCTTGAAATTCTGTCCAAAGTTGCTCCCACCTATCAATAGCCCCCCTCAGAGTTTCAATTTTGCCTTCCATGATTCTTTGCCCCTAGATTCCCAAGTACTCTTGAATATGAGCCCACAAGGGAATGAAGTATAAGAGAAGAGACATCTTGCTACAGATGTTGAGACATTGGTGAGATTGAAAAATTGTGTACAAATCTGGTCTGTCTTGAAGAGAGATATACTTGCATTGGAAGCAGTTCAGAGAAGATACACTTGGTTAAAAGGGGTCACGAAAAGGATTGGCGAACAGGATTAAGGAAAATCCCAAGGCTTTTTATACATATGTAAAGAGCAGGAGGATAGCCATTCCAGGATAAAGGAATGAATCTATGTGTGGAGCCGGAGGAAATGGGCGAGGTATTAAATATGTACTTTCCATCAATATTCACAAGAAAAAAAGGACTTGGTGGATGATGAGTCTGGGAAAGAATGTGTAGGTTGTTTGAGCCATGTTGAGATCAAAAAAGAGGAGGTATTGGAGTTCTTGAGAAATGTTAAGGTAGACAAATCCCTAGGGCCTGGTGGGATATACCCCAGAATACTGAGAGAGGTAAGAGAGGAAATTGCTGGGGCTTTGAGAGAAATCTTTATCCTCGCTTGCTACAGGGGAAGTCCCAGCGGTTTGGAGAATAGCCAATGTTGTTCCTTTGTTTAAGAAAGGTAGCAATAATAATCCAGGTAATTACAGGCCAGTGAGCCTTACATCAATGGTAGGGAAATTATTTGAGAGGATTCTTCAAGACAGGACTTTTCTTCTTGGAAATAAATGGACGTATTAGTGAAGGGGAGGTCATGTCTCACGAACTTGATCAAATTTTTCGAGCAAGTGCCGAAGATGATTGACAATGGATGTTGTCTGCATGGAGTTCAGTAAGGCCTTTATCAAGGTCCTTCATGGCAGACTGATGCAGAAGGTGAAGTTGTATGGAATCAGAGGTGAGCTGGCAAAGTTGATATGAAACTAGCTCGGTCAAAGAATTCAGAGGGTAGCAACGGAAGAGTATGTTTCTGAATGGAGAGCTGTGACAAGTGGCTTTCTTAAGGGATCAGTGCTGGGACCTTTGCTGTTTATCATATATATATGATTTGGAGGAAAACGTAACTGATTTGATTAGTAAGTTTGCAGACGACACAAAGGTTGGTGGATTTTTTTGGATAGTGATGAGAATCATCAGAGGATACAGCGGAACATAGATCAGTTGGAGATTTGGGCAGAGAAGTGGCAGATGGAGTCAACAAGGTTATCAGAGGCATGGACAGAAGTTTTTTCCCCAGCATGGAAGAGTCAATTACTAGATTTAAGGGGCAAGGTTTAGAGGAGAGGTATGAAGCAGATTTTTTTTTTGTAAGGAGTAGCGGGTGCCTGGATCTCATTGCTGGGGGAAGTGGTGGAAACAGATATGATAGTGACTTTTAAGGGGCATCTTGACAAATACATGAATAGTATGGGAATAGAGGTCTTTGGAAGGGTAGGGGGTTTTAGTTCATGCATGGTCGGTGCATGTTTGGAGGGCTGACGGGCCTGTTCCTAAGCTGTAATTTTCTTTGTTCTTTGTTTCATGGGATGAAAGGCTTACCTTACGAAGAATGGTTGGGCCTATGCTTATTGGAGTTTAAAAGAGTGATTGTGATCTGTAGGATTCTGAGGCGACTTAACAGGGTAGATGTTGGGAGAATGTTTCCTCCTGGGAAACTTAGAACTAGTAATATATGGTTGAAAAATGTGGTCATTTAGATCAGCAAAGTGGACTTGATGGTCTGGATGGCCTACTGGATGGCATCTATTTCGTATGATTTTCTGAAGTCAAGAATATAATGGAATATTCTCAACTTGCCTTGATGAAGACAGTTCCGGTAACACTCAAGAAACTCAACACCATCCCAGTGTAAAACACCTATTTTATCAGCATTCCATCCACCAGCAGCGCACAGTGCCATCAACCGTGTATACCATCTGAGATGCAGCTCACGAAGCCTTGTTTGAAATCACCTTCCAAACCTGTGACATCCATCACCTAAAAGTTAAGAGCAGCAAACACATGGAAACAACATCACCTGCTATTATCTGCATTGAAATCTATTTGTCACTGCTTTGCCCATTTAGTCTATCAATATTGTTTTGTGATTTTGTTTTTCCTCCTCTGCACAAATTATTATACTACTGACCTGAAGTATTATTGGTCAACTTTGATACATAACTCTTTATTGTGGGTCATATATACATTGATGATCATAGATGTCATGAGTCACTGAAAACTATCATGAAGGCATAATGAGCAATTAAAAAGACAAATAGTATGTTGGTTTTTGAACAAAGATGTCGCACTGCAAATCCATAGAGCCTCGATAAACCAGTGCAGTTTTAGTCTCCTTACCTTAGGAAAGATATACCTGCCATAGGGGAGTACAATGAAGGTTCATCAAGCTAATTCCTGGGATGCAGGGATTATCCTTTGAGGAAAGGTTAAATAGACTGGGCCTTTATTCTCTGGAGTTTAGAAGAATGAGAGGTGATCTATTTCATGCATGAAGATTCTTAAAAGGCTAGAAGGGTAGATACAGAAAGGGTTTTTCCCCTAACTGGGAGTTGTAGAATCAAAGGAGATGGCCTGAGGGTGAAGAATCTTTGGAATTATTTATCCTCGAGGATAATGGAGGCACAATCATTGAATAGCAGGTATCATAGATTTCTATATTTAAAAACATTAAGGCATTTTGGAATAGTGCAGGAAAATGATGTCGAAATAAAAGTTCAGCCTTGATGTGAAACAACTGGATGGCTCCCCGTTCTATTTCTTATGTTCTTTCACAATCACTAAATGTCTCTAAGCATTTTACAGCCAATGAAACCTTTTTGAAGTGTGGTCGCTCTTGTAAAGTAGGAAACGCACAGTCAATCTGTACACAGCAAACTCTCAAACAACATGTGATGATGATCTGAAAGACTATTTTTGTGATACATTTGAGGAATAACTGTTAGCCAGGAAACTGGGGTGAACTTATCCTCCTCCTCTTCCAAGATAATGACAAAAACTGTTTTACAATCACCCAAATGGGTATATGAAGCCTCAGTTTAATTCTGATCCAAAAAACAGCATTTTGAGAGTATGACTTTTCCGTAGTGCTGCAGTAGGATTGTCAGCCTAGACTTTTGTGCTGAAGTCTCTGGAGTGGGACTTGAACCAGCTAAAATAATGGTCCTCTAGGAATTTGCCACCCATGGAGGAGGAAAGGAGGAAATTGGGCTTTTTTACCCAGATACAAGTGCATTGGTCAAACGCAGTTGGGACACACTAGCCTATCAAATATACTTTTAATCTGAGTCTCTTTGAATGGTGTTTTGTAAATAATGCAAGTGGAAATGTGAACTATTCTTCAGTGAATAATTGTACACCAATCCAATGGGATTCCAGCAGTCAATGGGACTAAAAAAGATTTCTGTTCAAATTGCAGCTTTCAGCGATGGCTCCCAGAAAGATCTGCTAAGCTTAATTGGAACCATCCCTATTGGATACCAAGGTAAACTCCTTTCCCCATCTTAGCAGCAAGAGCAATTACTGACTGACATCAGAGAGCAGAATTGTTCTATCAGTAGAAGTCTATTCCTGTTGGAGAATCCATCATTATTACTGAGTATAAAGTGCAATATGCTGAAGTGAAAAATGCATTACAAACAATAGGCACTTGGGCATTAACAATCATGTTTTGCACTCTTAATTCTTCATCTTGCACTTCTCTTATTGTTAAGGACAAACCAATTCTTCACTCCTATATTCTACAGCCCAAAATATTATCTTCAGAAGTCCAAGTTTGGATTAAAATAAAATATATCACAGACTGCTTTTTCACATTTAAGAAGATGTGATATGAAAATTTTACATTGCTATAATTGTTTTATTGAAATCCTAATGCTGTAACCACTTGGACAACATACTATGGAGGTAAGTTGTTGGGGACAATGTGGTAGCTTATGAACCACTCACAGCAAAAAACACATTCAGAAAAGGAAATCTGAAGGGAGAAGGCTGGTTCAGACCACATGTAATAAATTCTTGATCTTTCTGTGCAAGTGCTTATATAATCTTGATCTGACATCATAATCATTTAATCATAAGGCTAAATCAATGTGTATTTTATAACAACATTACAGTCTATGGGAGGTCTTTATCTTTTTTGCTTGTATGTTAATAATTATGTACCATAGCCTGAGTGATGATATATTGCATTTTTAAAAATGTTAACCAAGGGATTTTTTCCTTAATAAAATATCACTGAGGGAAATCCATTCCTGATCAGCACCTGAAGGTATAGATAGTGCAGTACCTTTTATGCATGAATGATTTGTTGTTTAAAATACTATGGATAAGGAACATTTGAACTTCACTTGGCTTGAATTAAACCAATTCAATTTCTTAATTTTCTTCCAACCGCTCCTAAATCTTCTTTTTGCTATGTGTTATTCCTGGACATGTCACCTCACTGTCCCTGATGTTTTCATAAAACATGTTCACTTTTCTATCTTACATGGAATTGATTATGTGGGTGACCACTTTTACTATGTTAAAGGAGGACCACTTATTTCATGCCAGGAAATTGTTAACGTTAAAAAAAGCGATGCTATTATTAGTCTTCTGTTGCTGCTAAATGAATCTTTTCCTCACAATTTTGTTTGTGCAGGATTTTGTTTTTCCTCAAAAAAAAAGGGGATGTGTTTTCTTAAAAGGTTGGTTCAACTTCATCTAAACTTAATCAAAATAGCAAGAAATCCAATTTGTATTGTAGAACTAAGCCTGGCAAACATGGTTCAAGTTTGGTCATTGGGTGTTGGAGGACTTAACAATGCCACCAATCTAACCCTACATTCTGCCTGACTTATACTGAGACCTTTGACACTTGAATTGTAGAGAAGGTAACCAGGTCAGGAGGATTTCCAGATGCAAAGTTTCCATTCCCCATCTTCAGGGCCGCAGAATTCCACAGGCAGGCCAAGCATTTGCTCCAGAATGTGCAGGATGCTTGCACGTCCCGGTGCAAATTCACAGTTGGGTGGGAAGCTCTTCCATACTCCTCTAAAGACCCCGTAAGCCACCTATAAACCCTACCTCAATATTTAGGCTGGGATGCACCTGTTGTAGCAGGATGCAAAACAGATAAGGCGAGCAGTCGATCCTGGGACAGCATTTAGTGTTGATCTTCAAGTCTGATCCCTCACTACAAAATGTCGTGAATGTAGCCCAATCCATCAGGCAAACCAGACTCCCATCCGTTAATTCGTTGAGTCTGTCTACACTTACTGCTGCCTCGGCAAAGCAGCTAGCATACTTAAGGACCCCTTTACATCCCAGACATTCTCTCTCCCATCGTTTTCTGTGGGGGAAAAAGATACAAAAATCTGAGATCACATACAAACCAACTCGAGAACAGCTTCTTCCATGCTGCTATCAGACTTTTGAATGGACATTAAGTTGATCTTTCTCTAAACCCTAGCTATGACTGTAACACTACATTCTGCACTGTCTCCCTTCCTTTTCTATGAATGGTACGTTTTATTGTTTCTTGTGCACTATACAGATACTTCTCACTATATACTAATATGTGTGACAATAGCAAATCAAATCAAATCCTCTACCCTTTCATCCCTGGACAACCCTATCCTTAACTGAAGTGCAATCTCGGGACTTAGGCTCAAGCATGGTACTGCAATATCTCTTCTGTCCAATGCAGTGTGGTGTCTGGCAAAGAGCAGGTGCAAACTCCACTTGCTGTCAGTCAATGTCCAGTTGAGTGTAAAATGGCAACAGGACCAGTCAGAGGCACTAGGAATGGTGGGCACCGAACACTCACCTTCCTGAAAATTCAAGACCATGCCTTAGCTTTGTTTTTAACGTAAATCTTTAAGTTAAGAAGATTTTTTGGTTGAGTATGGAGCTTGTGTACTAAAGTAATTTTCAGATTTATTTTTTTCTTTGTTATCCAGGGTTTTCCTATAATATCCCCATTCAGATATGGATTCTTGACTCTCATCCTTTTGGTCCACCTATGTGCTTCCTGAGACCGACTTCGAACATGGTCATTCGTGAGGGGAAACATGTGGATGCTCAAGGACGCATCTATTTACCATACCTACAACACTGGAGTTACGTAAGGAACCAGAGACAGCAGCAGCAAAGTATAATTGGGAAACTTTGGCACATGGACAGTACCTGCCAGCAGGGGCTAGTGATATGGACATAGAGTGCTAGGCAACATGATACTCAATGTAGTGAAAATGTGGGAAACTCTGAGTCTGCAGAGACTTAAGACAGATATCTTTGGTATGCATGGGAGGTGCTGGCCTACAAGAGGCCAGTGGCATTTAGTGTTGTTCTTCAGGCTTTGAATAAAATATACAAGCCGCTGTATTGCACGTGGTGCCAGTAGTAATATTCAAGCTTTCATTCCGATGACTCAACTTCATTTTGAAGTCTTATCCTTAGTTGTGCTTTGGATTAGAAAAGATGGATTTGCAGTGCAAAACTCCTGAACCTGACTGTTCTGGCCAATGCATGTCCCAGTAATGTAAAACATTGGATTTAAGTCATGTTGGGCTATCGTTGCTCTCACCTGCCAATGACAGCCAGGGTGTTAGCTAATAGCAGACAGTCTGGACCAGTATCTGCACACAATACGTGTGATGTGACCTGAGAAAAGACAAGTAGTTAGCTATATTTTCTCTAAAAATGTGCATTAATTGAGTTTTCTTTACCTCTTTAGCCAAAAACAGATGTTACTGGTTTGCTAAATGAAATGATGGCAAAGTTTGAGGAAGCACCACCTTTATACTCAAAGCCCTCATCGGATGAGCTGACCTTGGCAGAGCTAAACAACTATATGGCTGGTATTTCATCAAGTTTGTGAATTCTTTTCACTCAGACATGAAAAAATTGAGAACCAAAGGATAATTTTGTAATAACCTTCAGTCATCTCTTTCACAAGAAAAACCTGTCTAACTCCCTTTTGTGAACATTGACTTCCTGGGGGACTGTTCAACCTGTCAGATGCTAAGTGAAGAGTAGAAAGAAATGTTGGAGCATGTTGTTGCTTCAGTTCCTGCACCCAGTGGAGCACAAGGCAGACATCCATCTGTCTTCAGAGCTGTTTTTCCTGGAACAGGTCACTTAGCCTCTCAGCAGAGGCTTATAACTTCCAACGTCAAGCACGGCTGACCAGGACACTGCTGCTCTATTGGAGGGAGTTTGAAAGTTGATACGTAGCCTGCTGGCCATATTATGAGCGCCTCTTCCTCAGCCATCAAGTCCTATGGTGGGACTTGAAACTGAAGTTTCTGACTCAGAAGCAGAGACATTACTGAGTACACCACAAGCACATAAAAGGTGCTCGGGCAAAGAGATATTTAGAAAAGATAGGACAAACAGTGGTGTTAATTATATCAAACAAGGTTAAGTATATACAGTTGGAGGGCATTGATTGGATGGTTACTTGAGCACATAAAAAAACACATTGACAGGGGGTGTGGGTTGAGTTAGGAGGTATATGTCTGTATTTCACTCTCATTCACTCTGTGATTAAATCTATTCCAAATAAATGCTGGCTCTATTTTCTTCCCTCAGCAACCTGATATCAGGGTTGTACCATAGAATCCCTACACTGAAGAGCGAGGCCATGTGGCCCATCAACTCTGCACTGACTCTCCAAAAGAGCACCCCATTAGGTCCTTCCCTCTCCCCTCTCTCCCTTGTATTCACCATGGCCAGTTCATCTAACCTGCACATCTTTGAATTGTGGGAGGAAACCAGAGACCTGGAGAAAATCCACACAGACACAGAGAATGTGCAAACTTCACAAGACAGTCACCTAAGCACGGAATTGAAACCAGCTCCTTGGGGCTATCATGCTAAGCACTGTTAGTGTTGCCCTTACAATCACATGGGAGAATTTATTTTAGTATTCCATTAGTAAGAAAACAGTCAGAAAGATGTAGTAAACTCTAAAAGATACAACTGGGCTAAAGATGAAGATGAAGCTAATTTATTTGCCCATCTGCTGAGGAGAGGATCCAAGTAACATGTTTTCCCTAACCACATGTGTCCAAACACTGATCCTTTGGGGTGTATCCTATTCATTATTTGTTCCTTCCCAGATACATCCACTCCTAACCTTGGCCCACTTCTAACTATTCCTAGCTTTTATGCTGAATCCTTATCCTCACAGCTTTAAAAGCCTTTCATCCTTTACATTGTAAGCTTGTTTCCTATACACCAAGGTACACTGCGTAGGTCTTATCTGTATTCCACAGAGGGCTACTTGTACGATAACTTAATAAATAATAGTAAACATGGACTATGCAGGAAATATCTAGTCTCATATCATCCTTGACCTTTTGTAAGGAAGTAACTTTAAGTAGATTATGAAAAGTACTTCAATGTATTATACTTGATGTACATTTTTTTAAAAATGACTTTGCTAAAGGATGACAGACTATTAAAGTTTAAAGCTATGGGAATTCAGGGACAAAGAATGGGAATGGATAAGAAATTGTCTGAAGGGTAGAATGTGCTGGCCAGAAGGATTTTTGAGTGGGGGGGTGCTACCTCAGCAATTAGTGTTTTGATCTTCACTGCTAATTTATATTAATCATTTGACTTTAGAAGCAAAATGCAAATTGGTTAAATTTGCAGCTGGTACCAAACAAGGAAGAGCTTCAAATATGTAAAGTAAGTGCGCAAATGAAATTTAACTTGGACAAATGTGAAGTGCTGAAAAAGGAAGAAAGTGGTTGACATTAATGCTTGGGATGATATTGAATTACTGAGGATGAACTCAATGAGATCCAGGGATATAAAAATGTGCAAAATTGAAATTAGCAAAGCCAAAGAATGCTGAAGTATAGATAAGTTGGTACAAAGTCAGGCTTTAATACAACAATGCATGGAAATGTGATATGATTCTAATCTTCATGTGCAGGTCTGTCTGTTGTCAGCCTTCAGCCAAAAACAGAAGCTGGTAACCAACATTTTGGAAAAGTTACAGTGCTTGGTGGTGGTGATTTGGGAATGGCCTGTGCCATGAGCATCTTAGCAAAGGTAAAGAAGTTAAATGGATATATTCATGTCCAGGGTTAGAAGGAGCAAGACTGAATCACAGCTCTTTTATTTGTTGGTGCAGAAACAGACCATTCTGCCAACTTCATTGTTGTTGGGTCAAACTCTTGGACTGCACAGTGGCTGTACCTACTATATATGGACTGCAGTGGTTCAAAAATGCAACTCACCACCACCCTCTCTGGGACATTGAGGGATGTGCAACAAATGGAAATACACACTCCCTGTGAAAGAATACATTTTAAAACACAGGTCTCTCAGGTGTTCATGCTCCACACTAACCAAGAAATACTTACTGTTGAAATGGGAATATGTAAAATTTAGGAAAGAAATAAAACAGAACGTTAGATCAGTGGGGAGGATCCACAAAAGTCAATCATCAAGGAATATAAAAATAAATAGTAAAGTATTCCACAACACATAAATAAAGGCACAGGGGATAGACATGATAAATTCACAGGTAATGACAGATAAATGGAAGAAATATTGGCTAATTACTTGCCTCATTGCCTGGTACGTGTATGGCAAGAATGTTACTTGTAACTGATCAGCCCAAGCCTGAATATGGTCCAGGTCTTGCTGCGTGTAGACATTGAGCGTTTCAGTATCTGAGAAGTCATGAAACATGCTGAGCTTTACGCAATCATTAGCAAAATCCCCACTTCTGACTTTGATGGAACGTTGATGAAACAGCAGAAGATGGTTGGGCCTATCTTGAGGCTTTCTGTATTTTAATTAAAATTATTAATTGTGCAAACTGGAATCAATCTGGAAAACCAGGCAATAAAATTGGCCAGCTGCCATCCTGAAAGATTTTGTGGTTAAAAACTTAAGATAATTATAAAGTAGGAAAATGTAAAAATGCTTTTAAATTATAATTATATACCATTTTGAAATGGCTTAACAGATGCACACCACGGCTTACGTGCCACATGAATCTCTAATCTTCTTTTCTCAATTTGCATTCCATTCTATCTCTCTCGTTTTTATCTAGCTTCTCCGTAACTTTTCCTACACTATTTTCTTCAACAACATCATGTGGTCACAAATTCCACTTTCTAACTCTTTCTCTGGTAAACAATTTCACCTGAATTCCTTATTGCATTTATTGATGACTTTCCTTTTCCTACACCCCATAGTTTTGGATTTCCCCAGATATTTTTTCCTGTAGAACTGCTTGATAATTTTTAAGGCTCAAATAAATTGCTCTATGATGGGCCTGAAACAATAACATTGTAACTTTGATGCAGTCAGTCCAAAGTGGATTAAATAAACTCAGTTTCACCCTGATAGCTTAGCTTAGATGCATCAGGGTGTTTAAGACTCAGCTATAAGGTCACAGTTCAATGGCCTCTGAAATTCACTGTCTAAGCTTGAACATGAAGAATAGATGAGGTACTGGAGGGTTACTAACACCGATATATGTATCTGATCTATGGGAGGAAACAAGAATATTGGAAGAACAAAATCCTGCAGATCCTTGTATTTTTTGTGTGTGTCTTTCTCTCTCTCTCTAGGATGTCGTAAAAAAGTTGGTTTTCATCCCGACCTCAGATAATACCATGAAGGGTGGAATCCTGGATTTGGAGATCTTTAGTCTGCCCAGAGCTGAAATCAGCAAAGGTTTGTGTTAGCTGATCCAGAAATCCAGCAGAAAATCTTAACTATGTTCCTTTTTGATAAAAAGAGAAAATCATGTAATCTCCTTTAAAAAAGGGCCAATAAGCTGAGGTTATCTCCACTTTAAAGAGAATTTTTGGAACAAACTTTTTTTTCCAAACCCAAGGGCAATTAGAAATGGGCAATAAATGTCTTGCCAGAAACATGCACATCCCATAAACAAATAAAAGCAAAATACTGCACAAGCTGGAAGCTGAAAGAAAAATATAAAATGCTGGAAAATCTCAGCATGTCTGACAGCATCTTTGGAGAGAGAGTAGAACCAACATTTTGAGTCTGAATGACCCTTTGTCAGAGATCTTTTGAAACAAGATGGGATAACTATTCTCTTCTCTTTCCTCAGATTTCTCAGGTTCAGCAGGTTCCAACGTGGTGATTGTCACTGCAAACACCTGGGGTGGTGAGGAGTCCTACCTGAAAGCGTTACAAAGCAATGTGGATCTGTTTAGAACAATCATTCCCAATACGGTGCGATACAGTCCCAACTGTGTGCTGATCATTGCCTCCCAACCAGGTACACAGCCCAGAATATTTACTGGGTGGTGCAGCATGGATTTATTAGACAGTAGGGAGGGATTTACAGTTACTGCTAGTTGCAGGGGTGCCATAGTTACATTGGAATATAGAGTAGCAAAACAGAAAAGCATTCCCTGTAATTCCAGGTCCTATTGAAGGTCAGAGTAAAGGATGGGTGTGTAAAGATGTTCATTAGTTCCATAGATTGGCCATTACTTTGGAATTTATGTTTGGGAATATAAATTTCAGGTGCCTAATAGAAGGGAGTAATGTATGATGAACAGTTTGCGGGTTACAGAGGATCCGAGAGAGCACAAGTTATATATTGCAGTATCTCATTGTGCCTCAGTGTTTGATCTTTGGTGTTTGGTCTGCTAGTTGATGTGATGACGTATGTGGGCTGGAAGCTGAGTGGGTTTCCTTCACACCGCGTGGTTGGGACTGGCTGTAACTTGGACTCCCAGCGCTTCCAGTCCATCCTGGGGAAGTCGTTAAAAACACCAGTTGGAAAGGAGGCCTGGATCATAGGCGAGCATGGGGACAATGAAGGTATGTGATTCAAGCATTATCCAGATTCATCATGTATACTCAGCTGAGTTTATAGTGGCTTTAGCATGGCAGATGGTCTCAACATCAGTCTCATCAATGATGAAAAAAAATTCCAGAATGCTTCGTTGAGTTGTTTCTCCCAGTGAATCTTTGCTGAGAAATCCCTGTTAGAATTAAATTCCAGATGCTGACTCTTCCTCCTCTATATTAGTCAAATGTTAAATCATCCATGTAGAAAATTTAAAGGGATAGGAATTGATATTTCTGCCGACTTGGGTATGTGCCATAGAGGACTTTTTATACATTGGAATATCTAATTTGTTGTTATGATATAAAATAATAGAATATTTGATAACTGGTTTAGTCGTGATCAGCAATCCTTGGCACTATGTAAAAATACTTCAAATATTTGAATGTGTTTTTCAGTGGCTGTATGGCGGGGCTCTGGAATGGGTGGTGAGCAAAGTAATAACCCAGATATAATCTCAGACCATGACAAACACGAGCAGCTGGTACACAGGTAAGAAGATTCAGCAACTCAGAAGCTTTATTGAAATTCTAGCCATTTCAGGAACATTTTTCAGTTTTGCTCAGGATTCCTGACTCTGAAGTTTAATTCCCCTTTCTCCGCAGGAGAATAATTTCACAGGTTAAGTAGTTATTCTCTATTTGTGTGACAAGTCATTGTGAAATGTAACAGAGGCTTCACAGCTGAGCCTGAGCCTGACCCTGACCTGAGGCTTTCACTGTCTAGCACTTCCAATCAATGTGGACAGAATTTTCCCACTGGGACGAAATCCCGTGGCAGAAGGAGGGAAGGGGAATATGTCTTTCCCTCCCAGGCATAATTATTTACATATCTGAGAGCTTTGTATTATGTTCTGTGGCGGGGTGGGCATTGCTAACCTACCATTGAAGAAAGAAAGAAAAGTGGACCTCCTTGGTGACACTGAAGCTGGAAGCTCCATCTGAAAGATGTCCCACCACAACTGCTGTGATCTAGAGTCAATGGTGGCCTGCATCCCAAACTTCATAGGCAGCTCCAGGCCACCTTCAGGTAAGTCCTGACTTCTGCATATCAGGTTGGTCCGGATGTGTTCTGGCCTGGTGTATTTTCCTGTTGATATTGTGGAGAATTGGGCTAGGGGACAAGATTCCAGTTGAGCTTTCACCTGCATCCCATCAGCAGGATGCAAATCCAGTTGAATTCCCAGTCACCATGGTGGGCACCATTGGAAGATCCTACTGTAATTTCATGCAAGGGTGAATTTTTGGGCCTCCTGCTGACTCCTGCCCACCACTGATCCTGCCGATGAGGCTTGGGAGAATTCTTGGGAGCCCAAGTAACCATTCTTCTCCATTAGCTATGAGGAAAAGGTATATTTTCCTTTTTAATATTTTCCTTTTTAATATTTTCCTTTTTAATATTTTCCTTTTTAATATTTTCCTTTTTAATATTTTCCTTTTTAATATTTTCCTTTTTAATATTTTCCTTTTTAATGTTGAGTGCCTCTCAGTCCTTCAGAATATTAGTGTTTACAGTCAATGCCATAAACTTAAAGTATAATTACAGTTGTAATTAGAAAACTGAGTCCAATTTTAATGTTTAGACTGCAACCCAACTTGAACCTTCTGGTTTGTACTCTTCAGTTCACCAACTGAAACTTCCTGCTGAGATTTAATAGAATTTGGTCTGGTCCAGAGTTTGGGAAAGGTCTGTCAAAAACAATTTTCCAGCAATTACAGTTCAAACCCATTGTTGTTTATGTTTCAGAGTTATGAAAGGATTAAAAGAGAAGGGTCAGAGGTCATGGTCGGTTGGTCTCTCTGTGGCTGATTTAACTGAGACTATCCTGAGAAATCTGGGCCATTCACATTCCATTTCCACTCTGGTGAAGGTGAGTGATAGCAGAATGACGAGGTGTCTGGGGAAAATGCAGTATTCCCTCAGACATGAAGGTTATGTGGGGGGGAATAGATTACAGAAATTGTTCTGACTGCCAGCAATGGCCTATATGCACACCCAGATGGCCTTGGGAAGAGGGACGTGCAATGTTAGTAATGCCTGAGGCCTTTTGCAACTGGTGAACTCTGCAGAACATGGACTGCATATTAGATTATGAAAATGAAGCAATTATTGAGTTTTATTGTATCTTTCCACTTTGGACCAATTGTATGAGTGTTTTGTTATGGTTAAAGCGCCTTACTCAAATTGAGGGGTCTGATTCTGAGAGTTCCGATGTCATGCTTTTTGATCCAGTTAAAATAGTTCTGAAGGATTATATATGGATGTGGTTGTCCTGGATCCACAGCATCTTGGTAGCTCTGATTGTCAGTGGGTAGATCATCACAGTGAAACCCAGTCTCAACCTCAGGCAAAGCAGCATCTCTCCAGCTTGATTGTAATATGTAGCAAAATAATTCAAACAAGTAGAACGTGGAGATACATAGAAGAACAGTGGATTAATTCAATACTGAGGTTTTATGTTGCTCATTGGATACTGTGAGCAACTTTGATCACTGTATATAAAAGGAGATATAGATGTGTTGGAAAGTGTACGGAGGAGAGCAGCAAGAATGATTCCAAGTGTTGAACGAGTGAATTGTAAAAGCATGATTACAGCATCTTGAGTCATATCATCTAAAAAGATGTTAAAGAGGATTGCAATAAGATATGCAAAATATTATTTGAAAACGAGAAGGACAACCAAGAAACGTGTGTCAGGCTAGAGGACATAGAACCCCTTCCCTAGTAAGAATATATTAGCAACAGAGGAGGTGCAGCATAGATTCATCAAAGGGGGCTACACAATAGTTGGATTATGAGGATAGGTTGCATTCACTCACCTCTATCCTTAATGGAATACAAGCTAATGGGTTGATCTCATTGTGGTGAGATGATTAGTGATTGGTTGTTCTGGATTAATGTCGGGAAGCACTAGCTCATAGAGGAGTGGAAATCTGGAATTTTGTTACTTCCACCCCTCCAAAAAAAGCTCCTAAGTCTCAATCAATTAATTCAAAATTGGATTGAGATCTTTGTTATGTCAAGGTCGTTAAGGATTATGGAACCAAGGCAGTTAGATTGAGTAAATATACAGATTAACATTGATGTAATTCAATGGCAGAATTGGCTGAAGGGATTGAGTGGCCTGTTCACGTTCCTATGTTCCTTTCTTCTGAAGAACTTGATGAAACATGTTTGGAATTTTGCATCACATAAGTGAAATTAAAGATATTTATGATCATTCAAAATACAATCAGATGCTCGGCTATATTAACTGATGTATGAGAACCTTGATTAGCTGAATAGCCTTCTCTCAGTCTTCCCTATTCTCATGTTAAGTTGAGCTTTCTCTATACCCTAGTTATGACTGTAACACCACATTCTGCACTCTCTCATTTCCTTTTCTACGAATGGTATGCTTTGTCTGTATAGCGCAAGAAACAATACTTTTCAGTGTACACTAATACAGTGACAATAATAAATCAAATCAATGTTAAGCTGATTTAGCCTGCAGAATAAGCACTGGCTAAACAGGAAACTGACTGTATTCTGTTTCTGAAATTGGAGTTGTTTGAAACAAGCAAATTCTGTTGACTGGTGAGCTGATTTCAGATTGATTTAATTGCAGAGTCTGGGAGTTTTGGATGAGTGTGTGTGTGTGAGCACTGGAGAGAGAGGTGGAAAATGCTGTGTCACTGTTTAACCTGCCTATTCTTTGGTATGGGCTTTATTTGTCATTCTGTGAGAATTAACCCAGGTTCTATTCTCCCCACAGGGCTGGTATGGAATCAGTGACGAGGTATTCCTCAGCCTGCCGTGCATGTTGACCATGTCTGGAATAGTGAGTGTAACCGCACCAAAGCTATCGGAGATTGAGGAAGCAAAGCTGCGGAGCAGTGCAGCAACCCTCCAAAACTTTCTTCAGCAGTTAAAAATTTAAGTTGCTGATTGAAACAAGCATAAGTGATACATAACAAAGCTGAGGAACGTACATCAACTTCAGTATTAGTGCCCTGGTTCTGCCGTAGAGCCCAGACTTTGAGATTGACAGCTGCTTGCCCTTGATATATTTGTAACCACTGACTCTATAATAACCACTGCTCTCCTTTACTTAAACATGAACATAAAGGTGTTAGCTTGACTCAGTTAGTAGTATTTTCTATTCAGGTGAATGCTGAAAGATCCTGTAGATGTAGCTGCCTGTCGAAGGATGTTCTCCAATCCTCTTGGTCAACGCTTATCTCTTCGGTGCTGTCAAGCAGCACAAATTAACTAGTACTTTTAATCTTTGTGGGATCTTCTGAAATCCAAAATGGCAGTCACGTGCAATTAATTACCGAGGCAACATAGCAGTTAGCGCTGCTGCCTTACAACGTCAGGGTTCGATTCCCAACTTTGGTCACTGTCTGCATGCAGTCTGCACGTTCTTCCTATGTCTGCTTTGGCTTCCTGCCACAGAAAGATATGGTAGTTAGGTACATTAGCCACACTAAATTCTTCCTCAGTGTACTCGAACAGGCACCAGAGCATGGCAACTAGGGGAATTTCGCAGTAACTTCATTGCAGTGTTAATGTAAGCCCACTTATGACACTAATAAATAAACTTCACCTTCGTTGTGAAATTAAGTTTAAGTGGAAATGTAGGGTTTTTTTTCCACCCCACCCCGATCTCTGTAGATCTGTAGATCGGTATTCTCAGTGTGACTGAGTTGCTCAGGTAGACCTATGGCTGGTTCAGAATGAACGTCACTGACGTGGAATGCCACAGCTGAGCTGTCACCCTACCATCTGCATGACAACATATACAAGTCATCATAAATATGAGCAGCAACAGTTAATTTAATAAGCAAGACTTATGTTAGTGTTGATTTTGTTTACTATGCATGATTTTACAATGCATTAAATATGTTTCCTTATATTCATATTTATAATATGAAAATGAGTATACTTTTGTTTCTGGCATGAATTAATTTACTTATGAGATTTGATTTTACAAATGCTCATGAAGTCATCATAATTGTGAAAAGGTGGAGAAGTGCTTATTGATGTTTGTGAATACATGTTATGGCTGGCTGGTTGTGTGATGTCACTACAAGGGAAGAGATACATGGGCCAATGGTTGAAGTTTGCAAAATGCACCAACATGCACAAATGGGAAACATTTCCTCAAGCCCCCAAAATAATTGAGTTGATCAGAATCCATTTGTAAACATTGACTACATTTAACACGTCAAAGAAATGGACAGTGTTGTGGAGATTGCATTGGACAGGTTACTGAAGCTAATATTCAATGAGAGACATTTGGACGTTTTGCACCATATTTAATCTGAAAATCCTGTACTTACCAATACACCTCAGAAGCATCTGCTGTTGTAATGAATGACAGAGAAATGGCATTTTCAATACTTACGGATCTGAAGACAAAAAGAAACTTGCTGGACTTGGAGCTTGAAATTAGACTGAGGTTCTGAGTTTGGAACCAGAAATAATCCTATTGGTGCCTCAAAGGAGGTAAGGACCATGAAGTGACCCATGGAGTTTTTTGTCCACCTAAGTGAATGAATAAGTTTGAGAAGTACAATGTGCTGTTTTGTCACTACTGGTGGTGAGAAATCTGTGTATACAAATGGTAATGATATTGGAGATAAAGTATCTTTAATGATGGCTTTTATCGCAGATCTGAAACAGTAGTCTGGCTGGAAGGTTTGGAGCAAAGTAGTAGCTATTGATTTTATTATTTGTCTTGTTAACTACATTTCCACTTAAATCCCTTTTTATTTGCCCAGGAGATTGGGTGTTGCTGGCTAACCCAACATTTATTGTCCATCCCTAATTGCGATGAGCTGTGGGTCTAAAGTCACATGTAGGCTAAATTGGGAAAGGATGGCAGATTTTCATCCCTACAAAGCATTAGTGAATCAGATGGGTTTTCATAACAATTGACAATGGTTTAATCATTGTCTGGAATTACAAATTTAATGACATTCTTAAAATGTGAATTCACATTCCACCATCTGCCATAGCAAGATTTAAACTCAGATCCCTAGGGTATTGCCCTGGGTCTCTGGTCCAGCGAGAGTACCATGATGCCATCAGCTCCCCATCTTCAGAGGTGACTAATTGTCATCTCTGTGCTGCCTTTGAACGTTTCAGTTTCATCCCCATGTGATCTGCACACCAGCAATATAATACCATTGGCATGTTTTGTGATCTACTGCCCTACTGCTGTTCAGGACTAAAGGAAGTGCTTGATCAGTAAATAGAAGTTTCTGCAGGAATGTTAGTGAAGATAACTGTGTCTGTGGTCACTGCAGCATATTCAAATCATTGGTTAACTCTTTAAGCCTTACAAAACTCTCCCTACATTCCCTGCCCCCTACCCTCTTCTGCCAATACAAAATAGAAAGCCAGTCCACTTGTAGACAGTCTTCCCTGGCAATCACTAAAGCGGCAGTAGTGGATTCATACTGCCTTTTATTAATATTCAGATACTGTCTGATGTGAGCATTTTCTGTTTTTATTTAAGTAGAAGCCGATAGCTTATTTTAGTGTCAATTACAAGTATTAAATTTCATATTTTGGCTGTACCCCCTGTAAATAAAACTAATGATTCATATAAATAATGTAATTCATAACATTTGGAAGTAAATTACAGACAGAATGATGCTTTGATTTCAAGATGCTTCATTTCTGTATTCTCCATTCTTTTGACGTGTGCGGGGAAGAGCTTCAAGTTTTTAGGTGTCCAGATTGCCAACAATATATCTGGTCCTCCATACCAATACTATAATTAAGAAAGCCCACCACATCTCTACTTTGTCAGAAGACTATGGAAATTTGGCATGTCAGCTATGACTTTATAGATGCACCATAGAAGCATTCTTTCTTGTTGTATCACAGCTTGGTGTGGCTTCTGCTCTGTCCAAGACCACAAGGAATTGCAAAAGATCATGAATGTAGACCAATCCATCACGCAAACCAGCCTCCCATCTATTGTCTCTGTCTACACTTCCCACTGCATCGGCAAAGTAGCCAGCATAATTAGGGACCCCATGCACTCCAGACCTTCCTTCCTTCCTTCCATCTTCTTTCGTTGGGAAAAAGATACAAAAGTCTGAGGTCACGTACCAACTGACTCAAGAACAGCTTCTTCCCTGCTGCTGTCAGATTTTTGAATGGACCTACCTTGCATTAATTTGATCTTTCTCTACATCCTAGCTATGACTGTAACACTACATGCCACACTTTCTCGTTTCCTTCTCTATGAATGGTATGCTTTGTATATCGCGCAAAAAAACTTTTCACTTTTTGTTAATACATGTGACAAATCAAATTAAAAGGAATAAAACAAAAAGCTCTAAGGAAGTTTCATTCAGTCCACAAATTTCTCATCCCCAGCTGTTATGATTCTATCTCCAATTCTTTAAAGCTTGGTGACTATAAGATAGTCTTTTCTTACCTGCTCAGTTTAGAGGTGAAGGGTAAACTGGGGGAATGGTATGAAGGCTGGAATTAATGAAACTCAAAATTCAGTGCAGGTTCGTTTTCTTTCATTTATCTAATTTCTTTTTGAAATCAGACAACGTTTTGGCATCATCTACTTTCTGTGGTAGCGAATTCTACACGTTCGCTGCTCTCTGGGTGATGAAATTTCTCCTCACCTCTGTTTATCCCTTGTCCTCAAACTATAATTCCTAGTTCTGGATTCTCCCACCATTGGGAATATCATGGAGCAGTGTTCATGTATAGTACTTGTGACTAAAGGACATCTCAAAAGCATTATGATCCATGCCGTTTTATTTAAAATGTAGTCACTATTGTAATGCGTAGGAACCACAGCAGCCAATTTATGTACTGCAAGGTGTCACAAATAGCAATGAAATAAATAATCAGATCATGTCATGGGATTGGTGAAAGTATAAATGTTGGTAGGACACAGAACTCTACTTTTAATGATAACTTTTAAGATCGTGTTGTGTTCAGTTGGGAGACTGACATGGCTTTGATTTAATATTTCATCACAAAGGTGCAATCATTTGTGGTGGGGAACTTTCAATGGTGGTCTAATCTCTTAGAAAATCTAAGTATTCTTGAAAATTAAATCTCTCAAAAGCAAATTTTCAACTTACGTATCTGATATAGTGATATTCTATTGGGCTATTCCAATTCTGGGTAAGGTATAATTTGGATGCTAGAGGGAGTTTTTTCACTGAGGGTGGTGGGGGTATGGAATGCACTGCCAAGTAAAGTAGTAGGGGCATGCACTCTGGAGTTATTTAAGAAATACTTGGATGGACACATGAACAGAATGGGAATGGAGGGGTATAGAAAATTAAAATAGGGATTATGAGCCTTGGGAATCCCTGGGAACTGTGTAAATAGATGATGGTATTGATGTAGTTGTTTTTATCCTACAGATGCTTTGGTCCACCTTGTTGTCTAACGAGGGGCATACACGCAATGGGTCGTGAGAGGGCTGCTCTTGGATTTTTTTCGAGAGTATCCTAGTGCTTCACGTCGTTAGTGTACGCTTGACCTGGACCATTTGATGGGCAACATGACAGCTCAGTGGCCATGGCTGTGCTGTGCAGATACATGGATTTGGGCCTGTGTCTGTGTGAGTTTGCGCATTCTCCCCGTGCTTGTGTGGGTTTCCTCCCACATCCCAAAGATGTGCTCTTAGGCTAATTGGCAAAACAAATTCTCCCTAAATTGTCTCAAATTTGGTATTTAATCCAGAGATCTATAAACATGGACAAGGATCATGGGTAGAAGTAGGAACATCGGGATGGCGGCACAAGGTGGACCAAAGCATCTGTAGGATTAAAAACAAGTACTTCAATATCATCATCTATTTACACAGTTCCCAGGGATTCCCAAGGCTCATAATCCCTATTTTAATTTTCTATACCCCTCCATTCCCATTCTGTTCATGTGTCCATCTAAGTATTTCTTAAATAACTCCAGAGTGCATGCCCCTACCACTTTACTTGGCAGCGCATTCCATACCCTCACCACCCTCAGTGAAAAAACTCCCTCTAGCATCCAAATTATACCTTACCCAGAATTGGAATTGGGCTCGTTGGGCCAAAGGGCCTGTTTCCCGTACTGTTTTGTTCTTTGTATTATGGGTTTTGTTGTGGATCTAGACTTGGGCACGTGGAGTACAACCTTGACATTTGGGGTATTGCAAAAGATAATTTAGTAAAGAGCAAGCAGAGATGTTAGAACTTGAGAAATAGAAATAGACTGTATGATTTCTCAAACCTGATTCACTATTCAATCACAATCGCAGCTGATCATCTGTCTTACTTCACACTTTCACCTGCTCCTCATATTCCTCTCTTCCTTGAAAACTAAAAATATGACTATACTAGCTTTCAGTTTGTTCAATAATGGAACATCCATACTCCTCTGATGTGGAGAATTCCAAATGTGCACAGTCCTTTTGATGAAAAACATTTCTCATAGAATCCCTGCAGTGCAGAAGCAGGCCATTTTGTCCATCAAGTCTGCAGCAAACATAATCCCTCCCAGGCCCCATTCCCATAACCCCACATATTTACCCTACTAATCCTCTATCACTAGGGTCAATTTAGCCTCAACAATCAACCTAACCTGCACATCTTTGGACTAGAAGAAAATCAGAACACCTGAAGGAAAACTTGGGAGAATGTGCAAAGTCCACATAGTGACCCGAGGCCGGAATTGAACCTGGGTCCCTGGCGCTGAGAGGCAGCAGTGCTAACCCTTGTGCTGTCCATTCTTCTCATCTCAATCTTAAATGATTGAATATAAAAGACTTTAGGAAAATGCCTAGCAATTAGATTTGAGAGTGAATGAATTAGGTGCAATTCCGATTGCAGAAATGTGAATTATATTTTAGGAAATAATCCAAGGGGTGGGAATATACGTGTAAAGATGCTGAACGCTATTTCTAGAATGTATGAATGCAATTAGTAGAAGTATTTAAAAGGGTGGTATGGTGGCACAGTGGTTAGCATTGCTGTCTCAGTGCCCGGGACTTGGGTTCGATTCCAGACTTGGGTGACTATCTGAGGAGTTTACACGTTTTCCCTGTGTCTGCCTGGGTTTTGTTTGGGTGCTCCCACATCACAAAGATATGCAGGTTAGGTGGATTGGCCATGCTAAATTGCCTCTTAAGTGTCCAAAGATATGTCATTAGGTGGAGTTATGGGGATAGGGTAGGTAAGATGCTGTTTCGGAGATTTGGTGCAGACCTGACCAGCTGAATGGCATTGTTCTGCACTGTAGGGATTCTATGTAACTAAAGCCAGAAGTCAAGCTAATGGGAAGCAAAGGAATTTCTTAGCATTTTAAAACTCTGAAAGTGAAAAGGGAAAAACTTGAATCCAGCAAAACTTGAAAATATTATTGCTTGTGAGTCTGAGCTTGGTAGAGGATGGGCAGACAATATAAATACCGTTAAACCCTTTCAGGTCAGAACCAGATGAACAGCAATCATTATCTGATGAGCAGTGACTAAAGTTCAAGGTGGAAGTAGATTAATCCGTTGATCTGATTTTCCAATAATCCTGACGGATAGAAACTTAAAGGAAATGATCAAAGTCATTGTCATAGAGTTTTACAGCACAGAAAGAGGCCCTTCAACCCATGGTCTCTGCGCCAGCCATCAAATACCTATCCTAATCCCATTTTCCAGCATTTGTCCATAGTTTTGTATGCTGTGGTATTTCAAGTGCTCATTCAAATGTTTCTTAAATGTTGTGAGGGTTCTCTTTATCACTCTCTCAGGTAGTAAGTTCCAGATTTTTACAACCTCAAAAAAGGTTTTCCTCACATCTCCTGTGAACTTCCTGCCCTGCAAATATATGGTCACTGCTTACTGATCCTTCTGTCAAGGGAAAAAGTTCAACTCTATCAATGCCTCTCATTATTTTATCACTTCAATCAGGTCCCCCTTCACTTTTCTCTGCTCCGAAAAAAATAACCCCAGTCTATCTTGATAATTGAAACACTCCAAACCAGGCAACATCCTGGTGAATCTCCTCTGCACCTTTTCTAGTACAATCACTTCCTATAGTGTGGTGCCAACAACAGTACACAGTACGCCAGCTGTGGCTACACCAGCATTTTGTATAGCTCCATTATAACCTCCCTACTCTTATATTCAATGTCCTAGCTAATAAAGGCAAGTATCCCGTATATTGCCTGAATCATCTTATTTACCTAGCTTGCTGTCTTCAGGGATCTATGGATGTATGCACCAACGTCCCTCTGATCCTTTGTACTTCCTTGGGTTGACCATTCATAGTGCATTGCCTTACTTTGAATCACGTCATACTTTTCAGAGTCAAATTCCATTTGCTACTGTTCTGCCCGTCTAAGCAGCCTATATATACGGTCCTATAATCACTATATACCACACCACCAATTTTTGTGTCATCAGCGAACTGACTTATCATACCTCCTACATTAACTTCCAGATCATTAATGTAGACTATAAACAAGGGACCCAGCACTGATCCCTGTGGCATGCTTCCAGTCACAAAAGCAATGATCGACTATCACCCTCTGCCTCCTACCAATTTGGATCCAGTTTGCCAAATTTCCCAAAATCCATGTGCTTTTATTTTCATCAGCCTCCCGTGTGGAATCTTGTCAAAAGCTTTACTGAAAACCACGTGGAATACATTAACTACACTGTCCTCATCTACACAAAAAAATTCAATCAAATTTATAAGACAGAATCTTCCTTTGATAAAATAATGCTGATTATCTTTGATTAATCTGAAGGTCTCACAAAAATGATAGATAATTGTAAAGAACAAACCGAAACATGAAATATATAAATATTTCCAAGCCCTATTTTTGCAGACGATCAATGAAATTGCCCCCATATGTTTCTTGTATTTGCAAGATGTGTGTCTTTCTGATTACCAATCTACTTGCCTGAGAGATGGCAATGAGCTGCTGCCTTGATCCACTGCAGATCTTGTGGATTATAGTTTCTCAAAAGCATTTTTCATGCAATGGAATGACTTGTTAGGTCATTTCAGAGGGCACTTAGGGTCAACCTTATTTCTGAGCCTATAGAACACTGTCTAGTATAGGGAGGAATCTCTGAGCCTGGTAGTCCCAGTTGCAAATTGTGAAGGCCTGGAGGATCAGGAGTCTGCGAAAAGCGAGTTTGGTGCCACCCCCGGGCCATGCTGCCAGCCCTGATCAGAGTCCATAGTAGACAGGAACCTGATGCATATTCAGAATCATACATTTAAATGTAATTAGCCAATTTGCAGCCTGAGTCAATTGGCCCTTTCTAGTCACTCACCTCCCTGGTGGGATCTGCACCAGGCAGACTTTTTTTGTATTGGACTCCAAGAGTCAAAGAAGCATCAACAACCCTTCAGCAATGGGAGGTAGCCTTTCCCTTCACACATATATGAGGGTTATCAGAGCCGAACCCACATTCAGGCCCCTTTCTGTCCCCGCTCCCCACCCCGCCCCCCCCACCTTCATCTGCCTAGCCTTGTTTCCCTCTCAAATTCTCCACTCGGGCCCTACCCCTTTCAGACTACAGTCTCTCTCTCCTTTCTTCCCCCTCCCCTCCCCTCCCCTCCCCCCCAACTCAGGCCCTTTCAGGACACACATTCTGACAGTGTCAATAGTATATTGCCCCTTGGCATTAATACACTACCTAACGCCTTGGGACCTGTGGGGGCTTCAGGAAGTAGGTTGATTGGTCATTTGCCATCTCTGCTGCTGTCAGACTGCCAAGGAAGGGTCACTCAAGTGTCCTGAGGGTTGCTGGGTGTGAGGTGTTGACTTCATCGCTCTCAATCTACATTGTGGTCTCAATCAATGAGAAACTTGAGATGCAGTCAACCATGAAGGAAAATCAAAATAAATACAGGTGGCTGGAGAATAATAGAAATTCCTTGATCTGAGGGCTGAATCTTTTACAAGGTACTGCACATATTAAACTTATTACAAATCAAAGGCTTCGAATGCAAAGGAGAGAGTTTCAATGATTTCTGCTTGCTGAAGTCTCAGCAACTTCAAATCAAAAGTGTGTGCATACATTGGGGCTGAATGCACAGCAATGTGGATTGGAACCCTCCCTCTCCCATCCTGGTGAAGTTGTCATCTTCTTTCTGTTACAGTACTTTAAAGGGGTCTGCTCACACCTGCAGCTTCTGACAGGGAGAAAGGAAAATCTCAGCTGCTAAATGGAGTGTTGCAATGATTTAAGCCAAGTGACCGAGGGCCTTTGAAGTTGAAGTGATCTGGCCACTTTAGAATTTGCACAGCTGATAGGCAGGAATTCAGAAACTGATCACATGTAAGGGGTAATCTTCAGGTCTGGCAGAAAGGACTATCCAATCATGATACCCTCACCCTGGCAGAGTGGTGAGGTCACCCCTTGTCCCCAGCCTCAGACCATGCAAACCCCAGGGCTTTTGAGGAACCCATCCTCTGCAGCCTGGCAGCAACAGAGGGGCAAACGGCCAGTGGACCTACCTCCCTCAAGCTTCCAAAGAGCCCAGGAGTCTGAGGGAGTAGAAGACTATGGAAATCTGAGGCAGGTGGGAGCCTGAGCTGAGGGCTCAAGGGGAAGGGGAGCTGAGTGGGGATCTTAAAAGGGCAGGAGTTGGGTCACCTTCAGTATGGGAGGGGAAGGTTGCTGGGGGTTAGGATGCCCCTTTTTGAGAGTTGTGGTGTTCTCCTGGTCAGTGTGGGAACCACTGTTCATGTTTTTTGTGGGAGGAGAGGGGCCTGTCTCTGAGGTGGAGATCTGAAGTGGTCACCAAGTGGCCCAGTCTTGGGACAGCGGCGCTTGAGTTTCTGCTATCAATAAATTAGCATCTATTAGCTGAGAGAATCCCTCCTGTCGGACGTTGTTAACGCACCGAGTCCCAATTCGGGAGAATCATGTTTCTTTTTCTAACGTTAATGAGTCAGATGGATTTTTATGACAATCTAGTAATGTCATGGTAACTATCAGAGATCCAAGCTGGACATGTGTGGCTCAGATTGAATCAGGCTGCAAAATGGTAACAGGCTCTCAGAACAGGAGGGTGTCCAGGACACACAGTGACGCCCCTTCGGCCCACAACCAATAAAACGGGGAAATACAGCGAGAAACAACATCCGGGTACCACGTGATCTCCTCCCCGCACAATTCGGCCCCGCCCACCACGACGGCCCGCCCATCGATGACGTCCCACACACGACGAGGCTCGCGACTTTGATGACGGAGCAGTTGTAATGCGCATGCTCGCGTCTGGGATTTTTTTTGATCATTTCCGGTTGGGGCCGAGGCGGAAAGGGGAAGCGGAACTGAGAGTGAGCGACGTAAACACAGCGGCTGCAAACGGAGACCATGGCGGCGAATGAAGGAATGCTGAAAAAAATGGTCTCGAAGGTATGGGAGAGAGAGGGAGAGAGAGGGGTTCTGGCACTGGGGGGGCAGGGAGGGACAGAGAGGGTGGGGAGTCTGGGCATTGGTCGGGGGCAGGGAAGGGTTGGACACAGAGTCGGGGGATTGAGAGGGGCATTGGGTGGGAGGGGGGCGCCCGCTACTGGGAGGAAAGGGGGGGAGCCTGCTTTACTGGGAGGAGGGGGGGGGGGTCCGCTACTGCGAGTGCAGGATGGAGTGTCTCTGGGAGGGAGGGGGCACCCAGCACTCGGGGAGGGAGAGGCACAGAGGGAGAGAGGGCGAGACTGGCGCACGGATGGGAGAGGTGGACTATGCGTGCATGTGGGTCTGTGCACGTTTCTAAATGTGAGTTGATGCAGGGATGAGCAATGGGAGTGGTGCAGGGAGGTAGAGCTATGAGAGGGAATGGGTTAATTAGTGTTGGATGGAGTTAGTGTGAGTACTGTGAGTGGTTGGTGAGGAGTAAGAGGTATCTGCCAGTTTTTGAAGATAGATGGAGATTTCCAGGAAACTTATCTCGTTTAATCTATGTTTTTCCTTTCAAAGTATAAATATCGGGATCTGACTGTGCGGGAGATCATGAATGTTACCTCTACCTATAAAGACCTGAAGCCTGTGATGGATGCATTTGGTGAGTGAGGTGAAAATTCATCTAAATGGATTGGCACATTTCATTGAAGGGCATTTGGTTTCCTCTAATGTTTAATTGATTGAGGCAGTGAGCAGCTGTACAAAGGTATCAGGAAGAGGCTGTGTTTGGTCATTTTGTTAATTTTGGCATTAATGTTATAAGGACAAGTGGAATTTACTTCCCTGGATTAGCAAAGAAAATGGGGAACCTTGCTCCTAAATGCTACCCAGTGTATTTTAACAGGATGGTATTTGGCATTGGTATCCCTGTTATCAAATAGCTTGCTAAACATCAGTCTGCATAGCCTATCAGAAGGCACCTAAATCTTGAGGAGCTGCAGTCCAAGGGATCAAAACTTTTAGATAGGGAAAGACGTAATTGAATAGAGTTTGGTGACCACGTGGAATAGTGCTGCTCATCTTCACCAATGGAGTCAACTGCTGCTATACATACAGTTCACTGCACCTTTAACAGTACTTATTACAAACTCTTGGGCCATTGGCAATCCTCCACCCTGGTAGACTCATATTGCATCTCTCTCATACTGACTTCTTCAGCTTTAGTTGGAATTCAATGTTGTTGCGTCAAGTTCCCCAGTTTAAAAAAAAAGTTGCATTTATATGGCATATTTCACCACCTCTGGATGCCCCAAGCTCTTTACAGCCAGTGAAGTCCATTTGAAATATAGTCACTGTTGGAGTCAAAGAAAGCTACTATATTAGCAACCTGCATTTATCTTCATGCTCTTAAAGTAGGAAAACATCCCAAGGTGGATTGCAGGCAATAACAATTTCAAGATAATTGGCCACAATCTTTGAAGAGGGAGTGGATTTGAGATGGAATTTCATTCAGATGACTGAGTGTTGAATGCAGTTACAGAGATAGAAATTTAAGTGCAAGCTTGAGAATATTAAATTTGAGACTTTAAGTGAATGAGAACTTGTGAAGGTGAGTGATGAGGCTTATGGACAACTGAACTTTGGATGATCACAAGGTGGGAAGTTGGGCAGGAAAGCATTGCAATAGTTCAATCTGGAGGCATGAATGAAGGTTTCAGCAACAGATGTGATGGGGCAAAATCAGTTTTAAGTGATTTCTAAGTGGTTTAGGTCAAGTGGAATATATAAGAAGTTCTGCTCAAAGGCGGTATTGAGATTACTGAGATTGTTCTCAATCTGGTTCAGCCTGAGACAACCAAGAAGGCTGATGGAATTGAACACCATGGTATGGAAATGTGGGAATGTTATGAAAGGTAGATTTTTAAAGTTCCACAGCCTAATGAAGGCCTCAATTAAAATTAACAGCTTGGTTAAGAAACTTTCTCTTCCTTTGAGCCTCCACTTGGCGACTGCCCCAATAACGTGAATGGAAATTGAACTCCTTGCAGCATACCTGTTACTTATCTCCTTGGTATTTTGTATTCCAGGAGTCTTCAGTGTGTCCCTTTTGGCACGGCTGTGGTTGAGAAAAACTGCCTTTTTAAATATTGATGGGGCAGGAGAGATATTACTTGTCAAATAATATGAGCTTAGGACAGCTGGTCAGAAACAGTGTGACCTCCATAGTATCTAACTCAAATGCAAGTGACTTATTCAGCACCCAGCCCAACCAAAGTGAATATCTCCACTTTAAACTTGCTTCATTCTTTAAAAATAATCTTTCCTTAAATGATTTTTGTTGAAAGTGCAAGTGCCGATCCCTACTCATCTAGGAAAATGTGCCATCTAAACTAGAGATACAATATGAGGGAGCACAAACCACGGAAGCAGATTAATCTAGCATTTTGTGGTGAATAGCAAAAGAACCAAAAGCAATTTAAAGCAGCAAATGGTTCAGATTTGAAAAAGACAGCCTGGATGTGCCATGGAAACAGATTTGTGGATTTCAAAGAAAAATTGAATAAAGAGGAAACAATATTGCACAATTGAATATGTGTGAGAATGACTGTGTTTCCAAAAGCTCTGGCACTGTTTATCTTTTTGTTCTTTCATTTATCCTGATGCAGTGCTCATCAGTACCTACTCCTGGAGTGTGCACAGACTCTGCACAGAAAGTGACCGAAGCCGAGATTCGAACCCAGCTCCCTAGCACTGTGAGGCAGCAGTGCTAACCACTGTGCTGCTGTGCAGCCCCATAGTCTTAAATAATATACAGTATATATAATTAAGAAACTTAAGATAATAATAGTGCTATATTAAGAACAACTAAAGCAGTCCTTTCTGGACAAGTCAATTTATTTTTAATCTTGTACATTAACCATTCCACGAGTTATTGTCTGTCTCATCATTGCTTTGTAAAACAGAGGAACCTAAACCTGAATGGTGTGGCTAGATCACAGTGAGGGAGGTGATAATTTATAAGATTAATATATTGTACACCACAAACCAAATTACACAGGACAATTAGCCCATCTTCAGAAATGTATTCCACTATTAACTTGTAGGTAGTTTGGTGATAAAGGATTTTGCTCAATCTTTTTGTGTCAACTTTTTTTCGTTTTAACTTGATCATGTGGGCACTTTGCTCCTAGGGTCTTCCTTTACTGTTCACTGCTGGCCATTCAGCAAATGCAGGGAGGTGTCAACTGTTCCCTGAAGAAACACCTGGCTCCTGTTCGACATGCTACTTCATGATCGTGTGGCTGATACTGGAAGTAGTATGGCAATCTTCAGACTAAACTGGTATTCTAACAGTTAATGCCCAAAACATCAAATCTCCAAATTGGTATGTCTGTTGTAGCTCAGCTAGTTGCTCTGTTATAGAAAGGATATTATTAAATTAGAAAGAGGGCCAGAAAGACTTACTATGATGCTACTGGAACTTGATAATTTGAGTTATAAGGAGAGGCTGGATAGATTGGGACTTTTTCTCCTGGAATGTAGGAGATTTAGGAGTGATCTTATAGAGGCCTATAAAATAATGAGGAGCATAGATCAGCTAGATAGTCAACATCCTTTCCCAAAGATAGGGGAGTCTAAAACTAGAGGGCATAACCTTGAGGTAAGGGGGAGAGGTACAAAAGGTCCAGAGAGGCAATGTTTTTCTCTAAGGGTGGTGAGTGTCTGAAACAAGCTGCCCAGAGGCTTTTGTCTTTTAAAAAGTGTTTAGACAGGTACATGGATAAGATGGATATAGAGGGCTTTGGGCCAGACATGGCAATTGGTATTCATAGCTTGAAAAGAAGGGAAGCACGAATAAGATGGGCCGAAGGTCTGTTTCTACCTCTATCTCTATGTTCTGGAAGATTTCTGGCTAAGTTTTGGGACAAAATGCAGGGTAAAGTTATGAAAGTTCTCAATTGAAAGAAATAGTTGAAGGCAACTGAGATGAGCTGGGCCTTCAGTTTGGTGATTTGTTTAGTGATGTTGAAGGCATTGTAGGTGAAAATTGCTGCTGTGAATAAAGTTATAGACAAATAGCTTGGCTCTTTGGTACAGAATTTCAGTGCTCACGTTGTTGAACTGCAGAGTACTGGTAAGAAGCTTGTTGAAGCAGAAGAAAGAATCCTTGCTGTTGCAAATGCAGTTTCCTTGGCGGGAGGCCTGCTTTCAATCCTTGGGAAATAAGTTACATGTAATGTCAGATATCCTGGTCGGTTAGAAGAGCTGAGGTTGGAGGAGGAGTGTCCATGTGACCAGTTTGCCAGAAGGAGCTGAACTTTTAGCTAAAATTCTTTTGAGAATTGGCTGCCACGTTTACTTAATCTTGACACAGAAGCTGGGCATGTTAATCTTGAGGATTCTTAAGAAATTGACAAACCTACTAAGGCTTTGGCCTCTCTCAGCTCTAGATGACAATTTGCAGTCAATCTGCAGTTGCTCGCTAATCCTGGACTCCCTGTCATTAACTCCTTTTTTGATTTTGTGATGTTATTTATTATGTTGATGGGGGTGATGTAGTATATGAGTGTTAAGGTGAATTCCACCTGTTATCCTTTGAAAACCAGGGACATCCATTTGTTTATAATGGAATGCATGACTCAGAGTGTTTCTTTAATTACTCTTGAGTTTAAGACACAGATTTGATCCTACTTGTCCTTGTTATGCAAGGGGTGCAGGATGGCATGGAGGGAAGCCATTGCTTCTGGTCCTACATCAAAATTGAATTAGTGGTTTAATGTCCTTAAAGTGCTCATATGTGTTGGAGAGCATGCCAGTTGCATGTAACCAGGGTTGTGCGATATTTATCGTCTTATAATCCTTGCATTTAAAATGGTGCTGTATACTATGTGTAGCTTTTACTCATCCTGGCTATTTTAAGAGATTTGATAGATGGCTTGGTATAGAGATTGTGGAAGGCCTAATGAATCCTCTCAGTTGGTGAACTATTAGTGTCACCATATTTTCTGTATTTTTGGAAGTCAAAGAATTTCTGATGGATACCTTAAATGGATGCAGACAGAGCACATATCCTGGGAAAATAAATAGTTTTGTACATGGCACCAACAGTATAGCTAGACGTAGAGAAATGTGCTTTAGTGTGCATCTAAATGTGACGTGAGAATCTCTGACTGACCAGCCTTTTCTATACCTTTGTCAATATCCTATATTATTTCACAATAACTTCATTGCAGTGTTAACGTAAGCCGTACTTGTGACTAATAAATAAACTTTTAACTTCTCCTTTGCTGAATACACAATGACAATAGCTACTTTGAAAATCCTGGAATATGTGGGGAATACAATTGTTTAAATGGAATACATCCCACAGTGTGCTCCTTTGATGGAGCAGGGAAGACTTAGTCTAGAATATTACACTGTCTACATTACTTTAAGTTCAGGATATGGGTTTCACCCTATTATATCCTTTTGGTGCCAAGGATGCAGGGGTCTTCCCACGTTGTCTTTGACCCTGTTCAAAATTAAATCCTGATGGTTGAGTATCCTCGAAGAGCTCGAACTTATCCTGACATTGGCAGTACAGGAAATATTCTTATGATTGATGTGTGTCTCCTTTGTTTTGTTGAACCGTGTGCTGTGTAGGTTGTATGGCTTCCATAAGTTATGTAACTCTGTTTCTAGTGTCCTGTTGGTGAAGGTGTATACTGTTATGCTGTGTACTCATGCCCTTATCCTGTTTTCCCCCAATCTCTGTAACATCCTTTCACTGTTTGTGTTTTTGTAGGTGCAATGAATAATGAACAATATAAACCAACTGTGCTAGTGTGTTTTATCTTTTTCTGTGTGTACTTGTGATTAAGCTGGAATGTACCCATCCTTGAGGGATTGTTGCATTATTTGTTAAAGAAGGGGGAGAAATCTTCAAAAGAAATGTACTTTTAAAAATGCCCAATTGGATTAGCTGAGCTCTTGGAAACAGCTAACATGGCCTCCTCCAATTCTATAATACTGTTCTCTTAGTCTTCATAGGCCCTATCCTTTCAGCTTTCAACATTGTTTTCTGCACAACGTCAAAATCAGTTCCTGAATTATAGTGATACAGCACAGAAGAAAACTATTAAATCCTTGTGTCTCAGGCAGTTCTTTGAAAGTGGGAGATTAATGAAATAGGGAGGCACATCACAGTTGAAAGCTATTACAGAAAAGAATTAAATGATTCATCTTGATGGGAAGAATGAGAGGCAAAGAAACTAAATGATAAAATATTAATGGAAGTGACCGACAGAAACATCCAGAGGTGTACATACATAAGTCTTTAAAGGTGACAGGTCAAGTCGACAAGGTTAAAATTATACAAGAGATTCATGGCTTTATAAACAGAAGTGCAAAGTACAAAAATAAAGAGTATTGAACCTCATAAAACACTGGGAAATAGCTGGAATATTTCGAGTGACTCTCGCACCGTTGTTTAGGAAGAATATCAAGGTCTCAAAAAGGGTGAAAATGAGATTTATTTGAATGGTACTGGGATCAGTGACTTTAGTTTTGGTGTCAAGGAGTATGTGGAAAGTGCTGGAATATGGTGTTGAGATAGAGGATTATTATGATCCCGTTGAATGCTGAAGTCGGCTGAAAGGGCCAAATGCCTATTCCTGCTCCTAGTTTCTGCATTTAACCTACTGAGTGTATTGAGACTGGGAGTTCACAACCTTTTGACTCATAGAGCGATATAGCATGGAAACAGATTTTTTGGTCCAACCTGTTCGTGCCGGCCATGTGCCCTCCTAGCTAGTCCCAATTACCTGTAATCGAGTCATAGAGCTGGTGGAATCTTCTGGTGGAATATCTTTTCATTTCTGGTAAATTTAATTTATTTCCCTCCCCACCACCCTTGAAGGTGCAGACTATCATTTGAGCTATGGAGTCATATTGGTGCTAACTATCTAATACCTCTCCCTAAATGGCCATTACTATTTGTGAACCCAATGAGCTGTTTTTGTCAGTAAGAATATCAGTGCTACGCTCAGTGCTTACTTGATGTGTCAATTCAGGCAGGACTCATTGGGTAACAATCATGAGTGAAAATGTTTTCAGCTTTCTTATATAACCACTGCCTCCCACATCATGCTCCCACAGGATTTGCAGAGTCCCCATTGCTCCCTGTGCTGATGTTCTAAAGTGTATTTAACCTTCAAGTTATTGGTGAAGCTAAACTTTTTTTTTCATAGATATTTGTGATTTTCCATTGATCTTTGATTGTGTGGAACTTTGATTTATTTCCTGTCTTATTCCAGTGTTTAACAATGGTTCTTCCCAAGAACTGATGAGTCTCACCGGGACTATCCCAGTCAGCTACAGAGGTAAGGACTGAATGATGAAACAGCCCCACGTTGAATGCAAGGAGCAGTTTGCAGAACAAATGCAATGTAAGAGCCCTGTTGGGATACGTTGCAGGTGTTGACAGTGTACAAAGGCTATATGGGGTGGCTGAGTATAGATGAGGTATATGCGAAAGGAGGGGCCAGCTTTGTATATTAGTTGTTATTAGGGAAACTTTGAGAATATCTCAAGGCAACCAGTAGACTGAGTGAGATCTTGGGTGCAATCAGCATGTCTAGCAATTTAGCCTGTATTTCTGTTGTTAAACTCTGTGCCATTTGATCTCCAAGAAACTTGCAGCTGTGCATGACAAATGACCCCAAATGTTCCTGTTGTTAACCATTTCCTGATCATAGCCATTACACTTCTCTCAATATTTTTGTCATGATGCTGCTAAAGCAGGTATACACCCATTCAATTAAATAAGGAGTGAAGTCTTGAGGGATCATTCAATTTTATATTAAATGAATTATCTTTTTAAAATATAATTTGAAACCTTAAGAACCCTTAGCAGGTTTCCCCAGTCCCATTTCTGAATGGGAATGCTGTATGCAAATGAGATTTATTTGAATGGTACCTAGGATCAATGACTTTAGTTTTAGTGTCAAGGGGTACAAGATTATGAGAGGTATGGATAGAGTAAACAGGATTAAGCTTTTTCCCAGGATGGACTCGAATAGCATGAAGGGTCATAGGCTTAGGGTGAGGGGGGTAAGGTATAATTTGGATGCTAGAGGGAGTTTTTTCACACAGAGGGTGTGGTGGGGGTATGGGATGCGCTGCCAAGTAAAGTGGTGGAGGCAGGCACTCTGGAGTTATTTAAGAAATACTTAGATGGGCACATGAACAGAATGGGAATGGAGGGGTATAGAAAACTGATTTAAAATAGGGATCATGAGCCTTGGGAGTCCCTGGGAAGTGTGTAAATAGATGATGATATTGATGTACTTGTTTTTATCCTACAGGTGCTTTGGTCCACCTTGTTGTCTAACGAGGGGCATACACGCGATGGGTCGTGAGAGGACTGCTCTTGAATTTTTTTTCGAGAGTATCCTAGTGCTTCACGTCGTTAGTGTACGCTTGACCTGGACCATTTGATGGGCAACACGACAGCTCAGTGACTATCGCTGTGCTGTGCAGATACATGGATTTGGGCCTGTGTCTGTGGGAGTTTGCACATTCTCCCCGTGCTTGCGTGGGTTTTCTCCGGGTGCTCCGGTTTCCTCCCACATCCCAAAGATGTGCTCTTAGGCTAATTGGCAAAACAAATTCTCCCTAAATTGTCTCAAATTTGGTTTTTAATCCATAGATCTATAAACATAGACAGGGATCACGGGTAGAGGTGGGAACATCGGGATGGCAGCGTGGGCTCGTTGGGCCGAAGGGCCTGTTTCCCGTGCTGTTTTGTTTTTTGTTCTTTGAGTATGTGGAGAGCGCTGGAATATGGTGTTGAGATAGAAGATTATTATGATCCCGTTGAATGCTGAAGCAGGCTGAAAGGACCAAATGCCTATTCCTGCTCCTAGTTTCTGCATTTAACCTACTGAGTGTATTGAGACTGGGAGTTCACAACCTTTGACTCATAGAGCAATAGAGCAATACAGCATGGAAACAGACCCTTTGGTCCAACCTGTTCGTGGCGGCCATGTGCCCTCCTAGCTAGTCCCAATTACCTGTAATCGAGTCATAGACTGGTAGAATCTTCTGGTGGAATATCTTTTCATTTCTGGTAAATCTAATTTATTTCCCTCCCCACCATCACTGAAGGTGCAGACTATCATTTGAGCTATGGAGTCATATTGGTGCTAACTATCTAATACCTCTCCCTAAATGGGATACATACAGATGGGCGTGGTGATGTACAATCATCATAGAAATTCTACAATGCAGAAAGAGGCCATTTGGCCCATCAAGTCTACACTGACCGCAATCCCATCCAGGCCCTACCCCTATATCCCTATATATTTACCCATTATTCCTCTAACCTGATCATGAGCCTTGGGAGTCCCTGGGAAGTGTGTAAATAGATGATGATATTGATGTACTTGTTTTTATCCTACAGGTGCTTTAGTCCACCTTGTTGCCTAACAAGGGGCATACATGCAATGGGTCGTAAGAGGGCTGCTCTTGGATTTTTTCACATCTGAGGACACTAAGGGGCATTTTTTTTTAGCATGGCCAGTCAATCTAACTAGCAGATCTTTGGACTGTGGGAGGAAACTGGAGGACTCGGGGCCTGATGGCATTTATCCCAGCTGCTTAGGGAGGTGTGAGGTGAAATTGCTGGGCCTCTGATGCAAATCTTTGTCTCTTTGGACACAGGTGAGGTCCCAGAAGACTGGAGAATAGCTAATGTTGTACCGTTGTTTAAAAAGGGTAGTAGGCATAACTCTGGAAATTATAGGCTGGTGAGTTTGACGTCAGTGGAAGGGAAGTTGTTGGAGGGGATTCTTAGAATGTATAGGCATTCTGATCTGATTAGGGGTACGCAGCATGGCTTTAAGGGGAAGTCGTGCCTTACGAATCTGGTAGAATTTTTTGAGGAGGTGACGAAAACGGAAGACGAAGGGCGAGCCGTTGGTGTCGATTATATGGATTTCAGTAAGGCGTTTGACAAAGTCCCTCATGGGAGGGTAGTTGAAAAGGTCAAGGCTAATGGGAGACAAGGACAGGTAGCTAGATGGATAAGTAACTGGCTTGGTAATGGGAAACAGAGAGTAATAGTGGAAGAATGTTTTTCTAGCTGGAGGTCAGTCACTAGTGGTGTGCTGCAGGGCTCAGTACTGGGACCTCTTCTATTTGTAACATGTATAAATGACTTCGAAGAGGGAGTAAATGGAGTGATCAGCAAGTTTGCAGATGATACAAAGATGGCTGGACTTGCGGATAGCTAGGAGCATTGTCAGGCAATACAGCAGGACATAAGTAGACTGGTAGCTTGGGCAGATAGTTGGCAGATGGAATTCAATCCTGATAAATGTGAGGTGATGCATTTTGGGAGAAAGAATGTAGGGGGGAGGTATACGATAAAGGGTAGACCTATTAAGAGTATAGAAACGCAGAGGGACCTGGGGGTGGGGGTGCAGGTGCACAAGTCTCTGAAGGTGGCAGAGCAGGTGGAGAAGGTTGTGAGGAAAGCATATAGTATGCTAGCCTTTACAGGGAGTAGTATAGAGTACAAGAGCTGGCCTTTAATGTTGTAGTTGTATAAAATGTTGGTTAGACCTCATTTGGAATACTGCATCCAGTTCTGGTCGCCTTACTACCGGAAGGACGTGGAGACTCTGGATAGATTGCAGAGGAGGTTTAACAGGATGTTGTCTGGTATGGAAGGTCTGAGTTACAAGGAGAGGTTAGGCAAATTGGGGCTGTTTTCCTTAGAAAGAAGTAGACTTAGAGGAGATCTAATACAATATTATGAGGGGTATAGATAAAGTAAACAGGGTTAACTTTTTCCTAGGATGGACTCAAATAGCACGAAGGGTCACGGACTTAGGGTGAGTGGAGTAAGGTATAATTTGGATGCTAGAGGGAGTTTTTTCACAGAGGGTGGTGTGGCTATGGAATGCGCTGTCAAGTAAAGTGGTGGAGGCAGGCACTCGAGTTATTTAAGAAAGACTTAGATGGGCACATGAACAGAATGGGAATGGAGGGATATAGAAAACTGATTTAAAATGGGGATCATGAGCTTGGGAGTTCCCTGGGAAGTGTGTAAATTGTTAATGATATTGATGTATTTGTTTTACCCTACAGGTATTTTGGTCCGCCTTGTCTAACAAGGGGCATACACGTGATGGGTCGTGGGAGGGCTGATCTTGGATTTTTCAAGAGTAGCTTAGTGCTTCACGTTGTTAGTGTACGCTTAACCTAGACCAGTTGATGGGCAACACGCCAGCTCAGTGACCATCACTATGCTGTGCAGATATATGGATTTGGGCCTGTGTCTGTGGGAGTTTGCGCATTCTCCCTGTGCTTGCGTGGGTTTTCTCCAGGTGCTTCGGTTTCCTCCCACATCCCAAAGATGTGCTCTTAGGCTGATTGGCAGAACAAATTCTCCCTAAATTTGGTTCCGATGTGTAGCTCTATAAACATAGACAGGGATCATGGGTAGAAGTGGGAACATTGAATTGGTGGCACAGGCTCATTGGGCCGAAGGGCCTGTTTCCTGTGCTGTTTTTGTTCTTTGCAAAACCCATGCAGACACAAGAAGAATGTGCAAACTCCATACAGACAGTGACCCAAGGTGGGAATCGAACCCCAGGTCCCTGGAGCTGTGAAACAGCAGTGTTAACCATTGTGCTACCGTGCCACATATAAGGGAAGTAGGTGGGCACAGAGTTCCAACCTTCACTGACTATTAGTAACATTGCCTGTACAGCTAGCCCATCAGTATGCCAGTTCTTGGAAATGATAAGAAATTTGTTTTTTGCCCTTTTTTTTTAAACTATAAAATGCAAGAATACTTGGAATTAACAGTATCCCCACCACCCAAGTTTATTCATTCTTAAGTGAGCTGCCTTTGTTTTTTTGCAAGCTGAGAGGCTTTTCACCACGTTTTTTTTTCTTCACAGGAAATATGTACAATATTCCTGTGTGCCTCTGGCTACTGGATACTTATCCTTACAACCCTCCCATCTGCTTTGTGAAACCCACCAGCACCATGATGATTAAAACAGGAAAACACGTAGATGCCAATGGGAAAATCTACCTCCCTTATCTGCATGAGTGGAAACACGTAAGTATCACATGTTTTGGATATGGCAGTCCTATGTACCTCCATTTCTCAAGCAAGTACTGACTTCTGTATATTTGGAAAGGGTTGGATATTTTGCAGTAACCCCAGGGAAAGACAGGTACTGATGGTATATAAATCTTAAGGTGGGGTGGAGGGTGAGAGCTGACCAGCACTTCTGGAAGCTCCAATGGAGGCAGGTTCGATCGTAGCATTCAAAATGAAATTGTATTATTTGTTGAGGGTTACAGGGAACAGGCAGCAAATGGCAGTGAGTGAATTGCTCATTCAGAGCACTGGTGCAGGCACAATGGACTGAATGGCATCTTCCTGTACTGTAAAACTCTGTGATTCTGAATTTTGCCACTTCAACTGGGAACTCGAGGCTTTGAAGGACTAAGGAAAGATCTGAATGTTTTGCCTGTTCCACAATGGAGGAACCAATTTTTTTTATTGGCAGTTGTGTAGTTGCGTAAGGCCCCGTATGGTCCCTGTGACTATTTTCACCATTTTCTCTTGTCTTTCGGTTGAAGAGTACAGTTCTGGTCTCCGTTCTACAACAGGATAGTCTGAATATTATGATCTCAGAATAACCTCTTAACTTCTATTCACTGTCTGGCTATAAGACACACAAAACATTGAACGTGATTATTTTCAACTCTATTTTGAGTTACTAATGGCTAGCAGATAGAAGACAGAGGGTGGTGGTTGATGGGAGATATTCATCATGGAGTTCGGTTACAAGTGGTGTACCTCGGGTCTGTTTTGGGGCCCCTGCTGTTTGTAATTTTTATAAATGATCTGGATGAGGGTATTGAAGGATGGATTAGTAAATTTGCAGATGACACTAAAGTCGGTGGAGTGGTAGATAGTGAAGAGGGGTGTTATAGTTTGCAGAGAGACTTGGACAAGTTGCAGAGCTGGGCCGAGAGGTGGCAAATGGAGTTTAATGTGGAAAAGTGTGAGGTAATGCACTATGGCAGAAATAATAAATGTGTAGAGTATAGGGCAAATGGTAGGATTCTTAGTAGTCTAGATGAACAGAGGGATCTTGGTGTGTATGTGCATAGATCCCTGAAAGTAGGCAGTCAAGTCGAGAAGGTTGTTAAGAAGGCATATGGAGTCTTAGCTTTTATTGGTAGGGGGATTGAATTTCGGAGCCGCAACGTCATGTTGCAACTGTACAAAACTCTAGTGCGGCCGCACTTGGAGTATTGTGTGCAGTTCTGGTCCCCACATTATAAGAAAGATGTGGAGGCATTGGAGAGGGTACAGAGGAGGTTTACCAGGATGTTGCCTGGTATGGAGGGCAGGTCTTATGAGGAGAGGCTGAGGGATTTGAGGTTGTTTTCGTTAGAAAGGAGGAGGCTAAGAGGAGACCTTATCGAAACATATAAGATGATTAGAGGTTTAGATAGGGTGGACAGTGATAGCCTTTTTCCTAGGATGGAGAAAGCTAGCACGAGGGGACACAGCTTTAAATTAAGGGGTGATAGTTATAGGACGGATATCAGAGGTAGGTTCTTTACCCAGAGGGTGGTTAGGGAGTGGAATGCCCTGCCTGCGGCAGTTGTAGATGCGCCAAGTTTGGTGGCGTTTAAGAGGTTAGTTGATAAGTTTATGGAAGAGAAGGGAATGGTTTAGTTTGGAGGGTCATTGCTTTTTATAATGTTCGGCGCAACATCGAAGGCCGAAGGGCCTGTTCTGTGCTGTAATGTTCTATGTTCCATTCCTTTTATACTGCGTTGCAGTTTGTTGATGAGCAGCTCCCATTTGTTAAAATTCCTTTCAATTGTCGTGTTTGTATAAATGATCCATTTCGTGTGAAATCCTGTGTTCTATTCTCCATGTAGAAACACAGCTCACATTTAAACTTATTGTGCAGATGTGAAGTGTTTAACAGAAAAATTTAATGGTGATATCTGTGCATTTTCTTTCCTCCTTCAGCCACATTCTGATCTGTATGGGCTGATTCAGGTGATGATAGTCATGTTTGGGGAGGAACCTCCAGTCTTTTCAAGACCAGCCGCACCTCCACAGTATCCACCGTACCAAGCCACAGGACCTCCAACTAGTGAGTAACTTTCTGAGAAAGACAATGTGATTAAAATTGTCTTTCTAGAAGTGTCTCTTGATATCCCAATTTTGCGCTTCAATTTTTCCTCAATCTGTTACTTTGAGGTGCAGTTCCACAATTATCCTTCAAAACAGTGAGAAAATTCTTGATGTATTACCTAGACAGAGTGTGAGTAGGCTGTTTGCCAGTAGGGGCAACTAAACCTAATTCATTCTTTAATATCTCAATATGCTACTTGCAAAGGACCGTAGGAAACTGAGCAGCAGCAGAAACATTGGGTGACTGTTTCCTTCCCAATCCATGAACACTGAAGCCAAGAAAGACACTCCGTGCTACATCACCTAAAGGGCAAGACTCTCTATTTTCCTAACACCTTAAACCAAGACGTTTTACAGGAGTGTTTAAAACAAAATGTCACCTCAAGCTACTAAAGGAGATACTACGGCAGGTGACCAAAAATGCCTTAAAGAAGAAAGATAGGTGGAGATGTTTAGAGAGGAAATTCCAGAGCTTGGGACCTTTGCAGCTGAAGGCATTGCCACCAATAGTGGCACAATTAAAATAGGGGTTTCCGAAGAGGCGAGAATGAGAGGAATGCAGAGACGTTGGAGGGTTATGCAGTTGGAGGAGATAACAGAGATCTAGAGGGAATACGGTCATGGAAATATCCGAAAACAAGGGTGAAAATTTTAATATCAAAAAAATGTCTGAGCAGGAATCAGTGTATGTCTTGGAACATGGATGATGAGTGAATGGGAATTGATGTGTGTGTTTGAGTGACCTCAAGTTTACAGAAGGCAAAATATGGAATTTGCTCAGAGTGCACTGGAATACAACTAAAGTTTAAAGTGCCCTGTTGAACCACTGGCACATTAATGCTGACCTCCCAATGATTTATTCTCCAGTGATGTCAGATCCACCAGAGGGTTCTTCACTCCTTGAGACACCAGTGTCTTCAAACCTGATCAGAGAAAAATATCACAACACTTCCTTTCAGACATCACAAGTGGCATCATTGTACTATTGCAGAGTAGTATTCAAGTATCAAAAAATGAGAGGTTAACCACAAGTCGTCAAGTAATATTTGATCTGTTTTCATCCGATCTATCATTCAAACTCATGCGTTTGAGGATGAGAAAATAACAAAAATCTTACAAGTTTCAGACTTTACAGTAAACAAAAACTGCTTGGGGAATAGGTTTCTACTAATTTCAACCAGTCATAATTTGAATTCAGGCTAAGTCTGTTGTTCAGGTATATAAAGTAAAAGTTTGTTTATTAGTCACAAATAGACTTACATTAACACCGCAGTGAAGTTACTGTGAAAATCCCCAAGTCACCACACTCAGGTGCCTGTTCGGGTACACTGAGGGAGAATTTAGCATAGCCAATGCACCTAACTAGTGCATCTTTTGACCATGGGAGGAAACCGGAGCACCTGGAGGAAAATCTCTCAGACACGGGAGAAACGTGCAAACTTCGCACAGACGATGAACCAAGCCGAGATTGGAACTTGGGCCCCTGGCGCTGTGAGGCAGCAGTGCTGACCACTCCTAATGTGTTCTGAAAAAAAAGCAAGCTGAACAAAAAGATGCTTTAAAAAAATCACTTTTTTGTAAGAAAACATATAATAATAGTGTTTTACATACCTGATGTATATTTTTATATTTAAAAGCTTATTAGTGCTTTGAATCTAACTGCCCCAAAGATCCTTTTACTAACTTAACTTGCATTCCTAAGTCTTTTAGCTTACCTCCTGCTTGCTGCTTCCTCCTTCCTCCACCCAGCCTGAACTCCTCTCCAGACTCACCAATGTGCCATTTCCCTCCCTTAGCTTCCCACTTGCCAACCTTACTCCTCACCGCTTCTTCTGCCAACCATTTCCCTCCCCAACTCTCTCAACTCGCTGCGTCTCCCACCTACTCCATCCTGACTCTCTGCCTGTCTCTTCCTGATTCTGTACTTCTCCTGGCTCAATTGCGTGCACGCATTGCTTCCTCCTCCAACCCTGCAGACTCAGCACCTCTCCCATGCTTTGCTCCCCAATCATTCCGACAAGCCACTTCTTCCAACTTGCCATTTCTCCTGACTCATTACTTTCCTTACTGAACATTTGTTTCTGAGTCACTATGCGGAGTTTGTACATTTTCCTTATACCTGTGTCAGTTTCCTCTGGGGCTCTGGTTTCCACCCACTGTACAAAGACATGAAGGTTAGGTGAATCGGCAATGCTAAATTCTCCCTTGGTGTACCTAAACAGATGCTGGAGTGTGGCAACTAGGGGATTTTCACAGTAACTTAATTGCACTGTGAATGTAAGCCTACTTGTGACTAACTAATTTTTTTTCTCCCAACTCACTGCCTGTTCTGACTTGGGACTTGCTGCTTCACCATCTCCTGCTCACTGCTCCTCTCTCTCACCTGTTCTTGCTCACTCCTCTCCCTATAACCTCACTGTGGGCAAGGATTGAATGGTGAATGTGGGAAGAGAAGGAATGTGAGGAGGTGTCAGTGGGAGAGTTGGGAGAAAAGTGGCATGCAAGAAGGTTGGGAAGTGAAGCGGAAGGAAAGATCAGAGCAACTGCAAAATGGCAGCTTGTTTCTAAGAACGGTGAGCATGTTCAGTAACCGTGCAAAAATGAAAGTGGCAGCATTGCTATTGGGGACCACTTATAATTTACCAACAGTCCTTCAATGAAAATGTGCTGTTACAATGTACTTTAAATGGGGGAATGTCTGTAGTTGAATCTGAAACAAAAATATAAATAAAGGTTTTATCATTAAATGAGCTGAAGTGGAGGTAGAGTCAGGCTGTGTTACTGAGAAGGAAATAGCAATCTTTGGAAGGAGGTGGATGTATGAGCTCATCTTGAGTCATATATGACAGACAACAAGGCACCAGACAGTTGCTAGGAAAAGGGATGGAGTGAGTGTTTAGGGGACAGTTTGTAACAGGAGTTGAGGGTAATGGCTTTGGTGGTCTTGATATTTAGTTGGACAAAATTCCTATACGTCCAGTCTGATAAGTTAGCATCAACAGAGGAGATAGGAGAGTTGGCAGTGAGGTAGAGCTGGGCATTTCCAGCATACATGTGAAAACTGATTGTTTTTGGAGAATGGTGCTGAGGAACAGGATATAAATGGAATGTGGAAGGGAGAACTGTGCAGTAATGGGAAGATAAACTATTGCATATTATACTCTGGTTATAGTTAGTAAACCAGATGAGAATGGCTCCTCCCAACTGGATAACATTAGAAAAAGGTTGTGGCAAAGAATAATGTGGTCAACACTATCAAAGGCTGTGGACAGATCAAAAAGGATGAGGAGGGATAGTTTATCTTTGTCATAGTCACATAGGATGCCATTCATGACTTTGATAAGAACCGGTTCAGTCCTATGACAGGAGCAGGAAACTGGATTCAAGCTTGGCTGATTTTAATATCAAAATATTAAACCTGTGTCTTTCTGATCTGTATGGTTCAATTACACATTGTCTTTACTTACCTCAGATTGCATGTGTCGCCCTTTGAGAACTATTCTGTTTTATTGCAGAGCTATAAATTGCTGATAATTTTTAATCCTGCTTCACGCTGTACCTCTTTATCAAATTTACATGCGGGCATGCTTGTAAAGTGTCCTGGAAAATCCGCATTTTAAAAAAAAAAGTAAAATTTCCATGGCAGTTCTTCAGTCACACGTTTACACTGATTCAGCAATCTCAAGATAATCTTGGCGAAAAGTCCTAGTTAATCTTCACTGCTATGCAGCTTCCTGCTATGATGTCTTATCGGTTTCTTGTCAGAATCTGTTCTGTTTGGACTTCTCCTGTGATTGTTTTTTTTAAGGTGTTTTATATCTTTTTTCAAATTCTGGTCAGAGAATTTAACAGCAAATGTAGCAGTTTTTAGAGCCTGCTCTCCCATTTAATAAAATGGTGGCTAATCTGGTATTTTCCTCCACTGCATTTTCTGTCCTGTTCCCTAAAATTTTTCCCTTGTGTTCAAAAATCTGTCTAACTCTGTCATGAATATATTAAATCAATCTTTGTGGGATAGAGAATTCAAAAGAGTCTTGAGGAAAGAATTTTCTCATTATCTCCATTTTATTCTGAAACTAGGTCCCTCTGTTTTTCTCACCTTATCTGGCTCTCTTGAAACTCTAAATGTCAAACCTGCCAAATCATTACCCAGTATAAAATCTATCCCTTTTAAAGGTAAGCTAGAAACAATCATACTCTGTTGTTTCAGTCTGGTTCTCAATTTGCCATTTCTGTATAAATGGCAGTCAGCCATCCCAGTTGTAAATAGTATAGTCATGCCAAACTTTGCCATGAAGACCTCTATGACTTTGGGTATTGTGTGCTTCCCTAAGAGCTGGGTGGAATTCTCAGATGAGGGCAGAATGAGTCTTATGGATCTGTGCCTAATTTCTGTCAATCCTGGTAGCAGCCAGCTGAACTGATCCTGCAATCCTATTTAGTTGTGTCAACATCTTGGTTTGCTTTGTATTGTGTTGCCTCCTATTGATTCTGGTAAATCTCTGGTTCTGAAGTATGTGTTGTATTCTGGGGCTCCTCGTTTCCCCATCTGGTTCACTGTCTCCTTTAGGGAAGGAAATCTGCCATCTTTATTTGGTCTGGCTGACATGCGATTCCACAGCAGTATGATCAAGCTTTAAAATGCCCTTTGGTTTGGCCCAAGAAGCCACGCAGTTAAAAGGCAATTCGGGATGAGCAACAAATCCTAGCCTTGCCAGTGACATCCATATCCTATGAAAGAATACAATTTTTAAAGAAAGGCTCTGGTGCTGAATTTTGCAACTTCCTTAAAACTCTCCCTCACCATCCCACATGTTGCTTGCACACCAGAAGTCTAAATAAATACTCCTTTATTTTTAAGAGGAATGTTTTTAGAGAATGAGTTTCAGCTTACAACCAGACAGGAGTAAGATAAACAAAATCGAGAATAAGCAAAGGTCATCTCTAACTCTGTACACAATAAGGTGTAATCTGTTTGAACATTGCCTAAGAATGCAGAGGAACAATGGATAATCTTTATTGGTGACAACATGTTAGGTTCAATGACTATGTTACTGATATGATTCCTTTATTACCTATTTGTTTTATTGACCTTTCTTCCCCAGTATCTTCTGTAGGTTAATGGCTAGACTGCAGTTTCATAGAGATTGGGTTTCTTGTCAACTGCAACATGTGCCTTTAAATAAACTTTATAAAACATTACTCTCTGCAGGGTGTAGGTTGTGTCATTCAGGTCTGCCAATTAACCTTGTAAATTCCTTATTGATGTTATGTAGGCTATTCATCATACTCTTTTCTCATCAAAGGCAGGAATTGGCATTTCTCCAGGCAACTGTTAAAAACTCTAAAACTGTGGTTGAGTTCCATTTGCAAGTTAAACTTTACCCACACAAGGAGGAAGATAAACCAAGTAGAGTCTATCTTTGTGTGTAAAGTTCGTACACTTCACATTTGTACAAATTTGTACATTCAACCTACTATTGCAAAACCTCTGTACGTTTTGCAAAAGTAGGTTGAATGTACGGAGAACATCTCTTTATAGTAGCACAACCTAATCACCATTCCTCAAGATTGAATAGTATTATCTTATAACCAAATTCTCCATTGTCAGCATTGTAATAATTCTTCACCAGTTAAAGAGAAACAACAACATTTATTTATAGGGAAAGGCTACACAGCCTACAAGGCTGCTATCTGCTCTCAAGAAGGTTCTGGAACAGAAACCTGAGCTCCCCTCAAACATCCTGGGAGTCGGCATTGACCAAAAACCTAACTGAACCAACCACATAATACTTTCAGCACAAGAGCAGGTTCTAGATTGCATAATCTCCAGTAATCAAACTTCTGCAATGCTGTCACAGCTAGTATTGAATGGTATAGACAATTAAAGAACTGGAGGGAGGAGGCACCAAATATACCTCTTGTCCTCAATGCTGGTGGAGCCCAGCACATCAATGCAAAAGTCATGCCTGAAGGATTTGCAGAAGGCCCGAAGTGCTGAGTGGGTGATCCATCTTAACCTCCTCCTGAGTTCCTCCCAACATAGAAGACGGTTTTCAGACAATGCATTTTAGTTCATGGAGTACTAAAACAGCTGAAAACACTAGGAAGAGCAGTGAACTAGCTTCCCTCTATTTAACCTCCTCAGTTGGCTGCAACAAATTTATTTTCCTTATTAGTATATTTTTCAAATCCAGATGTATGTAAATGCAGATGTATGGGATAGAGGGTGGTTTAGCTAATTGGGTTAGGAATTGGCTAGCAGAAGACAGAGGGTGGTGGTTGATGGGAGATATTCATCGTGGAGTTCGGTGACAAGTGGTGTACCTCAGGGGTCTGTTTTGGGGCCCCTGCTGTTTGTAATTTTTATAAATGATCTGGATGAGGGTATTGAAGGATGGATTAGTAAATTTGCAGATGACACTAAAGTCGGTGGAGTGGTAGATAGTGAAGAGGGGTGTTATAGTTTGCAGAGGGACTTGGACAAGTTGCAGAGCTGGGCCGAGAGGTGGCAAATGGAGTTTAATGTGGAAAAGTGTGAGGTAATGCACTATGGCAGAAATAATAAATGTGTAGAGTATAGGGCAAATGGTAGGATTCTTAGTAGTCTAGATGAACAGAGGGATCTTGGTGTGTATGTGCATAGATCCCTGAAAGTAGGCAGTCAAGTCGAGAAGGTTGTTAAGAAGGCATATGGAGTCTTAGCTTTTATTGGTAGGGGGATTGAATTTCGGAGCCGCAACGTCATGTTGCAACTGTACAAAACTCTAGTGCGGCCGCACTTGGAGTATTGTGTGCAGTTCTGGTCCCCACATTATAAGAAAGATGTGGAGGCATTGGAGAGGGTACAGAGGAGGTTTACCAGGATGTTGCCTGGTATGGAGGGCAGGTCTTATGAAGAGAGGCTGAGGGATTTGAGGTTGTTTTCGTTAGAAAGGAGGCGGCTAAGAGGGGACCTAATCGAAACATATAAGATGATTAGAGGTTTAGATAGGGTGGACAGTGATAGCCTTTTTCCTAGGATGGAGAAAGCTAGCACGAGGGGACACAGCTTTAAATTAAGGGGTGATAGTTATAGGACGGATATCAGAGGTAGGTTCTTTACCCAAAGGGTGGTTCGGGAGTGGAATGCCCTGCCTGCAGCAGTTGTAGATGCGCCAAGTTTGGTGGCGTTTAAGAGGTTAGTTGATAAGTATATGGAAGAGAAGGGAATGGTTTAGTTTGGAGGGTCATTGCTTTTTATATTGGTCGGCGCAACATCGAAGGCCGAAGGGCCTGTTCTGTGCTGTAATGTTCTATGTATTATTTTACAATGTATGTAGTGGATCATAAGGAGCATTTTCTTGAGTTAAAGAACAGGTTTATTAGCCATTAAACTTGAGGAAAACAATGCAAGACACATACAGGTATCAGTAGTAAGAAAAGTTACAAGTCCAAATCAAAGTTAAAAGATTATATTGTTAAAAGCTCTTAGCTTCTCATTGTGTCAGCTTGTTAAACATTCTGGTGGACTGAAGTTTTCTGCTTCCTTAGAAAGGTAGGTGTGAAAGATATTACAATTCTTGCAAAATCTCAGTTCTTTTGTAGATCTTGTATACACTGGGAAGATAAGTTCATAAAGTTGCAAATGATATGTCCATTCCTTTCAAATAGTTCTTTTTGAAGTGAACCTTGGCACTGCAAGGTGTGAAATTCATTAAGCAATCGTGTCCGGACATGTCTACAACGTAATTCATATAGTAACTAATTGTCAACTTGCATTTCCTGGCATCAGGTGACTTGTTCATCTAAGTTTGGTCAGTGTCTTGCCCTTTAAAATATAAAGTTCTCTTTAAACAGTCCAATGACAGGAAATTGCGACTTAAGATGTAGAACTTTTGATGCATCCAAGGAATGACAAGTTAATATGCAGGTCCAGCAAACAATTTAAGTGGCATGTTGCATGTTGGCCTTTATTGCAAAGGGACTAGAGTACAAAGTTTTGATGAAATTTGGTGAGATCCCTCCTGGAATACTGTGTGCAGTTTTGGTCTCCATGTTTAAGGAAGGATGTGCTTACATTGGAGGCAGTACAGTGAAGGTTCACTAGAATGGTCTCTCGAATGAAAGGATTGTCCTATGGTGACAGTATAAATTTGGTCTATACTCTCTGGCGTTTAGAAGAATGAGAGATGATTTAATTGAAACTTATAAAATTCTGGAAGGACTGACAACATACACTATAATGGATTTGGTTCAGGAGAAGAGGCAAATTATTTATGATTGCAAAGAGAAATTTCTTTACTTGATGTTATGAAGCTTTGGAATTCTTACCCCAGAGAGCCACAGAAGCTCCATTGTTAGTAAATTCAAGTTTGGATAGATAATGTGGTGCAGGTAAAAAAGTGCAATTAAGGCAGAAGATCAACAATGACCGTATAAAGTGGGATCATATAGACTTTTGTTCTTCTGTTTCTCTCCAAGTCTCACATGATCCTGACTTGAAATTATGTTGCCATTCCTTCATTATCACTGGGTCAAAATTCTGGAACTCCCTAATTTAAAGGCATTATGGGTGTAGCTACATATAGTGCATAGACTGCAGCAGTTCCAAAAAGGCAGGTCACTAATAATTCTCAAGGAGAATTGGGGATGGGCAATAAATGCTGGCTTTGATGATGTTCACATCCCATAAACGAATTGAAAAAATAAATGTCTAGACAGATACAATGAACAAACATTTCTGGGGAATATTTGATCCCTACTGGCCTTTGTGATTCTTAACTTCATGTGTGTCCAAATTGCATCCACTTAATCCAATGAAGATAAACATGCTGCAGAATGACAGATATAGCCCAAAAAAAAATCCACTTGGTTACAGTTGGTTAGTGACTTTTTTAAAATCAAGCTAGTGAGGCCAAGCTGTTTTTGTTAGACAAACTTTACTGTTCTTTTCTTCACACCACTAATGTCAGCAGAATACATATATACATTGGAAATGCTGCATACTGACAGTCATCATTGAATACTAGTGATGGTCAGTTTGGGACGACTTAAAAGTGAGAGAGTAATTCAGAGGGTTTTATGTTTATATGAATTGGAGAATTATGATAAGTAATTTCAACCAGATTCAAAAACGTAACACGGTAGTGTTTGTCTAAAGAAACAGCTTGGCCCCAGTAGCAAGATTTTAAAAAACACTAACTGTAATCAAGTGGATTTTTATTTTTGGTCAAGTCTGTAATTTTGTAGCATATATTTAACCTTAATGATTTAAGAGAATGCAGTTTCTTGATTGCTGCAATCAAAATATTAACCTGACTTCAGTTTGTCAATTTCTAAAATAATTTGTCATCTAAGTAATGTATTTACTTAATCAATGCAAGATTTCCAGGTTAAGTTCAGTATTTTTAGGAGGGTATTCCTGATAAATTGGATAAAACAGCCTACTTGGCTTGTTTCTATTTAAGTGGATTATTGTTGTCTTTTTGTTGGGAGCAAATTTTCAATTCTTTAAAAGTGTTCATAAATGCTTAGAAGCACTTAAGTTGCCATGATTGCTGATAAATAAGTATGCCCCAGGAAAAATGTGTGTGATGCTATGTGCTGAAAAGAAATGAGTTGCATGTTTGTAGCTGCAATGTTGTGTCTCTCTCTCACACGCACGCATGTGCGTAAGGTAATTTGCAGAGGTTAAACACTTTCAAAAAGTGCCTTCATCGTTGCTGTATGTGTTTCTGACATAAGCCTAATGTGGAGGAAACCTGAAAAAAGGATGAGAAAGCAAACAACTCCAAAAAGAATTTCAAAATGGATCAAAACAAACAAATTATATACAAATCATTCCCATCAAAGTGGTTCCAGGTCTATAGAAAATAGACAGGGAAGTGGGATTAGCTGAACTACTCATGTAGAGAGTGGACACGACAAACTGAATGGCCTGCTATACTGCAATTATTCTTTAGTAGTATTAATGTGCAAATATGTTGGGCCAAAAACTGGTGTTATCTCGTGTTATGAACTGTACACATTGCATCAATGTTGAATGCACTGCACGTGACACTTTTGATAAAGTAAGCATGAAAGATTTATTCTGGCAATGTCAGATATGCAAACTGTTGTGTGTGTTGTTATAATATACCGTTAATGTGTTCTGGTATGTTTTTCTTTTTTGTTTCCAGCTTCTTACATGCCTGGAATGCCAGCTGGAGTTGCACCATATCCATCTGGCCACACCAATGCTGGGTATGATTCATATTTACCAGAGCTGTAATGCAGACTTGTATTTTAAAACTATTTATGTATTTATTTGTGTGTATAATCCAGCCCTATACCCTTAAGCAAAATACTGAAGAAGTATTACATTGTTGCTTATAAAAGTACCTTCTACCTGTTTGGGTGACTATAAAAGATATCTGGTACTGTTTGAATGAGATTAAACAGTGCAGTAGTCAATCCTTCAATGAAGGCTAGACTCCCCGTGTTTTGTATGAGATAAATAATAAATCACTGGCATTATTTGTTTCTAAAATAATTCAGCTTGGTCCTATAGGGTAATTTTAACAGCAGGTAGTAGTTTAGAACCGGTCTCGAAAACAAATCTAAGTCTTCAGAAGTCAGAGACCAGGAAGAAGACACTTGGTTACTACTAACACTATATTCTTGAGACGCGACAGTCCAGGTTTTCGGCCAGTATTGAGAATAGAAACATTAATTTCTCCTGTCAGAACTCTGATCCTTTCTTTGAAAACCACATCATTGGCACTGTAGGTACTCTTTGCAATATCAATTAAATATTCAGTCCTGGGATATGTTTAGCACCGCTGAGGCCATTTATTCTCCCTATCCCTAATTATTCTTGAGAGGTGGTGCTGAGCCATATGGTGAAGGTACTCCAACAATGCTGTAAGGTAGGGAGTTCTAGGATTTTGACCCAGTGATGATGAATAAACAGCTGTATGCCCGAGTCAGTTAGTGTATGACTTGAGGAACCTGGAAGTCGTGGTGTTCTCATGCACCTAAAGTTTGTTTATTAGTATTACAAGGAAACTTACAATAACACTGCAGTGAAGTTACTCTAAAATTCCCTAGTCGCCACACTCTGGCACCTGTTTGGATACACTGAAGGAGAATTTAGCATGGCCAATACAATGAACCAGCACTCGCTGCTTCTATTGTCCTTTGCGGTGATGGGGATGGTGATTTTGGAAGATGCAGTTAAAGTTTTGCTGAGTTGCTACCATGTGTCTCAGACAATAGACACTGAAGTCACAGTACACTGATGATGGATGGAGTAGGTGTTTAGACTGGTGGATGAGATATCAATCAAATGGACTGTATTGTCCTGAGCTTCTTGAATATTTTTGCTGTTATATTAGCATTAGCATTAGGAACAGGAGTAGGCCGCTTGGCTTTCCCAATTACTTGCTATATATTAGCTGTTACGATTCATGCACTAAAACACCTGGATTCCTCTGCATCTCATTACAATGCCTCTTTTCACCATTTAGATACTTTTTTATTTTATTTTTCCTGCCAAATGAATACTTTTCCACCTTTCTATATTATACTTTATTTGCCAGGTCTTTGCCCACTCATCTAACCTATCTATATCCCTACATAGCCTCCTTGTGTCTCATCACATGTTACTATTCAACCTAACTTTGTGTCATCAAATTTAAAAACCATATTTTTGGTCCTTCATCCAAATCATTTATTTAAATTGTAACAAGTTGAGGCCCTGGCACTAATCCTTGTTGCACATCACTTGTTACATCTTGCCAACCTAATTTCTACCAATGCAATATGTTACCCTCTACATTAGGAGCTTTTGTTTTTCACAACCTTTGATGTGGCATCTGATCAAAATAATGCCTATTGGAAATTTTAAAAACAGTACATTCACTGGTTGCCAATTATCTACATGCTCTTTCTTTAAAGAGCTCCACTAGATTTGCTAAATATGATTTCCCTTTCACAAAACCATGACTGTAACTGATTACCCACATTTTTCCAAATACCCTGCTATAACTCTTTAATAATGACTTCTAACAATTTGCAATGACATATTAAACTAATTGGCCTGTATCTCCCTGCTTTTTCCCTTTTTGAACAAGAGTCATGTTCTTTCTTTCCTAATCTAATGGAGCCTTCCCCGAATCTAGGGAATTTTGGAAAATAATCTATTGTATCAACTGCTACCTTGGGGTACTTTTACATTGAGGTCATTGATTAACCTTATCTTGTTGCACGATATCAGGCCTAGTTTAACCTGCTGTCAGTTGGTGGCACAATGTGTTGGTATGAGAAAATATCTTGAGAACATAATGAATTCCTCATTTTGGCTACCATCACCCATCAGATTTTCCCAGACTCAATGCAGATTAAAATCCACTGTGATTATCACCACATCTCTCTTTCAGGCTCCCATTACTTCATATCTTATGCTCTGTCCTATTGTATGATTACTGTTTGGGTGCCTGTAGACCACTCCCACATTTGACTTCTAGTCTTTATTGTTTCTCATCTCTACCCAATCTATTTTTGTGTCTTGATTTCCTGAACTTAGAGTATGTCTCTTTAATGTGCTGATACCATCATAATTGAAGCTGTCCATGACTAAATGCAAGAAAACCTGGACAATACCCAGACTTAGGCTGACAAGTTACATAAGTGCCAACAATGACCATTTCCAACAAGAGAGAATCTAACCATCTTTTCTTGACATTCAATAGCATTACCATCACTGAATCTCCCATTGTCAACTTCTTGGGGGTTCCTGTTGAACAGAAACTGAAGTAAACTAGCCATGTAAATACTATGCTACAAAAGAGTTCTGAAGCCAGGAATCACATGGCAAGTAATTCACTTCCCCACTATCTACAAGGCACAAGTAAGGAGTGAGGTTGAATCTTCTCCACTTGTCAGGATGAATACATAAAGCTAGCCTTCCCTTAGGGAAGGAAATCTGCATCTGTACCTGATCTGGCCAATATGTGATTCCAGTGTCACAGCAATGTGGTTGATTCTCAACTACCCTCTAAAATGGCCTAGCAAGCCATTCAGTTGAAGGATGACTAGAGATGGACAATAAATATTGGCTAGCCAGGATGCCCATGTCCCATGAACGAATCAAAAAAATGTTGTTGCATGATTGAGGAGCATGAGAACTGTCACTTGACCCATGCTGAGATAATGCATTTGATCAAATACATTTCTTCACTAGTCCCACATAATTCCTTGAAATCTAGAAGTTTAAATAAGTAGTTTACGACATATATTAAGATGCAGTGAATTACGCTCATTTGGGAAATTCCTAATCTTAGTCAAAATATTAATATGCCTATGGTTGAGAGATGAAAGGACAAGTTTAGTTTCTAACTTCATTACAACAACTGTTTGCTCTGATGCACTTTAATTTTAGATGCAAGAATGTAGTACTTGCAGCAAGTTCTGGAGCTGATCCAGCATCTGCCTGGAATGATAATGCAAGCTACAGTTAGATTAGCATTTGGAGATCTTCCTGTGATGATAGTAAGCTTATTGAATAAATTACTTTTTAAAAGATCAAATCTGTGCTTCTGTTATTTTCCAGTTACTGAGTGTTCATGTGCTTTGATTATGCTATTAGAGGCTGCAATAAAAACAGTCCATGTTTGTTATGCAGCCAAATATTGTGTAGCTGTTAGGTTCTTCTATCTTAACAGAATCTTTCATGATGTTTCTCTGACAGCTGCTCATGCATTGCACTTATATCCAGTACTTCACACTATTTCTTTTTGTCATGGTTTTGTGGTGCAACAGTTGTTTCATTCCTTCCTTTTTCTCCTTCCTGTTTCCAGTGGGTTTCCTGGATATCCATATCCCCATTCAGCCTCGTATCCTCCAACCACAGGCACTGCGCAGCACCCTCCATATCCTTCTGCAGGTGGTGGTAAGAGATAAGGAGCACTTCATTTTGGTTAAATATCTGGAAATAACATTGTTGTAATAAATTAGTAGAAATGTGATTAAATATTAATCTATTTTGGGTTCATAAATGTTTCTTGTCAAAAAGTGCATGTACTCGGGTTATTTAGGTTATGATGAAAGGAAAAGTTTCACAGCCGCATTCAGTTTTGCCAATTGTTGGAACCGATTTCAACCAATGACAGTTGTTTAAATTTTTTTCCACCCATTTTCTCAATGGATGGCACTTTTTGGGGTTCCATTGGTGCAATGTTTCTCCAGTATCTTGACAAGTGAGCATTTATCATTCCTGAATCCAGACAGTGAGTGTTTGCTAATTATTTGATGTGTAGGGCACCACTGTAAAACTTGACATCCACGTATTTATTTTATCTTACATACCGACACACACACATGGGGATATGCACATGTGGAGAACACATGCGTGCAGACAGAGACATATGCACAGACAGTTCTCTGGACACGCACGTGAGGTCACGTGTACACACAGGGGACATAAAGAGACACGTACGTGTGCAGATGCACAGAGACTAATTTGATTTGGATCAACAGTATTTGAATTTTTGAAACGTGGAAACACACACGCAGTTTAGGAGCCCCAAGTCCTATTGTAATGTATTCTGACTGAAGCCAAGCTAACTCAGCATAGTCTAGAGATCAAGTCCACGACCTTCTGATTTATATGGTGAAACACTTAACATAAGACCATTGAAAGAGTTTCTTAATGTCACTGTGCTATATTGGGAGCTGAAACCTTAGCTGACTTCTGACTTCCAACAGATCATGCATCAGGAGCCTTATTAAGGTTAACAGAAAGGAATCTTCTATAGTTGCTGACTCTTTTAAAAAAAAAGGTTGAGACACTTCTCTTCAGCTAGTACCAGTATAATTCTGCACTAGGAAACTTGTTTCTCATTCTTACACCAAGCCTTGTATAGTGTACAGAAATCCTGATTGAGATTCCTCAGAGTATAAAGCCAGCAGTTCTAAGTAACTTTATTTTGCTCATTTATTAGTAATAGTTTTGTTTGAATGGAAAATCATAGTCATTCCATGAATTTGTATGCTGTAAGTTCATTTTAAAATTAAGCTACTATTCCTAATTCTTTTTCCAGTAGTCTGCAATCCCTCCCCCACTTATCATTGTGTAGGTGTCCACAGGCATTATTTTATGAAGAAAGATGAGAGGTTGGAGCCTAGAGCATCAGAGTTTAGAAGAAAGAGGGGTAATGTTGTTGAAACATTGAGTATTCTCGCAACACCAGGTTAAAGTCCAACAGGTTTATTTGGTAGCACAAGCTTTTGGAGTGTTGCCCCTTCATCAGGTAGCAAAGAGTTTGGTTCACAAACAGGGTATATATAAACACAAACTCAATTACAAGATAATGGTTAGAATGTGAGTCTTTCAAATTCCAACCATTATTTTGTAATTGAGTTTGTGAATATAAATGTCCTGTTTGTGAATTGAACTCTTCACTTCTCTGAAGAAGGAACAATGCTCCGAAAGCTTGAGCAACAAATAAACCTGTTGGACTTTAACCTGCTGTTGTAAGACTCTTTGCTGTTCTGCCCCACTTGAACGCCAGCAACGCCACATCTTTTGTTGAAACGTGCAAGATTCTGAGGACATGACAGGATACTCGCTGAAAGAATCTTCCCCCTCCTGAGGGAATCTAGAATAAGGAAGCATGTTTCTGAATACGAGTTCACCTTTAAGATATAGTTGAGGAGAGAATTGTTCAATCAGAGATTTATAATGGAATTCTCTATCCTAGACAGTTATAGATATTCAAGGCTGAGATAGTCAGATTTTTGAATGATAAAAGAGCCTGGAGTTATGGGAACAGACTGGAAATTGGAATTGCACATAAGATCTAGGTAAATGATACTGAATAGGTGGATTGGATGCCTGCTATTTTTTAAGTTCTTACAAGTATTTTTCTAATCAGACTGGAAATTTACTGACAAAGTACAAATAAGTTATTTAAATATGCCTTTAATTTTCAGCATTTGATTTAATTCTATCTTGACTTGGACAACATTGTTTGAATTACTATTTTTCCTATATATTGACCATTTTACAATTTAGAAACTAAAAGTTTGCGCCAACCATATCGTTTTCAAATTTTTAATTTCCTGCAACGTGCTGCTTTTAACAGTCAAAGTGACTTTATTGGCTTTCGGAGGCCTTAAAACTTATGAGTCTTCACTCACTTTTCTGAAGAGTTAATTGAGGATAAGTTCAAATGGAAAAATAATGGCTGTTATCTGTACATCTCTCTTGAATTTTGAAATGACTAATAAAGAAGATTCAAAATAGCAATTTGCAATCTTCTCTAAATTTCAGACAATAGGTTGAGGTTTGCAACAGTGTTTTTTATAGACAGTTCCTTGAACGATCTGTCGGATTCCATGGTGTTTGGGCCAACATTCAGTTTGTATTACAGGTCCTGCCAGAGATGGCACCATCACTGAGGACACGATTCGTGCTTCTTTGATCTCTGCAGTTAGTGATAAGCTGCGTTGGCGGATGAAAGAAGAAATGGATCGTGCTCAGGCTGAACTTGATGCCCTCAAACGGACAGAAGAAGACTTAAAAAAAGGCCACCAGAAGCTGGAGGCAATGGTTAATCAGTTGGACCAAGAAACAGTAAGACAGAGCCACGGAAGAGAATTGCTAAGTGTTTTAAAGCCAGTAATCTAACATTATAGTAACAGGTCTCATCATCAATACCACAAGGCACAGACAAGAGAGATTATCTCAAATGTTGAATTAATTTCCATTTGTGTATCTAGTCAGTGAATGGTGAAAGAGCCTTTTTTTTGTTTTTGTAGAGAGATCTAAATCTAGGATTTGGTATGTATAATGATTTAATGTTTGAAGTGTGGCCTATAATTTGGAACATACTACATCACTTCACTCTCAGTATACATGTTTGATGATGCTGGTATCAGCAAAATATTCTGGCTACAGACTAAAGGAAAATTTTTCAGCTTTCCCTTTTCCAGATTGCCTCCAGTTTGGAGGTCCAGTTTCATGATTGGTTTGTTAGATTGCTAACTTCTTCACTTCGTGCCATACACCAAAAAGGTTTCCTTGGAGTTATTGGATTAATATGGGTATTACTTAGTGTAGCATCATCAAAACACAGTTCTGATTAATCACCTAATGTTCTTGAAATTTATCTCATGAATAGCCACCTGCTTGATTTTAAAAGTTATATTGTAATATATCTATTGTACAGCATTTTATAAAATTTTGATTGCTCTGGCGGTCATATTGTTTGAGCTTTCATTGACTCAAAGCTTATTATTTTCCCAGAACGAGGTCGACAAGAATATTGAAATATTACGGAAAAAGGACGATGAGCTGAGCATTGCACTGGAGAAAATGGAAAGCCAGTCTGAAAACAATGACATTGATGAAGTGGTTGTGCCAACAGCACCCCTCTACAAACAGATTCTTAATCTTTATGCAGAGGAGAATGCCATTGAGGACACCATTTTCTACCTGGGTGAAGCACTGAGACGTGATGTTATTGACCTGGAAGTCTTCTTGAAGGTAATTAAAGTCTGAAATGATATGATTATGTCTTTCTTCCCTGTCTTACAGGGTCTCACTAAACAAATGAATGTCTAAACTGATCATCTTATATTCCTGTAATGGGGATGGAGTGCAGATAAAGATTGTTGAAACCACATGGTTTACGACTTGAATTTGAAATTACAAAACAGTTGAAACAATCGTGTTTTTGCACTGCTGTCTTACTGGATGTAAACAGCAAGTCTGAATAAACTCAGTCACTGAGACATTTCTGAGTCCCCTGGACTGAAATAACTGCAGAGTTTCAAACATGTTGGCACCTTGTTTTGAGTGAGAGAACTGTATCTGTTGTAATGAGATCTGCTAGTGCCCCTCCCCCCTAGTTTGTCTACTTCCTCCCTCCATGGAAGAGAAATTGTGTGAGCAGATGTTTGCCAAAAGGGGACATTTTGTCTCAAATGGATATTTGAGAAATATACATCCAAAGTCTGTAGTTCTCCTTTTCCCTGTCATTTTCAGGGAGAGATAAGAGACCATATTCTGTACAATACACCAATATAATTAAATATTGCAGTATGTAAAGTGCCTGCCATTGTCTTCTGAAGACTGTAATTCTTGTTAACACATGCTTTGATCTAATTGAATTGTTGGTTTGTTAGAAAGTTTTGTAATTAGCAGTTGAAGTTTAAGTAGTTTTATGACAAATGAAAATGAGATTAAATTGAAATAAATCACTATTATTGAGCTAATTTTCCTTCTACACAGATGTGTTATCAAATTAGCTTTAGTGTGCATTGTCTTAACATCTCCATTTGTTACAGTATTCTGGTTCTGGCTTATCCACTGTGTACAACAAAACTATTTTTAAAAAATATTTGGGGTGGGAAGATATTTTCATGAGATACACGCTAGATAAGGATTCATCTAGTTTCTCTTTTCTTCCTCATGCACTGTCTAAGCTCATCTTGTTTGTGATGCCCATTTCCTGCTCTCTTAACCTTATTCCCATTGAAATGCTGGCCATCAAACTTTTATTGTCACCCGTGATAAATTATATTGTTAATGGTGTTTTGTCCTCAGTTCCTGCCCCCTAGCCTTCAAATCTGCTTCATTACCCCTCTCCACAAAAAAATACCTTGATGCCTCTTTTCTGGCAAATAGTTGTCATATCTCATTGAATGGCGAAACAGATTAAGTAGACTGGCCTACTTTTGCTCCTAGGTCTTAGTCTTATCTCCAACTTCCTTTTCCTCTTCAAATCCATATTGTTGTCTATCAAATCCATGCTTCCTCTGATTCCCTCCGTTCAGGTTTCTGCCCCACTATTATACCAAGGTTGCTCTTATCAATCCTCTGCAAGTTGAGATAAAAAAACTGTCCCTCCTTGTCCTGCTTGACCTATCTGCAATCTTGGCAGGTTTGACCACACCATCCTCCAACAATTCCTCTCCATTGTCTTCCAACTGGAAAGAACTGCACTCACCTGGTTCCATTCTTACCTGTTTAATGGTAGCCAGAGAATCACCATTAGTGGATTCTTCATCTCTGATGTCCCCCTTCATTCAGCATACTGCCCCCAAACACATCATCTGAAAACGCAGCATCGGTTTCCACATGTACACTGACGGCACCCAACTGTACCTCCCCACCCATCCCTCTTAACCCCCTTCACTCTCTAGATTGTAGACTACTTGTCATACCTCCCGTTCTGGATGAGTAGAAATGGTATTCAATTAAATATTAGGAAGACTGAAACTGAGGTCTGGGGTCCTCATCACAAACTACAGTTCCTTGTCACTGACTGCAGCTTTCTCTAGCAAGTATCTAGAGGCTAAACAAGACTGTTCGCAACCTTAGTGAGATGAGCTTCCACCCACTTAACTGCACCATCATAAAACTGCCTCCATAACCTCACCCAATTCTGCACCTGCTTGAATTCATCAGGTGCTGAAACCCTCACCATTTTTTTTTGTCCTGTCTAGATTTAAGTATTCCAACACACAGCAGGCTGGCCTCCAAAACTTTGCTGCCCATGTACTAACTCAACCATCACTTGTGTGTTTAATGATCTACTGGTAAAGCAATGCTGTGATTTTTAAATTTGTTTAATGGCTTCGCCTTCCGCTATTGTTGTAATGTCCTCCAGCCCCATAACCCTCTATTGTTTACCATTATGTTAAATCTACATTCTCTGGTTACCAATACTCTGCCGTTGAAAATGGGTTTATTGACTTTATTCTATCAAAGTCTTTGTGATTTTGAAAACTTTTGTTAAATTTCCATCAACCAACATGGGCAGCATGGCGGCACAGTAGCTGGCAATGCTCCCTCTCAGCACCAGTACCCGGGTTCAATTCTGGCCTCGGATCACTGAGGAGTTTGTACGCTCTTCCCATCTCTGTGTAAGTTTCCACCAGGTGCTCTGATTTCCTCCCACATTCCAAGGATCTATAGGCTAGGTGGATTGGGGATAGGACCTGGATAGGATGTGATTGGGTGCATGCTCGATGGCCTGCTGTACTGTAGGATTCCACAATTCACTACAAAGAGAACACCTCCAGTTTCTCCGCTGTCTCCGTTTGTGACAACTGTTTTAACAACTGGAAACTATTGTCCCCAATTTAGAGGAGCATATATCTCAGCCATTCACAATTGCAGCTAAGCTAAGAATTTTAGATTTTCAAAATAGATTTATAATGGAAATAGTTAAGGAATCCTATTTGGAAAAATTAAAGACTTTGGAGCTTTGAGGGAAGAGGTATATACACAGTGAAGCTTTTAATAAGTTACAGATCAGGGAGAGTTTGTGTACACAGTTCACTGCTGTCACATTTTTGATCAATGAGAGATTATGAAGCTGTTCATATGGTACTGATTGGGAGAGGTTTTGTACACATTGGAGCTGCTCATGCTGTACTGTTCAGAAGCAAGTATAAAGTCTAAAGGGACCTGGGTATTTGTTCAACGCCGGCATCTCTACATCATATTTGTTCATGAGCAAATGTAAGATAACATGAGGTGCAGCAGCCAATTAAGAAGGCATATGATATGGTGGTCTTCATTGCAAGATGATTTGAATACAGGAGTAAGCAAATCTTGCTGCAATTGTAGAATTTTGATGCAACTGCACTTGGGGTATTATGTGTAGTTTTGGTCCCCTTACCTAAGGAAGGATATACTGGTCATAGGGAGAGTACAATGAAGATTCACCAGACTAATCCCTGGTGTGGTGCTAATGTCATCTGAAGAGTGATCTCGTAGAATAAAATTCTTCCAGGGCATGGCAGTGTAGATGTAAGAAGAATGTTTCTCCATTTGGAACTGAGGTGAAGAAACATTTTGTCAGTCAGTGGTTGGTGAATCTTGGAATCCTCTATCCAAGAGGACTGTGGAGTCTCAGTGCTTGAGAATATTCAAAGCATAGGCTGATAGATTTCTAGATAACCTTGATGCATCAAGGGATATGGCTACTGGGGGAAGGTGGCATTGGGATCACAGAACCACCATGATCCAGTTATGGACCAAATGGGCTAGTCCTTTCTTATGTTCTGAGCTTCTCGCACAGTACGAATGAGGAGAGTCTATAGTGCAACTGTTCTCTGTGCTGATTGGGAGAGATTATGTACACAGTGGAGTTTACAGTACTGATTGGAAGGGAGTATTGTTACAGTCCAGTTGCGCTCTCAGAACTGATCAGAAAGCATTGTCACTTTCATTAGCACTAACATCGCTGAATCCTCCACTAGCAGCATCCTGAGAGTTATCATTGACCAGAAACTGAACTGGACTAGCCAGATAAATACTTTGGCTCCAAAAGCAGATCAGAAGATAAGAATTCTGCAGTGAGTAACTTACCTCCTGACTGTCCAAATCCGTCCAGTACCTTACAAGGCATAAGTCAGGAGTGTGATGGAATGCACTGTATTGTCTGGATGAGTGCAGCTCCAACAACACTCAAGAAGAACAGATTGGGGAGGGCTTGTGTACATAAAGGTGCTGTTTGAACAGTACTGATTGGGGAGGGGTTGTATTTACATTGGGGCTCTTCAAAGTAAATTGATTGGGGCTGTTTGTGCAGTACAGATTGGGACGCTGTTATTTAATATTGGGGTTGTTTGTACACAAGTTGGGAAAAGATTGTGTATGTATTGGGGTTGTTTGTACACAGATTGGGAAGAGATTATGCATATATTAGAGTTGTTTGTTTAGTATAGATAGGAAGAGATTGTGTACATATTCGTACACAATACGGGCTGTTCGTACAGATTGGGAAAAGGTTAATACATATTGGGGATGTTTGTAGAGTATAGATTTGGGAGAGGTTATGTACAGAGTTGGGTTGTTAACAGTACTGTGTTGGAGCGATGTAGAAGTATTTCAGGAAGCACTAGAAGTTGAAGACTGTCCCCATGATGATCATTACCTGCCCCAGTGAGCCTTATAGGTAGCGCTTTTTTGATTCATTCATGGAATGTTGGTTTGGACCAGCATTTGTTGCCCATCCTTGAGAACATTTAAGAGTCAGCCACGTTGTTCTGGAACTGGAATCACATATAAGCCACAGCAGATGGCAGATTTCTTTCCCTAAAGGATGTTAGTGTACTAGGTGGATTTTTGTGACAATTGACAATGATTTTGTGTTCATCATTAGACTTTTAATTTCAGATTTTTTTCTTGAATTCAAGTTGAGGGTTATCATGGTGGGATTTGAACCCATGTCCCAGAGCGTTACTTTGGGTCTATAGATTAATAATTTGGCAGGAAAACACACTACGCCACCATCTCTCCCCCGCCCCCCCCATTGAAGAATTGAATATTTTGGGATGATAAATTTGTTCAGCAAGATTATTCCTGATAGTCCAAAAGACATGCCTGTTAAGTGCATTGGCCATGCCAAATTCTCCCTTTGTATCCGAACAGGTGCTGGAATGTGGCGACCAGGGGATTTTTTGCAGTAACTTCATTGCGGTGTTAATGTAAGCCTACTTGTGACACTAATAAATAAACTTTAAATTTTTCATTGGGTTCACCTTAATGTTTCATAATTCATTGGTTTTGGACAGTTGTGACGTTGCCGTTATGATTTGTAATTTTATTGGTCTGTTGGGAGATCCATTATTTCTTCCACCATCCTTAAAAAAAATGCTGATGTTTATGCTAAATTGAACTTTAGAAATTGAGAAATTAATGATGCATTTGTTTTGTTTCTGTGTGTTCTGCTTAACTTCAGTATTTGCAGTGTTTTGCCTTGAAACTTTCTTTCTATATCAAAACATTTAGATAAGCTTCAGTTAGGTAAGCACATCCACTGAGCAAAGCAAACAGTCTGTTTTGTTTGTGACATAGATAACACATTGGTCAGTATACAAGTGTTTCCCTAAACACTGTTTGTAAAGCATCTCTACAGAATAATTTCCCTGCATTAATGGTTTATCCAGATATAACAGGACTATGGTTCTCCAAGTCAGAGCTATATTCTCCATCTGTGCCTGACCAAAATAATTCAATGCAAAAGCAAAATACTGCAGAAGCTTAAATCAGAAATAACCAAAAACAGAAGATGCTGAAAATACTCAAAATCAGGCAGCATCTGTGAAGAAAGGAGTAGTATTCAAGTGTCATGTTGGTGATCTTTTCTCAAGAAAAATTAGAGACTTAACAGGCTTAAGTAAGTGTACAGATTGGGAAGGGAGAGACATTGAAGAGAACAAAATCTTGAGTGGGTGGTTGCTTTGCAAAATGCTTCTTGTCGGTCTGCAAATTTGACTTCCAGGTTTCCATCATCTATGACTTAATTCTGTGCAAGATTCCATTTGACCATCTTCTTTGATGTTCTACAGTACAAACTGAACTAAAGCTTGAGAAACAGCATCTGACCTTTCAATTTGGCACTTTCCAGACACCACATTGAGCTCAACTATTGGAGATCATAGTGCATGCTCTATTTCCTTTTAGATGGCAGCTTTTGCTGATGACTGCTTTTCTCATTCACACCTCTAGATGTTTCTTTACTTGTCCCATTACTGTTACCTTATACAGGACATTACCATCTTTTTTAATCCATCCTTGCTTCATCCCTTCATTGACCTTCCTTTTGTTCATTCTTCACTCATCCCAATTCATCCTACCTCTGACTTCTTTAAGAAATATAAAAGTAGAGAAGTTTTGCTACGACTTTACTGAGCGTTGGTGAGATCACAGCTGTTATACTGTCTCTACAAACACATGTATACAATCATTCTTCAATTAGTATTGTATGAGAAACCTCAATGTAAATACAACCCCTTCTTAATCTGTACTGTATGAGTAGCCGTAATTTGTACACAACCACTATCCAATCTGTACTTTTCAAACAGCCCCAATGTGTATACAACCCCTCCTCAATCAGTACTTCCAGTGCACCGCCATGTCCACTTTAGCACTCCTTGACTGAGTTCCAACATTCAGAATTCCACTTGATTGTTTGCCCACCAACCAATGCTGCTAGTATCACACCTACCTCCCATTGCCTCTAATTATGGCAGGCACAACAGCAGTGACATACAATCATTGAGCTTCTGCCCCCTCCCTTCCTCTTGAAGGACAAGATGGCACCCAATAGATGGGAGTAAAGTAGAACCAGCATCGGACAAGAACACCTGCATCTTTTGACCACTATCAAGAGACTATTGGCATCATAGGAACAACGGCACTAGAATAAGTCATCTGCTGTGCTAAGAACATTGTGGGGCGGTATGTTCCTGCTTAATACCACTTCTCAACTCCCTGCTGGCTCTTATCTTCAGATCTGGCATTGTGAGCAAGCAGTCTGAACAAGGATCTCTTGCTTTCCACCCACCACCAATCTGATTTTCTGCTTCCAGATACCCAAAAAACATTGTCCTGGCCAGTTACAGCAGCTTGAGGATGAGTAGAATAGCAGCACAGCACCAATAAAGTGGCCCCATCACTTGTTCTGGCCCTTAAGATCATCCGCTTAGATAGGCACTTAGACTATAGTAGAGTTAGCATTCATATATGGTAAATCACCAATATGTGAGGGCTGCAGTCTCACCAGGAGTTAAAGGAGAGTTTGCCAGCTCATCAGGAGGTGTGGCCACAGATGAATTCTGCCACTGGAGTCTTAGGTGAAGATCTCGATGGCACAGCATGTAAATAAGCCCTAGATAAACCTGTACACTGAAATGCTGGATGCATTGACAGATCTGCTAAACAGCTTTCTGTCTTTGTTACAGAGCATGGAGGAATCTGACAGAATTGGTTGGGGACATGGTGTACTGCTATCCCTTTCTGAAGCTTTTATTTCATCTCATGCTACAGACTTGTAGTGCCACTGCTGCCCCCAGACCTATTGCAGTCTTTGTGGACAAGTCATTTAATATTCTGCCATCGTAGGGAAGACACAGCAATACTTCTGGCAAATCCACCAATTACAAAAACACTCCAACTTACTTCCAGGCACTTTGCAACAGCACATATTTTTCAAAATTAATCTACCTACACATTGGTGTTTTGACATTTTAAATACATGGTGCAGGGTCCATTTTGCAGCTCAACTTTCAGCCTTTGTGAAGTGATGTACACACTTGTTCAATGGATCTGAGTGGTCCTGAGGAAGTCCACTGTCACATCAGCTGGGAGGACTATCTGTCCTCCAAATAGAAGTAAATGTTTTAACACTAACGTTAAGTATGGAAAACCAGTATAAGTATCCTTCTGATGAAGGTTTGCCATGTTAGAAGTAACTGGAGGACAATCACAGGGAAGCCTTCATGTCCATGGTTTCTGGCAATGCCCAAGGGATGTAGCAAGCCATTCAATTTAAATACAAGGATGTTGTGGATTTTATTTATGCACATGTTCGATTAGTAGCTTTATCAATTTAAAAAAAGCACATTAAATTGAGCAATCTATCAGAAGGAATTGGGACAATAAGCTAAGGAGGCTTCATGAATGGTCAGCATTAAACCGCCACATAATATCCAGGAAAAGCTGTGTCCTGTCAGTTCACGACCAATGCATTTTTTATATTCCTATTTTGGGTGCAGTTACGTTAATAAGTGTGTATTTTATAATGTGTCAATGCTGTTTTACTATTTTGGATAATGGACAAATAAAAGTTGTATTCTATATCTTGTTGCTTTATTGCTCAAGACTGAGATCCCCTGTTGCAACTGGGACAAACTTACTGAAAATACAGTTGAATCCCAGTGAAGAATTTTCATTTCAAATACATGAAGCATGTGAACTCAGTTACCATTCTAGGGATTTTAAGAACAACCTATACCTCTAACTAAATACAACACACTATCTGCTTTTCAACCACTACTAAGTTTGAAGATTCAATTTTCTAATTCAATACCACTGCAGAAGTCACTAATTGTTTTTGATCCTCTCCACAGCATGTGCGACTCTTGTCTCGTAAACAGTTCCAACTTCGAGCGTTGATGCAGAAAGCAAGAAAAACAGCTGGTCTTAGTGACTTGTACTGAGCCATTCTTTGTGATTATAGAGTCAGCTCTGACTTACTTTCTCTGTCTCATTTGTCTTTGCAGTTAACCAGTTTCATAGAAAAATACTAAGTTATTGCATATGCCAACTGTAAATTATGTTGACTTTCTGATTCCGATGCTTCCTTTCCTTTTAAAGATTTTTTTTGTTGAGGGACTTTGTATTTACCTGTAACCTTCAGGAGCAGCAATTAGGATTTGGAATAAAGATTCTTTAAATTCGAAATATATTGACAGCTATATTGTGTTGGGGAATTTTATCTAAGTTTTTAATCATTGCAGTTTTTTTAAAAATCACTGTGATCGTGGTCTTTGAAGCTACTTAATTCCTTATCCAGGATATTTGCCATGATATTGAAATGTACTTCATTGCCCCCAGGAATAGAAGGAAAAGATCAGATAGCTCATTACCCAGTAAGAGTCAGAGGGAGAAATTGGGTTTAAAAACCTGTGTGAAAGGAGTTGTTTCAGATCTACTGTCCTATGACTGTACCAATGAACATACTTGACCCGTTATCATTTTGAATAGCTGAAAAGTGACAAGTTTTCTGTTGCTATACCATTTGATTCAATAGCATATGATTCTCCATCATATCTTTTTGTCCAGCTCTGTGGAACTTTCCTGTCAGTCCAAACAGTACATTTTTGAACAGAAAATGAATAAAAATGTCATCCAGTTCCATGTTGGTTAAAGCTAATTCATTTCAAGCCAATACCCACTTACACCATAAGCCTCCTAGGTTATACACTCAGACAAAATCTTAAGCATGCAAAACCTTGAATTCTCTAATGATCTGAACTTCAAACATCACAATTTAGTAAATTATCATAGCTACTTCCATTTAGGCAACATGGTTCATCTTTACCTAACCACTTCCTCAACACTTAACAATATTTGTCATAATTCAATTTCTTCCATAAAACCCTGTCTGAAATTCTTATTCCTTATGTTCTGCACTGTGCAAGTTGCACTTTCTCACTGCACTTTGTTTCTACTGCCTTTGTGGCAATTGCTTTAAATTTTATGATCCTCCATGTTCCTTTCAAGAATCTTGGCCTCACCTAATACTCCAGTTCTGAATGCTCACAACTCTACCCATTGATTTTTTTGGCTCAGGCCTGTAACTTCATTCCTCTACACTTTTTACTTGCCATCAATAATATTACCAGCACTGCTTCAGCTCTTCTCACCAGAGAACCCTTGTTCTCAATCTTTAATTTTTGTCCCTCAGTTTTGAGTTTCTAATGTAATTTTGCAGCTGGTTATGTCCTGTAAGTTCACTGATTTGCAATGGTAACATACAGCAAAATATCAAATAAGTCAATATCATTCACAAATAGACCATTTGCTTCCCTTACTGCTGCCTATAGAAATAGGGTTAAATTTAAAAACACATTAGTAGTGACTGAAGGAGTCCATATCGTAGGATCGATGTCACACTTACCATGAAATGTTAGTTTGTACAGGTCAACATAGAGGTGAATTGGTTTTGTAACATTGTGAATCTGGGATTGGTAAGAAGCCAGTAATTGATGTCAGTGTAAATTTGAATGCATACGGTCCTTTAGTTTACATCACAAACTGGTTCCTGAAAATCTTGTTGTGAGTTGCAATGTTGTAAGTTGGAATAGATTTTCCCATAAGAACAATGGTATAAGCAGGGGCTTGGTTCCTGAGCCAAGGCCAGAGATCATTCATGGGGCCCCCAACAGTGCTAAATGATCTCAACTCTAACCTGATCAAGTTGCCAAAGCAACTGTTGATGCATGCTTTAGCACAGGTTCCTTGGGTTAGTGTGGAGGTATGATGCAGTCATCAATCTGTTAGTTGCCTATTTCATCTTGAACTTCTGCATGTTTGAACACATACTAAATACAACAAACACTAAATGCAATAAAATTATATTATAGCAAAATAATTTAAAAACAAAACTCATTTCCAACCTATCCAATTATACTGGTGGGTGTTGCAGTACATCAGTGTGTGTATATGAACATGTTGGTGTGGGAATTGAGGTTCAACTTATAAACGTTAAGTGCCATTTGTTGTAACTCAACAGTCGAAAAATCAAGGCCTGCCTGTGTACTACAATCTCCATGTATTGAACAAAATCTTCCTTTGAATGCTGAAAGATTGCTAGCATATGATGTGTAGATCTGCTAGCCATATACTCACTCCATACAGGTAAGGATAGCATCCATTTACTGTCCAACCAATAACTTACATTGCATTCAATGTTTCAAAGCACTTTAAGGGAGGTTAAAGTCTGAGTTGAAAAAACAAAGGAGGATATGGTTGAAACAGCAATAATGAAGTTTGAGTGTAAGGGAAAAAATTGTGGTTTTAAAATGGAATTCCATTGTAGCAGGATGCAGTGACTGAAAGATAATGACCAGACAATGGGGGCCACTGGAATGAAATGTACCAGTAGGAAAAGATGATGCATGACCTGAAATGAACATTGTTGAAAATAACTTTTTCTCTCCATAAATACTGCCAGACTTGCTAACTACTTCCAGCATTTTCTATTTTTATTACCCAAGAAATTCTTATGGTTCATAAAGTTAGTGAACAGAATGATGGGCAAGTGTGCATCATCCACTGAGCACAAATTGTTTAAAACCCAACCATAATTATCTAGCAATCATTTGATGTTTGTTCCCCAGTTCCGTGTGATCAAAGATATGAAGTGCAACTTAATCCAAGTTAGTGTTCATAGCAGCAGTGACAAGTCTTTCAATTCCAGCACAAGACTACTGCATGCTGCAATACCCTGACTATCCCACAACCTTCAAGAACATTTGACTAATGCAGAGTTTTCCCAAGAAAGCAGAAACGTTAGGTTTTTTGGAAAATTTGCAGAGACTATTAGAGCTATCTTGTGCTGTGTTGACCTCAGTGCAATTTCCTGTAGAATGTTTAATTAACTCCACATGTTCAGCACCTTGAGGCTGATTGTGGTTTCAAGGACTAAGAATGGGCAGCAGATTTCAGGAAGTGCGTAATGGAGCATGCCCAAAAAATTGGCCAGAATCCTTCTCATTCTTTCCTGTGATCTCAAAACTGAGGCATTCCTTGTCTTGCAATATACGTGACTAAGAAGTTTGGCATTATCTATTGTGTTTTGATTTACAAGCATCATCTCACCTCAGTTGGTAATATCCTGAACAAAGAGCTTCAACCTCTTGTTTCTCAGAGGTTGGTTTCCCACAGAGAAATAGACTGTAGCTTCATTAACAAAGTTCTCTTTAACTTGGTGTGTAAACTTGCAATGGGAATCAGCACTGCAAAAATATACATGATATTTACATGAAAGATAGTTGATCAAACTTTATTTTTTAATTTGATTTTACTCTTACATAGTGTCCACTATATAATAAATACTTAAGACATTAAACAGCAGTAAGGGAGGGGTGCAGGTGAGGATGATGAAATGATCTGATGGACAACTGTAATTACATAATACAGATGCGCTCCCTCCAAGTAATACTCTTGGATGTTTAGCAATTTGTGGTCAAAAGTAGTCACTAAATAGCTAGTGATCACAAGACAGCAGAAACACTGCCTATTTTCTAAAAGGGACTATATGCAGCAAAATCACCAATGATTGTTGGAGGTTACTGCTGCATGGAAAGCTAAAGAGGAGAGGTTCAGAATTTCAGGTCTTTCTGGATGTCCCACAAAGTTATGGCACTCTTCTGAAGCTGCTTTTCTTCTTCTGGCTTCAGCACCATCTTCACAATATTGGAGATGCCATGGTTATCCAGGACACATGGGAGGCTTAGGAAAACTTCATTTTTAACACCATGAAAATCCTGGAGGATGGAAAAAATGGTTAATGCAATTTTAACTTAATGCTTCCCTCACTAAACCAGCTAACATCTCCTGCCCTCCTAAATGATTCTGTTAATGCTTAGAAATGATCATACTAGGATAAGCCTCGAGATATATAGTACACCCCAACATGCAAAACTGCTGCTCTTACCTTGACCATTGTGGAAATAGGGTGCACCTTACACAGGTTTTTCATAATTGTCTCTGCCAGGTCTGCCACAGACATCCCAATTGCCCAGGAAGTGTAGCCTTTCAGCTTTATCACGTCATATGCACTAGTGGAGAGAAAGCAATAAGGATAGCACTAAACCCACAAACAACAGTAATGGCTTTCTTAATATCAATATGCAGCCAGTGATACAGTTTGATAATACACTTTGTAACTTGACCTATACAACCAGCAGTGCAAAAAAAATGATGCTTGCATTAACTTTTTCCTTCTCTCCTGATATTCATTGATGCTAGTAGCACACAGATGTCTTGTTTAATTAATGCTTCACACATGAGTGACTACAGTGTGGGTACTGCTTTCTATTATATAAGCAGTTCAGCATGAGAAAAGAACTGGAATTGCTGGATTCTCTGAATAGCAACATTTTCAAGTTGTGCAGAAGAAGAATAACCATTCTGTGGTCAGGTCCCAAGGGATGTATCATTAAAATGAAGCCCAAAGGGAAAAATCCCCCAAAATCTCAATGCAGTTTCTCAGTAGGGGTGGTAGTGGTTAGTACTGCAGCCTCTTAGCACCAGGGACCTAGATTTGATTCCTGGCTTGGTCACTGTCCATGTGGAGTTTACACATTGTTTCCATGTCTGTGTGGATTTCCTGTGGGTACTCCAGTTTCCTCCCACAATTCAAAGATGCATGTGTTAGGTGGCTTGGCCACATCAAATTGCCCTTTAGTGTCAGGAACACTAGCTAGGATAAAATACATAAAGGTTATGGGGGATAGGACCTGGGTGAGATTGTGGTCAGTGCAGATGTGATGGGCCAAATGGCTGCCTCCTGTGCTGCATGATTCTGAGTTAATGTCTGAAAGTGCAGTAATACTTTCCATCATATTCCAACTCTTAATTCACCCTCTCTGCCATCTTTTAAAAATTCTTATTAGATAATATGCCATTGACAAGGCAAGTATTTATTGTCCATCCCTGAGACTGGTGGAGCCACCTTCTTGAATTGGTGCAAGTCCAGCTTTTTTTTTGTTCATGGGATGTCAGTCTTGCCAGCTGGCCCAGCATTTATTGTCCATCTCTAATTGCCCTGGAACTGAATGGTTTGCATTTCACAGGTAATTTAAGAATCAGCCACATTGTTTACAGCCACACAGCATTTGGACCAGACAAGGCAAGGATGGCAGCCCTCCCTCCCTCCCTCCCTATAGGAACCAGATGGGTTTTCAAAATCAATGTTATGTCAGATTTATGTGTTATGGTCAGATTTTTTTTAAAATATTGAATTCAAATTTCACCCATCTGCCTTTGTGGGATTTGAATCTAGTGTCCAGAGCATTATCCTGGATCTCTAGATTTAGTCCAGTGACAATCCATCACCATCTCCCCTAATACAAACACTGCTGTTTGGAAGAAAGTTCCAAGTCAGAATGGTATATGGTTGAGAGAAGCTTATAATTGGTGTTCCCTGTTTGCTGCCCTGATCTTTCAAGATGCTAGAAGTCACTGGGTTGGAAAATTGCTGTAGTGCATCTTGCAAATTATACATGCTGCTGCCACTGTGTCACTGGTGGAAAGGATGCCATAAAGTGGTCTGGAGGGATTCAGCAATGATAACATCACAATGTTTAGTAAGATCTTGTGGTTATTTTATTTTTTTTTTTTTTTAAAGGCAATAAATTCCAAACTCCACTTCCAATTTCTGCTTGGTAGAATCCACAAGATAGAGGAGGCCATTCAATCCATCAATCGTGCACCAATGACAATCCCACCCAGTGACCATCTCTGTGACCCCAGGTATTTATCCTACTAATCCCCTGATACTGAGGGACAATTTATCATGGCTACCCCACTTAACCCACACTGAGTGCTGGAGAAAATCGTGAGGTTACAGTTGAAATTGGTCAAATGTCATGTAATGGCCAGTTGGCAAGAAAGCAAATAGTGCAATCACAGGAAATCCACAGAGAGAGAGAATGTGTAAACTCCACGGTTATTAAGGCCAGAATTGAATCTGGGTCTCTAATGCTGAGAGGCAACAGTGTTAACTACTGTGCCATACTGAAATGGTGTTCTTCAAAAGCACTTGGCAAGCAGACTGGACTCGCACAGGAACCACTTACTAGTTTTAACAATATCTTAAAATCCCGAACCAATGAATTCCATTCAGGCAATATGGACCCTAAGAGAATAAGGACATATATACACAGGAGTCTAAGAATGTACAATTCACTCACCTGTCCACAACATCTTTATGCACTTTCTTCCAGTTCTCGTTATCTTGATCAGTTCCTATAGCAGGATGGATATCCTTCAGGCTCACACCAGCAACGTTCATGCCACTCCACACAGGCACTATGATAAAACCAAAGGAAAAGAATTGCAGCGAGGTTAGTAAAAACACCAAGGTTCAACATTCAGCACATTACACTCTGCATGTACAAGTGGAGTTTAGAAAGAATCCAACTACACTATTTTCCGCAGCTGAAGAAATGGTATGTGTTCTCTCTAGGTTATTTGGTTAGCTTATTTCCAAAAAAAAAAAAAAATCCCTGAACATCAGAAAAGGCTGTCTGAGACAGCAGGCTGCTTCCATCAGCTGTGCATATTCTACACCACTTTGTAGTTTTCTAACTCTTTCCATCAAGAAGGGTAATTGTTCACAATTGAACAGGCAAGAGTACATAATGTGTCAATGTTTGAAGCAGGATTATAATTTCTCCATCTGGACAGTTATTACTACATACACACAATGTAGATGGATTATTGGTTATATTATCTCTGTCACTGTCATCAAAGGTTTATCATTTGATTGACGTACAAGAGGTCAGAGGGATTTTTCAGCGCTATATTTTCCCCTTAATTGCACAGCTAGTAGCACCCGAGGAGTCCTAATGAAGATCAACCTGAAACAGTACTGTCATTCCCATTCCCCATCAGACCAATGATTTCGTACAGGATTTTGCACCCTGGCTGTGTGATCCTAATTTAAATACCAGATAAAACAGCTGGATTATGTTACAGCACCTCAGCCTTTCAATAAATGTTGCAGTTTAAAAACTCAATGGACAGTTTCTATGGGAAGAGACAAAATGACCAAATAACCAGTGTAGCCCAGTATACAGTCCCAGATCAGTGCAGTTCACAACGCCCAAATCAAAATGTCTCAGTGAAAGCTGCTAAGAATAGCTGTTATTACTGTTCAAAGAGACTAATATTAGGTAGCAGACGTCTTCTGGCAACAAACTGAGGCTGTGATAGAGTTGTTTCCTTGCCAACTGACCACTACATGACGTTTGACCTACTTCAATTTCAAGTGTAACCTCAGGCATAAATTGGAACAGCTCATACAGACATACCGCTCGAGTCGCCATGCTCGCCAATCACCCAGGCATGACAGCTGGAGCTGTGGATTCCCAGTCTCTCTCCCATTAGATATCGGAACCGAGCGGAGTCCAAGTTACAGCCACTACCAATAACACGGTGCATGGGAAGGCCACTTAGTTTCCATGCCACATAGGTCAGGATGTCCACTAGTGGGAAAGAAATCGTATACATTAAAACAACAAAGCAAATTCTTATCCCAATGCTATCCTATCGTATAATCGCATCTCTTACTCAAAGTGAATTGACAGATGGCTTGTAATTTTTGATTCAATGCTTAATAGATGATATCAGGATAAACTCAAGTTAGCTCATTTGCTTCATCTGATAAAATTGTCTAATGGAGACTATTATGAGCTATGATTACATTGAATGGTCTACCCCATTTCTCATTCTTCACGTTTCAGTTTCAGCACTTACACAGTTAACAGCGCAGAATTACTGAGTAGGATTACTAAGAAGGTTTATTTGCCTTCATGTTCTGTCTAATCTCATGCTCTAACACATGGCTGAACAATAAGCTCCAAGGGCACGGGATAGCTTTTGTTGTGGAGGCATCTGTACAGTGGGTAATATGCAGTTTCCATGGTGATGGCTATTTTTGCTTTGAATTGCTTGAACAGTCTTAGATGATACTTCTGCTTGAATTCCGATAACTTGCTCAGCACATTCCACCAGCTAGCCATTCAGGGAAAAATCATTTTTCCCTTCCTCGCCATTTCCCCACAAACTCATTTTCACTCAATTTCTCATTCATACTTCTTTAACAATTAGCCCTTATTTGACACTTTTTTTTTCATTGTTACATTCTCATCAGGGACAGCCGCTGCCATATATTCACTGAGCTATTGCATACCTAATGATCAGCAACTGAAGCCAAGATGGAAGAAAAATTAAAACAAACCAGTTCTGGAACAGCAGAGAATTTGTTAGCAGGAAATATTGCTGAAAGTGGTGCACAGGCAAGAAAGTATCTACAGATCTTGATTGAATGCACTGGGGCCAGATACTGAAGCTCAGTATCTTCAGTATACTGAATATACTAATCTTGTTCTTGAGTCCTCAAGAACAAGATTAGGCATAACAAAATATCCAGGGGAAGGAAGATAGTGTAGTTTGTTCAATGAAGCCAAGCAGGAGAACCCTACTTGTCAATATTAACCTGCCAGGATTTTGTTTCAACAGACAGCAAGCTGATGGTTGCAACATGCAAAATGATGGCAGTGCAATAGCAATAAGTATAAACAGGTTGGAAATAAAAATGAGCTTGTGAAAAGATGTCACCACCAAGGGGAAGCACACCAACAAGCCTTGGTAGGGTGGTTGGAAGAGAGATCAGAAATTGGAGAAGCCACTCCAAGGAAAAAATAATCATTTCAGGAGATGTACTGACAAACACAAACATGAAGAGGTGGAAACGAGTCATAAGCAATGCCAGGCACACCAGGTGCAAAAACAGTATGATAATGGAGTTGAGCCAGTCATGGCAAACACTGCCACAAGGAAGAGGAGCGAGATAGTAATGCCATTGTCACGTATTATTTCAATTAGTACAGTTAGGGCAAGTCAGATTGAATAGTTTTAAAAGTATTACGAAAATAAGGATGGAGCTCTGTGGCAATGGCATGCTAATTTAGACAGTGATAGGCCAAGGATAGGGTCCAGTAATATCATTTAGTCTTTAATCTTAAACTAAATCTACAGTCAGTATGTACATAAAAAGAAAATCATAATTTGTCCTTAGGATCTGAGAGCATTATGTCAGAACTGAATTTGTGCCAAAAGCAAAGTAGAATTTAAACCATGATTTCATCTCAATAGGCTGGAGGAAAGGGCAACATTTGTTCAACTACATGCCTCCTTGACTGAGCACATTTCTTATTTTAAAATAGGTGTTTAATCAAAGAACACATCCTGTTAGTCCCACTTTTAATTGTCACCAAGTTCCTGATCCCTCCTGTACAGAAGATAGGAAATACTCACCTGGATTGGACACAACAAGTATGATGCACTTGGGGCTGTGCTTGACGATGTCAGGGATGATGTGTTTGAAGATGTTCACATTACGCTGAACAAGATTCAAGCGGCTCTCTCCCTCCTGCTGCCGAGCACCTGCTGTGATCACAACCAACTTGGATCCAGCACTCACACTGTAATCTGTTAAATAAACAATAGCACATTTCATTAATGAGATGGGGTTACTTCCATTTCTCAGATACCATCACATATCTCATAGCTGTCCTATGTACTCAACGACTGGTACAGAATGTTGCACTGCTTCTACCTCCTTATTATGGATCAACATTCTAGCTCTATGGCCTAGGCCCATAAACTAAAGAGCCTGCTTCATCACAGCAGTAGATTGACAAACACTAAAGCTCTTATGTAGAAACTACAGAACCGTCAATTGTAGTATGCCAGTGTTTATTCTTCACATTAGCGATCTCCATCACTCTTCTGTAACCCTCCCCTCAGTCTTTCCTCTCCTCTCATGGAACTTTACAAAGGAGGCAATAAACATCTACCTGTGCATATTGTGCAGAGGAGATTTACCAAGATGTTGCCTAGGCTGGAAAGTTTTAATTATGAAAAGAGATTGGATAGACTGGGTTGTTTCCCTTGGAGCAAAGAAGACTATTCGGGAGTGGAGTGGCAAGGGACATGATTGAAATGTAGAAAATTATGAAGGACATAGATAGAGCAGACAGGAATAAACTTTTCCCTTTGGTGGAGGGATCAATGACCAGGAGACAGATTTAAGGCAAGAGGCTAACGGTTCAGAAAGGATATGGGGGGAAAACGTTTTAACCCAAAAAGGTAGTAGAGGCAGAGACACTCAACAATTAAGAATTTAGGTATGCACATGCAATGCCAAGGCATACAAGGCTGTGGGCTATGTACTGGAAAATGGGATTAAAATAATTGAATTGCTTGTCTTAAACTAGTGCAGAGACAATGAGCCAAAGGCTTTTTTTCTATGTTATAGACTTCAATGACTATGACTCTCTATTTTAAGAGCCATGTACCATCTCAAAGTCTGGTCACAAGCTGAATACACACTGTTCCCAGCTAGAACTCAAGCTAACACGGCACTTTCATTTTCCACACCAAACTTGTACTCACCCTTGCCAGACACAATCTTGGGAGTGTGGAGGAAGAGGCTACCATGTTGCAAATCCATCATCTCTCCCTTCAATTTATCCTCCATTACATCCACCAGAGCCAACTCATCTGCCAGGTCCTGAAACAAGAACAGTGTCATTTATAAGTATATTCAAGGCACTAAATGGTGTTGTATGGTAAAAGTCCTGGGGTTCAATTGCTATTCTGTCTCAAATGGACCCTAGCCAACTAAATCACATGGACAAAACTTTGCAGGGTAGGGAGTCGTGGAAGGCCACCAGCAAAATTGACAGTGCTATCACTTAGTTGATATATCTCATCTCAGAGTCAAAAGGTTGTGATTCAAATTCCAGTACAGAGTACTGCACTGTTGGAGATGTGGTGTTACAGATGGAACATTAAAACAAGGTCCTGCTTGTTCTCATGTGGACTATAAAAAATCCATAACAGTACTTCAAAGAAATGCCAAGGACTTAGCTCTGGTATTCTGGCCAATATTTACCCCTCAATCAACATCTGGCCGTTATCACAACAAATGTTTGCTAGGACCTGCCATGTACAAATTTGCTGAACTTCCAATATTACACTGTGACCATGCTTCAAGAGTACTTGTTGCCAGTAAGGCACTTTGGAACATTCCAAGATGTTAAAGGTGTCATAAAAATGTTATGCTTTTAGCCAAAGAAGTGCTGCAAGATGTCTGAACATTGCTAGAAACTAGGTGGGGAAATTTCTGTCCTGGTTAACTTTTGGCAGAAACACAAATAACTGCACATCTGAATCACGCAAGATTAGGATGATATTCCGTCTGCAAAAGTCAATGTCTTAAGGAGATGATAGAATATGGCAAGATGGCATGTCAGGAAAATCAAAGATGTCGACGTTATTCAACCATATATGCCCCATGGTGTTCACCCAACAGCACACGAGTTTGTCCATGCCAGGAGGGTCACAGAACAGCAGAGACCTATTACCCCTCTAATCCACTGTTAAATAAATCAGAATCTCAACTTGCAGCCCAGTAGAACTTACCACAATAGCACCTGAATTCAATCTTACCTTCATTAGGACACTGATGGCACATGCCATTCCTACTGCACCCACACCAACAATAGTTATCTTGTTGTGTGAGCTTTTGTCTTGTGATGTCTGCAGATGCCCAATCAGTTTATCCTTGAGGGATGCCATTTTTGCTGCTGAAGGAAACAATAATTCATATTAATTCATCATTCTTAATACATATTCCCAGGATCTCACCATCACAAATGATTGAGGAGGACTGATTAATATTAGAGTTAAGCCATCACTGTAAAACATCAAGAGCACAAAGTGCTTTCGCTCTAATGAAAGTAAAGAGTGTTTTGTAACATGTGATCTTCAACAATTTAAAAGTTACAGCCTCTTGTCTTACCATCCAGACAAGTTTGATACAACATCAGCCCAAATGACTCATTATTCTATTTTATCTAAAACCTACTTTAAGTTTCACTCTTTTAAATTAATATCAAGCTTAAATTGTATGTCCAATTATATACGAGAGCTTTCATCAAGGCTTTGACATGATGCCACAGAATGATTAATCTGTGAACTGAAAGCTAGCAATGAGTTGTGTTCCACATATAAGCCAATAGCCAGGTGTATCTTTTTCATCTTGCAGCATTTTGTCAAGTTTCTAATATTTTACCACATCATTTCATAATAAACACAAATTTTCTCCTTCAATAATTAGCAGATCAATTTTACTTTATTTCCAACTATGCTAGAGACTTAACATTTTAACCACGTGCCCGTTTTACTAATGCTCTGCCACCCTCAACTGTATTGCCATTCTTCTTCCCAAGCTCAGTCCATATGGCATTTTGTTCCAAATTGGGCTTCAAACTCAGAATTAATCTATTGCCAAGACTTCCTAATTCCACCACCTGGGTCTATCCTTAAACCTTTAATCTCTTCACTGATTTCTCCATTGCGCTACTGAAATTCCAACATCCAAACTATGCAAACTGTACTCAAGTTAAAAGTTTAGCATCATTTAGTCATCATCCATTCTGACTCTGACCCCTCCCAACATATTGTTTTCCTCCAGATGTTAAGGTTTTATCTTGTGGAACCCAAGAATCCTCTTATCAATTTTTGTCCAAGTACATACCTCTTCCTTCTCTTTCCTAACTTGTTCATAAATTGTCAGTGCTTTTGCAACTATCCTCCTAACGACTTTACTCACCTATACCCAGTTCTACAAGGCTGTTCAAAGCTTAAATTTTTCATGTGCATCTTTTGTTATTGACTGACACTTCTTAGTGCTGCTTTATAAAGCACATTGGGACCTTTGATTACATTAAAAGGCAGTATCCATCAGCAAATTATGGTTTCCATAATTTCTCAACCACCAAGAGATTTCTCTAAGATCATGTAATAGCAACAGTGCTACTGTATTCATTGTCAATCTGCATTAACTGCTTCAAATAATCTCATATTACAAAAACTGCTAATATAACTACGGTAATATTCACAAGCCTCATCTCTATTGTCTCCAACCTAAAATAATGGAGAATGGGCAGTGGACTGCAGCGATTCAAGGCAGTAGCTCACCATCACTTCTCAAGGGCAACTAGCGATGAGGAACAAATGCTGGCCAGCCAGCATATCCCATAAATGAATAAAAAAAAAGTGACTTTCAAAGGGGAATTGAGTAAATGGATACCCACAAACTAAATACGATAGCCATTGGAATTGGGCGAGGGATAAAACAAGAGGGAAACATGTAGAAGTATTAGCTGTTTTGCATACAGATCTATTTTGAACAGATCTATTTCTAGAAGGAGATGATTATGAAATCTACAAGAGTTTGGTAACCTTTCACAGTTACCAATTGGCAGAAACCCAATGAGAAAGGAGGAAGAAAGTTTCCAAAGCCGGGTGAACATGCAAAGCAAAAAAAGTACAAAGTCATCATTGCACAAAGGTCATTTACAGATTACGTTCAAATGTGTTCCTTAAAGCAATTTAGTTAACAGATAAACCAGTTGAGGGATCATCCATAAAATAAAAAACAAACAAAATTTGTCATGGAATGTTAACCATATTAATAGTTTAATAATTTGCAATTAGCAAGCGGCAGCTGATACATTCATGTTGAAATTGCCAAAGATTTAATTTAATGTTAGTACATGGTGTGCCATGCTTATTTTGCTCCCCTGATAAATTTGGGTGCAAGACGATAAATTCAGCATAGTAACAGAGCTATTGTGAAATTAATAGTTTTTTCAAAAAAAGTTACATGCACAGTGGAAATTAAGCAATTTTAACTTACAAAAAATTTTAATTGCACATCAACAGAATCCAGAACCTTTTGTTAGAAGCTGAAAGCAGTACAAAAGGCAGTCTTGTATCCTACTGCTTTCAACATTTTCACTTAAATTAACACATGAAACAAGAGAAGGCATGTTCAATGAGACGTGAACGGTTTCTCTCCAGAGATGCTGTCAGACCTGGAGTATTTTATTTATTTCAGATATTTAACATCTATAGTATTTTGCTTTTATTTAAATGCAAGACAAGCTTTGACAAAAGATAAAATGTGACAGGTCGTTGTAGGAAACAAAGTTTGATCATGTTTTAAATGCTGATGTTTCCTTTGTTTCTGTCAGAGTGCTTTCATTCAGTGATAAGGCTAATTGTTTTTAAGGACGAACGTCAAATTTTCTTTATATACATATTTTTAAATAATGATTAAAATGAAGTTGTATAAATATTTGAAGAAAGTAAATGCAAGGATACAAGATAAAAGCAAGAAAATTAGTTGGCAACAGATGACTTTAAAATCCAACTGATGCCCTGCCTATGGTGCAATTTGTATGAAGTTTCCAGTTGGGTGGTGGCCTGGCAGGGCAACTCTAAGCAACAATTCTTCACTGAGCTAACTTTCATCCATTCACAAAAAAAACAACGTTTGCCTGACCCAATTAACACAAATATATGAGGGGTAAAAGTATGTGAAGAGATTCCAGTTTTTATATTTCAAACTGGACTAAAGAGGCCGCGGTGGGGGGGGGGGGGAGTAAAATTTACCATAATTATACACTTTCAATAGTCAATGACGCATAGGAAATTTAAGAAATAGACAAAGGAAAGATGTCTGTATAACCATTCACAAAGAGGATATCACAAAACGGTCGTAACATTTAATTAACCAACATAATGCCAACATTTCGCTTAAAGTATCTAACTCAAAAGCCTATAGCTTGTTTTGATCTGTCCACCTGTTGAAAACACCTCTCCGACCTGATTTTGAAATAATTTAAATCCACCCTTCTCCGTATTGTATTATTCCAATTTTACTATCCCTACATTCATTGTCACCTTGATAGTCTAGAGTTTCTCAAATGAAGAATCATTAGGATCATGAAGTTCCATGACACTTTATACTGAATTCATCTTCAAAACAATTGTAACCTTGCACACAACATTTGCTGAAGAATTTTGAGAAATCCTTAGGATAAGCCTCATCATGATCTGGCCTGTAACATCATACAGGGTACCTTCGAGTTTATTCCCAGTAATCAATTCTATCATTTAATCTGCAGATACCCAGACATCATAGTAATTCATATGTAACTTAGTGAAATATCTACAGTACTCATTGATAAAATGGGTCAAAAATTGCACCCAAATTCCTTTCCTAGTGTCATACGCTAGAATATCTAAATGATTACACATTAATTTTTTTTTTGGGGGGGGGGGGGGCTGGTGAGGAATACTCAACATCGGAATTTCCCCAGGACAGTTGCCGCAACTTGGTTCTATCTTACAACGTCCACGTGTTGCACTAGCACACTCAGGAAGAAATGATTCATTCACGGACTGGAATTGGAGTCGATCCGTGAGCCATCGCCATCCCACGGTCCGGCTCCATTCAAAGTCAGCAACAAGGTCGCGCACGATGGTAGATAGGCTTAATTCATTTCTAAATCCTCACATCCAACCCGGCTCCCAGAATCTACCCTTAAATTGTGTACAAAAACAACACTCTGCGTATGTGAAACGCCGGCATCTTTACATTATGTGAAAAAGAACAAGGAAGCTCTTGCGCCATCACATCAGCTTTACATAATTCAACCAAACGTACTGTTTTAATAAACCTGCAGTTACAAGAATAATAACTGCATAAAATTGGAGTGCTAGTAAAAAAAAGTACAAAATTTTTGCAGTCCAATACAATTTATCTATTAAAAAAAGCCTATACTGAATCCCCATTTCTATTCAATCTTATATAAAACAGCGCGATACAGTACTTTACATATAAGGAGGTTATATATAAAAGCATTATTTTATACAAAACGATTTATATTAAGCAACGCAACAGGTAGATACCTCGCCGAGGTAAGCGGTACATTAAACGTAACAGTTAAGTGGCTAGGCTATGTCTATAGATTGCTACATTAGTTGAAACCACATACCAATTTGTTAACTTCCTCCTCTGCAGTAACACCCTGCCGTCACACAGCGCCTCAATTTATAGCCTGCGTCATAATGCGTCACGCACTTATTTGCATTTTACGCGGAGAAGGCGGGGTTGCAGCTCAGCACAGGGGATCGTGTCTACACACACGTACTGTGTAGACTGACTTCCTATTGTGAGGAAGTGGTTACCCGGGGCGGGGGGCCTGGTGGAATTACTTGTGCGGGAACTTGAATGTAACATTTAAGCTCTTAGGTTTATTTATTAGTGTCATAAGTAGGCTTACATTAACTGCAATGAAGTTACTGTGAAAATCCCCTAGTTGCCATACTGCAGCACTTGTTTGGGTACACTGAGAGAGAATTTAGCATGGCCAATGCACCTAACCAGAATGTCTTTTGGGAACTAGATTCGTACCAGGTGAACATTTGTTACTGCGTATTCATGACTAGCATCCATAGAAATGTATTACCTTTAAAGATTACTGATGTGGAGATGCTGGTGTACGACTGGGGTGCACAAGATGAGAGGTCACACAATACTAGGTTATATTGTCCAACAGATTTATTTGAAACCACAAGCTTTTCAAGCTCTGCTGCTTCATTGGGTAGATAGCACTTTACCCAACAAAGGAGTAGCGCTCTAAAAGTTTGTTGAAGTGGTGGAGGCTTTCTCACTGAATATATTGAAGTCAAGGGTGGATAGGTTTTTGACTGCCAAAGGAATTAAGGGTTACAGGAAAAAGCAGGAAAGTGGAACTAAATCACTGCAGATCAGCCTTGACCTTATTGAATGGTGGGGCAGGGTTGAGGGGCTGGATGGCCTACTCCTGCTCCTATTTCTTATGTGCTTATGATTGTGATTTCAAATAAACCTGAAAGATTGCAGACCGTGAGGACCATAATGGGATTGTAAGTGAAAGGTCTGGCATTGCAGCCTTTCGAGAAGATGATCTCACCATATGCTGCCATCTGTCTGACACTCCAATAAATTGATATGTGCTAGGCAAAGAAGTTATTCAAGAGCAAGGAATTAGTGCAAAATTGAAAAGATATAGCCTGTTTTCCAGCTATCATCTAAATATACTTGGAAATGTATTAAGCTTTTCGTCTAGTCTGTTATTTTTTACTTTGTCCCAGTACATATTCATCACTTGCTTACAGCAGCTTGCAGCTATATTGTTCCTTCAATGTAGTCAAATGTCATAAGATGTTTTACAAATTTTGACACTGAGTCACACTGAAGATTAAAGGAGTGTAGTATAGAGGAAAGCGTACATGATGCTGTGATGATGATGTCAGGTTACATGAGCAAGAAGTAAGTGATCTGGAAGAGGAACTATAGAAAGCATCCTTTCTGGATGTATCACAGCTTGGTATGATTCCTGCTCTGTCCAAGACTGCAAGGAACTACAAAAGGTAGTCCAGTCTAGTCCATCAAGCAAACCAGCCTCTCATTCATTGACTCCATCTACTCTTCCCCACTACTTTCGAAAAGCAGCCAGCATAATTAGGGACCCCAGACATACTCTCTTCTACCTTCTTCAGTCAGGAAAAAGATACAGAAGTCTGAGATCACATACCAATTGACTCAAAAACAGTTTTCTTCCTGCTGTCATCAGACTTTTGAATGAACCTACCTCCTATTAAGTTGATCTTTCTCTACACCCTAGTTATGACCGACACTATATTTTGCACTCTGTCCTTCCTCCTCCCCCAAGTATTCTATAAGTGCAAGAAACAATATCTTTTACTGTATCCCAATACATGAGAGAGAGAGAGAGAGAGACCGAAGTGTGATTTGGAAATAAAAGCCACAGCACAATTGTTAGAGTTGAGGTCCATTAGACAAGGGTCTATTCAGTTCTCCTAGTCAAGGTTAATATTCATGTTATCTCTTTATTCTCTAATCTGTGAAGCACATAATAATGTTATTCATTATACTTTAGAGTCTAATAATCAAATGTTAATATGTTTATAATCATAAAAGTTAAAAAATCTGTGTTCCAAATTACATTTCCAGCCTTTCTAATATATCTATTATTGCATTACTTATCCTTTAACTGTCTCACAATTGAGGCTATCTAGTTAACTAATCTGGCTAGTTTCCAATAACACGGGTTTAGTTTTTATTAAATGGCTTCCTTCAATTTTAGCAGAAAATACTTAACATGCTTCAAAGCACAAAATAGGAGTCACACTTAAAAGAAGCAGTGACCATTTGTATCATAAGGTATAAATTTGCCATGAAAAAGGACAAGGAACAGTCAGAGCAGGGATAATTAATTTGGAGGAAAACCAATTTCAATGGAGTCGAGTGATTGGAATCTAATGTTGGCAGAACAGACAATGGCTAAACAATAGGCCATCTTCAAAGAAAAGGAATTGCAGCACTGCAACTTCCACACACTCTTGGATGAATCTTATCCATATAGCCTTTTTAATAATGTCTCCTTTTCAATTGTAAATTCCTCAATTGTTCCAGTTATCCCCTCTTTCATCTCGGCTTCAATAACTCCTTCTTTCTTTGTAAAGATAGATGCAAAGTATTCATTTAATACTTCCACTATTTTTTATGCCTCTATGCAAATCCCCTTTTTAATCCCAAATTGGCTCTACTCTTTTACCATTATTTAAAAGCTTTTAAGAGATTTTAGGATTTCCTTTTTTGTCAACTGTTATTCTCTTTTCATGCTCTCTCTTAGCTTTTCTTTTAGTTTTTTTCACTTTCCCACGCGTCTGTCTATATAGAGCCTAATCCTCCACTGTATTTTTTACCTGACCTCCATAACACACACACACCTTTTCATTTTCACCTCTATCTCTCTTGTTATGCAAGGCACTCTGGATTTATTTGTCCTACCTTTCCCAATCAAGAGAATACTGTTTTAGCTTGCCTGCAATTCCTTTTCTTTGAAGATGACCTATTGTTTAGCCATTGTCTATTCTGCCAGTGTTAGATTCCAGTTACTCCATTGAAATTGGTTTTCCCCCAATTAATTATCTCTGCTTTGGACTGTTCCTTGTCTTTTTTCATGACAAATTTATAACTTATGATACAAATGTGTCACTGTCTCTTAAATGCTCTCCCACAGGTATTTAGTCCATTTAAGTTAACTCATTCCCCAGAACCAGGTATAAAAGTGTCTGTCCTTTGTTGGACTGGAAACATACTGCTACAGAAAATTATTCTGAAGATACTTGAGGAACTCTCAACTTTCTAGTCAAGTTGCTTTAGACTGTTCCTATTCTAGTCTGTATTTAGATAATTGAAGTGACCCATTATAACTACTTTAATTCTTATACCTCTCTGTAATTTCTGTGCAAATTTGTTTCTGTACATTTCTTGCACTAGTTGATGGTCTATATATTACACCGATCAATGTTATTGCACCTTTTTCATTCCTTACCTCTCACCTGAGATTCCATCTTGACCCCTCGGGGACATCCTCTATTATATTGCTATCTTTAATAATACTGCTGATGAATGTCCAATCACCACACACACACAAGCCATTTTCTTCCTTTCTTCCAAGTAAACACCTTGCACTGGAATACTTAATTGTCAGTCCTGCCCTTTGAGCCAGGTCTGTGTTATAGCAATAATATCATTATTCCATTTGGCAATCTGTATCTGTAGTTCACCAATCTTACCAACCACACACCATGCATACATACACTGATTTAGATTTCATTAGTTTCCACCATACTCTGGCTCCATCTAATGACTGCTCTAATTCTATCAAAGCTCTCCAAGTGTTCTGTTTACCTTGATACTACACTCTGACGTACACTCCTTATCAGTTAATGTTTCTCTACTTTCCACTGCCAGCTTTTCTGCTCTCCAGTCTAAATTCCTCCTCAGATCCCGTCCCCCTCCTCCTCCAAATTTCCTCAACCATAGAAAAGTTATGGTGCAGAAAGTGACCATTCAGCTCATCATGTCTGTGCTGGCTAAAAAAGAATGAAAAGAAACTAGGTATTCATTCTAATCCCATTTTCCAGCACCTGGTCCATAACCTTGCAGGTTAGAGCACTTCAGATGCAGATGCAAATACTTCTTAAATGAGTTGAGTGTTTTAATCACCAACTTAGGCAGTGAATTCCAGGTGCCCACTACCTTTTGGGTGAAAAAGGTTTTCCTCATTGTCCCTCTAATCCTTCAACCAATCACCTTAAATCTTTGCCTCCTCAGCTACTCCTGCCTACTCTCTCAAAGCCCCTCATAATTTTATATATCTCAATTAACCCTTAGTCTCTGCTGTTCGACAGAAAATAATCCTCACTCAGGGCTTCCTATACTTTTCCAGACACAGAACCCTTTTGAACACCCTCAAGAATACTGGCAGAACCTGTAAGAAACATTCATATCATGCTAAAGAGTTAAACCACAGAAAATAGATTGTTATTCTGCAATAGGTGCAAACATAAAAAAAAATAAATTTATAGAAGTACTTTCTATTTCTTATATGTATACATTTATTATAATTAAATTGTTCTCTTATTCAACAAATTCTTCCAATTCTTACCTTTTTATTATTTCAATGGGAGGAGTGATGCTGTCTTTTTGCTCATTTAATGTTGGGAGTGCTACTGGAGAGCAGAATCTCATTTCAGACATATGTGCACTGGAAAGACAGCTTATTTTTTTCTAATTTAGAACTGCTCAACTTACCATGGAACACTGGAGAATCCAGTCTGGGAAATTCTGCCCTAGGCTATCCAATCTCATGTCATAATTTTCAAGCTCTAGCAACATTCTGCTAAATCTCTTCTGCATTCTCTTTAGAGCAATTATGTCCTTCCTATAATGTGACCAGAACTGTACACAAAGCTCCAACTGTGGTCTAACCATTATTTTATACAGTTCCATCATTACACCCCTGCTTTTTGTATTCAATATCTCATCTAATAAATGAAGCATTCCATGTGCTTTCTTGACCACCTTATCTATCTGTACTGTCACCTTCAAAGACTGGTGGACATGCACACCACTTCCTCAATTCCTTACAATGTCTTCCCATTTATTGAGTATTCCCTTGCTTTGTTTGCCCTCTCCAAATGCGTTACATCATACTTTTCCAAATTGAATTCCGCTCATTCTACCAAACCATTGATTTCATTCTGGAGTTGACAGTTACCCTTTTCATTGTCAACTACATGACAAACTTTTGTGGCATCTGCAAATTTCCCAATTGTGCACCCCATATTTATGTCTAAATCATTTATAAAACAAACAACAAGGGTCACAACATTGCACCCTGTTGAACACCACAGGAAACCATTTTCCATTTGCACAAACCATTACTTTTTGTTTCCTGTCACTGAGCCAATTTTGGATCCAATCTTCCACCTTCTGATGGGTTCTTGTTAACTGCCTTGCTGAAATCATTTAGCCAACATTCACTGCATTGTACTCATCAATCCTTTTTATTATTTCCTCAAAAAATTCCATTACATTAGTAAGATACAATTTTCTAGTAAAACCATACTATCCCTGATCAATCTGTCTCTTTCTGAGTGATAATTTATCCTCTCAAAATTGTTGCCCACTGCTTGATATAGTTTGATACAACATTTGTGTAATATCACCTTGCCTTCGGAATGCTATCTTGGCTACTTTTAAGTCATGTAATGTTTTAGCTGTTAGGCACATTATTGTGTTTCATTTGATTTTTTTGCGTCAAATGACAGATATCTCAGCCAAAGTAGGTCCCAAACCTGTCCTTGTTGTGTTTCTGTCTTTGTCAAATGTTGCTTCTGCTGCATTCTAAGTGACTGAGTTCAGTGATGGCTGCACTTCATTAATACCAGCATAGGTGCTTCCAGTAAATCTTCGGTGACGGCGGGCTATTCCTTTTAGAACTGTGAGATTTATGGGCTGTACCTTCATTCTGCTGCTGACAAGAATGTGCTTAGTGTTACGATCTGCATTGTGGTAGGTTTGGTGTGCGGAACATTGGATAGATCACATCTTCTCATGATGACCAGGTCTGGTTGGTGCTAATGTCTAGACTTTATGGCGATGAGAGGAAGGTGTTCGTGATGCAGTGTTCCTTCAGTGCACAAAGTGCAAGAAAGATTTGTCCATTATCATTAATCCTTCCCATCCCATGTTGAAGCATATTGGCCATAAATCATTGTCTGCCCTCAATATATGTGTTGGAATCAGCCAAGATAAGTAGCTGCTCACCTTTTGGAATATTCCTCAGAATGTCATCTCCGGCAGGTATATAAATGCTCTGTCTTAGGTGCAGGCATACAAATTTGGTCTTAAGTATCTACGTTAACTACGTCTCCATCAGATGATAGCTGCAGGGAGATGAAGAACTCTGAGATTGCTACTGGCAGTTTAATAGACTATGCCAAAAAGAGGGAGAAATACAGTAAGGGCTCAGATTATTCAGATTACCAGTTTAGAATGAAGAAGATTGGTTTTATATCTTGACTGATATTCGGAAGTGAGCTTTGAATTGATCATTTTCATCAACATAACCTGATGCTTACAAATGTCAGTCAATTAGATTGAAGAATGTCTTTCAAGATATATGAAACAGACTTGTACAGCAAACAGCATCAAGGGAAACGGATTAAAATTATTTAAGAATAATTGATAATTAAAGACTAATAACACTTTGATTTACAGAAGAATTTAGTGATTTATCAATAAAGGGGAAGTTTATAGTAGGATGATTATATAATCCAAATGCCTTTTCCTACCTTGAACTTTGTTATTTCATAGAATCCCTACAGTGCAGGAGGCCATTAGGCCCACTAAGTCTGCATGAACCCTCTGACAGAGCATCTTACCCATGCCTGTCCATGTAACCCCATATTTTTACCCTATTAATTTCCCTTAACCTATACATCTTGGGACACTAAGGAACAATTTGGCATGGCCAATCCACCTAACCTGCACACCTTGGGAGAAAACTGGAGCACCTGGAGGAAACCCACACGGAGGGAGAACCAAACTCTGCACAGAATTGAACCCGAGTCCTTGGTGCTGTGAGGCAGCAGTGCTAACCACTGTGCCACCATGCTACCCTAAATGCCGCATATTATTTAATTGTAATCTGTCATCCTTTATCATTGGTGAGGTGACAAACTGATTCACTGGATCTTGTTATTAAATTTTGCTAAATAAAAATGTAAAGAAATCTTTGTGAGTACCTTAACTTACAGTAGATATTTATATTTCAGTTGTACAAAGAATAAAGAACAAAACAGCACGGGAAACAGACCCTTCGGCCCAACGAGCTGGCATCACCACCCCAATGTTCCCACCTCTACCTGTGATCCCTGTCTATGTTTATAGATCTATGGATTAAAAACCAAATATGAGACAATTTAGGGAGAAGTTGTTTTGCCAATTAGCCTAACAGCACATTTTTGGGATGTGGGAGGAAACCGGAGCACCCGGAGAAAACTCACGCAAGCACAAAGAGAATGCGCAAACTCCCACAGACACAGGCCCAAATCCATATATCTGCACAGCACAGCAATAGTCACTGAGCTGTCGTGTTGCCCATCAAATGGTCCAGGTCAATCCTACACTAACGACGTGAAGCACTAGGGTACTCTCGAAAAATCCAAGAGCAGCCCTCTCAGGACCCATCACGTGTATGCCCCTTGTTAGACGACAAGGCAGACCAAAGCACCTGTAGGATAAAAACAGGTACATCAATATCATCATCTATTTACACACTTCCCAGGGACTCCCAAGGCTCATGATCCCTATTTTAAATCAGTTTTCTATACCCCTCCATTCCCATTCTGTTCATGTGCCCATCTAAGTATCTCTTAAATAACTCTAGAGTGCCTGCCTCCACCACTTTACTTGGCAGCCCATTCCATACCTCCACCATCCTCTGTGTGAAAAAACTCCCTCTAGCATCCAAATTATACCTTACCCACATCATCCTATGCCCGTGACCCCTCATGCTATTTGAGTCCATCCTAGGAAAAAGCTTAACCCTATTTACTCTATCTATACCCCTCATAATCTTGTACACCTCTATTAGATCTCCACTAAGTCTATGTCTTTCTAAGGAAAACAGCCCCAATTTGCCTAACCTCTCCTTGTAACTCAGACCCTCCATACCAGGCAGCATCCTGGTAAACCTCCTCTGCACTCTCTCCAGAGTCTCCACGTTCTTCCGGTAGTAAGGCAACCAGAACTGGATGCAGTATTCCAAATGAGATCTAACTAATGTTTTATACAACTGCAACATTAAAAGCCAGCTCTTGTACTCTATACTCTTTCCTATAAAGGCTAGCATACCGTATGCTTTTTTCACAACCTTCTCGAACTGCTCTGCCACCTTCAGAGACTTGTTCACCTGCACCCCCAGGTCCCTCTGCATTTCTATACTCTTAATAGGTCTACCTTTTATCATACACCTCCCTGCTACATTCTTTCTCCCGAAATGCATCACCTTGCATTTATCAGGATTGAATTCCACGTGCCATCTATCTGCCCAAGCTACCAGCCTATCTATGTCTGCTCCTCACTATCCGCAAGTCCAGCCATCTTTGTATCGTCTGCAAACTTGCTGATCACTCCACTTACTCCCTCTTCCAAGTCATTTATGTATATTACAAATAGAAGAGGTCCCAGTACCGAGCCCTGCGGCACACCACCAGTGACCGACCTCCAGCTAGAAAAACACCCTTCCATTATTACTCTCTGTCTCCTATTACCAAGCCAGTTATTTATCCATCTAGCTACCTGTCTTGTATCCCATTAGTCTTGACCTTTTCAGCTAACCTCCCATGAGAGACTTTATTAAACACCTTACTGAAATCCATATAGATGACATCAATGGCTTGCCCTTTGTCGACCGTTTTCATCACCTCCTCAAAAAATTCTACCAGATTTGTAAGGCACGACCTCCCCTTAATAAAGCCATGCTGCGTACCCCTAATCAGATCGCAATGCTCTAAGTGCCTATACATCCTATCTCTAAGAATCCCCTCCAACAGCTTCCCTACTACTGACGTCAAACTCACCGGCCTATAATTTCTAGGGTTATCCCTACTACTCTTTTTAAACAATGGTACAACATTAGCTATTCTCCAGTCCTCTGGGACCTCACCTGTGTCCAAAGAAGAGACAAAGATTTGCGTCAGAGGCCCAGCAATTTCATCTCGCACCTCCCTAAGCAGCCTGGGATAAATGTAGTACACAAAGCCAAATAATCAGTAACTTAGAAGCACAAAAAATTATCTATAATTTATTGTTTATGCAAAGTTCATAAGGAATTTATTGTTACCTGAATTATAGGTATAACTAATCAACCATAATGGAGCAGCTTTGATTCAGCAACCACTCTCACTATTCTAGAAACTAATAATTTCTGATTCCCAGTTATCATCTTGGTTCAGCTAAATATGTTTGCAGCAATTAGACCAGCAATAAGTTGTAATAATTAGACTGTAATAGGTTGATTACTGTTTGGATTTTATTTACTCAGTAAATGCAAAGCCCCTAAGATGAGCAGTTTCTTCTGGTTCTGCTGTATTGCACGTGGATAGGCCTCCACTGAATCTGTGGATTGGGCATGCTTCTGTGATGTGGTGAATGGTTTGCTGTCTTCCACTGTTTGGACAGCAATAACAGTTGCAGATGGTAAAAACAGTATGTGATGCTGAATCTCAAAGCTCATTTAACTATGTAATTTAGTATAGGACTCTAACCAGTAGTCAACACCTTTAATACATTATTTGTGACTTTCAATCTTAAGAAACTTACAGATGTATTATCACTTTCAACTCCAGAGCCTTTGTGTATTGACGTTTTGTGTGGCATCTTATTGAACCACTTTAGGAAATCCAAGTATACCACATCTACTGGTTCAATCATCGAAACATTCTAAATTTGTCAAACATAATTTGCCTGTCATAAAATGATGTTGACTTCTAATATTTTTTCTAAATGCATTAAGACTTCCTTACAAGATTCCAGCACTTTCCATTTCAGCTGGCCCAAGTCTCCTCTTTTCTCTCTTCCTGCTTTCTTGAAAGCAGTGTTACACATTTGCTAAATTGCAATCTGTTTGGATCTTTCCAGGATTTAGGGAATATTGCAAATTCGTATCCAGTATCTCTGCAACTATCTTTTTACAACCTCTGGACGTAGACCATCAGGTCTTAGAGATGTATCGGACTTTAGTCCCTTGAGCTTCTCCAGTACTTTTTCCTCTGCTGATATCCTAACCCCTAATTTCGTCTATTTTACTTAGTTCTAGGTTACCTTCTATTTCTGTTATGTATTGTCATTATGTAATAGGAATCAGGTAGCTCGGGGGCAGGCTCCGGGGGTGAGGTGACTCAGAGCCTGGGACAGGCTCCAGGAGTGAGGTAGGGCAGGCTCTGGGGGTAAGGTAGCTCAGGGCCTGGGGCAGGCTCTGGGAGAAGGGGGTGAGATGCTCCAAGCCTTGGGGTGGACTCCGGAGGGCTGGGTGGTGAGGCGCTCGGGCGGGACACAGGCTCCGGGGCCGGTCAGGCTCTCCGCCCGGAAAGCGTCTCCGAGCTCTGGCGGGCCTGAGACGCTGACACTGCGCCGGCTCGGGGCCTGCGCGTCACTGCCGGTCACGTGCCACTAGGAACCTTTGTCCGCGGGCCTCTTGTGCGGGTGATGAGTTCCGGGGGGTCCGCAGAGAGGGGAGGTGCCGGTGCTGCTGGATGTCAGAAGTTGGAGCCGAGTTTAGAGCTGGAGCCTGAAAGGAGGAGAAATTAACAAGAACCTGGAAACGGGAGAGGAACAGGTATGGCAATAATAGATCTGGTGCAGAACATAGGCTCAGCAGCACATACGGAATAATGTATGTATCTAATAGCCTGTTACATAAACTGTGATTGTATATCCGCAATAGACTATTTCTGATAATGCCCCTAGGGTAGTGTGCACGGCTAACAGTGTGCCCGATAGTGTGTCACGTATTGTGTACCTTATACCTGGATTAGAACGTACATCTAACAATATGTCAGTATATCATATGACTAATAGCATTCCAGTATATCAAGGATGTAATGTACACATAAGTATTGAGTGCCTATAAAATAGTGTGCCATGCGGAGGACGTCCCGGATAACTGGAGGCAAGCAATTATCATCGAGCTTCCAAAAAAGGGAACCTCAGTGACTGCAGTAGTATAACATTGCTGTCAGTACCTGGCTCCTGGCAAGGTCTTCAGCATAATGCTGCTCAGCAGATTGAAAACTGAAGTAGACAGTGCAGAGCCAACGTTTTGAGTCTGGATGACTCTTCATCTGCTTTGGCGAAGGGTCACCTGGACACGAAAGGTTGGCTCCAGTCCCTCTTCGTGGATGCTGTCAGACCTGCTGAGACTTTCCAGCATTTTCTGTTCTTATTTTAGATTCCAACATGGGTGGCATGATGGCACAATGGTTAGCACTGCTGCCTCTCAGCAACAGGGACTCAAGTTAGATACCCAGCTTGGGTCACTGCCTACGTGGAATTTGCACATTTTTCCCCTGTCTGTGTGGGTTTCCTCTGGGTGCTCTAGTTTCCAAATATGTGCAGTTTAGGTGGATTGGCCATGCTAAATTGCCCCTTGATGTCAGTAGAATTAGCTTGGATAAAGGCATGGGGTGATGGGGATTAAGGCCTGGGTGGGACTGGTTGGTGCAGACTCAATGGCCTCCTTCTGTACTGTAGGGATTCTGTGATCTGCAGTATTTTGCTTTTATATTTATAGAAGAAAGTAGGTAACTGATGTAACAGACTTTTATGCTCAGCAACATATGTAGCAGGGCTGAATGGGCCAGCCTCATTGATTTCAAAAGGCTTTCAATAATGTCTGTCAGTAGTCATTGCAATACTGGTACGTTGCAATACTGGTACGTTACAATACTGGATGGCAGCCCATTACGCCATATTAACATCTTCAATGTATTATCTGTGTGCAAATTTTGTGTTTCTACAATATCATCACAGCAGTGCAGCTAGGCTACATATTCTCCTATTTCATTTCCCCTGTGGTTATTGATTTAATTATGAAGAAGGCAATGATTGGTACAGACTTTTGCATCTCATGGCAAATCACTGGTTGACAAACCTGGATTTCATAGATTACATCATCTTGCTGGCCAAAGAATCGTGCACATTCCAAGACGTGATTACTGGGCTTGAGAGCAGTTGCATCAAGGCTGGCCAAGCATCAGTTGCAAGAAGACCAAGAAAATGATGACTGGACAGCAATAAAGCTCTTCTATCACCATTGGGCAACAAAATTTTGAGTATGTTGATCACTTTTCATATGTGGGAGGTAAGATCAGTAGAGAAAGTGACTTAGAGATCGATATCCATGCAAGAATTGGCAAAGCAGCATCAGTGGGCCCCATGCTGTCTGGGCATTCAATGCCATCAACATATCCACAAGGCTGCAATTCTATATGTAGTTCCAACTACTGTCTGTGTCAGCAAGAGGGCAGCAAAGGTGTAATGTAAATTGATCATCTTTCACTGATGTTTCCTATGTAAAATCTTGAATATCACCAATGAATAAGTATGCCAAAAGACTGGTCAGAGGAGCCTGCTGGTAATTGTGAACAAAGAACAGAGATTACAAAGGCTGACTCGCATTTTGCCTCCCAGACATATGCCTCACCAGTGTGGCAGTAGAATGGATGCCATCAGATGGAAGAGTAAGAGGGATGGCTAAAGAAGACCTGGTGAAATATGTCGTAGGAAGATCTTTGAGTGTGGGACAGCATCTGTCATGGACTGGAGTTAGTGATAGTGTTTTCCTGTCCATTGTCCCACATGGTGGAACTGTGACATTTTACCCCGGGCAGACTGTTGGTTGCGGATCAGTGATAACATTCTTAACTCTGACTTGGAAGGTTGTAGGTTCAAGTCTCACACCAGCTTCTTGAACACAAAAGTTTAGTTGACATCCCAGTGCAGAGGACTACTGCAATATTGGAGATAACATTATTCAAAATGCAATAAATTGTAAACCCATTTATGCTCTTAGATGATGTAAAAGATCCTGTGACATTGATAAGAGCAGTTCTGTCCAGCTGATATTAATACCTTAATCTATATCACTAAAGCAAGAAAACTGATGATTTCTGTTTGTAGAACCTTGCAATGTGCAAATTGGCTGCCACATTTCTCATATTGACATGGTGATTGTGTTTCAGAAGTATCTGATATGGTTGTAAAGCACTTTTGGACATCCTGTGGTTATAGATGTAAGTTCTCCCTTTTTTCTCGAGTACTGTGCAAGTAGCATATAACTACTGGTATGGCACCATATCCTGGAGAGAGTGCACACCTGATAGGCTTCAACAGATTGTATATATACAGTACTACATACACAGTATTGAACTTATAACAAACATATCATTTCTTTATGTGAAAGAGAGCAGATTAATATGCAAGTATACTCGAGTGATGTATTGTTAATGGTATGCCAGTTTTTTTTTTTATTCATTTGTGGGACATTGGTGTCTCTGGCCAGCATTTATTGCCCATTGAGGGCAGTTGAGATTCAACCACATTGCTGTGGCTCTGGAGTTACGTGCAGACCAGGTCTGGTAAAGGATGGCAGATTTCCTTCCCTAAAGGACATTAGTGAATCAGATGAATTTTTCTGAAAATTCACAATAGTTTCATAGTCATCAGTAAATTCTTATTCCAGATACCTTTTATTGAATTCAAATCCCGCCATCTGCTGTGGCAAGATTTGAACTCAGGTCCCCAGAATATTGGCTGACTTTCTGGATTAATAGTCTAGGATTACCACCAGGCCTTTGCCTCCCGTTTTCCTGGAATACAGTGTACACCTAATAGAAAAACATAATGTGTTTTACTGAAATTGTATTGACAACTGCACAGCAATCATAGCAAGATTCAACTACATTGACCTTTGTAAGCGCTATGACATGGTTAAACCATAGTTGTAGGCTAGATTGCTTTGAGATTGTGGACCAGCTGAAGCAAATGTTGAGACTTCACAGTTAAGTGGGTTTGCTATGGTTTGGATGTTGCTCTTTCAGCTCTCCAGTCTGAACTGAAATTCCAGCCAGCAGCACAAAATAAAATCAAAAATCAGAGCAAGTGAATTAAGTAGAAATGCAGCTGCTGTTGTATTTTTCTATCTAAGCTGCAGTAGGTGAGATAACAGAATCCAGGCAGGCATATCACCAGTAACAACAGCTTACATTTATGTAATGTTTCTCAGTTTAGGAAGATGTGACAGTCATAAGGTGTAAATTAAAAGTCAAAATGCACACATGAGTGAGTTGGAAGGAGAATGCTGCAATTGGAATGAGAGATTTAGGCAAAACACAAGAGACCTTCAAAAGTACATAGGGAGATGATATGGCAGAGGGATTTATGAGATTGTTTCAGAGTTGGATAATTGGAGGAGCAGCTCGTAATGAGATACAAAGAAGAAGTAAGTACTAGAGAACTGAAGAATACAAGTATAGAATCAGATAGAAACTACAGCAGGAAACTAGACTATTTGACCTAACCAGTCCTTGTTAGCTTTTATGCATCACATAAATAATTGCCCTAATCCTGTTCCAAAATGCCTTTCTCCTCTTTTCCCACAACCATTTATCTAACCGATTTGTAAATGTTGATATAATCAGTAACTGACTATGGTAATTCTTGAGTTTGCAGCCATTATATCTTTTTCAAGAATCACCTACTCTTTGTCTGTACTATTTACATTTAATCATATCTGTCTCCTCATTCAAGATTCCCAACAGTTGGAAAAAGTCTTGTTTTTATTTACTGTATTCCAACCCTTCAGTATTTTGAAGGTCCTCAGCAAATCATGCTGTAATCTCTTCAGTTGTAATTAAAACAGCCTCATTTTTTAGTCTTCCTTCATTGTATTTCTACATTTTCTCTAGTAATGTACTGTTAATAGTATGCCAGTTTTTTTATTCATTTGTGGGACATTGGTGTCACTGGCATTTTCGTGAATATATACTGAAATCTCTTTACAGCTTCAATATCTTTCCTGTAGAAAGTCTAAGATTATACATAGTATTCCAGTTTATAAATTCTAGGCTCTCATAAATATATATAATATGAATGGAAAGCTTGAAAACTTCAGCAGCAGAGCTATACCTGCTGTGTTCTACTCCAGGCCAAAATGAACCTGTGGCTAGGTCACATGACACACTTCCCTTAAAGTGATGATGTGCTACTGTCGCTAAGTCATCTAATTGAGCTATCAAGATAACTCAATATAAAAACTCACATTATATATTTTATCCCTCTTGTGTAGTGTTATATTTTAGTTTTAGAATTAATACAAATGCCACAGTTGTTCTTTAACCTGTATCAAATATTATTTCATGAATTGATACATTAATGAAGTATTTTGCCACTTTTGTATTCAACAACAGTATTTTTTCAGTTGTTTTCTATTAAAGTAACTGTGCATCTTAATTGAAAATGCCTGTAAAAACTATTGTCAAAACAATCGTCATTTATTCTACAGCCCAAAAAACCTTCCCTCTTTGATAAGGATGCAGTAGCTTCTCAGAAGTGTATAGCTGAAGTCAGTCTCTTGAATATAGTGGAAAGAGGGCACAAGAATTTGAAAACCAGAAAATAGATTTTGGGAATTGATATTGGTGACTAGTGGATCATAATGGGGTCCGCTAATGGGAATGTACTGTTTTGAATGGTTCAGGATGTGGGTGACTGAATCAGCAGGAGAACATTAGGTAGGTTGAGCCTTGAAGCAATAAAAGCATTTACTAGATATACCTTTTAGCCTGGAGCAAAACACAAGAGGTACAACCCTGCTGCTGAAGTTTTCAGGTTTTCCATTCATGCTATTATATATATTTACATTTGCTTAGAATTTATAACTTGACCCACAACATGTTTGCACAATCTGTTGTGAGAGATTGGTGCCTTTATATCTTTACAACACATGACATGAGGAAGAAAAGAGTGTTTTGGTTATGTAGTGTTGAATATGAATGGAGTCAGAAGAAGAATACATTGACTGGAAGGAATGAGGATTTTCAGCAGTGAAACAAGAGGATTTTGGAGATGTTGAAATACTGAGTGGCCAAGGTGAGATGGGGATAGTGTTGGGGAGGTAGAGAAAGGGTAAGGGATGTCAGGAAAAGAGCAAGGCAAGACATGGAATTGAAAAGTTGGCAAGTCTGTGTTTGCGTCTGAAGTAGCAACCATTTGTTGTACTGATCAAATGTTATGAATCTTGAAATTCTGTTCCTAGGAAAGCTGTGGTAGCTCAGTTATTAAGTATATTCAGAACATGTGTTGTTACGGGGATAGTGCGGGAAGGTAGATTTGAGATAAAATGTCAGCCATGATCTTGTTGAAAGATGAAACAGGCTTGAAGGGCTGAATGGCCTATCCTTTCTATTTCATATGTTTTATCCCCAAGAAGAGAACCTCCACGGGACTACAAGATATCACTCTTAAGAAATTAATTTGAAAAGTGGCAGGACAGCATGTAGTTGATAAAATAAGGAAGATGTCGAGGGAGGTAAAATAAAAGCTAGAAATGCTAGAAAGATATTATGGGCTGACCTGTGGACAGTGGTATAGTCAAGCTTTAGAATCAGTGTGAATTTAAATAGGTCAGCAGCTGATTGATGGGAAGTTGGAACTGTCTGGTGTTGGAGGACAGAAGGTGGATTTATATTTTATAAAAACATCACTGATTTTCAAGCATTTCTGCCTCAGCAGCTCTTACTTTTAAGTGAATTTGTTTCTGTTATTCTTTCTCTTCAACCACGCTTCAATTTTTCATATTTTTTCACATTCTTTCAATTCCACTTGTTAATCGTTTTCTCTTTCATTTCTATTGTATATGTCTCAGTTTCAATGAACACTTGCGCTCTGCTGTAATTTTTGTCTGCCTTGACTTATTTTTAATAAAAGCTTCTCCTTGATGTAAGCGGCCAAATAATATGGGAAGTAACCTTTTTAAATAAGTGATGGTGGTCAGCCTCTTAATTCCAAGAGCACCATTGCAGAATCAGGTACACTCTCTGTAGCTTTTCTATAAAATGGGGAATTTTTGATTTTGCAATATTTGGAAATGCACAACTTTTCACTCAGATGGTTTCCCTGGGAATGCTTCTGCATAGATCTTCACAGGATAGATGCAGGTGCAGCTGTGCCTTTCTTTCTTTGTCCATGTTTTTATTTCTCTTTATGTAAGATTCCACCGATATGTGTTCTCCAGTATTTCATTGGATGGTCATTCTTCATAGGTATACATTGATAGTGAGAGAACTGAACCGTACCAGGCATCACAGCCTAGACCATTTCGGAGAACATAAATTGTCACATCAAAACTGTTATTGTATTACCATCTATGAGCACCTATTCATTTTGTTTGCAATAAATGCCATATTGCTGCATGTGTGCTGAATAATCTCTGTATTGATACCCAAACCATGAACAAACTGGAGTAGGTTAAATAAGATTAGAGAATTAAATGTATAACTCAAATATTGGTGTGGAAGAAATGGGCTTCGATTCATGGGGCAGCGTTAACATTATTGGAAGGGTTACCATTAGGATGGTCTGCACCTGAACCATGCGGGGATGTGTTTCGGTGAGTATGATTATTAGGATGTTGAGGCAACTTTATGCTAAATAGTTGGGAAAAATTATACAGAATTAAATGCACTCTTTCTAAATGCATTTGCAACAAGTTAGATGAATTGATGACACAATTGGAAATAAATAGGTCATCATGAAGACATGGCTGCAGGGTGGTGAGGCTGAGGCTGAGTCAATGTTCAAGGATATTCAATATTTAAGAAGGATAAGCAAAAAAGGAAAGGGAGGTAGCACCCCCTAAAGGATGAGATTGGAATTTTAGATTGGAAGGTCAAGATGTAGAATCAGTTTGCGTGAGATTAAGAAACGGCAAGAAGCAGCAAACATTAGTAGTTATTTATAGCTACCGAACAGTACTGTTGGTCACAGTATAAATCAGAAATTAGATGTGCATGTTACAAGTGTAATATGGTAATCATGGGATACATCGATTTGCATATAGACAAGGCAAACCTTATTAGAAATAATGCTGTGGAAAATGATTTTCTTAAATATATACATGAAAGTTTTCTGCAACAGTATGTTGAGGAGCTAACCAGAAAACAGAATATTTCAGATCTAGTATTGTGCAGTGAGAAAGAGCTAACTAATAATCCTGTTATAAAGGAGGCTCAAAAAAAGAGTGACCACAATATGATAAAATTTAACATTGTTTGAAAGTGATGTAGTTCAATCTGAAACTGAGGTCTTACAACTAAACAAAGCAAATTGTGAAGAAATGAGGGGCAAATTGGCTGTGGTGATTTGGGAGACTGTACTAAAAGGTACAATGGTGGACAATGGCTAGCTTTTAAAGAATCAATATGTAGGATAGAATTGTTAGGTACTTGCCATCCTAAGGGTCAATGTATAATGTACTCCCATTGATACTCAACAGCAGTGGACTTCTGAGAATCGATTGGCAAAAGGCAGGACTTCCATATATCCTCAGCTGATAGCTCTTCCAACCTGTCCAGGTACAGTACTGCAGAAGCCAGAAATGATACCGTAGCACTCTGCCCATAACTGAGATATAGAATCATTGAATCTCTACAGCACAGAAGGAGGCCATTTAACCTATGGAGTCTGCACTGAATTTTCAACAGAGCATCTTATCCTCGCAACTGCACATATTTACTTGCCTATTCCCCAAACCTACACAACTTGGGACACTAATAGGTGATTTAACTTGGCCAGTCCACCTAACCTGCACATCTTGGGCTGTAGAAGTAAACTGGAGCACCTGGAGGAAACCAGTGCAGACAGAGGGAGAATGTGCAAACTCCACACAGTCACCCAAGGCTGGAATTGAAGCTGGGTGTCTGGAGCGGTGAGGCAGCAGTGTTAACCACTGTGCCACCATGCCTTTTATACCAAGCATTGACAAGATTGGCAAAGCAGATTTCTCAGTAAAACTCATTAGTAAGTGCCTGCATTAATGAAGTTCCACAAGACATGGTGATACCTATAGATCAATTAGACATCCGGATCAATGAATCCATGTTCTAGCGATCACATGCTGTTTAATCACAAATAAAAGCAGATATCAAAACCATACTTACTTATATTCTAGATATAAACTACATAACCTACTTTGTAAACTTATTTATTAGTTTTAAGGTTATAAGTAACTTTACCATTCAACCTTTGTTTTAAAAGTAAAACAGTTTCAAGTAACCACAGAGAAGTAACATCAACCTTCAATGACCTGTCCAAAACATAGTCATTGATAGGGGCTGATTTAATACCAGAAATCTGAAATGATGACCTTAAGAAATCAATCATGAGGGCATGACAGCATATTTCCCCCATCCTGAACAAATGGGCAAGGAATATATCAGGAAATATTCATGACAAGATTTAAGTAAAATAACAAACAGACTTTAATGATCAGCTGACACCCTTAGAGGACCAGTCAGGGAACAGTGGGAAATGAAATCAATAGAAGATTATCACCCTTGAGAAACAAATGATAAACTGATCATGCACCACCTAGACCAATCACAGACTGATCAAGCACCCCTTAAATTAATTAAGAAACAACTTTGCCTCATTTAGGCAAATCAGAATGCAATAACATCATTGATCAAGCTGTGGGTTGTGGCTTGGAGTTAACAAACAGCAGCTTTCACTGAGCAAGTTGTGCACAAGGAAATAGAAGTTATAGGGAGAGAACAAAGACCACGTGTTCGAATAATACTTAGAATGTGCAAGAGGGTGTCTACAACACAGGGTACATTCTCAGAATAAGGGATAGCCATTTAGGACTGAGATGAGGATGAATTTCTTCACCTTCAGAGGATAGGGAATCTCTGGATTTCTCTACACCAGAGAACTGAGGCTCAGACATTAAGTATGTTCAAGACAAGCGATCAATAGATGTCTAAATATTAAAGATACGAAGGGGTATGTAGAAAATATCATTGAGGTAGAAGATCAACCATGATCTCGTTGAATGGCAGAACAGGCTCGAAGAGTAAATTGACCTACTCCTGCTCCTATTTCCTGACTCATGTTTGATGCTTATTAACTATATAAGGACCTCTTTCATTTTCTTAATGACAATTGTAAGTTTAACTCAGCCTTGTCATTGACAACCCAAACCAAAGGAAATAGTCTTTTCCCATTTGTTCAATCAAAGCTATTCATAATTGTAAAGACTCCTTGTAAAAAGGCTATCTCTGTTTCAGTATAAATAGTTGATATATTTTGAAGCTTGTTATAAAACTATGGTTTTCCATTCCTGGTATCATCTTGGTGAGCCTTTCTAAATGTTGACACCCTACCTGGCCCAAATAATAATTTGTCCAAATGTATCAAGTTATTTTACTAATATTATCTTCTACACCTGTGCATAAAACGAGGCTTTTTTTTGGCTGCCCAAGGAATTGGGTCAGAATTTACTGGCTTAACTGGTAAATGTACTTTTACCAGTTTAATTTACATGAGACCTTGAAGTAAGTGGAAAGTTAAATCTGCACAATACCCCACTCAGGGCAAATGACTGTTTATTTAATCAGTCAGATTGAAGATTTGTCAAAGGAAAAGTGCAGGGTCTGAAAAAGGAAATTGGAATAGTAACTTTCGTGTCAAGTCAGAGAGAGAAAAATATATATTTTTTAAAACATTTGGGACTTGAAGAAATGACGCTCTTAGGTCGTGTTTAATTAATTTTCAGTGTCAGATATTTTTTGGCAGTGGTTAAAACATGCTATTAAAAAGGAACTCCAATAGAAACACAGACGTTTGTTGCAATGAATCTAGCTTCGATCAATGATGCAAATACTGGAACCTCATACTGTTCATGCTTTTGAATGGTTTGTCAGAATTTAATTTCTGTCCTTAATCAAATCTTTGTTTACTCTTTTTTTCTTATATGTTATATACCTGAATCTGACTTGAAACAACCTGTGCTTTATGAAATTCATATAAATTACATCTACTGCATTCCCCTATCTACCCAATCAGTCACTTCATGAAGAAAACCAACATGACTAGATATTCATGATAAAATGCTGAGTCTCTTTATTTCAAAATGCGTGTCCATGACTAATGTTAGATAATTTTATAATTACTTTTTAAAATCTTTTCCATTTTGAACAGAGTTATTACGTTGGCTAATTTTCATTTGCACTGTGTATTTGCATATCAGAGGAAAAATTGAAAAATTATGGTCGAAGCCTTAGATATCGCCTTTCTGAATTTTTTTAACACGGTCTTGCATATTATCATAAAGATGTAGGTTCAGGTTCCACTCCAGGACTGGAGAGTAAAAAAACTAGCCTGACACCCTGTGCAGTACTGAGGAGTGCTGTATTTTACAGGTGCCATTTTTGGGTGAGATGTTAATGTGGCCAGTCACTTCCACCATCATATGTGAAAAAGAAAAATTGTGTCTGTATCATTCCTTCATTCTCCATCTTTAGATTTCTTCCTTTGTTCCTAAACAGTCTGACCTTCTTTTATAATTCTTTTACTTTTTATTAATGTTCCAAAGCCGATAAAGTTTACTCGTGAGCATTTTTGCCAACTTTTTGTGCTTCAAACCTCCCTGTTTACATTGTCACTAACTTTCTATGTTTTCATGATTTTTATCAGTATAGTTAACCCTAACTTATTTTTCCATGGAATTCTATTTTTTATGCTGCTTTTTGCCGCTTTGGAATTTATTTTGTATTCTATCCATCTCATGTTTGATTTTTCTTTGCTGATTAATTGTTCTCTTTGCCAATGTCTCTGCAAAAGGATAGTGCAACAGACTCTGACTGGAAGGTGCCGCAGTTTTATAATGGCCAAAATTAGTTATTTATATAATGGATTGCATTAATAGTATAATGCAGAGATTAGTTGGTGGGGTGGTATCAGGTACAAAGAACAAAACAGCATGGGAAATAGGCCCTTCGGCCCATCAAGCCTACACAGCCACCTCGACGTTCCCATTTCCACCAATGATCCCTGTCTATGTTTATAGAAACCTACATTGGTATAGAAATCTGCATTAGAACCAAATTAGCGAGACAATTTAGGGAGAATTTGTTTTGCCAATCAGCTTAAGAGCACATCTTTGAAGTGTGGGAGGAAACCGGAGCACTTGGAGAAAACATACGCAAGCACAGGGAGAATGCGCAAACTCCCACAGATACAGGCCCAATCCTTGTATCTGCACAACATAATGATAGTCACTGAGCTGTCGTGTTGCCCATCAACTGGTCCAGTTCAAGCTAACGACGTCAAGCACTAGACTACTCTTGAAAAATCCAAGAGCAGCTCTGTCATTACTCGTAGCATGTATGCCCCTTGTTGGACAACAAGGCGGACCGAAGTACCTGTAGGATAAAACAGAAATACATCAATATTGTGCACAACTTACGTAATTCCCAGCGAAGTCCCAAGGCTCTCGATCCCTATTTTAAATCAGTCTTCTATATCCCTGCATCCCCATTCTGTTTATGTACCCATCTAAGTATCTCTTAAATAACTCCAGCATGTCTGTTTCCACCACCTTACTTGGCAGTGCATTCCATACCCCCACAACCCTCTGTGTGAAAAACACAGGAAATCATATGTGAATCTGAAACAGTGACAGTTACAGATTTGTCGCTGCTGGTGGAAAGCATTTTTATAGTGCTATTTCATAATAAAACATCCCACAAAATGCCACAGTATTATTTAACAAAAGTTGACATTAAACCTCAAGGATATTAGAGAAGTGACTGTTGCATTGTTTTCCTGTCTGAATTTGACTTGTTACCTTAAACAACAGATTACACACTTATAGATCTGATAATATTAGATGAGGTATTTATTGAGGTACCATATTTGTGATTCCCCTGTGAGTGTTGCTATAGGGTGAAGTTTGGTCTCCATATTTAAGGAAGGATATGCATATGTTAGGCAGTACAGCATGTGTTCGCTAATTTGGTCCCTGGGATGACAGACTGAGTAAATTGGATTTATATTTTCTGGAGTTTGGAAAAATGAGGGCAATCTCTTTGGAAGTTACAAAATTCTGAAAGCCATTGATGTTATTTTCACTGGTTGGAGAATCTAAAACCAGTCTTAGAGCAGGGGCGAGTAATCAGGTGGCACTGCTGCTTTACAAGCCTGTGGGAGCCAGTTTCAATTCTGGCTTCTGGTTACTGTGTAGATTTTGCACATTCTCCTCGTGTCTGCATGGGTTTCCTCCAGATGCTTTGGTTTCCTCCCACACTTCAAAGTTGTGCAGGCTAGATTGATTGGCCAAGCTAAATCCCCTTGAGTGTCAAGGGGATTAGCAGGGTAAATACCTGGAGTTGCAGGGATAGGCTTGAGTGGGATTGATTATGGCTGCCTGCCTACTGTACGGTAGGGATTCTATTATTTATTCAGGACTGAGATGAGGAGAAATTACTTCATTCAAAGGGTGATGAACTTTTGAAATTCTCTATCCTACATGCTTGTGAATGCTCCATCATTGAATTTAAGTCTGGGTTTGACAGACTTTACGGCCGGAGTTTTTCCAGGGAATGGGTGAAGCTTGGAGAACAGCATTCTCCGTTGGCCGCAGGCCGAAATGTACGAATCTCAGGCAGACATGCCAGTAAAATTCTGCCATTGGTCTCAGGGAATTGAGGGATTTGGGGAACAGGCATGAAAATACAGTTAAAGCCCAAGATTAGCCATGATGTTATTGAATGGTGGAGCAGGCTTGACATTCTTGTTCTTTTTCATTCATGTTTGTTTACCATTTTTGCCTTTGATGGTGTGCATGAAAGAGAGTGATCAATTATTCATGGTGAGGCAAAGATACATAAAAGTGACAACAGAATTACACACATTCAGTCCAGCAGAAATACTTATACCTTCTGGTCTCTTCTAATCAGTTTATTATCTTCTTTATCTATGGAGACACATTTGCCTTCAATCCCTTATTTTAGTCCATAGTTTATAATCTTATCGTCTGCTGGCCTGACACAGTTATTAGAACATTGAATTACCAGGGAATATGAACTATCATTTCCTCAGTAACCAAAAACTTGGTCAAAGAGATAAATCTTTTTGCAATTTTAAGGTTTATAAGATAATTAGACCCAGAAGGTTGACGAACAGAGGGATCTCGGTGTATATGTGCATAGATCCCTGAAAGTTGGCACTCAAGTTGATAAGGTTGTTAAGAAGGCAGAAGGAGTCTTGGCTTTTATTGGTAGGGGGATTGAATTTCGGAGCCGCAACATCATGTTGCAACTGTGCAAAACTTTGGTGCGGCCGCACTTGGAGTATTGTGTACAGTTCTGGTTGCCACATTATAAGAAAGATGTGGAGGCATTGGAGAGGGTGCAGAGGAGGTTTACCGGGATGTTGCCTGGTATGGAGGGAAGGTCTTGTGAGGAAAGGCTGAGGGATTTGAGGTTATTTTCATTGGAGAGAAGGCGGCTAAGAGGTGACCTTATTGAGGCATACAAGATAATCAGAGGATTAGACAGGGTGGACACTGATAGCCTTTTTCCTCGGATGGAGAAGACTAGCATGAGGGGACATAGCTTTAAATTAAGGGGTGTAGTTATAGGACGGATGTCAGAGGTAGGTTCTTTACCCAGAGGGTGGTAAGGGCATGGAGTGCCCTGCCTGTGGCAGTTGTAGATGTGCCAAGTTTGGGGGCGTTTAAGTGGTCAGTGGATAGGTTTATGGATGAAAAGGGAATGGTTTAGGTTAGAGGGTCATTGCTTTTTCTCCATTGGTTGGCACAACATCGAGGGCCGAAGGGCCTGTACTGCGCTGTAATGTTCTATGTTCTATGTAGAACTTCCATGGGGTGAAAACCACTGTTGGATTGGCAATTTGCTCTTTTTTACTTAATCAGGTTGGAAGTCACAGCCTTTTTGCTTTTTACAGAACACCAGATGGAATTAGAAGTTACCAAGCTGAGAAGGGAAAAGAGCTAAAGTAAATTCTTTGGAGCTAAGAATTTTGTTTTCTGATTCTGGGAGAATTGTATATTACTCAAAGGACAGTGTAATTTATACTTGTGAAATGTGTTTTGTGTTTTCTTTTTGACTCTGATTAAAATAAAGGGGAAGCAGGGGTGTTCCATTCTGTAGTTTAAAATATAAATTGCCTCCAAATATGATGTTTAGGTATTAGTGTTTTTTTTGTCTTTTGTTACAGTGAATGTCTTAAAATGTGAAATCTTGTTGTATCATCCTTTCAGTTATTAATTGGAAATTTGAATAAAAAAAGTTATTGGTCTTTATTGAGATTGTAACAATCTTGAGGATCATTTTAAAGAGGAGAAAAAGAGGAAGGGAAGGAAATCCAGAATTTGTTGCCAAACAAATTGAAGGCTTTGGTGGTGGTGGGCAGATTATAATCAGAGATGCACAAGAGATTAGAATTGGAAGAGCAAATAGATCTCAGAGACATAGGGCTGAAGAAGGTTACGGAAAAAGCGAAGTGCCATTGCGGATTTGAAAGTAAAGATGAGAATTTTAAAATTAAGATACTGCTGGATCAGAATAGTACCCAATGACTGTGTCACATGCATTAAAGTGTGATTTGTTTTTTTGTCTGATTGTCAATACAATTTTGGTCAACAATTAGCCTGTTGCATTGAGATAGCTGCCTAGTGTAATAAAGTATTCCATTGATCAGAGGAAATTTCAGAGCCCTGGAAGATACATTGAGGCTCTTAAAGGAGAAAGGTTTGTTCGTTATCTGCACCACAGTTGCCTATACTCAAGTCATTTGGCAAATCGTACATGCATATCTCCCCACCTCCCCCTGGTATCTGTCATTGAAGTTGGCTTATATCTATTGTGCCTCATTTTTACATCACTGAGACTGTCCTATAACAATTATTCCTACAAGCATGATTTTGTCCCTTTTCTAATTGTCCTGCCAAACTTGATTTTTGCTTATTCTGGTCAAGAGCGCAGAGTCCTGTCAGATTTCACTGAAAGCATTCCTCTTGTGTCAGTTGAATGGAAGTGTCTAAAATCTTTTCCTCATGCAAACATGTTTTTTCTCTCTCCAGTTCCTTTTATTGCTCCTGAAGACGTTGCTCATGCTGAAGGTCAAAGGTTGTCTGCCCTTTGGTATCTCACTTCTGGTAAATGTCCATTATTTACATTATTTGGTCAGGCTGCTCAGCTAAGCCTGTTGCTGTACATACATATTTTCCAGAGAAAGTACCCAGAAAGCACTTTCTTCTCTCCCACACCCACATGCTGAGGCCAGTTGTACATATTAACGCTGTTGTTGCGTCCAGTTCAGTGAATTCCATACGTTTTCTTTATTGACAGGACAGAATTTGCAGGAATCACTCTGGATTAGCGCTCAGTGCCCCCAGATCCAGAGTGCAGGACACCAACAAATCTAATGTACAACAGAAAGAGTCAAAGAAGCAATGATCTGAGTGATAGAGGAAGAAGATAAGAAAGGTTAGAATAGATAGAATATGTTGAAAGGCACTTGTGACAGGAATCACTGCTTTCAAGCTAAACCTTTTCCTAATGGCTGTAAACAGAGTGTATGAGTAACACCCCTACGTTTCAGCTGTGTGTGCTTTTTTTTAAATTCTGAGCTGTGCCTCATTAAACCAAACCAGATCTTGCATATTGTCAGCACTTAACAAAAATATTCTTTAAGGAAGGGCTATATATGAAAAATGAAAGAACAATTAAGTTAATGGTTATTTACAACATTTTAAAGAAGCTGCTCTCAAAACAGCTAAATATTTTATAGCAAACACTGGATTAGCAAGATAGCTTTGACCCATTTGATCATATTCTTTCAGATTACCAAATCCACAACTTCCCATTGCAGCATCTGGCTGTTTCTTTAAATGGTGTAAGAAGTCTCACAACACCAGGTTAAAGTCCAACAAGTTTTCTTGGTAGCAAAAGCCACTGGCTTGCAGAGCACTGCCCCTTCGTCAGGTGAGTGGGAGTTCAGTTCACAAATGGCATATAAAAACATAAACTCAATTTCGAAAATAATGATTGGAATATGAGTCTTTACAAGTAATCAAGTCTTAAAGGTACAGACAATGTGAGTGGAGAGAACATTAAGCACAGGTTAAATACACATTTTTAAATACACTCTTTAACTTGTGCTTAATGCTCTCTCCACTCATATTGTCTGTACCTTTAAGATTTGATTACTTGTAAAGACTTGCATTTCAATCATTATTTTGTAAATTGAGTTTGTGTCTTTATATACCCTATTTGTGAATAGAACTCTCACTCATCTGACGAAGGGGCTGCACTCCAAAAGCTAGTGGCTTTTGTTACCAAATTAACTTGTTGGACTTTAACCTGGTGTTGTGAGACTTCTTACTGTGTTTACCTCAGTCTAACGCTGGCATCTCCACATCTTTAAATGGTTCCAGTGATAGTGTTTCAACCAGTTTTCTTGACAGCATTCTATTTCTAACTTTGAGAAGTAAATATTTATCTTTGTAATATGCTTTGATCTGTTCTAGGGTTCTTCACTATGAAAAGAAAACCTTAGTCATGAGTTTACGGGTCAGATTAAGTAGTGTAGCAGCAGTTAGTATCCTGAAACAATTGGACAGTCTCATGTTAAGCATGTGAAACATTGGGAGCTAATTGAGTCTGGACTTGTTTGTTTTGTAGGCTTAAATGAACCATATAAATTAAGTATCAAACTTTGTGTACTCTTTGCAGAATTTCATAAACTGTTCATCATGGCTACTTCATCAGAGGAGGTTCTATTAATTGTGAAGAAAGTGCGGCACAAAAAACAGGATGGGGCCCTATATCTGATGGCAGAGCGTGTAGCGTGGACACCAGAGGGGAAGGATCGTTTTGTTATCAGCCATATGTATGCAGATATCCGCTGTAAGTATTTTGGTCAGAAGAGGAGTCTGGGCAGTGCGGTATTTGTCACTGGCCTGTCACATTTTTAATTTGTACGCAAACCAAGAACAAACTGATAGTATTGAAAATCTTCTCTTACTTGTGGCTGTAAAGATCTTGTGTAAAGTCAATATTTTAACATTAGCCCAATTCCTAAAAAGTATTGGTCCATTGTACAGAACTCCCTCTAATTCTATAGCAATTGCTGCTAAATTAGCAGTTTGTTTTGGAGAAGCCGCAGGATTGGAGATGTGAGGAATGAAATATGTCACAACGGAGCTTGTAGAAGATTGGGACAATGCAGAAGAAGTTTTGCTATTTGCGTACTTCAGGGTGCAAATTTGTGAAATATTCTAAAGAATTTTGGAATGGGATGATCACAGTATTATATTTGCACTGAACAACAAGGTATAAATTTTATATTTGTATCCCTTTATGATTTATATCTCTGTCCAAGTGACTTGAATTTTACAAGAGCCTAAATCACATTGTCTCAATTTTTTATACCCTTCCTTACTAATCACTCCACTTGCCCTCCTCAGTTTATTTTTCTGACCTAACTTGAAATACTAAACTTTAGTTTATTGCCTACATTTCTGAACTTTAAAAAAACTTCAGTATTCCAGTATTTTATCGTAAACACTTGATTGTATTTGTTACATTGAGAGTCCAAGGAACGTGTTGGAGCTCTCGTGAACATCTGAGTATGAGTCTTAGTGAGAAAGGCCAATCCTTGGGGAATCAGTAGAGCCCTGGTGATTGTCCAATTGACAAAGCCTTTGGGGACAGAGAAATAGTAAAGTGAAGGATTAAAAATGATGTTACGTTGTTGATTAGATGAGATGTTATTCCAAAGTACTTTCTGTTTGTTACGTGGAACATCAGTAGAATTACAGAGGAACTAGAATGGGTTAAATATATTGGGGACCTAGATCAAAATCCAAATATGTTATTGCAATGAAAATCTCCTTGTTGTTTGTTGTTCTATAAGAGCATTAGTTCTGAGATAAAGATGTAGAATCAGTTTGGTTTGGATGATAAATAGTAAAGTTACAAAGTGGCTTTTGAGAGTTGTTTATAAATCCCCTGACAGTAACCACACTGTAGAATGTGGTATATAAGAAGAAATAATGAGGATCTGTGAGCAAGTTACGGCAATAATCATGGTGATTTTGATTTGCATTTTGGATAAAACAGATTGACAAAGGTAACTTGAATGATGAGTTAAGTGTTTTTGGGACAGTTTCTTAGAGCAGTGTGTTTTAGAACCAACCAGAGAGCAGGCTGTACTAGATCTAGTAATGTGCAGTGGGAAAGGATTAATTAATGACCTCATGTTGAAGGCATTTCTAAGTAACAGTGATTATAATATGATTAAATTTCACATTTAGTTTGAGGGTGAGGAGAGTGAATCTAAGACAATAAACCACCTTCCATATCTTGGGAGCCTACTATCAACAAAGTCATACAACAACAGCCTTCAGTCAGTATACCAGCAGAGCGATTGGTCACCTGAGGGAGAGGGTGTTTGCAGACCAAGACCTTAAATGCAGCTGCAGATTTATGATCTGCCGAGCTATAGTGATACTTACCCTCCTACGTGACTTGGAGATGTGAACGATGCATAGCAGATATCTCAGAACCCTGAAGAGATAACACCAGCACTGCCTCTGCAAGATTCGTCAAATCTACTGATTTGAAGCACTCTATTTGAAGATTTAATATGGCAAATGAGCTCCCAGGAGGGTAGAGAAAATGCTTCAAAGACAGCCTCAAAGCCTCCTTGAAAAAGTGCAACATCCCGCCCCTATGCCTGGCAATCCCTGACCCAAAGCCGTTCAAAGTGGAGGAAAAGCAACTGGGAAGAGGCTGAACGCTCTGCGTTTCATTGCTGAGAGCAAGCTGAAACCAAGCACTGACTGAAAAAAGAACAAGTGCCAGGCCTGGTAGCCCACTCACTCCTCCACAGGTCTGCCCCACCTGTAACGAAGATTATTAGTTATGCATTGAATTCCTCAGTTTCCTGAGAAAACTCATTTCTGCTGTGGAATCAAGTCATCCTCAATTCAGAGAAACTGACTTTAAAAACACATTTTTGTTACTTAAGTAAGGCAGTTATGAGGGCATGAAGGCAGAAATGGCTAAAGTGAACTGGGAAATTAAGTTAAGGGATGGGTCAATAAAGATGCAATGGCAGACATTTAAGGAGATATTTCAGAATACTCAATACAGACACATTCCAGTGTGAAAGATTCGAAAACAAGAATACACCATCTGTGGCTAACTAAGAAAATTAAAAATGATTTTAAATTGAAAGAAAAAACATATAATTCTATAAAGATGAGTGGTAGGTCAGAAGGTGGGTATGAAGAACAGTAAAAATTACAAAAATATTAATGAAGGAGGAGAAATGAGTGCAAGAAGGAGCTAGCTGAGAATATAAAAACAGGCAGTGAGAGTTTCTACAGCTTTTTAAAAATTATTAAATAATTATTAAACAAATTAATTGTCTTGAAAATTGGGAATTAATAGTGGAAAATAAGGAAATGGCAAATAAATTCAATTTTGCATCTATCTTCACTGTAGAGCAAATAAATATCATCCATAAATAATTGTAAATCAAGAGGTGGGAGGAAGGAATTTAGAAAACACTCCAATCAGCAGGGAAAGGGTATAAAGAAAATAATTAGAACTAAAGCCTAACAGCGCTCTAGCTCCTGATGGACTTCATTCTAATCTAGGGTCTTAAAATACATGGCTGCTGAGATAGTAGATACATTGGTTTTAATTTTCCGAAATTCCCTAGATTTTGGCAAGGTGCAATCTGCTTGCAAAATAGTAAATATAAGTATTCAAGAAAGAAAATAGGAAACTATAGCTTAACATCTGTTTAAGAAAATTACTGGAATCTATTATTAAGAAGATTAAAGCAGGGTACTTAGAAAACAACACAATTCAGCAGCGTCAGCATGGTTTTGTGAAAGGTAATCATGTTTGACTAATTAATTAGAATTCTTTGAGGAAGTGGCAAGCATCATGGATAAAGCAAAATCTGTGGATGTGGAGAGCTTAGATTTCCAGGAAACGTTTGACAAGATGTTACACTAAAGAATACTGTGCAACATAAGAGCTCATGATATAGGGGGTAATGTGAGAGGGTAACATGTTAACATGGACAAAGGAAGCAAAGAGCAGGTATAATTGGGTCATTTTCAGGTTGGCTCAAAATGATGAGTGGAGTGCCACAGGGATCATTGCTAAGGTCTTAGCTATTTACAATCTATCAATAACTTGGATGTAGGGGCCGAATGCATGGTTATTAAATTTACTGATGACAAAATAGGAAAGTTTCTGGTTCTCTAAGGCTGGAATTAGTTACAGTCTAGTTTCTAGTTAATATAGGCCTTTATACAAGACTGGCTCTAGACAAGCAATCTTACAGGTCAGAGTGAAACTGGTTAGGAAATGGAAAGTGGTATATTGTTGCATGTGCTGATGTTCTAACTTGTCTTGGAATGCTTTGTTAAAACAAGGCTGATGGTAAATGCTGGGTTATTTTAAATCCCAGAAAGGAAACAACTGCCCTCAGCTACATTTTGTACTATAGTATAATGTGAGGAAAGGTTTGAAATCCAGATTTTACATTTTGTTTCAAAGAGAAAATCCCAAGCATTTTGTGATGATTTTAAGTAAACATAAATATTTATTAAGTAATAAATAAACAACTGTATAAAAAGCCAGAAGTACTCTGAACTAAAACAATGGCTATACACAGTATCATTAACTTTACTTAGTGCAATAAAGATTGTTTGGAACAAGCTTCAGAGCTATTTCTGCCTGAACATTCCACAATGTCTTAGATTTTTAAAATGCAGTAAATGTTACCATACCAGGTAGTTATATATTTGGGTTTGCTTCTGAGGTATAACAAACAACTGGCTTCTTAGGATGGGTTTTTCACAAACAAAGCTTGCTGGGAATTAGACAGTTATTTCTGCTGTTTCTGAAGTCTGAAGCAATTATCCTAGTTAATAGATTCTTGATATAGTTTTCCCCATTGACTTCCTTTATCTGAATTAACTTCTTCAGAACTCAATTATTTTTTTTGTGAGTCTATCTTTTAGAGTGTAAGTGCACAGTTCACATCTTGTGTCCTTTGAACTTCTGAGCCTTTATTCAAAATCCTTTGTGTTAATGTTGCAGTTGTATAAAACGTTGCTTAGACCTTATTTGGAATACTGCGTCCAGTTCAGGTCACCTTACTATCGGAAGGACGTGGAGATTCTGGAGAGAGTGCAGAGGAGGTTTACCAGGATGCTGCCTGGTATGGAAGGTCTGAGTTATGAGGAATGATTAGGCAAATTGGAGCTGTTTTCCTTAGAAAGACGTAGACTTAGAGGAGATCTAATAGAGAGATGTACAAGATTATGAGGGGTATAGATAGAGTAAACAGAGTTAAGCTTTTTCCTAAGAAGGACTCTAATAGCACAAGGGGTCACGGGCTTAGGGTGAGGGAGGTAAGGTATAATTTGGATGCTAGAGGGAGCTTTTTCACATACAGGGTGGTGGGGGTATGGAATGCACTGCCAAGTAAAGTGGTGGAGGCAGGCACTCTGGAGTTATTTAAGAAATACTTAGATGGGCACATGAACAGAATGGGAATGGAGGGGTATTGAAAACTGATTTAAAATAGGGATCATGAGCCTTGGGAGACCCTGGGAAGTGTGGAAATAGATGATATTGACGTAGTTGTTTTTATCCTACAGGTGCTTTGGTCCACCTTGTCTAACAAGGGGCATACACGCGATGGGTCGTGAGAGGGCTGCTCTTGGATTTTTTTTGAGAGTATCCCAGTGCTTCACGTCGTTAGTGTACGCTTGACCTGGACCATTTGATGGGCAACACAATAGCTCAGTGACTATTGCTGTGCTGTGCAGATACATGGATTTGGATCTGTGTCTGTGGGAATTTGCGCATTCTCCCCGTGCTTGCATGGGTTTTCTCTGGGTGCTCCGGTTTCCTCCCACATCCCAAAGATGTGCTCTTAGGCTAATTGGCAAAACAACTTCTCCCTAAATTGTCTCAAATTTGGTTTTTAATCCATAGACCTATAAACATGGACAGAGATCATGGGTAGAGATGGGAACATCGGGGTGGCGGCGTGGGCTCGTTGGCCCAAAAGGCCTGTTTCCCGTGCTCTTTTGTTCTTTGTGTTGCGTTTACCATTGTTACCAGCTTGCCTTGCGTTGTTTGGCTCACGTAATATAAAATACATTAGTGCCATTTGCATAACCAAACTATCCCTGCCTTGAGCAGTTTATATTTTCCAAAATTAAAATTCACCAGCAGGAAATATTCCAGTTTATTGAATTTCCCTGATATTTTCATGTCATCGCTATTTTTTTTCCTGGTAGCTTGATGCTTTAAGATACTTTATTCTCCAGCTTAAAAAATATTTGCACTGATAAACAAAATACTCATTAAAACTAGTCTGAAGAATTTTTTCAATGCCAGTTAATTTTTTTTGACTCTTTATGTTCTCTACTTAAGGTCAATAGATTGAAATGTCCTATTGTAATAATTTCTTCAGTCTGAATTCGAGGTGTTGGTTGAATTCCAGGTCAGAAGATCAGCCCTGAAGGGAAAGCAAAAGTTCAGCTTCAACTGATTTTACATACAGGAGACACAACAATCTTCCATTTCACCAATGATAACAGTGCAAGTGCAGCAGCCAAAGACCGTGATGCTGCTAAGGACTTGCTCCAACAGCTGCTCCCCAAGTTCAAGAAAAAAGCAAACAAGGAACTGGAGGAAAAGAACAGGTAAGAGAGGGAAAATACAGAACATATTTAAAATGTTTTCAGTCATAGGTGGACATGGAAACACTGAGCAAATTCCATTGTCCTAATCCAGTTGAGGAATTTATAGAAAATTGATTTGACCTTGAATGTCTCATGCTAGTTATCTCAACCACAAAACTGGATTACTACTTAAAATCAGTTGAAAAGAAATTTTATTGGCCCGAATAGGAAAGCTGATGAATTTTCTTTGTGTGTGATATTTCATTTATGTCTGAAGATCAATGCAGGTGTTTCACATTTTTAATGCAGAATGTAACTGAGTCATAAAAGTCACATGACTCTAAGTTTAGTTCACTTTTGCCAGGAAAACAGTTGTTGTGGTTGTTTTCACCTCCTTGCATGAAATATGGAGTAATTGGCTAGGGTTTTGGTCCTTCATGGGTATGTGGTAATCCTTGTTAGAAAGTGTGCATGCGTAAATGTTACAGTAAGAAGTCTCACAACACCAGCTTAAAGTCCAATAGGTTATTTGGAATGACAAACTTTCAGAGCGCAGCTTCTTCATCAGGGAAGACTCAGCTGATGAAGGAGCAGCGCTCCAAAAGCTCGTGATTTCAGATAAACCTGTTGGACTTTTAACCTGATGTTGAGACTTCTTACTATGCGTACCACAGCTCAATGCTGGAAATTTCACAACATGTGTAAATGTGCATTTTCAGACTTTGGACAAATTGTGATACTTCTTATGATTTAGACTCACATCTATTTAATGGCCACTTGGGCAAAGTATGAAACATTAGATTTGTCTGCAGCAAATACATGCCACACACAATCACATGACCTACGATTAGCTTACTTTTGATATTGTGAATGACAGAAAAATGTCATATATAGAACAAAGAACAAAACAGCACGGGAAACAGGCCCTTCGGCCCAACGTGCCCACGCCGCCACCCCGATGTTCCCACCTCTACCCGCGATCCCTGTCCATGTTTATAGATCTATGGATTAAAAACCAAATTTGAGACAATTTAGGGAGAATTTCTTTTGCCAATTAGCCTAAGAGCACATCTTTGGGATGTGGGAGGAAACTGGAGCACCCGGAGATAACCCACGCAAGCACGGGGAGAATGTGCAAACTCCCACAGACACAGGCCCAAATCCATGTATCTGCACAGCACAGCGATAGTCACTGAGCTGTCGTGTTGCCCATCAAATGGTCCAGGTCAAGCGTACACTCATGACGTGAAGCACTAGGATACTCTTGAAAAAAAATCCAAGAGCAGCTCTCTCACGACCCATCGCGTGTATGCCCCTTGTTAGACAACAAGGTGGACCAAAGCACCTGTAGGATAAAAACAAATACATCAATATCATCATCTACTTACACACTTCCCAGGGTCTCCCAAGGCTCATGATCCCTATTTTAAATCAGTTTTCTATACCCCTCCATTCCTATTCTGTTCATGTGCCCATCTGAGTATTTCTTAAATAACTCCAGAGTACCTGCCTCCAGAACTTTACTTGGCAGCGCATTCCATACCCCTACCACCCTCTGTGTGAAAAAACTCCCTCTAGCGTCCAAATTATACCTTACCCACTTCACCCTAAGCCCGTGACCCCTTGTGCTATTTGAGTCCATCCTAGGAAAAAGCTTATCCCTGTTTACTCTATCTATACCCCTCATAATCTTGTACACCTCTATCAGATCTCCTCCAAGTCTACGTCTTTCTAAGGAAAACAGTCCCAATTTGCCTAACCTCTCCTCGTAATTAAGACCTTCCATACCAGGCAGCATCCTGGTAAACCTCCTCTGCACTCTCTCCAGAGTCTCCACGTCCTTCTGGTAGTAGGGCGACCAGAACTGGACGCAGTATTCCAAATGAGGTCTAAGCAACGTTTTATACAACTGCAACATTAAAGGCCAGCTCTTGTACTCTATACCCGTTCCTATAAAGGCTAACATACTATATGCTTTCTTCAGAACCTTCTCCACTTGCTCTGCCACCTTCAGAGACTTGTTCACCTGCACCCCCAGGTCCCTCTGTGTTTCTATACTCTTAATAGGTCTACCCTTTATCATATACCTCCCCCCTACATTCTTTCTAGTTTAGTAAATGAATGTATTTTACATTACTAACCAGAATCTCTGAAGTAACAGTGTGCAAATAGGTGCTATTAATTTGCCCTTTCAATTTGAGACAATCCAGGTTTCATAGTAATTTTTAGGATAAAATACCTGCACTCTAAGATATTGATAGCCCAGTTTGAGTTCTTTGCTTAATCTTCTATCTGATAGCTGAGCCTTGTGTTCTGGGGTTTGGGAGTTACCAGTGATAATTGTAAAATTCTAAGTAACAAATAAACCCAAAAAATGTATCCAAACACTGTCATCCATTTATAATCTGAACTCCTGTGTTTCTCTATTCTAGAATGCTTCAGGAGGATCCAGTTCTCTTTCAACTCTATAAAGACTTGGTAGTGAGCCAGGTAATCAGTGCTGAGGAATTCTGGGCTAACCGTCTGACTGGAAATTCTGTAGATAACTCTGCATCCGGTAACAAGCAGGATATTGGAATCTCTGCTGCATTTCTGGTGAGGATTCATTGTGAGCCTAATATGCAAAAGCCCATTGCAAGCTTTATGTCTGTTATTTTTGCATATTGTGTTATTGTGTATACAAGAGATGGATAGAATGGGTAAATGTTTTTATGCATCTAGGAATTATAAAAGAATGGGGAAATTTACCAGTAGAACAAATTTAAAAGTTTTGTATCTAAATGTATGAAATATTTGGAAAAAAATTAATGAATTAATGTTGCAGATAGATTTGGTGGCGATTATTGAGATGTGGTTACAAGGAGACTTGGTCTGGGAATTGAATATCCAAGGGTATTCAGCATTTTGGAAAGGAGGTGTGTAACTTTGCTGATAAAGAAAGGGATCAATACTGGAATGAGAAATGACATAAGCATAGGAGATCAAGATATGGAATCAGTCTGGGTGGAATAAGAAATAACAAAGGAAAGAAGTACTTGGTAGGAGTAATCTAGAGATCCCCAAGCGGCAGTTCTACATAGGGCACAGTATAAATCAGAAAATTCTGGGGGCTTGCAAGAAAGGCAGCAATAACTGGTGATTTAAACATGCACATAGATTGGAAAAATCAAATTGACAAAGATAGCCTGGAAGCAGGGTTCATTGAATGTATCAGAGACTGTTTTTTAGAATAGTGTGTTGTGGAACCAAAAAGGGAACAGGTTACTCTGGATTTGGTATTATGTAATGGGGAGTGAGTAATTGATTCCTGATAGTTAAGGATCCTCCAGGGAGTAGTGACTGTAGTGTGAAAAGAATTCAAAATTCAGTTTAGGGATGAGAAAATGGAATCCCACACCAGTGTTCTGGAATTAAATGAAGGAAGTTACGTAGGCATGAGGACAGATTTGGCTCAAGTAGAGTGGGCAGGAAGGCTAAAAGGTAGCACAGCGGATGAGCAGTGGTAGTTGTCTAAGGAGATACTCAAGTCCTCACAACTTAAATATATCCCAGTTGGGAAGAAAGATGATAAGGGGGTTTAAAAAAAACCATCTATGGCTAAATAAGGGGTCAAGGACAATACAAAGACAAAAGCAAAGGTATATTGTATTGCAAAGGCCAATGGCAGGCTGGAATATTGGGAAACTTTTAAACATAAACTAAGGGATACTAAAAAAGTAATATGATGTGGAGTTGCTGGCATCGGACTGATGTAGGCACTGTGAGTCATCTCACAATATCAGGTTAATGTCCAACAGGTTTATTGGTAGCATGAGCTTTTGGAGCACTGCACCTTTATCAGGTGAGTGCTACCAAAAGTGGCATCAGGTGAGTGGTATAAATGGATTTTTTTCTGAATGACAAGAATAATTAGTGGGGTGCCACAGGGTTCAGTCTTTGGGGCCCAGTTATTCACAATCTATATTAACAACTTGTATACAGAGACAGAAGGCTCTATAGCCAGACTTGCAGATGACACAAAAATAGGCAGGACTGTGAGTTGCAATACAGAAATAAGAACCTTACAAATGGATACAGATAGGTTTGGAGAGAGGGCCAAAACATAGCAGATGGAGTTTATCATGGATAAGTGTGAGGTCATACATTTTGGTCAGAAAAATCCGAAGGTGACTTATTGTCTAAATGGGGACAGTCTTTGCGGTGCTCTGGTGCACAGGGATCTAGGTGTTATCGTTCATGAATCACAGAAAACTAGCATGTAGGTACAGCAGATAATAAAGAAAGTGAATGGAATGTTGGCATTTATATAGCTAAAGGAATAGAATATAAAGATAAGGAAGTTTTGTTGCAACTATACAAGGCATTGATGAGGCCTCACCTGGAGTATTGGGCAGTTTTGATCCCCTTATTTGAGGAAAGATGTAGTGGCATTGAAAGCAGTTCAGAGGATGTTTACTAAATTGATTTCAGAGATGAGAGGTTTGTTGCATGAAGAGAGATTGAACAGTTTAGGCCTATACTGTCTGGAATTTAGAAGAATGAGTGGAGATCAAATTGAGGTATACAAGATGATAAAAGGTATGGATAAAATAGATGTGGAGTGGGTACTTCCACTGGTGGAGCATTCTAGGATGAGAAATCATAGTCTTAGGATAAGGGGTGGCGAATTTAAAACAGAGCTGATGGCAAGCTACTTCTCTTAAAGGGTTGTGAATCTGGAATTCGCTATTCCAAAGTGCGGTGGATGCTGAGACAGTGAGTAAATTTAAGGAGGAGTTAGACAGATTTTTAATTGGTAATGGGTTGAAGGGTAATAGGGATGAAGAGCATATCAGCCATGATCGAATGGCGGACCAGACTCGAGGGCCAAATAGCCTAATTCAAATCCTGTAATGCGTGAACTTAGCTTGTTTCTTATATCTTTGATTTATGATTCTGACTAATGGAGAATTATTATTATTCTTTCTAATGTTCTTAATAGTTCAACACTGGTGAAGGAAAAACTACATTTATTAGTAAACCAATATGTATGTATCTGTGCTTAGATTGTAGGGGGAGTGTGTGTGTCAGTGAAGGGGAGAGAGGAGAGAATACTGAGGCTGGGCATTAGGGCATGAAGGGTCTGCAGAGGCTGACTGCTTTTATATAGAAATTTATTTCTTCATAAGTCTAAGTGTGAAAATTTAAATGCAGTTTGAAACAACCACTTATTCTTGTATACTGCAATATCTGAAATGTAATTGTTTCCTGCTCTCCTCACAGGCGGACATCCGGCCACAGACCGATGGCTGTAATGGCCTCAGGTATAATCTGACCTCTGACATCATTGAATCGATTTTTAGGACCTATCCTGCAGGTGAGTGCAACATCAGAAAACTTATCAATTTGGAAAGGACAAATAGTGAGCTATGGGCAATGTGTCTACTGGTAAGCAGTCTGTATAGAACAGTCACCAGATGATTGTGTGGTACTCTTACTTTGACAGTGAAACAGAAGTATACAGAGAATGTTCCTCACAATATGACAGAGAAGGAATTCTGGACCCGGTTCTTTCAGTCTCACTACTTCCATAGGGACAGGATCAACGCTGGTTCTAAGGATCTCTTCTCGGAGTGTGCCAGGATTGATGAGAAAGGTGAGCCTTAAATTCAAAGCAATAATTTCAGTAGGTACAAAAATGGAGAGTAAATGGATCTGCACAGACAAAATAGCTTGAGTTTTTTATTATTCATCTGTGGGATGTGTGCTTCTCTGGCAAGACAAACGTTTATTGTCCATCCCTAATTTCTCTTGAGAAAGTGGTGTGAGTCACTATCTTGACCCATGTTGTATGGCTGCATCCTCAATGCTGTCAGGAAGGGAATTCCAGGATTTTGACCCAATGACATTAGAGAAATGGCAACTATGTTTCCAATTCGGGAGCTTTGACATGGAGGGAAAATTGCAATTAGTAGTGTTTTCTTATTTTTCTAGGTGGTGGGGTTAAATGGATTTGGGAATTGTTGAAGTGTATTTTGTACGTGGTACACAATGCAATTACTATTTGCTGGTTGGAAATGAAGTGAACATTTAATGGAGTGGTGGATGGGGTGCTGGTCAAGCTGATATTTTGCCCCGAATGCTGTTGAGCTTCTTGAGTGTTGTTGGAGCTGAACTTATCCAAGTTAGTGGGGAGTATTCCGTCACACTCCTAACTGTGATTTGTAAATGGTGCACAGGCTTTGGTGAGTCTTGGGGTGAGATTACTCGCTGCAGATTCCCTGCCTTTGACTTCATTTTGCTACTCCACCTGCATTTTTAGTCAATGGTAACCCACCCCAAGATGCTGAAGGCAGATTAATGGTAATACTGTTGAATGTTAAGTTGTGGAGATGCTGGCATTGGACTGGATGAATATAGTAAAAATGTCTGACAAGACCAAGTCAAAGTCCAACAGGTTTATTTGAAATCATGAGCTTTCAGACTGTTGCTCCTTCAACAGATGAAAGGAAAGATAGATTTCACAAACACAGTCTATTTTGACAAAGACATAATTGCAACGTAATGGCTGGAATGTGAGTCTTTACAGGTATAGACAGTGCAAGTGGAGAAATGGATAATCACAGGTTAAAGAGGTGTGAATTGTCTGAAGCTAGGACAATTAGTAGCATTTTGCAATCCCAGGCCAAACGGTGGTGATTACATATAGTGTTATACGAACCCAAGATCCCGGTTGAGGCCATCCTCACGTTGTCGTGTGTCTGGAAGGCTGCCTTGGACAGCACTTAAGCGGAGATTGGAGGCTGAATGCCCTTGACTGCTGAAATATTCTCTGATTGGAAGTGAACACTCCTGCCTGATGATTATTGCAAGGTTTCCGTTCATCTGTTGTCGTAGTGTCAGCATGGCTTCGCCGACATACCACTCCTCAGCACATTCTTTCTTGCAGCATATGAAGTAGATAACGTTGGCCAAGCCATGTGAGTATGTACCTGGTAGGTGGTGGTCTCACGTGTTGATGATTTGGCACATCTTGCAGAGGTTGCTGTGGCAGGGTTGTATGGTGTCTGTTCTCCTGAAGGCTGGATAATTTATTGTGAATGATAGTCTGTTTGAGGGTGCATAGTTGTTTCAAGGCAAGTAATGGGGGTGTGGAGATGGCCTTGGCGAGATGTTCGTCTTTTTCAATGACGTGTTGAAGGCTTCGAAGACGATATCGTAGTTTCTCCATTCTGCAGAAGTACTGGATGATGAAGGGTACTCTGTCAGCACATCCCGTATTTGTCTTCTGAGGAGATTGGTGCAGTTTTTCGCTATGGTACATCAAAACTGCAGTTGATGAGTGCAACATCATATCCTGTTCTTACGAGGGCATCTTTCAGCGTCTATAGGCATCTATCGCGTTCCTCCTCATCTGAGAAAATCATGTGTATGTGGGGGGCTTGTCAATAGGGGATAGCTTCTTTAATGTATTTAGGATGGAAGCTGGTGAAGTAGAGCATCGTAAGGTTATCTGTGAGCTTGCGGTAGAGTGAAGTGCTAAGGTGACCTTCCTTGATGGACAACAAGGGGATTTTCACAGTAACTTCGTTGCAGTTCTAATGTGAGTATACTCGTGACTAATAAATAAGCTTTTACTTTACTTTGTGTATAGGAACCCTGAATAACAGATTTAGCCTGGAAACAAATTATAACTGGTTGAAATTAGATCTATTCCCCAAACAGTTTTTGTTATCTGTAAAATCTGAAACTTCCATTGCAAGGTTTTTGTTGGTTTTATTTTCTCATCTACAAACACATAGGAGTTGAATTATATGTAGGATGAAAACAGGTAAAATATTACGTAATATATTGTGATTAACCTCTTTTTTTTTACTTGAATGGTACTCTGCAGTAGTACAGTGATGCCACTTGTGTTGTTTGAGAGCTGGTGCTGTTATATTTTTCTTCGATCAGGTTTGAAGACTCTGGTTAGTCAGGGAGTGAAGAACCCTCTGGTGGATTTGACTTCGCTGGAGGATAAATCATTGGGTGAGGTGAGCATTACTTTGTACTGGTGGTTCAACAGGGCATGTGAATAATGTGTTTGCTGTGCCATGCAATCCAACACTTAAACAGCGCTTCATGCTTAAATAATTTGGCAGTGAGCAGTATAACAAGTAGAGAGGAAGACAGTCAGCAGCTGTGCAGCCAACTCCCCTTGTCCTAACAATTATAGCATTGAGACCAATTTGTGCAGTTTCAAATATTGATTCTATTTCTTTCCTTTTCATGGCTGCAGACAATTATTTATGATGTGGAGATGTCGGCATTGGACTGGGGTAAAGATCAATAAGAAGTCTCACAACACCGGGTTAAAGTCTAACAGGTTTATTTGGTAGTAAACACCACTAGCTTTTGGAATGCTGTTCCTTTGTCTGGTGACTGGAGAGTTCTGATCACAAATAGGCTGATCACAATCCTTGTTTACGATCAGAACTCTCCAGTCACCAGACGAAGGAACAGCATTCCAAAAGCTAGTGGTGTTTACTACCAAATAAACCTGTTGGACTTTATTTAACCTGGTGTTGTGAGACTTCTTACAGCAATTATTTACTCAGAGGTCACTCTTGGGAGTGGGTCTACATCTACAAATAGTCTGCTGAACCATTGGGATGAGTGGGGATACAGTGAGATAAAGAGATTTTAGCGAGGGCTGCGTAGGAAGAAGAAGCAGTACTATAGGACCAAAGCATCAATTAAAATTCTACTTTGGGCTATTTAATTGCATGGCTGCTGATGGAAACTGTCATGTCAAGTGAATGGAAGACAACTGAAGTGGCAAAACAAGCAAAAAAAAATTCAGAACATATGCCTAAAATAGCTAGCATACTTAACATTGTAGCTGATACTTACACTAATAGTCCAAGTTCATTGCTTGATATTGAATCTGCTTGTAATGAGAATGAATGATATAAATGGTAGGGACTATATACATATCTTTTTTAAAAAAGTGTGCGAGTGACTAATATTCAAGTTTCACAATATAGTCTATCGAGTTTAGCATCATCATTCTCTTCGATAAATGGATCCTGTTTCTCTATTCTAACACGCTGCTGGTTATCTTTCCATCTTCCACTCTCCATAAATTTGTCATCTAAAATTCTGCACCTATATGCTAACTTGCGATAAGTCTCATTTATCCATCACTCTTATCCTTATTTACCTACATTGATTCCCAGTCTGGCAATGCCTGTATTTTAATATTTTTATCATTGTTTGCAAATCCATTCATGGTATCACTTTCCTCTCTGTAACCTCTTGTAGCACCACAACTCTAGGGGATCTCTGTGCTCCTTCAAACCTAGTATCTTGCACATCTCCATCATTTTTGGCTGTGCCTTCTGCTGCAAGGCATTAACGTCTGGAAACCCTTCCCTAAACCTCTTTGTCCTTTAATTTGCTCTATAAAATCTACCTCTTAGATTGAACTTTTGGTCATCCATTGTAATATTATCCTGCAAAATCTCTTGTGGCTGTTCTAGTAATAAAAGTCGCAACTCGTATTTATATAGTATCTTTAATGTAATTAAATTGTCCAAGGTTCCTTATAGGAATGTTAGCAAAATTAAATTCCAAGTTACATAAGAGACGTTGGGATAGATGTCCAAAATGTTGGATTTCGGGAAGACATTAAAGGAAGAGTGGTAGAGATTTCAGGAGGAAATTCCAGAACCAAGGGCTTGGCTGCAAAAGGTATGGTTGCCAATGATGGAGTGGTTAAAGTCAGGAGTAGTAGAGGCCAGGATTGAAGGAGCATGAATATCTTGAAATATTGTAGAGAGGAGATTATAGGGATAGAAACAATGAGTCCATTCAAAGATGTGGCAGCAGAGATGAGAATTTTAAACAAGCTGTTGCTTAACTAGAAACCAATGTAGGTAAGCAAACACAGAAGTGATAAGTGAAAGAGATATGGTGCCAGTTAAGACATGAGAGCGGAATGTTGGAAGACCCAATGTTTATAGAAAGTGGAAAGTGGGAGAATGGCCAAGAATGTATTGGAATGGGTGTGGATGAGTGTCTCGGTAGCAGATGAGTTTAGGCAGGAATAAAGTCGAGATTTGTTGTGTAGATGAAAAAAGACCAAAATTACAGCACACGAACAGGCCCTCTGGCCCTCCAAGTCGGTACAGACCATGTTGCCCAACTTAATTAAAACCTCCTACCATTCTGGGGACCATATCCCTCTATTCCTATCCTATTCATGCACTTGTCAAAATGCTCCTTAAAAGTCACTAATGTATCCGCTTCCGCTACCTCCCCCAGCAACGAGTTCCAGGCACTCATTACTCTGTTAGAAATCAGTCACGCACATCTCCTTTAAACTTTGTCTCTCGCACCTTAAACCTATGCCCCCTAATAATTGATTCTTCCACCCTGGGAAAAAGCTTCTGACTATCTACTTTGTCCATGTCTCTCATAACCTTGTAGACTTTTACTAGAACTTTTCTCAACCTCCGTTGCTCCAGTGAGACTAAACAAAGTTTCTCCAACCTCTCCTCATAGCTAATGCCTTCCATTCCAGGCAACATCCTGGTAAATCTTTTCTATACCCTCTCCAAAGCTTCCACATCTTTCTGGTAGTGTAGTAACCAGAATTGAACACTATATTCCAAGTGCAGCTTAACTAAAATTCTATAAAGCTACAACATGACTTGCCAGTTTTTAAATTCAGTACCCCGACTGATGAAGGCAAGCATGCCATATGCCTTCTTGACTACCTTCTCCATCTGCATTGCCACTTTCAGTGATCTGTGTACCTGTACACTCAGACCCCTTTGTCTATCAATATTCTTAAGGCTTCTGTCATTTACTGTATATTACATATCTGTATTAGACCTTCCAAATGCATTACCTCACATTTGTCTGGAAGTGGTCTTAGTTAAAGAAACTATATCAATGTAAGTTTGTTGTTATTCAGTCATGGGATGTGAGTGTTGATTCAGTAAAGAAGTGACAGTATATTTTCAGGTCAGGATTATTTCAGATTTAAAAGTGAAGTTGCAATTGGCTATGTTCCCATCTGTGCATTACCTTGTTTTTCTATGTGGTAGAGGTTGCAGGTTTGTGAGGTGCTATCAAACCTTTGATAAATTCCCGCAATACATCTTGTAAATAGTGTACATAGCACAGTATTCATGGTGGAGGGAGTAACTGTGTGAGGTGATAGCTGGGATACCAATCAAATGGGCAGCTTTTCCCTGAAATGGGTTGCTCTAAAATGCTATTGGAGCTACAGTTATCCAGGCAGGTAGGGAGGATTCCATCACATTCTTGACCTGGGTCTTTCGGATAGTGAAATTGTTTTTGGGGAGACATAATGTGAATTACTGGCAAAATAATTCCCAACCCCAAACCTGCTCTTGTGACTACAGTATTTATGTGACTGATACAGTTCAGGGTTCTGGTTAAAGGTAGCTGCAGGAATTTGATGGTGTGTGATTTAGCGAAAGCAATGCCATTAAATATCATGGGGATATGGTTGTATTATTGCTTGTTGAGAGATGCCCATTGCCTGGCATTTCGTGTGGTGTGAATGGCACATCTCAAGTCTGAATGTTGTCCAGTTCCTGCTGTATGTGGACATAGGCAGTCATTATTTGAGGAGTTAGAAATGGGAATGAACGTGCAATTATGAATGAACATCTCCACCCATGACCTTATGGAGGTTAGGTCACTGAAAAAGCAGCTGAAGCTGGATTGCTCCAGGACACTACTCTTGAAGTTCCTTAATGTATTGAGTCTGAGATGAATGGCATTTGTGAACAACTAGTGGAGTTTTTCCTCCCGATTTCCATGGACTTTAATTTTGCTAGAGATCTTTGATGCCATGCTCGGCCAAATGCTGCCTTGATATCAATGACTGTCGCTTTAACCTTGCCCTCTATGATTCAGCTATTTTGTCCCTGTTTGGATCATGGTTGGAATGAGATCTGGAGCCGAGTGGCTCTGGCAGGACTCAAATTGAGACTCAGGGAACAGGTTATAGCTAACTATGAGCTGTTTGTTATCACTGATGACACTTTTTATTACTTTGTTTAAAAAAAGACTGAAGGGATGCTAATTGCTCAGATTGGAATTTTTTCTGTTTCTTTTTGGTCAAGATGTAGCTACAAATAGGAGGGGATGAATTCAAGCAAGACTGATTTTTTTCTCTTCCCACTTGTCCGTAAGCAGGAGGTGTTTTGATTTTTTTTTTTGAATAAGTAGTGGTATATTTCACACCCCTTGATTTTTGTGTGATCTGATTTATACCAAAAACCCATAGCAAAGTCAAGTTAAGATTAACTCAAAAGATTAATTTATTGCATACAAAAAAAATGCAAAAAAAGAGTGTCTGCAACTTCCCACTCCGCGTTCAAACAGTAAAGGGAGGGACAGAGAAAAGAAATTAATATAGGATAAAAGCAAATTATTGTGAATGCTGGAATCTGAATCCAAAAGAGAAAATGCTGAGAATTTCAGCAGGTTTGGCAGCATCTATAAGGAGAGAGAAGAACTGACGTTTGGAAGTCCAGATAACCCTTTCTAGCTTCCACTTTCTACGACTTTTAGCTTTGACAAAGATCATCTAGATTTTCAACATTAGCTCTTTTCTCTCCTTACAGGTGCTGTCAGACCTGCTGAGATTTTCCAGCATTTTCTCTCTTGATAGGAGTTAATATAGTATTGGGACCGCAGAGGAAAATAATATTGCTTTGCATGAGTTCCACAGTTTAAAAACAAAGTCCAATCAGGAATTCTTTCAGAGGTCAGCTTGCTGAAGACTGGTGCTTTTCTGGTGGTGTTGATGCTTCATGATGAAGTAGGCAGGCAGAGATTGAATGAGTTGTGTAGATGAAAGTTCAAAGATTTTCCAGCAGAGTAGGATTAGATTGGGGTCAGTTGTTCAATCTGTTTATCCATGTTTGGAAATTGGCTTTGTGTCCTGTATTGATCATGCCTCGGTCGTTCCGGGTTGGAAGAGATGTTTTTTTTTGAGAGTCTGGTGTTCGTGAAGTCTCTGTCTCTAGGCACATCAACTCCACAAACAGCCGGGCTTATCAAATACAAATGGCCTTCATGTATCTTTCTACGAATTTTGATTCCTGGCTTGGGTCACTGTCTGTGTGGAGTTTTCATGTTCTCCCCATGTCTGCGTGTGTTTTTTCTGCGCACTCTGGTTTCCTCCCACAGTCCAAAGATGTGCAGGTTAGGTGAATTAGCCATGCAAAATTCTTCCTCAGTGTACCCGAACAGTGCTGGAGTGTAACGACTTGGGAATTTTCACACTAACTTCGTTGCAGTGTTAATATAAGCCTACTTGTGACAAATAAATAAACTTTAACTTTAAAAGAGTATATGCAGGTATGCAAATAGATATGCATGCTTGCAGAAAGGGGAAAAATTATGTGCATGTTATGAAGAAAACTATAGAATTGTGTGGATTTGAATGCAAGCCCATGGAAGTTACACGTGTTTGTGTAGTTGGCTTGAGACTGTATGTACTTTGTAACGCATTGAAAATGCGCTGTCTCAATTTGACCACACTCACCTGAGTCTGAATATTATAGGATCAAAGGTATTCCATCAATTCAGTATTTATATATGTGTTGGAGATTATAAATTGAGGTGCGGTTTGTAAGGTGGATGTAAAAGATTCCACAGCATTATCTGAAGATGCGCAAGGCATTTTCCTAGTGTCTTGGTCAACATTCCTCTCTCAACTAATATTCTCCCTAAAAATTAAGCTATCATTCAATTCATTTTACAATTTAGTGCAATTTGCAGTAAAAGATTTGCAGCATTTATCTACACACATTAGTAGCAGCATTTCAGTGTAAACTATTGTGAAACATTGCAGCACATGAGGTGCTATATAAATGCAGGTCTTTGACTCAGTAAATATTTGGAACCAATTATATATTCAGCAGGCTATACTGATTCGGGCATATGTGTTTGGACTGGGGGTTCAGGGGTCGGTCATGTGCTTATTTTTATGAAGTTTTTTTTAGTGTTTCTCCTCAAATATAGTGTGTAACATAAGAAATGGTTTGGATTGATGATTTAAATGTAGGAGGGGTATTTGTGACAATTTGTTTATCAACAGTCTTACTGCAGTGAAAACTGTTGTTCACAGGGTTATGGAACTTCAGCGCTGTCATCCTCTAAATCCAACAAGGAGAGCAGCAATGCTGCTATAATCCGTCGCTTCAATCATCACAGTGCCATGGTGCTGGCAGCCGTTCTCCGCAAACAGTATGTGTCAATGCAATTTCCTTTGGTCCTTTTTGCAAGGCATCTTTGTTTTTGGTTTGTTTTCGTGGGTATTGGCAAGGCCGTATTTAATGCCCATCCAGTGAGAACGTGTTGGTGAGTTGCTTTCTTGAATACAACTGAGTGCTTGTTGTACGATATCAGCAAAGAGTTAAGAGTCAACTAACATTGCCGTGGATTTGAAATCATATAGATCATGATCCAGAGGTACAAGGATCTTCATCTAAATTACCGTTTGTGTTGAACTCATTTAACTGAGCACAGACTTGGATTACGTCCAAGGACCTTTCAGTCTGTGTGGCCCATTCATGCACTTTGTCATATCCAAGCTCATCAGAGCATCGTTTTCTTGTAGAAATATAAAAAATAGCTGTAGGCAGGCCATTCAGCCCTTCGAACACTATGCACTATGTGTATGCTATGTTGAAATCTGCTGTTAACGTGTCCTATAGGAGCTGCAAAGTTGAAGTGTCAACACTTGTCTGTTAGTTGTCACAGCATTGGGTGATAATTTAAAGGAAAATTCCAACTGCTATTTCCTGGCATGCCACTAGATGATGCACGAAGGAGAATTCCAATTTGAATTTTATCACTGACTTAATGTTTTCCTCATATTTTACTCAAACTGCTTTCTAAAAAGACTTGCAATTTTTTGCAGTTAATGAATTTTATGTTCAAAATAAGATTCCAGACAACCTTTTAAAAAAAACTTCTCATAACATTTCAATTTATCCATTAAGCTGTCCTTTTTTTTAAAAAGCCATTTAATTCCTTCATTAAAATTTGAAGCTAAATAAACACCAGTTAAAGCTAATAAATTATATCATGCATTTTCGACAGAACAGATTGATGCTAATGGCATGAATGTGTGTAAAAGACTGTTGATTTCTAACACTGAATGAGATAGAGATACAGGATTAATTGATAGATGATTTCTTGCTGAATTTCTGATTTCTAAAGTTGAATTTTGACAGCAAAACCTTTAATCAGACCTATGCCAGTAGGATGGCATAATTGATTGGCAACTTTACAAAAGTAATTTTTATTTAATGAGGATGTAAGAATTTATAAAGTAAATACCTAAAATTAATGGCAAAATACATGAATTTAAAATGGTAACTGATTTATATCTGCGTGCCTTGCTTCAGTTATCCCTATTTCACCACTATTTCTGCAAAATCTTAAAAGTTTTGTGTACAAAATACATTTTCTGTAAATGTTTCACAACTTGTATCATTCCTCATCATATTTTCTGTGTCACATTTTGTTGGTACAGTAAGAAGTCTCACAATACCAGATTAAAGTCCAACAGGTTTATTTGGTAGCAAAAGCCACTAGCTTTCGAGGTGCTGGTTGTCCTTTCACCAGGTGAGTTGGAGGTGAATGGAACTCCCACTCACCTACGAAGGGGCAACCAGCATTCCAAAAGCTAGTGGCTTTTGCTACAATACATTTGTTGGACTTTAACCTGGTGTTGTGAGACGACTTACTGAGTTTATCCCAGTCTAACACCAGCATCTCCACATCGTGACATTTTGTTGATAACATTCAATTATAAAATAGTAACTCCAACTCATTGTAGGAGATATTCTACATACAATAACCTGCATTTATGTAGTATGTTTAAAGAAGAAGAATATCCCAATATGCTTTATAGAGTCATGAAGGAAAGTAGATCATTAGACCAATTTGGGATGGATAGATGGTTAAGGTTATCAAAAGATTAGTCAAAGAGGCATGTTTTAAGGAGAACCTTAAAGGAAAAAGGGTAAGTAGGGAGGTGGGATGGCTTTGATGAGGGATGTGTGGGCATTCCTGAGTGGTATCCAGGTGGTTGAAGGTGAAGCTGCTAACAATGCACTGAAGGAGGAAGGGATGAAAAAGAGGCCAGAAGTGAAGCACTGAAGTTGTTGGAGAGTAACTGTGTAATGTAATCCTTTGTGTCCCATTTGCAGAGAAACGCAAAATGATCAGAACAGTGAGAACAACAACACTGATGGTAATTCCCGTGATTCAGATTGTTTCCAGCCGCCAGTCAAGAAGGTAAAGATAAAGGATGCTACAAAAGAAAACAAAACAACATCGTTCTAAAACAATGCTTAAACAAAATAGATATCAGACTTCCTGTGTGGTAAATTGTAGTCGGGATGGCAACCAACAACAGGAATAAAACAGACTCTGAGCAAGGCCTTAAAATTGAACAAAATCATCCAAGATTTATCAGCATTTTATCTGAAAATTCAGTTTCAGCTTGCTTGGCCATTAACTTAAATTATCCATTCCCAGTGCCTCAATAAATTTACATGATGAGAAACTGAGTCAGGCAAGCAAGGAAAATCCATGGTTTGATTCCCAGCTTGCTGAGTTGGCTGATTGCAGCTAAGTTAGTGGTAGGGACAATACAGTTAATTTATTCTTTCATGGGGATGTGGGCAAAGCTAGCATTTGTTGACCATCTCTAATTGCCCTTGAACTGAGTGGCTTATGAGACCATTTCAGAGAACAGTTAAGAGTTAACCACATTGCTATTGATCTGGAGTCACAATTCCCGCTGCCTTGAAAGAGCAGCCAGCATTAATTAAGGACCCCATGCAGCCTGGATATATTCTCTTCTACCTTCTTCCGTCAGGAAAAAGATACAAAAGTCTAAGGTTATGTACCAACTGACTCAAGAACAACTTCTTCCTTGCTGCCTTCAGGCTTTTGAATGGATCTATCTTATATTAAGTTGATCTTTACACTCTAGTTATGACTGTAACACTGCACTCTGCACTGTCTCTTTTCTTTCTCTACGTACAGTATACTTTGTCTGTACAGTACACAAGAAACAATACTTTTCACTGTATATTAATACATGTGACAATAAATCAAATTAAAACTTGTAGGTTGCCAAGATAAGGATAGCAGATTTCAATCCCTAAAGGACATTTGTGATCTAGACTGCTTTTTACAGCAATTGTTGATAGTTGACATGGTCACCATTTCTGAGACTAGCTATATATTCCAGATTTACTTACTTAATTTAAATTCTACAAGCTTCCATGGTGGGTTTTGAACCCATGTCTTTAGATCATTAGGCTGGCCTCTTGATTATTAGTTCAATGACATTATCATTCTCTCTCTCTCTTGCCTCCTCTCTTCTTGCCATTATCATTGGTGTTTGTACCTCAGATAGAGAGGAGAAAATCAGAAAGATTCCATGTGAGCAAATGGTTTTTATCACAAAAGCCCATCCTCTTCCCATATTCCTTCAGCTTCCCTTTCTTCCTGCACTGCACTGATCTAATCTTGAATTTTGATATTTTTGCCTCAACACTGTGGATACACAACTCTAAAGAAGTTTCTCCTGCCTCGGTTTTAGGTTTCTCATACTTAGTCTTGTATCAATGCCCCAATGTTCTTATACTTCTGTCGGTGACAGCACTCTGTCATTTACTCTGTTCCATCCTTTCTATATTTTAAATGCTTCCATCATCATTGATGTTGTTCTAATAAGAAAGATCCAATTCTTTTAAGTTTCCTTCTTATTAATGTTTCTACATACAGCCAGTATCCTCGTGAGTTTGATGTATTCTCTTCAGAGCCCCTACATACCCATTAATGTGGAACCCTAATACTTCTCTCAATATTATAACAGGTCTTAAAGATTTAATATAGACTCATCTTTACCTCTTAGCTTCATATCCATTAGCTTGGCAGCTGGTGGCAGGAAGGGGGATGGATTTATAATTCCATTACAATAGTTGACCAGAAACATTAACTGTATCCCTCTCCACTGATGTTGCCCAATTGTTGTGTTTTTCCAATATTTTCTGTTTGTATTTGAGAATTCAGTTAGCTTGTCTCACAGCTTTAACAACTTCAGGTACTGCCTTTTATATCCTGAGCCTGTATTCCTAAATGCCTCTGCTCTTCCACAATATAAGAAGTCTCTCAATATCAGGTTATCATCCAACAGGTTTATTTGGAATTATGAACTTTCAGAGTGCTGCTTCTTCATCAGGTGAGCGTGATGAAGGAGCAGCACTCCGAAAGCTCATGATTCCAAATATATCTGTTGGACTTTAACCTGATATTGTGAGACTTCTTCCGTGCTCTCCCCAGTCCAATACTGGCATCTTCACATCATGGTTCCCACATGCTGCTAGGTGGAACAAATATTTACCAATGCTTTATTTCATGCCTTGATGGGGGGTATTCTTGCCCATGTTTTCTTTGCACACCTTATTCAATAGAGGACCTGTATCCTGTAAAGGAATAATATCCTGCTGTTCCTGATACACAAAAATTCACTTTTTGCCTATTTCTACACTTCGAAATTCTGTACTTCCCCAATACTTCTCTTTTGTAGATACCCACATTCTGCAAGAAAGTTGATTTTTTGATCTTGTTGTATTGCTTTTCTAACATTTTGTTATGTTTGCCTTTTTGAAGTCTCATTTGATGAAGACCATGTCTAAGAATTAAACTTCGTTGCTCAAATGGCCTAACTTTGAGACATAATGTTGACTAGAAACATTAACTGTTTTCCCCTCCACTGATGTTGCCTGATTGTTGTGTTTTTCCAACATTGAAAGTTGAAAATTTATAAAGTTTTTGTCTTTATAAAGTTTTTGTCTTCTAAATTTTCTTAATTATATGTCATGTGAACTAAAAAGATGAGAGGAAAAATTAACTTCAAACTAATCAGATTGGAGTCCAGTAAGTTTAATTCAATTAGAGATTATTTGAAAGGGATAAAGAAAATGGGAGACCAATATATCATATGTTAATGAGGGGAACTGGATGGTCTGTAGATTAGAATGGCAAGATCGGGGGTGGGGGGTGAGGTGTAGGAGAGCAGAGTAATTAGGTAGGACAGTGCAATACAATTTATTAAAGTTTGACTGTTGAAATCTTTCTTTCTGTGAAGGTGAAGTTACAGGAAGCAATAGAGTATGAAGACTTGGGAGAGAAGAACTCAAAGAAGACAGTTGCACTAAATTTGAAGAAAGCTGACAGGTAGGTTTGTGATCATAGACACAAACCAGTGTGTGACCCAAACCAGTAGATTAATCATACACGTGGCACAGTGATCAGCACTGCTGTCTGATTGTGTCAGGGACCCGGGTTCAATTCTCAGCTTAGGTCATTGTCTGTGTGAAGTCTGCATGTTCTCCCTGTGTCTGTGTATGTTTCCTCTGATTGCTCCAGTTTCTTCCCACAGTCTGAAAGATATACTGGTTAGGTGCATTGGCCATGCTAAATTCTCCCTCAATGAATTGGTGCTGGAGAGTGGCGACCAGGAGATTTTTCACTAATTTCATTGCAGTATTAATGTAAGCCTACTCATGACACTAATTAAAAAAAAACTTCAAACTCATACAAAAACTTGTATGCTGATATTCAAACTAATTCAGTCGTCTTCTATGGCTATGACTTTCTTGTACATGAAGCCTGAACCTTCTAAGAGTTAAGTTATACATATGTTACATAACTGGATGTTCTTCCTCAAAGTACACTTACGATAGTGCATTCCTCTCAAAACTATCTGTTCTCTTTCTCTCCCATGTTACACAAATGCAGTTATCCCTGTTTATCAGTTTCGTTTTCCCTGTGTCTAACAGCAGGACTACACTGTCAATTTTCATATGGGAGAAATCTTGCAAGCCCCTTCTAAACCTTGCAGAAATAGTTGTAGTGCTAGCTGTTTCTTCTTATAGAGATTCTCAAATTGGTTTTTTTGCATTTCCACTTTCTGTCTCTCTATTTGTCTTAGTATTTTTCACATAAAGCACACTTGCTATAAATGTAATACCTTTTTTGCTTTTTTCTGTCAAACTTTCTTCCATTTGGCTCATTTTTCCCACCTATTTCCCAGCCTACTAAATTTCTTCTAGCTGATGATGTGGTATATAAATTTACTAGAATTTTCTTTCCTATTTGAGAAGGGTGACCAATGAACCACTCAAATTAACCATGTAGAAAATTGTATGCTTTGTCCATTTTTTTTCTCAGTAACTGAAATATCTAAGGAACAAAATTCAATCGTAAAATTTACAGCTTGCAATGTTATGATTTCTATAGAGACTGATGACTTTTAAACAGCAATTTGAAGTTCTGGTTATTAGCTGAAAGAGTTTTGTATTTTAAAATAACTTTTACCATATCAGTGATTAAAGACAACACACTATTAACTAAAGATTACTTCAAACCACTGGAGTTTGCTACTTTGCAGTTTTAATGTCAACCGTGAACCCCAATTTTGTTACGTGATTCCAGCTCTTAAATAGACATCCAATCTTTTGGGGACTGGTTCCAAAGATTTATTCCTGTTATTTTCTTTTCCCAAAGCTATCTTTCACCACAAGATGTTTCCAAGAGCATTCCTTCCAGCTTTAGTTAGGCCAGCTGTTTTATCTTAACTAGGTACTTGGTCTTTAGATTGAGTCTGAGCTCCCACCCATACTCTACATGGTGATCGATAAAGATACAAATTTGCTGCTCAGTTTGCAGGGCTGGCTAATATCTATCAATTTTTGTTCTCCTTTCAGTTGGCTACAGACCACAAAATTAAAACTATAACTCCAGACCCCTCTCTGAAATTTCTGGACGTTTAGGGAAGCCTGTAATCTGACCTCAAAATGGATTTCTGTATCTACTTCCCCGTGACAATGGGAAGTACATCGGGTGGGATTCTCATAAAAATTCTAGGTGTTGAATTCATGTAAAAACTGGAGCTAATCACGCTGATTTTTTTAGTGGGAGTTTCAAAATGAATCTCCCATACTCTGTGCATTGAAGAGTGCACTAGTGAGAATCACTCCAGAAATCAATAGCCAGGGCCTATCCCTGTTGAAGAGGCCAGTAACAGAGTGCTGAGGAACCACTGCACATGCACTGATCTGTCAGTACCAAGATTAGCACATGCACAGCCTGCTGGCTTTCCAATTACTAGCCAGTCCAATTACTGGCCCATTGAACATGTCTGATCCAGCAGGACCCTATGTTCCCATCCTCGCCTGTCTTGATCTCCTGCCCCACCCTGATGGCTGACTGGTCTCCCTCCCCCACCGATCCCGACTGCAAAATGACAGCAGAGCTCCCTGTGAGGCCCCATCCCCTTGGCACTGCCCTGTATATGGTGAGCAGTGCCAAGATGCCCCCAGGTGGTGGCACTTTTTGCCTTGGGCAGTGCTGGGGGCCCAAGCTAATACTGCCAAATTGCAATACCCAGGGGGCACACACCATCTCCCCTCTTACCCTGATATCATGTGTCTTCTCCCCCCTGGAACCCTTGATTGCCCCCCTTTTACTCCAGTGGGGTCAGGCCACTGTACCCTACAAGCAAAGAGTTATATAAGCACTGCTGGAGTGAAACATTCCTGATGGGAGGAGGAGGGAGAGGCTAGCAAGCCTGGAGATTTCAGTTCTGGGCCTGCTAATAGGATTTAAATTATATTAAAATTATCTGCTGCATATGTTAGGCATGGAGCTGACAGCACCGGAAATCCATCCCTGGGAGACATGTGGAGGCCCAAATGTCTAGCCTGCTGCACTAAAAAAAATAGCAGTGAGATGGGAGAATTGCCCCCATTAGCTCTGTATTCAATTAAGAAATACTAATCTATTATCACAACATTTCATTTTAGAAACAAAGAGATTTGTTCTTGTGCAATTGTTTACAAAATGATGTGGCTACCACCTTTTAGATTCTTGGGAGATTTATGTTCTTTTCATTGTGAACTTAAAAACAGCTGTTTCCAAGCATACAGCACCTCTATCACACCAAAATAATCTGACTCTATCTGACTCTCCCTTTGATCGTTGATAATTAAACTGCTGAGGTTTATGGTCAGACAGATTCGAGCAAATGTCACATGACTATTATTTCTCTGAAATTTAACAATATAGTCCCAAACTATAAAACTCTTACGAACCAATATAGTCCTAAAACATGATAATCCTATAAACCTATCTTAACTGGTATGTAATTATCATTGAGTGAGAAAATCTAAAGTCCATGGAGAAGATGTCACTGACAACAGTGCAACTTAAATGAGTGCTAATTCTTTACGTGGTGTTGCCACTGCCTCCAAATGAGTAAGAGGTTTAGGAGCTTAAGAGAAGATAATTGGTAAAAAAAGGACAAGAGAGGAATGAGTTAGAGACAAGGACCCTGAGGAAAATTAATAGAACTCATAAGTTCAGAATAGAGAATTTATTTAGGCATGAACTAGGAACATACATTTCCTACTCAGTGTGTGACTTACTGTATTATTCATCACAATAATTTATGTATAACACTACTTTTAACTGCCAAACATTCAAAACTTATAGATAAGTTTATGCAGTAGAAAAATCCATTGTTTATATGTAATCATTTTTAACCTGTATCTGTCCTCAAAACCTATTTATTTTTTATTTTGCTGCTCTAGGATGGGTTTGATTCTCCTTGGTTTTAAGGTGGATGGGTGCCAACTGTTGTTTTGATTCTTGGGCTACTTAGTATTCATGTAAAATTTAAAATGTCAATAAGTTTATTATTTGTGCAGAGAATTGAAGTTTGCTATTAAATTAAGGATAACTGACTTCTGTGTGCACAATTCACATGATCTTGGTAAATTGACAAATTTGTCCTGAAAACTCTGAAATTTACTCCACTTATGTTCCAATCTTTGAGGCAATAACTAATTCCAGCTGTGCTACTGAATAAAATCTACAATAAAGCCATACCTAAACATAAATATATCAGGCTATTATAAGATGATCAAAGCAGCAATGAAGGGTCTTCCTGGCATTGTAGAATGGGTCACTGTCACAAAATTTCTTCATCTGTGTAATTTGGGATCATTACAACCTATTGTGTTATAAATGCTTTCTATCTTGTTTGTAGCTGTAACTTTGCAGAAAGGGATTAATGTGTGGAGCCTGGTTGTTGAGCTTTCTAACTTGCTGGAATAAGTTGCATTGATTTGAAATACGAAAAGAAAGGAACCGAGTAAATTCTAGAGACTGCTGCATTTTGTCTCCAAGTGTTCTGACAACAGCTCTTATTCAACTAAAATAAAGCATAGTTAGCGGAACAAAATTTTTATTTTTAGTGAAATTCATTTTTTTTTTCCTATTTTTCTTTTAGATATTTTCATGGTCCAACTCCAGTTCAATCTCAACAATATGCATCTAGCCAGGATATCATTAACTCGGTCCACTGTATTCAACAAGAAATGGTTAATTACAACCCCAATCTCGCTCAGGTATGATCAATAAAATAAGCATAAATATTTTGTGGCTGTGCTGAATAGTCCAACGCCGGCATCTCTACATCATGACTAAATCAAGCGTGCATCACCGGCTGCTCATTCTGCTGTTCGTAGTTCTATACACACCAGCAAGTTGTGTTGGTAGGTCACACAAAATCACACTGACAACTCTTGGCAAGGACAATTTTCCATTAGACAAAATGATGTTTGGAAATGTTAGACAACTGCTTGAAGGTGAGTTTCAGGACTATGTTCCATTTCTATCTCCCCTTGAAGATGCCTCTTATTTGAAACTCCAGGGCCATTATCACTTCACTCTGGAGCATTCGGGATTTCTAGCTATGTTTGAGGATGTGAGTGGGTTTGGTGGCCAGCACTGTTGCTGGTTTTTGCTGTCTGGCAATAACCTTTCCTATAGGACCTATAGCAATGAAGAGAAACAAGAATTTGGGTGTATTGACTTGGCCAGCTGCACCAAAGACAAGATTGAACCTGCCAGCAATGAGTTCTGTTCCAGGCCCAAAACATTTGAATTGATTATATTATGACCACTGTGCAAAGATGACCATGACGCACTCATTGTTAAGTGTAGGCTCAAATTTTTTTTAACCAAGAACTGGCTGTTGGCTGACACAAAACAAGAGAGAAACCCATAGATGGAGAAACTTAACCAGGTTCTGATCAAACTTGGAACATGGCAACTAACATTACACTTCTTGGTATCCAATGATGGAATCTGAAGCTGGCTTTATGGTTCTCCAACTTGTCAGAGCAGCTTCTCAGCATGAGGGGAAAGATATTGACCGCCACGCAAACAGTTGCCTGTGTACACAACCACTGAATTGCTGTTAAGAAAACCATTGCTTAACCAAAATTAATCTAAAAATAAAGTAGAGCGATTGAATGTTCTTGAACTTGATTCTTCCCCTTCTCCCCCACTGCTTCCTTTTATCTCCTGAAAATGTTGACATGTAACCTGTATTAGAATTTGAGGTTAGCAGCCACTCCGTAATTTATGATATTTCTTTTATTGATTACGTGGAATTCAGGGATCCTGGTTTAATTTCCAGTTGTCCTTACTGAATCTGTTAGTACAATTTGGACCTTCTTGGTATCTACAAAAAGAAACTTTGTTTTATTTTTATAGTAGCAAGCTCAGTTTTTTTTCTTGGGATTGATCTTGTCACTATTTTTATTAACTCTTAAAAACTTCCTGGAGGATACAGCTATCAAATTATGCTGGTACTTACGTTGACATGTACTGCAACTCCTCTAAATATTGTCTTGCTCCTTTGGATTTGAGTGACTAGGAGAAGAGAAAGGAAAAAATAGTTCAAAATGGTTAGATAACCACTTTTACATTTTCTGCACTTTTCATCAATGCAAGATTACAAAGAGCTAATCTTGCATACTATATATTTGTAGTACATTACACTGGCTTTATGTAATTTATGTAGTTTATTTCTACTGTCACAATAGTATGTATCATTTTAACAGTCCTATTCTATTCTTAAAAAAACCAGTCCAAAGAATAAATATGTGGACAATTCTGTTTTAAAAAAAAAAAATCCCCTATTTGTATTGAAAGGCTCAGCATTGGAACTTTCAATCTGTTGCTTCTTTAGATCATCATAAAGACTCCTACCCTCTTCCTGAATTATGCCTAAACTCACAAGTATACAGTATTGAGCTTGTTCCTCCAGCCAATTAAATTTTTTAACCCAAGCAATAAATCCAACACACTGCTTAATTATCACAGTTGATTGCATAGGAGCTGAACCTTTAACTTGTTCCTTCAGATGGCAGTTTCCAAAATGATCACTATCACCTAGAAGGACGAGGGCAATCAACACATGGGAACATCACCACCTGGAAGTTCCCCCCTAAGCCAGTCACCATTCTTGGGAATATATCACCGTTCCTTCATTATTGCTTAGTCAAATTCCTGGAACTGCCTCTCTAACAGCGAGTGTACCTATACCACATGGACTATTTAGCAATGATGAATGGGCAATGAATGCTGATCTAGCCTTTGAAGCCCACATACCTCGAATGAATTAAAAAAAATTCTTAGCTTGTCTCTCAGGATAGTCACAATAATCACTTGGGGAATTTCCAAAGCTCTACCAATTTCACTGTGCGACTCACCTTTTCAGACATCTTAATTATTTTTGTTTCAATGGTAATTGCTCTACATTTCTTTAAAGAAGAAATATCTCTTGCACAGATTGCATTTTTCTGCCATTATTACAGGCCAAGATTCTACATGTAATGTTCTATGTTCTATTTTAAGAAAGAGTTTGGAAAAACAAAGGCACCAAGTACTGCAGAAGGGCATTGAACAACAACTGAACATCGATACACATGTATGAATGCCACTGAACAGCCTATTCATGTTCCTATGTTCCTAATCAAGAGCAGGAATGTGGTTTTTCTTCCTTTAACACTAGGGCGGTTTAGTGCTGCTGTTGCAGCTACGCTAAAAACAGTCCTGGTTATTTCTCACAATTCAAGTGGACATAGTTTGAAAATTTCACATATATATTACTATACTCTATTTTATTACAATAATACTGGACTGTGTACATTATAAACATAAACTGTAGTACAACTGTTATACTTGGATCCACTAAGCATTTTTTCAAATTTGGCTTTATGATGATAGATATGAATTTTCTGCTCACAACTCTACAGTGTAATTAAAAATCTAAATCCATTTCACTGACATTTTGCTTGCACATCTGTTGGTTAGGTTCTGTCCAGTAATATGGCAAGCAGTGCAATTAGTGACCTATCGCCTGGTGGAGTGCTCATGCAAGGGGGAACACCTCAAGCCATAAACCGTGAGTATCTGTTCTTATGCATACTGTTGTCGAAGTTCTGTGCAAATGTCACTAATGTTTCTATGTTACTATATCTAGTCACTAGATATGTTCCCACTATCTGTATATGTACAACATAGTATAACACAGCCTCTCTGTTTATATGATCCTTATTGTTTTTTGGACTGCAGAGAAAGAGCTCCTCCCAATTGTTCAGGGATTTAGCACACAATTATGTAGTACTGAGCCATATAGAGCAGCAAGGTCACATGCTGCATCATAGTTCTGATCATATCTGGAGTGGCCGCGGTCTTTTTGACTTGCAGTGTAGTTGAGAGGAAACCTTGACTTTGGTTCCTACAGTTGATGGCTAGTTAATGATTCTATCTAGAAGGTGTCTACGTGTTTCAGTTTTACATAAGTACAGGTTGAAGTCTAAATGTGCATTTTTTTCATGTCCTCTGAATATTTTATTTATAGGAATTGCTATTTGAGTCTCACAAGGGAAGAGCAGCCACTAATGTGGCATACTGGTTGGAGGACTGGTTGTTTGCAGATGTGTTCTCAAGCATTGGTCAGCAACTACAGGCAAAACGACAAAGGTTATGGATTAGGTGTTGGGAAAGGGAGTGGAATTTTGTGTTATAGCACTTGCAGATTTTGCATAGGGATCATTTTGCAATGAATAGAGTGCTGAATAAAGGTCAAATTCTTCGCAATAAACATTTCTAGCAATATGAGCAGACTGTCTACAGCATATCTATGTTGCGAAAAACTGGAAGACCAGAAACAAGAAGCTAAAAGCTGCTGGGATAGAATGCACCATTAGCTGTTGACCGCTACACAATGTTAATTTGGGGATTGTTATTGATGTAAGGCAGTGAAAAATGAGAGGAGAATGAAAGGGAAGGTTTTTGAGTGGTGGAAGGCAGGGCAGATTATGATAAAGGAATGATGGTGCAAGGCTAAATGGGTAGTGATAGGATAAAAAACTAAAATGGATGAGAGATAATGTAAACAAGAACTATTACTAGCATTGACTGTCTGAGAAAATAGTTATAATCTAAAATTATTGAAATTAATCATGAAGCCAGAAAGTTATTAAATGCCTAATTCAAAAATAAGATGATGTTGCTCGAACCAAGCTTCAGTGATACAGGTTTTGGCGACTAGGATCAGAGTGAAATGGAGAATTGAAGTGACAGAGTAAAATGCAGGTTAACACTAGATCATGGATGGCAGCTTCCACCTCCAATTAGCTAACCTGCCTTAACAATTCACACACTCTCTGCATCTCATGGTCTTTATTTCTCATTCTTTCATCAATATCTTACATCAATATCTATTCTGACAGTTTCTCACAATCAAGTTAGTCACTCATTCCTGTTTCTGTGATCACCTTTATCTACACCTTTTGATAAGAATAGTGAACGTTGCATGATAGTTACATTTTAAAATGTTTCCTTTAATGCAGGTGAAATAGAATGTGGTGGAAAGTGGGGTTATACTAAACGCTTCTGCCCAGAGACAGACTCATGTAATCTCATGGCCGTGGAAGAGAAACCGAACAAAAACCTATTGAAATCAAGTGACAGTGTTACATATTTACACAACTTTCAATAAAGCGACTTTGTGAGCAACAGAGGCACACTGTAGTTTTATCAAATGTGCAGCAAATCACATTCATGGCAAAATCACATGACGCAATAAGGCAAGACCAGCTTCAGCAAAATCCCAAGTTTATTGTACGAATGGTTGAGAATGAAGATAGATGGATTCTTTGCAAATCAAGAGACTAGATCTTGGAATCAAAATTGCAAGTACAGACTTGTGAGAGGACACAGATACTAAGCGTCATTACAAAGTACATTTCTACCAGTAGTGTCAGAGATGGATCCTTACTTGTGCCAATCTGGGAGAGTTTAAGGAGTGGCATGATGGCACAGTTGTTAGCATTGCTGCCTCACGGTGCCAGAGACCTGGGTTTGATTCCTGACTTGGGTCACTGTCTGTGTGAAGTTTCAATGTTCTCCCCATGTCATCGTGGGTTCTTCTGAACACTTCATTTTCCTCCCACAGTCCAAAGATGTGCAGGTTAAGTGAATTGGCTATGATAATTTCTCTCTGTGTACGCAAACAGGTGCTGGAGTGTGGCGACTAGGAGATTTTCACAGTAACTTATTGCATTGTTAATGTAAGCCTCGTTGTAACCAGTAAATAAAATTTATGTGCCCTGGAAACATTAAGTTCTACTTTGCTCATTTTGTGTTGCTATTGTTGCAGAGATGATGCCAAGTGATGTCCAGATGGAACTCAAACACTTGTACGTGGCAGTGGCAGAGTTACTGAGACACTTCTGGTCCTGCTTTCCTGTCAATACGCCATTCCTTGAGGAAAAGGTGAGAAGTTGACTCTTGTCTGATCCTCCTGTTTTTAGAAAACGTTAAAGCTGGAAACTTAAAACACATAGCTCAATCAGTGCATTGTTTTAGGAACCTATTTTTAAATTACAAAATCTGAAACTGGAACAAAAAAATCATAAAATTTACTTTGGACCTATTTGCAGCTCATATTTACATGAAAATGTCTACTTGTCTAAGAAAACTTCAGTTAATACTTTCATTTTGACAAAATATTTCTGAATCTTGAAGTATGCTGAAAGCATTTTGATTTTAGATTCTAACTCGTTTTCAAAGTTTTTTATCTTTTGCTACTTAGTATACTGTAGTTTACATACATACTTGTATGTATGCTCTTTTTAAAACAACCTGTATTTTATGCCCATCTTAACATGTGCCATTGTATTTGTACTCTACTAAAATTTATCTTTATGGGTAGCATTTTCTCTTCAGATTTAATGTTTTAGTCATGATCAGTGTTATGCCAGTTGTCTTAACCCTAACCCAGATTTTAAAACTGCCCTTCCTTGACATTAAGTATGCGGTCACACTTGCAAAAACTATGGACCCTATTTTACCATTTTGATTCTAAGTGCTGGGCGGATTTGAACCTGGAAGAATTTCAGATCTGACTTTTAGATCTGTAAAGTCAATTTAAGTACATACAAATACATTAAAATGGCTGTATGCCCTTTTTCAGCATGATCCCGATCGTGACCATTTTCAGGGCCTGGTAAAGGGGAAACTGGTGTGGAGACAAGTGCAGATCGTGCTGCTCACTTTACTAAGTTTTCGTGCCTGAAAATGGACGCAACATGATGGTAAAATCAGACTTTGTGGGTTGGCTAGTGGGAGAAAGAATACAATTTGCACAGTTGATGTAAAAGATATTGTTTTGAGCTGGCTTATAGTGGAAGCAAAAGAAGAGAGAGTTTATAAGCAGAAATGCTTGACCCTGACAATAAATGGTAAAAGTGTTTGTGTTTCTCAGTATTGGAATTCACCCCTCTTTGTACACTGCAAAAATGTAATAAGAAAGAGTTAAGGGCCATGTTACAGATTGAGATTAATACTACCGATGTGGTTGAATCTTTGAGTGCCCAAACAGTTTGACTTCTCAAAGTGGAAACTATTTATATCATAACTTCTGCAAAAGTTTCTGAATGTTTCCTTAATTTTCTTCCTCTTCTGACGATAATGTCTTTCACTATTGCTCAACTTCATGAGTACAACTATTAGCTGTCTGCTACCTCACTTAAATGACCACTTGTCATGTTTAAGCCTAATACACAAGTGTTGACAGACTGTTTGTCAGTGGAGGGTTGAGGTCAGTTCTGTCCTCAAGAAAACAGTGAATTTTGGATACATGTCACTGAATAGTGGTCAGGAGCATGAATCTTCATTTATGTCCCTGACCTGCAACCTTGGAACATTGGGCTCATTTAAAGCACTTCAAAGGCTGTCTCTTGGCTGAGATGAACTAAAGCTGAAGTCTGTGTTGAAATCTGCAACTTTCTAATTTCTGGGTGGTCTATTAATTTTTGTCGCCAAATATCAGATGTTATGTAATCTGTACGTAGAATGTACAATCTGAGTGTCAACGCAGTCATAGGAATTAAAATACCCAGGTTGAAAACATTCATAAGAAGTACTGGAAGAAATATTCCTTTTTTACCTGATCAAATGGCCCCATTGGGGTTAGTGCGAGAAGGTGTAGCTGAAGTACACCATAACCTTATTGAAGGGCAGAGCAGGCTTGATGGGCAGAATGACTATTCCTATTTCTTATGTTTAATGCTTGGAGAATTTTTTATGTGTGCAGTAATTCCTGCTGATTTTTGGCATGAGTTTATTCAATGGAGAGACGTAATTTCTTTTGTCTGCTGTGGCAGGTTGGGAAGATGATGAATAACTTGGAGAGATTTCAGATGACAAAACTAAGGCCATTCCGAGAGAAGCTGCAGAAGTTATACATCAGTACAAACGTGAGTCTCAGCAGTTGTGGGCACTAAACATGATTATGCTGGTGGGACAGAAGGAGAAATGAATGCAGAAGGAAAAGCAACCAACAGGTTGTGCTGCACATTTGATTTAGAAGTTGCCTCAGATATTGGGACAAGAGGATGTCTTGGCTCCTAACATCTTTAATGTTGTCAGTTGCTTTGGACTCAACATAAAACACAAGATCCCAAATTTTGGTCTGTCAGTTCTTTAGGTACGTGCCCAGAGTTGCAACTGTTATAATCATGCTTTTACACAGATGATATACTGGCAGCATTCACATGCTAATTCTTTCATCTTATTAATATAATGAGGATAATTGCACCTTCAGTCCTATTTTCCTGTTTTTTTTCTTGAATTCTCAGAACAGCTTCCTGAACCATTGTAAATGTAAGTCTCTATTCTGTTGACTCTCAAGGGGTCCATCACCAGAGAAGAAAAAGGGGAGACTGGCACTCAATGATGTGAATTTCTGGCCATTTTTTATGGCATGCTAAAAGCATGTTAAGGTTGGAAAAGTTTCCCATCTTGTGATGACATTAAAGCAACAAAACCCAAGGCCCATCCATCTTTATGCATTTGGTTCAACTAAAAGTAAGCTGGAAAATCTTCAATAGTTCCATCTCCTTGATGGACACATGCTTTCGAAAACTTTCTACTAGACCAGTTTAGGAATTTTATAACAAGTGCTTCCCAGAGCCACGTTATATGGAAGTACTGAGCTTTTTTGCATCAACTGTTCATACTTCTTATTTTATCATTGAATGATGCTGCACATTTAACCCATTATGCTAGTGCTGGTGAGCGATTCACTCCCTTTTCATTTCCCTATAATCCAGCAGTTTTTTTCCTTTATTATTTATCTGATTTCCTTTTAAAAGTTATTGAATCCTCTTCCATTAGCTTTTCAGGCAGTATATTCCAGGTCATCTTAACTCATTGCGTAAAAAGATTTCCTCATGATACCAACTAAATCTCTAGTTACCAATCCTGTAACCCTTTTCTTATTTACTCTGTCAAGACTGTTTATGATTAAGTCTGTACGAAATTTGCACATTCTCCCCATGCCTGCGTGGGTTCCCTCTGGGGCTCTGATTTTCTCCCACACTCCAAAGATGTGTGGGTTAGGTGGATTGGCCGTGCTTAATTGCCCTTTTAGTGTCAGGGGGATTAGCAGCGTAAATATACGCTATCAAATCAAATCATCACTTAACTTTCTCTGTCTATTGAAAAGGACCTCAGCTTCTCAGTCTCTTGTAGTTTCATTCCTGAGACCAGATTTTCGTAAATTTCCTCGACATCCTCTCTAAGATCTTGACATTGTTTCTCAACTTGTCCTGCCACCTTCCAAGCTCATGTGCTTACAACCCTAACCCTTTCCTCATTCTTCCAATGAATTCACCCTACTTCTCTGCACTAATTTTTATCTGTCGTGTCTACATATATTAATTTCCTCCAGCATTTGAGTTTTATATCGTCTAAAGTTTTGAAATTATACCTTATATATCTGTTGCCATTTCCTTTTTACTTCCATGGCTTTTAATTTTGCTAACAAGCCTTTATTTGGTGTTTTGTGAAACATCTCTTGAAAGTCCACCTATGCGACGTTGGTCACACTGCTGTCATCCACTTTCTCCATTACTTGATTTAGAACTCACTCAATTAGCCAACATAATTTATCTTTAACAAATCCATGTTGGTTTCCATGTGGTAATCAATGTTTTTCCAAGTGCCAATTAATTGTGTCTCAGATTAATATCTCTGTTTCCCTGGCACTGACATTAAGCTATTTGGTCTATAATTATTGGATTTATCTTTCTTCCCATTTGTAGCATAACATTTGCAACCCTCTAGTCATTTGGCACCACATCCATACCTTAAGAAGAATGGAAGATTGTGCTGAGGTCTCTGCAATTTCCACCATTACTCTCAACAAACTAGGATACAACCCATCTGGTTCAGATAGCTTTTCTACTGTGAGCACTGCCAACTATTTAAGTGCTTCATCATTTTTTTTTCTACCTCCTCTTTTACTGTGACACTGGCATCATCATTCTCTTCAAGACAGAAGCAAAACATTAATTACCTCAGCCAGTCTCTTTAAGATTTCCCTTTTGGTCCCTAATTGGCTTCACCTTTTGATTAGTCTTTTATTAGTTATATGTTTATAAAATATTTTGCATTCCATTTTTAATGTTAGGTGCTAATCCATTCTTATAGCGACTCTTAGCTTCTCATTTCCTTTTTCAGATATTTCTGTACTTCTATGTTCAATTTGGTTCTCTTTTGTATTCTGCACCTTATATTTGTCATAAGCCTCAGTTTATCTATCCCATTTTAACCCCTTAGTCATCCAAAAAACCCTACATTTGGATCCTATCCTTTCCCCATCATGGGACTGTATTTATTCTGTATCCAAACTATCTCCTCTTTGAAGACTCCCTTTTGCTCCTTTTGTTCATTTAGTTTTATCTGCAGATCTTTGATTGCAATACACCTGAGCCAGATCCTTATTTAACTCATTAAAATAACCATCCTCAACTGAATGTTTTTGCATAACTCTTTGTTCTTTTCCATAATTATTCTAAATATAATAAATTGTGATGTCTTTTTCCCAAACATTATGTGAATTTATTCCCCAAAACAAAATCCAGCACTGCTTTCTTCCTCTTTTGGTTGGAAATACACTGAATAAGGAAGTTCTCTTGCACAGATTTCAGAATATCCTTGCCTTGCCCTTTACAGCGTTTCTATTCAATTTACATTAGCATAATTTAAGTCCTCCCATATCACTATTCTTGTTCTTACATCATTCTCTAATTTACCTCTGGATTAGCTCCTCTATCTCAATTCCATCATTTGATGGACTCTAATATGTAGTCAGCTGTGTAATATAGCTTTACAGTTTCATAATTCTAACCAAATGAATTCTAACTTTGATTGAACCCTTTGGTGCATCATTTCTTTCCAGTGATGTAAAAGTATCTCTGACCAATATTGCCCTTTCCCTATCTTTCTCAAAATACTACAGTTAAGTGCTTTGCTGTTTTTTGTACCATATCTCTATCATTACCACTATATCACAACCCCATGTGGTTATTTGGGCCTGCAGTACACCAAGCTTTTTATCTTGCTCCAAATGGTGGACTTCACAGTTTCTCAATCTGTGACTTGCAAAACATGTCAAAGTGAGACATGGTGATATATCATTGTGCAAATTTCAAGGAGGTAAGTTTAACAAACAATATAACTGGGGGAACTTAATCAATTGAGGCTGATGTCAGAACACTGGGCCAATAATCATTCTATTGACATCGTGATCACAAATTAGAGCACATTTCCCACTTGTAATGTTTGGCAGAATTAGGAAAATTTGAACAGGGAGTAGCTGCCTTTACAGTATTGATAATGATTCTTGAAACGCTTCCATGTTTTTTTGTCCTTGAGAAAGTTATATTCACCACTACATGAATGATGTACATGAATGTACATCACTACGTGATGTGGTGGTGAGCCACCTTCTTGAACTGCATGCGGTGGAGCTACATCCAAGTGCTTTTTGAAGGGAAGTTCCTGGTTTTGACCCAACGGCAGTGAAGTAATAGTAGTATATTTCCAAGAATGGATAGTGCATGGCTTGGACAGAATCTTGCAGGTAGTGGGGATCCCAAGCATTTACCTCCTTGTTCTTCCAGCTGGTAGAGTTTGCATGGTTGAGCATGTTTTTGATTCAGGATTGACAAATTGTTGCAGTGCATCTTGTAACTAGCGCGTTCTGATGACACTGCATGAGGTGGTGAAGAGAGTGAATGTTTATGGTGGTGGATCGGGTTCCAAACAAGTGGGCTACATTGTCTTGGAAGATGTCAAGCTTCTTGAGTGTTGCTGGAGCAGCACTCATCCTGGCAAACAGAGATATTCCATCAAATACTTAACTTGTGTCTTGTAGATGTTGGACAGGCTTTGGAGAATTATGAGCTGAGTTATTCACCACAGAATTCCAGCTTCAGTCTTGCTCTTTTAGACACAGTATTTATATAGATTGTTCAGTTCAGTTCAGTTTCTGGTCAATGGTAACCCTAAGGATGTTGATAGTAGTCCTGGTAGACCTTGGTGAGGTGAGCTGATTATTGCCGCATAAGTGGTGTTCGATAGCATGGTTAATGATTCCTTCCATCACTTTGCTGAAAATTGAGAGTAGACTGATAGCAGTGGAAATTGGCTACATTGGTATTGCTCTACTTTCAAAACCAATTAAAGCTGTGCTTAGCCTTACAAATCTTTCCAAATTTGATACATTGATTTTAAAGCTTGAGTGATTATATCATGAAATGTGTTGAATGAGTGAGTAAGGACCTTGTAATTTCCTTACCAGGGTTTCTTTGGTTCACCAAATATACTCCTGGTTTGAGTGGACAAATGGAAACATTTGTGTTGGAAGTCGACTTTTCACCATCACTGAGCGCAATTGAAGATCAATACAATGTCACATTTTGACAAGAGAGTCTACCCAATGATCCAGTGCAGCACTGATCCTTGGTAATCTTTTCTATCTCCTCATCCCTCCCCATGGAAGCTCAGTGTGAGTTAAATTCCAGGGCTAATTGAGAAATGTTTCTTAGGTCAACCAAAAGCACAGCCTGGGCTCAATGTTACTATTTACATGTGTGGCTTGAATTCATTGTGTATATAATTGTTTATATAACATAGATTATATAGAATTCCTGCAGTGCAGAAGGAGACTATTCAGCCCATCAAGTCTGTACTGACCACAATCCCACCCAGGCTATCACCCCACACATTTACCTTGCTAGTCCCTCTGATACTAGGCTCAATTTAGCATGACCAAGCAACTTAATCTGCACATCTTTGGACTGTGGGAGAAAACCAGAGCAGCTGGAGGAAATCCATGTAGATATGGGAAGAATGTGCAAACTCACATACAGATGATGATCTGAGGCCGGAATTGAATCTGGGTCTCTGGCATTGTGAGGCAGCAGTGCTAACTCAGCTGCCATAGTGAAATCAAAAATTGCTGGAAATGGGTCGAGCAGCATCTGCAGGGAGAGAAACAGAGTTCATGTTTCTGGTTGACAATCTTTATCAAAACTGGGAAAGGTTAAAATGTAATACCTTTTAAACAGGGAAAGAGAGGAACATAGGAATTGGCTATTCAGCCTATTGAGTCTGTTCCACCATTTAATGAGGTCATGGCTGAGCTGAACTTCATATACCTGCCTTTGGCCCATATCCTTTAACAACTTTGCTAAACAAAAAAAAAATTTCTCAGATTTTAAAATAGCAACTGATCTAGCATTAGCTGCCATTTGTCGAAGAGAGTTCCAAACCTTTACCATCCTTTGTGCATAGAAGTGCTTCCTAACATCTCTCCTAAATGGTCATTCTCTAATTTTTAGACTATGCCCCCTAGTTCTAGAATCTTCAATCAGTGGAAATAGTTTATCTACCCTGTATTTTTTCTGTTGGTATCTTGGAGATTTGGATCAGACCACTCCCAACCTTCTAAATCCTAGAATAAACAGCCTAATTTGTATAATCTGTTCTCATAATTAAACCGCTGAAGTCCAGATATCATTCTTGGAAATCCACACTGCACTAACTCCGAGGCCAATATATCTTTCCTCCAATGTGGTGTCCGGATCTGCTGACAGTACTCCAACTGGGGTCTAACCAGGTTTTGGTAAAATTGCAACATAACCTCTATGTTCTTATTCTCGAGTCCTCTAGGTGTAAAGGCCAGCAATCCATTAGCCTTACTGATTATTTTCTGCACCTGTTCATGGCATTTTAAAGTTTATGCACTTGAACTCCGAATTTTATTTGGACATTGACTGATTTAACTTCAAAGTAGTTAGGAAGTATTCTGATCTATCCCTTTTCAGGCCAATATGTATAATTTCACAGTTGCTTAAATTGAAATCCATTTGCCACAGTTTTGCTCATTCATCTGGTCTGTTGATATCCCTTTGTAATTTTATGCTATCATCTACACTGCTATCATTGTCCACAATGCTGCTAACTTTGTGTCATCAACACATTTATGACTTTCAGTGCCCTTATCCAAGATGTTAATAAATACTGTGAACAACTGGGGCCCTAACACAAATCTTTGTGGGATACCACTAGTCATCTCCCAACAATTTGAGTACCTACTGTACTCTTGAGTATTGAGTACCCTCCCTCCTGTTACCTGCCACTCAACTAATTACCAATGTTGGTAATTTACCCTCAATTTTGTAGATTTCTATTCTTAGTTAACAGTCTCTTATGTGGGTCTTTATCAAAGGCTTCTAGAATCATATAAACATCATCCATAGATATTCATCTGTCCATTACCTTAATCATCTCCTCAAAAATTTAAATGAGATTTGTCAAATATACCTTGTTGTGATTTCATGCTGGCTGTCTGATTAACTGAACATTTTTGAGGTGTTCACTTACCCCTTCCTTGATTTCCCCACTACACATGTTAAGCTAACAGGTCTCTGATTCCCTGGATATCCTCTTTTGCTATTCCTATACAGTCTGAATGGCATGAACAATTTTCCAATCCAGGGTACAAATCCTGAATCTGGGGAAATCTGAATGGTTGTAGTTAGGGCATCTATAATGTGCTCACTACTTTCTTTAACACTCTTGACTGGAAACTGTTAGATCCTGGGGATTTGTCACTCTTTACTTCGATTAATTTCCTCATTATCAATGTTTTACTTACATGAATTGTATTTAATCCCTGATTTCCGTGGGACTTATGGCAAGCTATCCCTTTTCAGCTGCAAGAGTTGAGGGAAAGAATTTAACGTATTTTCTATTTTCCCATAGTATTAACAATATCCCCACTTTCATCTTTATGGGCTGATATTGCTCCTGACCACTTGTTTTCCCTTTATATAACTATTACATTTCTTTTTATTGATCTGGATGTTCCTTGTCAGTCTTTTGCTATAATCCATTTTAGTTGCTCTTATAAGGTGCTTTGTAGCCCTTTGTTGGTCTTTGTATTTTTTCCATTCAGTCGGACCTGTGCTATTTTTTATATTTTGTAAGCTCTTTCTTTTGTAATTCTGTCCCTTGTCTCTTTGGTTGTCCCTGGCTGATTTTTCTGTAAAGTTGTGTTTCTCCTTCCTCAGATATAAATGTGAGATGTTTCTTTAAGTATACTTCACCGTTATTCAGTTGTTTACTCATTAGCAGATTTTCCCAGTGTACTGCAGACAGTCTTCATCGAATTTTCTAACCTGCAATGGTCAGTTACACTCCTTTCTCAACTGAATAATTTGGTAAATTGATATGAGCTATGTTTAGTGAGAGGACTAAGAATAATATTGAATTTAATGCCTTTAATGCAGTGTCAAGATGCTTAACAGGATTTAATACAGCCACAGAAATAGATATTAGAACATATGACTAAAAACTTAGTAATGATAGATGTATAGGAGTACCTTAAAGGAGGAAGCAAGAGTCATAAAGGTTGAGAGTTTTAAAGCTTAACCAGCAATGGTAAAACACTGGTTAGATTTTATCTGGAACATTATGGTCCATTATGAGCATCATGCTTTAGGAAATAAATTAGATCCTCAGCAAAGGTGCAAAATGAAATAATACTAATGATGAAAAACTTGAGTTACAGGGAGAAACCAGACAAACTGGTTAGTTATTAAAGAAAAAACTGTTGAGGAGATTTGATTGAGGTGTTCCAAAAGAGCAAATAGAGCAAGAAGGGACAGTAAATTAGAGAGCAAATTTCAGTTTAATTAGGCAACATGGAAAAATCTGCAGAATGAGTGACAATTTGAAACGTATTGTCTGAAAGGTAGTGGAAGCAAGTTAATTTTCAAAACAAAATTGGGAGATGGACAATAGGGATCTGGAGATGACTGTCAAATATTGACACCTTAAGCCTTGTTGTCCCCGTCTTTCAGGCTTGCAGTAGTGAGTATCTGTAATGAGCATGTCCAATTTTATTGCTTTTTCTTGAGCAGGTCAACTGTGTGATGCAGTGGTATAATTTTATATTGGATTGGGTTGCGAGGTTTTGCTTTGTGTTCACATTTTTTTTGGTTGTCTTACAGTTGACTGGTCATTTAGAAGATATGCTACAGGTAGCCTTCAGTAAGTTCCATGCCTGGCAGTCAAAACGAATGCTGAAAAAGACGTGATGCTGTATTGTTTTGAGATGTTTGAGAACAAGAGATTGAGTTACCTGCAAAGTCCCAGCAGAAAATGCTACCAGCTCACCAAACTGCTATGCTGGACAGGGAGGTGAAAGCCCTGCGACATTGAAGAGACTCAATGTAATTTACAGAGCTGCATATTGGGAGAAAGCAATTCAATAAGATGGACCACTCGGAGGTGATTCTCACCAACTGACCAAAACAGAAGAGAGCTACAGGGCTAATTCCTGTATAACAAAGCTTGGGGAGGCACTGCTTCTTCTGTGCACAAAGATTCTGACAAATGATAACTGAGTATATTTAGAAATGGTCTTTCTAGCATAAACATTTTTTTCATTTTTGGGTACAGTTTTAAACAAGAATGGCACAATGTAAATGTGAAACTTTTTCAAAGTGTAGCCCGCTGTTTTTGGATCCTGTTTGTAACTAAGGAGATGGAAGATGTGGATATTTTAAATAAAGAATAAATGTGAAATTAGTTTGGACTTTCTCAAATGATTTATCTTTTACATTAAGAAATGTCTTGTGATTATACACAATTTCTGTAATTCCACACGTTGAAATGAGAAATGCTTTTTCACATAAGAACATGCTGACTCAATGTAACTCAGCATCCCTGAATCATATACGTTATTCTACCCTTGGTTTTATACAATGTTTACTAGTCCCCTTGCACTTGCATAGTAAGCTACCCAGAGTTGTGTTCCCATTCACAAATAGAAACTTATGTGATTGCAGACCTTCCAGAACATACCCAGTATTTTGTCTGAGAATTCATTGGTTTGCATTGGAGTGCTCCTTTGGATGGCAGTAAAGTGCTTAAGTTGGAGTTTGGTGACTGAGAATTTGGTAAAAAGGGAAGGAAGTGATCCTTTCATTTTCTACCTTTCCTTAGTCTCAGCTTGCCTCTTTACTACAGTGGAAACCCACAACCCAAGGGGAGTATAGAGAGAGACAGCCCAAAAAGCAGCAGAGAACATGAGCCAGTAGTTTACAGATGAAATCTAAAAATTACGTTAAGGAGTCTTAGAAGGTAATTGGTTGGTAAGTGTAGGCCTTTCTGGAATTGCTACAGTGAAGACAGATGAGAGGTAAGTGACAAGTAGGTTATTATATCATATTGTAGTAAATACTTTGAAGGGGAATTCTTTGGCCATTCTTGCTGGTGGGATTCTCTGATCCCACTAGCAGTGCACAGGCTCCCACAATAAGATGGGGTGATCTCGACAGGAAATCTCATTGAAGTGATGGGACCAGAGAAGGCCACTGCCAGTAAACAGGGCATCACGTCCCTGTCACCAAAAAAACACGAGTCTGGGAGGCTGGAGAATTCCCTCCTTTAAAGTTTAAGGATGTCAGTGCATTTGGGCCATATGGAATTTGCAGCCTGTGAGATGTGCAGGCACAAAGTGCCCTCAATCACTACGTCTGCAGGAAATATCACCAGCTGTAGAAACCTGAACTTGTTGCAGAACTCGAATGGTGGCTGGAGTGCATTCGTAAGGTTGAAGATTATATGGGTAATGTTTAGAGATGTGTTCACAACTAAAAAGTACAAAGGCAGAGAGAGAATGGGTAATTGCTAAAGTATCTTAAGAGGAACAGACTGGAGGTGCAGAAATCCACTGACGCTATCTCAATCAGTAACCAGTTTTCCATTTAGATTCTGCTGGGCAAGATGGTTCCTCAGAGCATACTGGCGTGAGCCAAGTTTGTGGCACCATGGGAGTCTGCGCAGGAAGAGGAGTGGAGGAAGAGTGGAAATCTAATGGGGGAATCCCATAGTTAGGGGAACAGACAGGGATTTCTACAGCTATAGACACAAGGCCAAGATGGTATATTGTCTCCCTGTTGCCAAAAGCAAGGGTGTCACAGAGTGGCTGCAGGGTATTTTTTGGGAGGAGATTGTGGTCCACATTGGGACCAATGACATAAGTAGGAAATGGGATGAGATCCTGAAAGCACATTTTAATCAGTTAGGAAGGGAATTAAAAAGCAAGACTTCAACAACATTAATTTCAAGATTATTCCTAGTGCCATATGTAGTGAGCAATAGAATAGGAAGACTAAGCAGTTCAACATGTGACAGGAGAAATGGAATAGGAGCAAAAGCTTGAGATTTCTAAGGCATTGGGACTAGTTTAGGGCAGATGGGATCTATAGAAGGAGGATGGAATATACCTTAACAAGATTAATTCCCTCATTTGCCACTGCTAGCAAAATATTCAGTGGATCCAGGTAGTCCGAGAGACAGGAATTGATTTGTGCCATGACTGGCCTTCCAAAGCACTTCAAAATGATGGATGTCAGAGTCACCAGCTGATAGTCATTAAGGCACTAAGATTGGCAGGGGAATGGTAATCTGAGGGAAAATTTAGAGTGGAGAGGAGAAAAACTGGCAGTAAGAAGTAGAGAAATATTAACTGATTTAGTGGATCAGAGAGTAATCTCAAGGTAAATAGAATATTTTGCTAGTTTGATAGAATAGTCATTAGATGAGTCAGAGTAAGGAGAAACATAAAGCCTAAATCAGGGTTAATGTGCACGTATGAGAATGTATTGTCTATAGTTAATAAGGTTGAAGTACAGACATTCCATTTGGCAATGATGATCCTCCTTTAACAGGGACTGCGCTCAAGTGTTTAGGAGGAACATAGAAAATAAATGCGTTGTGTGTGTGGCAGGTGGGGGGTGGGAGGTTAGAGGTGGTTGTAGTCACTGGCAGTATTGGTCAATGAAGTCATTACAATACTGGAGATAAAGGATGTTCCAGAAGGGTAAAGGATAAATCTCTGGCTAGAAGGAAGGAGTAAAAAAGGTGCAATAACATCGATTAGTGTAGTGTACAAAGCACCAGCTGGTGGAAGGGATGTAGACATACAAATATGCATAGAAATTACAGAGATGCAAGAATGAGAGTAATTATAATGAAGAGTTTAATTATCCAAATATAGGCTGGGATAGGAATAATGCAAAGGAACAAGATGGGTGAGAGTTGTGATCTGGTGGAGATCCAACCTTTGAACAATGTTGACCTAATGATGGCCAACTGTGTTGCTGCCTTCAATGCAATAATATTCTCATTGTCCACCCACAGCAAATGTGCAGATTCCAGTGCCAGCCATTTTCAAAGACTTGATTTTACATAATGGGTTGAATATTGTAATGAGCAGTGAACAAAAGCTGTTTATTAGATTTACACTTGTAAATGTTCTCTCATTGTGCATGACAACTTCCTGTCTGCCAAATCTCAAGACTCCACGGCATCCCCTGCAGCTAGCCCGTGTGAAAACGTTATCTTCCGCAATTGGGTATTGCCTCAGCCAAACACTGCAAAATGTACATTAGGAAATGTGAATCAGGATAGTGAATTTGATGCCAAAACAGATACAGAAAGCAAAATAAAGGGAGAGATTCAAATAAGAGATAAAATAAAACATACTTTTTTTTAGAGCACCCAACAATGAAAATCTGAAGGAATGAGAAATGCAGCTTTACTTTCCACGCCAGAGAGATTGTTTGGCAGTAACTATGACTTACTATATTGTTAATATACTGCTTAGGCTGCAATTATTTTTGTGTTGAGTTAGTTTGTATCCACACTCTGTGCGTGGAACCTATAGAGATTGGTGAGGCACTGAATGAATATTTATCGTCGGTCTTCACGTGGGAAAATATCAACGGAGTTGGGGAGAATACTGGGATACAAGGTTGTAGACTAGACAGGATAGAGGTACATAAGGAGGAGGTTAGCTATTCTTGAGAGTATGAAAATAATAAATCCCCTGGGCCGGATGGGATTTATCCCAGGTTACTCTGGGAGGCTAGAGAGCAGATTGCAGAGCCTTTGGCTTTGATCTTCATGTTGTCATTGGTTACAGGTGTAGTGCCAGAAGACTGGAGAATGGCAAATGTTGTCTCCTTGTTTAAGAAGGGGAGCAGAGACCATCCTGCAAATTAAGTGAGCCTTACATCTATAGTGGGGAAAGTTTTGGAAAGAGTTATAAGGGATAGGATTTATAGTCATTTAGAAAGAAATGAATTGATTAGGGATAGTCAGCATAGATTTGTGAAGGGAAGGTCGTGCCTCACAAACCTTATTGAGTTTTTTGAAAAGGTGACTAAAGAGGTGGATAAGGGTAAGGCAGTTGATGTGGTGTACATGGATTTTAGCAAGGTGTTTGTTAAGGTTCTCCATGGAAGACTACTGCAGAAAATGCAGATGCATGGGATTGAGGGAGATTTAGCAATTTGGATTAGGAATTGGCTAGCTAATCGAAGACAGAGGGTGGTGGTTGATAGGATATATTCAACCTGGAGTTTAGTTACTAGTGGTGTATCTCAGGGATCTGTTTTGGGGCCACTGTTGTTTGTTGTTTTTATAAATGACCTGGATGAGGGTGTAGAGGGATGGGTTAGTAAATTTGCTAACGACACCAAAGTCGGAGGAGTTGTAGACAGTGAGGATGGACGTTACAGTTTGCAGAGGAACATAGATAAGTTGCAGAGCTGGGCCGAGAAGTGGCAAATGGAGTTTAATGTGGAAAAGTGTGAGGTGATTCACTTTGGTAGGAATAATATGTGTGCAGAATATAGAACTAATGGTAGGGCACTTAGTAGTGTAGATGAGCAGGGAGATCTCGGTGTACAGGTACATAGATCTCTGAAAGTTAGTACTCAAATTGATAAGGTTGTTAAGAAGGTGTATAGTGTGTTAGCATTTATTGGTAGAGGGATTGAATTTCGGAGCCGAGATGTTATGTTGCAACTGTACAAAACTCCGGTGTGGCCGCACTTGGAGTATTGTGTACAGTTTTGGTCGCCACATTATAAGAAAAATGTGGAGGCATTGGAAAGGTACAGAGGAGGTTTACCAGGATGTTGCCTGGTATGATGGGTAGGTCTTATGAGGAAAGGCTAAGGGACTTGAAGTTATTTTCATTAGAGAGAAGAAGGCTAAGAGGTGACTTAATTGAGACATATAAGATGATCAGAGGGTTAGATAGGGTGGATAGTGAGAGCCTTCTTCCTCGGATGGAGATGGATAGTATGAAGGGACTTAGCTTTAAATTAAGGGGTGGTAGTTATAGGACAGATGCTAGAGATGGGTTCTTTAATCAGAGGGTAGTAAGGGCGTGGAATGCCCTGCCTGCAGCAGTTATGGACTCGTCAAGTTTAAGGCGTTCAAATGGGCAGTGGATAGGCATATGAATAGCATTGGAATAGTTTAGGATAGAGGGTTATAAAATTGGTTACATTGGTTGGCGCAACATCGAGGGCCGAAGGGCCTGTACTGCGCTGTAACGTTCTATGTTCTATCTCATTGTCTGGTTCCCAATCATTCAATATTGGGAACCAGACAATGAAATACTGTTTCTGTGCAGCTGACATGAAGGTAGCACATCTTGGCTAGCAATTATCTAACTGCATAAACGCTCTTGCTAGAAATGGCTGCCTGAATTTGTACCCTGTTTACCTCATTATTATTTTCATAGCAAAATGTGATCCAGTAGTTTTAGCACAAAATAAACCACCGAACACATTTCACAGAGAATAATGAATTATACACGGGCTATATCAGACATATGGATCAACTGATCAAAGAAGTAGGGTTTGATGAGGTTTCTAAAGGAGGGGAGGTTCAATGAGAGTGTTCAAGTAGTGGAGGAGCTGAGGTAAAGAAGAGCTGATTGCTTATATCTTCCTCTACAAAATCAATGTTCACGAAAGGTGTATATTTAAATCTTAACTGAAGTTTGTGTGGAATATAATTTTGTAATTAGTCTGTTTCAGTTTGAGTCAGTGAGTGATCATGGTAGGAGATTAAGTTAGTGACAAGGTAAAGAAATTTACAGCAAAGAAAAAATATTCAAACTTGCCAATATTGAGCAAAGGAAATCATGATTAATCTAAGACTTGATATCAGACAGTCCATTAGAGGTTGGAACAAGTTTTGCTGAGTTATCTTCCCAAATAATGTATTATAATGTAATATTTGCAGCCTGCTGTGAAACTGTCATCACCAAGCTATTCCCAGTTCTCCAAAATTTCATTTTACCTTTTGGGGTTTGAGTTTAAGCTCCTCTTGCATTGTCACTAAATCCATGATTCATGCTCCTGAATGAGCCAAGTCCATGGCAGCATCTTGCTACTCTGATCCAGAAGCCATTACTTCTCAGGGTTCCAAACCTCACTGATCTCCCTGCCAGATATTTCAAGATTATTTGCCTTGCTTTTGTCTTATAGAATTAGTGAACTGAAAGTGCTTAATTCTGATCAATCAGTTTGTTTTGGCATTTAGACAAAGCAATCTTTTGGATGCACTTGGGGGTTTCTGCCGAAGGAAAAACCCGTAGTTATGTAATATAACCTCAAGATGTCCCAAAACACTTTGCAGGCAATTCAGTACCATTGAAATATATTTGTCAAGATTTTAACTAATTCATAGACCATTCACCAACAGAGTCTTTAAATTGGGCTCATATATAGGTTTCTATTTAACATTGCAAATGAAATATGGCATCTCAGATGGTGCAGAATTGCTTCAATACTGCATTGGAATGTTAGGCTAGATTACATGCTAATTTTTCTGGAATGGGGGATGAACCAGGCGGCATAGTGGTTAGCACCGCTGCCTCATACAGCGCCAGGGACCAGGGTTTGATTCCCAACCTGAGTGATTGTGTGGAATTTGCACATTCTCCCTGTGTCTGTGTGGGTTTTCTCCCAAAGTCTAAAGATGTGTGAGTTAGGTAGATTGGCCATGCTAAATTGTCCCTTAGTGTCAGGGGGACTAGCTAGGGGAAATGCGTGGGCTTATGAGAATAGGGCCTGGCTGGGATTGTGGTTGGTGCAGACTCTGGGCTGAATTGTTGCCTCCTAAATGTAGGATTCTATGAACCTGTTACTTTTTGATCCAGAAGTTAGGAGACAACCACTCAGCCAATGTTGATACTTGAGAATTTTGTTTCTAGTTTTAAGAAATTGTTTTTTCCTAGTGAAAGGTGTAGTGCTAGCTGTATTAGGTGAACATTTTTATAAGCTTCAGACATTAAATCATTCAAATCAAGGTTTCTGAAAGTTCGGACAGTTATTTGTTTCTATGGTTTGAAGCCTAAAAGCAATACATGGAAATGAAGTGAAAGCTCAGGGTACTTTTTATCAATCAGCATGCAGGGAAGAAATGTAGAGGTCAGTTTAAATATTATTGAACTTGTAGAACTGCTTTCTGGCACCATTCAAATCAGTTGTGATTTACAGTATTTGCAAAACAACTGCACACTTTTACTTATGCATAATAAGGTTTTTGACAGATTTGATCTTGCAACAATTTTTAAGTTCTCCTTGCTTTGGTAGGATGAAGATCATTTTGTAAGGTCATCTTTATTTTGCAAACAAACTGAATGTGGCACTCACCACAATGTTATTCAACTATCACTCAGGCACTCCAAGAACTTACACTGCCTTCAAGGTAGCAAAATAGTCCCAGCAGCACTCAAAGGCAGAGGGGGAATTTGATCGTCAAGCAAGAATTGTGATAAAGTAAGGATGGTGACCAGTAAAGTGGAAAAGGTAAATTTTGAGGATGGTTTTGAAGTTACACTGTTGAAGTAATAAGAAAGAGACTTGGAAACTAATTTCAGAAGATAAGATTATGATGCTTGAGGCATAACTATTGGTGAGGGAAGCAGAAAATAGTCAACTGTAGATAATCATCCAGACTCAGAAAGGTAGACATAATGAGTAAGGATTTATTGCATAGGAGTAGCAAGGTCTTCGGAATTTGTTGCTGTACATTAGGAGTTTGAAGTTAATATGCTTGTAAATTGGGAACTGGTAGAGGTTGTGATAACAAACGTGATAGGTGAATGGAACTTAGTATGGGCCAGGTTGAAGTGGTTTTGTTTTGGATAAGTTGGAGTTTTTGTCTATGGTGCAGACAGGGATTGGGGGGAGGTTAATTTTGAAGACCACAGGAGAGAATAAAGATGGAAATACTTAAATTTCCATATATGTTGAGTAAAAAGTAGAGATCAAAATGGGCAAACTAGATGGTCTTCTTGGTAGATTGGCTGTGAACTTTGAATCTCAACTCAGATTGAATAGGACCCAATGTTTCCTAATATTAAGTGTGGCTGAGCAAGCAGTTCAAATGGAAGAAGGACTGTGGGGAAGGGAGTAGGATATTGTTGGAAACTCTTTGGATGTTAATTTTTACAATGTTTCATCGGAGGCGTGACTTGATGTGTAGGTTTTTTGGTACTTACTTGTCTTAGATCAAAATAAATTAGCACTAATTTGCTGATTTTTTGGAGAACATTATCAGCAACATTATCTGTCTGAGGTTTGCTTCATTCCTAATGACATATGGTAGATATATAAATTAGGAACACAAAATACTTAATTGCCTTTTTGATTAATTAAGTCCTCAGACAAGAACAACAAAGAACAAAGAAAAGTACAGCACAGGAACAGGTCCTTTGGCCTTCCAAGCGACTGCTGACCATGATATCCTAACTAAACTAAAACTTTTTGCATTTACTCATGCCGCATCCCTCTATTCCCTCCCTACCCACCCAGATGCCTCTTAAATGTTGCTAATCTGTCTGCTTCCACTACTTTCTCTGGCAGTGTGTTCCAGGCACCCACCACTCTGTGAAAAACTTGCTCCACACTTTTTACTTAAACTTTCCAAACAAATTGACAATTCCACCCTGGAAAAAGCCTCTGATTATCCACCCTGGAAAAAGTCTCTCAATTTTGTAGTCTTATATCAGGTCTCCCCTCAGCCGCCATCTTTCCAGTAAAAGCTTTCCTAGTTTATTCAACGTCTCATAGTCAACACCCTCGAGACCAGGCAACATGCTGATGATCCTTTATATTCTCTCCAAATTTTCCATGTTCTTTTGGTAATGTGGTGACCAGAACTGCACTCAATACTCCAGATGCAGTCTAACCAAGGTTTTATGTAGCTGCAACATGATTTCCCAACTCTTGTACTCAATGCCCTGGCCAATAAAAGCAAACATGCCATATGCCTTCTTATTTACCTTGGCCACCTGTGTTGCCACTTTTGGGGATCTGCACACCCAGATCCATCTGTATATTAATGATCCTAAGGGTTATGCCATTTACATTATAATTCACTCCTAAATTTGATCCTTAAAATGCATCACTCTGGATTAAACTCCATCTGCCAAATCTCCAATTTACCTATATCTTGTTGTGTTCTCTGACAATCCTCAGCACTATCATCAACTTCGCCAGACTTCATATCATCAGTAAACTTACAAATCCAACCCCCTACATTTTCCTCCATATCATTTATGTGTACTACAGAGGTGCCAGAACTGATCTCTGTGGAACACCACTGGCTACAGATCTCCATTCTGAAAATCATCCTTACACTGTGAAACTGTCACCTACGACTAAGCCAGTTCTGCATCCATCTAGCCAGCCCACCCCGAATCCCATACTTGTAGTTTTGGTACCAATCTGCCATGTGGAACTTGTCAAGCGTCTTACTAAATTCCATATAAACTACAATCATAGTCCTTCTATCATCAATTATCTTTGTTACCTCTTCAAAAAAAACTCAACCAAGTTGGTGAGACATGACTTTTCCCCAGGCAAAACTATATATTTCGTATGGCCAATCTATTGAGGGAGGAAAGCAATCTTCCAAAAACCTTAAGATAAATCTCTAGTCTTTCTTTCCACACCTGAGAGAAGTTTGGAAAATTCTGACCCATTACTCCAGATTCAGTCCATGGTTACACTCCAATCTTTGTGCAGTTAGGAAGAGCCCAGCTTGCTTTCAGGCTCCATGATAACCTCAGATCTTCCTCTCTCTGCTCGGCGGTGATTCCTCTCGTAGATGAAGAGTCGGGGGCGGAGTCGAGTTCCCGGGGGGCGGGGCCGAATTCAGGGGCGGGGCCGAGTTCCGGGGTGAACTCCAGAGGGCGGGGCCGAATTCTCGTGTTGACCATCCCCTTCCCAGGGGCGGGGCCTACTTCCAAGGGGCGGGGCCGAGTTCTGGGGGTGAACTCCAGGGGGCGGGGGCGAGTTCCCGGGCTCACCATCCCCTTCCCGGGGCGGGGCCGAAGTGGGGAAGCCCGTGGCTCGGAGCGAGCCTGGCCCGTAGCTAGGTTTGACTCCATTTGCAGGCGGACGGTTCGGGAGCAGCTGGCCGCTTTCAGGTAGAAGTGGGCGGGCCGCCTCGGTTGCTGGTTACCATGTCCCGCTCCGGGCTCAAGAATCCCTTGGAAGCTCCGCTTGTCGGCCGGGCCCCGGAGCCTGTTCACTGCCGCCGATCCGACTGGCACCACAGTTCAGGGAGTGCAGGTGGCTGGGGCGGGGGGCAACCCTACACCCTACACCCTACACCCACCCACTCTACACTCACCCACCCTACACCCACCCACCCTACACTCACCCACTGCCCTGGGTACCAACCGTCCACCTGCTGCCTCTCCGCACCAACTGCTCCCCTTCCACCTGTACTAACCGCTCCCCTCCCACCAACCATCCCCCTGTACCAACTGTGCCACCCCTCTCTCCCCAGTACCAATTGTGCCACCTCCACCCCCAGGTACCAGCTGCGTCTCTCCCTCCCAACTGCCGCCCTATCAACTGACACCCACTCTGTTCAACCTCAGCCATCCAATTGGTGATTGATTTTGGGATATTTCCCTGCTTTTCATTTACCTTGTGATATTGTAGATCAACTTGCTCTCCCTCTGCTGCAAATTTTATCATATTTTGCTACTCATATTGCCTATGTAGTTGTTGTAATTATTCCCACATGGTGCTTGTTGGTGTTTCTAATTTGTTTGAAGATGGAAATTGTAATTTTCCTTTATAACTAATGTGTTGGTTGATGTTAGTTGCATTTGACAATTTGGTTTGTTAAAATTTCTGTTGCCTCATTGGACAACTTGGAGTAATGTTGGATCAGCTGCTGTGGACCTGCATAGGACGGTTTTGAATGTGCCTACATTATTGTTTTGTATTAGTCAGTTTTTATAGTGAGATATTGTTTTGCATCTATCTTGCAAAACTGTGAGGATATAAGCTGTGTAACCAGAATGAGGAAGAAAATGAATGTCACATGTAGCTGCTGTAAAAGCTAAGATTACATCTTCAAAAGGGCTTTTGCTATCTTCCAATTACTCTTCTAAAACTAGAATCATAAGATGCAGGGCCTTGAGTCACATGAACATGACAGCAAAGGAAGGACAGTTGGTTCCAAAACATATTCTATACAATGATTCTTCAGCTCAGCATTCCAGTGTGACCTTGGCTGCCATCACTACACTCTGCAATAAAAGGAAAGCATTTTAAAATTTTTGAAAATGCTATATACGATGATAAGCTGCAGGTGTAAGCCATTCGGCCCATTGAGTCTGCTCTGCCATTTATTGAGATTATGACTTCTGATATGATAATTGTGAACTCCACTTTTTTTTTTACCTTAGCCCCATAATGCTTGATTCCCTTACTGATTAAAAATCTGTCCATCTCAGTCTTGAACATACTTAAAGCCTCTACAGCTTTCTGCAGTAAAGAATTCCATAGATTCAGTACCCTCAGACAAGAAATTTCTCCTCACCTCAGTTCAAATGGTGATTTCTTATTTCCCCTACAAGGGGAAACAATCTCTCAGCATCTACCTGGTGAAGCCCCTTGAGAATCCTATGTGCCTCATTCTTCTAAACTGTAATGAGCACATGCCCAACCTACTGAACCCCTCCTCATAAGAAAATCTCTCCAGACCCAGGATCAATATAGTGAACCTTCTGGACTGTCTCCAACATCAGTATTACCTCTCCTTAAAAAAGGGGACCAAAATTATTCCAGGTGTAATCTAACTAGAGCTTTGTAACTTTTAATAAGACTTCCCTATTTTTATACTCCATTTCCTTTGAAATAAAGGCCTGTATTCTATTTGCCTTCCCTATGCCCTGCTGCTTGCTATTTGTGATTTATGCACAAAGACCCACTATCCCTCAATGAGTCTCTGGAAAATAAGCTCCTAGAATCGGTTAGATGCTATATTCAGATACCTCCCTTTGAACAGCGTAGTCGTCTCTGACCTGCCTACCTCGTCATCCTCGCACGATATGTAAATGCTGTGGTTATTTTCTCCATGTCCTCGGGGCAGTGATCATGAGACTTGTGCACTATTATACTTTAGACTCCTTCTTACTCAGACTTTTGTTCAGAGCCCTATGTATGCTTGTTAGTCCTATCCAGAAAGATTCTAAGGGGTAAACTAACCATGGTATAGCTTGGTAGATTGTTGCATAAGGTTAAATCTCACAGGATCCAGGGTGAGGTATCTAAATGAATACCAAATTGGCTTCTTGACAGATGTAAAGATGCCGGCGTTGGATTGGAGTGGTAAGAACTCAGTAAGAATTTAGCAAACACTGCACTTGCCTGATGAAGACACGGGAGTGTTGAAAGCTCGCTATTTTACTATCAAATAAATCGGTTGGATTAATAATTGGTGTTGCTAAATTCTTACTGAGTTCTTGACAGATGCCAGAGGGTGGTTGTAGAGGCTTGTTTTTCAAACTGGAGGCCTGTGACCAGTGGTGTGCCTCAGGGATCATTGCTGAGTCCACTGTTGTTTGCTATTTATATTAATGATTTGGATGGGAATATAGGAGGCATCGTTCATAAATTTGCAGATGACACCAAGATTGGTGGTATAGTGGACAGTGAAGAAAGTTATCTCCAATTGCAACAGAATCTTGATCAATTGGGCTAGTGGACTGGTGAATGCAAGATGGAGTTTAATTTAGACAAATGCGAGGTGATGCATTTTAGTAGATTGAACCTGGGCAGGACTTACTCAGTTAATGGTAGGGTGTTGGGGAGAGTTACAGAACAAAGAGATCTAGAGGTACATGTTCATAACTCTTTGAAAGTGGAGTCACAGGTGGACAGAGTGATGAAGAAGGCATTCAACTTGGTTGGTTTCATCGGTTAGAACATTGAATACAGGAATTGGGATGCCTTGTTGAAGTTGTGTAAGACATGGGTAAGGCCACAGATGGAATACTGTGTGCAATTCTGGTCACTCTATAATAGAAAGAATATTATTAAACTAGAAAGAGTGCTCCGTGTCTCGCTCTGGACTTGTGAATCCCTTGGAAGCTTCGCTTGTTGGCCGGGTCCCGCAGCCTGTTCACTGCAGCCGATCCGACTGGCACCAAAGTTCAGGGAGTGCAGATGGCTGAAACGAGGGGGCAACTCTACACCACCCACCCACCCACTGCCCCTTATTTCTTATAGTCTTATGGTTTATGGTCTTCTCCATATGCACAACACTATTATTGAGCTACATGTCACTTGCCAGATGTGTTTCCAGATATGTACCATCACATCTGGATCTGGTTGTTGCTTTTTGTTTTCATTCTAAGCATTGTTTATTGATCACTTTCACCTTCATGCAGATGATTAATAAAGATTGTTTAGAGTAGTAGACATAACATGTCTACTTATGACTGTGCATACAACCACTACCAATAATAACAATCTTCTACTCAGGTGAATATAAACAATTCCTTATTCAATTTACAGCCAAATCAGGTTGGGAATCTAAGTTTTAAGTTTGTTTATTAATATCACAAATAGGCTTACATAAACAATGCAATAAATTTACTCTGAAAATCTCCTAGTTGTTGCACTCTATTTGGATACATTGAAGAATTTAACATGGCCAGTGCATCTAATCAACATGTCTTTTGAACTGAGAGGGGAAACAGACAGTGACCCAAGCTAGGAATTGAAGCTAGGTCCCTGGCACTGCGAGGTAGCAGTGGTGACCACTGTGCAGCAGTGAACCTATATATTGATTGTATCTGATCCATGGCTGACTCTTTTGTGGATGATGCTAAGTTAGGTGTTAAGTCTATTCTAGACTCCTGCACCATTTTGTGTGCTCAACTGCATTCACTGAGTGTTATTTTGACTTTTAGCAATAGTGTCCTTTAATAGAAAGGAAGGTGGAAAAATAGTACAATGGGTGACTAATCCAACACCACTTGGTTTATGCCACAACCAAAGGTTAAAAGATTTTGTCTTCATGAACACTATTGTCTGGATAAGTAAACTTGTCTCTACACACACCAAGATAATGCCCTGTTCTTTACAGAACTTGTCCTCATCTCTCTCTGCCTGCTTGTAGGCAAGATATTTGCTGTCGTTATACATCACACTGCTCTGTCGCTTTTTATGACTGTGGGGCTTGTACTGTCCCAGGCTAGTTGCAGGTATCTAGCCATTATGACTATGCTTTAGTGTATCTCACTTCACTGGTCTCCACCTTCTGAGTCATTGTCTAAGTAACTTGCTCAGATTTTCCTCTTCTATTGTTCCCATTTATTGTGCACTTTGAAGATGTGACAACCCCACCAGCCAAAGCTGATGAGCTCCTTGCTTCATTTTGCATGACTGCTAAGTTGAGATCCTTGGGTGTGGTTGTTGGTGTGTACAACCAGTTACTTAAAAGTTGAAGAGTTGAGATGTCAATTTCCCTTACCCACATCCTTGTGTGTGCGCAGCTTGGCAAGGGACCAAAGGTACTGGCCCCCTCAAACATTTATATACCCACTGTCTCTGGGACATAGTTATTTGTGTGCTTGTGATTAGAAGTTGTGGGCTTATCAATTTGTATGCTCATGATTGGGAATGGGAAGAAAGTAGTATTATCGTTGGTTTGGAAGCTGGCTGAGTGCCATTAATGCTTTCCTTTTATTTTGCTATTTTCTCTGTGACCACCAGCTGGCAACGGCTGTTTAAAACATAGAACACTACAGCACAAACAGGCCCTTTGGCCCACAAGTTGTACCAATCATATCCATACCTACCGGGTCATAGAACTATCTGTAACTTCCAATCCCATTAAATCCCATGTACTCATCCAGAAGTCTTTTAACACATATTAAAAACAGTTGTGTCTGAGGTATTGTTAAATTGTACTGTCCTGGGCTGGAGTAGACTTTCTGACTAATTGGTTACAAATGATTGTGTCTGTTTACTATCTGCAGCATGAACATGAAGAGATTGTGAACAAGTTTACAAAGGTTGCAAATCATACCTTTTGCCAATTATCCTATTTTCACTGAAACTTTGTGCACCTTTGCTATGTCACTGCCAATGATCCCAGAATCGTATAGCCATGTCCTGGCTGAGCTGGACTGTCTGGATCCTCTGTTATCTGCTCTCCGGTTAGATTCAAGCAGACTCAAGGTGAGTGAGAGGAGGACACAATCAACACAACTGCCATTAAATGAAAGGGCTGGTGTTTTATATTTTTATGAGATGGAAATGTGATGATTATGTTGATCCAATGTTGATCAGATTGTTGAATAATGCAGTAGTCTGCTTTTTGTATTGTGACAATTCTGGATTTAGTCATAAGTGACTATCAGGAAACAGTGGAAATTATGGAGATTCCCTTAGAGATGATCAGTGGCAGCATTTCAGTCAACTCCACAGGTACAATAGTTTGCAGCTGCCTTTTCTTTATGTCCTATACTCTGGGTCTGTAAAATAACTCACCTGCATTGGCATCAAAGTAACACCACGCTCCCTTGTAGGTAAAGATGAACCTGTACCCTTTCGTTGCAGTAAAAGGGTGGGATGCTGAATTGAAGACACACTAATCTGCCACTGGTGCTCTTGCGGCCACCTCAGATAGATGAAGGTTTGGAGTGTACCATGTTCCTGTTGATAAAAATTGTGACATGGGGAGGAGAGAAAATGGGTCACATTTCTAATTGATAAGATGTGACAATTCATAAGGATCTATACTGGAACACGAGTCTTTCACCATTCATATTGTAAAGATTTATGTTCGTTATGGCTTTAAAGTTTATATATCCATAATTGCAAGTGGCTCTTGTGTTAGACGATGCAATAAATTGTGTGAATGGGAGTGGCAAGATGTGATGGAGTATGGACAAGTGACCAGCTGAAACCGCAGATGTTTGGAAGTTTGAGGTTATTCATTTTCAATTTGAAAAAGATGATTAAAATACTAATGGGAGAACTGAGAGACAACAGGATTTAGGATCCTGTGTGTACGGCTTACTAAAAGCTAGTGCAGAGGTATAAATAATAATCAAAAAGGCAAATAAAATGTGTCTCTTTATCTCAATGTCGCTTGCTTGCAATGTAGTTGCCATGATGCTTCAGTTGTACAGAGCCCTGGTCAAATTCCATACAAAATAGGAGCAGAGTTAAACTATTTGGCTCTTCAAGCCTGCTCTGCTATTCAATTAGATCATGGCTGAGCAGTTTCTCTTGCCTTTCAAGAATCTTAAGTTATCACGGGTAGACAGAAATGTGGAACTTGAAATCTATCATTGTCTGAAAAATATTCAATGACCATGTCTCCCCTACCTTCTAAAGCAGAGTTTGAAAGCTACATAACCCTCCAAGAAAATGAACTTCTCATCTCTGTCCTATAAGGGCAACTTTTATTTTAAAGCAGTTGCTCTTAATTCTCCTCACCCACAAGTGGAAACATTCTTTTCACGTATACCTCGACAAGACTATCCAGAAACTTTTATACTTCAATCAAGTCACCCCCCACCCCACCACTCTTCCATACCTTCATTCAATTGGAAACAAGCCCATTGTTCAATCTATATATATCAATCTAGTAAACTGTCTTGAATGTATTTATATCCTTCCTCAAATCAGGACACCAAAGCTGTGCACTTTTTGAAATGTGGTATAATGAAGCATCCTTACTTTTATGTTCAATTCCTCTTGTGATAAAGGATAACATTCCATTAGCTGCCTTGATTATGTGCTCAACCTGCATACTAACATTTTGTGACTCATGTAGTAGAATATCTAGATCCCTCTGCATCTCTGAATTCTGCAGTCATTCTCTGATTAAGTAATTTTTCAATTGTCCTGCCAAAATAAACAGCTTCATATTTTCCCACATATACTCCATCTGCCCCAGAACACACCCCTGTAGGACTCCACTTGTCACATCCTGCCAATTAGATCAAGAGCCATTTCTGCATTTGTTTTCTGCCAGCCAATCTTTTATCCATGCTAATATGTTATTCCTCACGTCATAAGTATTTATTTTCCACAATAACCTTTGATGTAGTACATTATCAAGTGCCTTCTGGCAATCCAAGTACAGTACATCTTCAGGCTGCCCTTTATCTACAGGACATATTACTCCTTCAGTGATCTCTGATAAATTGGTTAAACATGATTTCCCTTTGACAAAACCATGCTGACTCTTCCCAAATATCTTCTAAACACCCAGCTATAACTTCTTTGGTCAATTCTAGAATCTTCCCCATGACAAACATCAAGTAACTGGCCTGTAGTTTCCTGTTTTCTGTCTTGCTCCCTTCTTGAATAAAGGAGTTATGTTTGCCACTTTCCAGAATCTAGGGAATTTTGGAAAATTAACACGAACACATCTGTTGCCATATTAGCCACTTCTTTAAAATCTGAGATAAAGCCCATCAGGACCTGAAAACTTGGCAGTTTCATTAGTTTGCTCAGTACCACTTCCCTAATGATTGTAGTTTACCAAAGTCTTCTCTTCCTTCCACCTTCTGATGTACATCTTTTACTGGAATTTTTGTATCATTTGACATGATACAAAATAAATGTATCATTTGTAACATCTTGAGAAACAAAATGTTTGTTCATTTCATCGACCACTTCCTTATTATAAAGAACAAAGAACAACACAGCACAGGAAACAGGCCCTTTAGCCCCACAAGCCCATGCTGCCATTTTAACTTTCAGTGAGTGCCCTGTTCTACCTATGACCTTTGTCTACACCTATTGGGCTCCACAATAAAGGTATGCAAATTTAGAGAATTATAACCAGATTGAGGGGTGCCTAATTTGGGGACAATTTGTTAATACCAATTAACTACTAACTTCCCATTCTTGCATTCTAGAGAATCCACGGTCATTTTGCTTACTCTTTCCCTTTTTAAATACTTAGAAACTCTTGTAATCTGTTTTTATGATTCTAGCTTCCTTACACACTTTAATTTCTTTCTCCTAATTAACCTTTTAGTCATTCTCTGTTGTTCTTTATATTCTGTCCAATCATTTGACATGCCAATAATCATGGTTTTTGCTTAAGTTTGATGCTTTCCCTAATTTCTCTAGTTAACTGCGGATGATGGGACATTACCTTAGAATTTTTTGTTATAGAAGAATATACATATTCTGGGTATTCTGAAATGTCACCCCTGCTTCACTATTGACTTATCCCGTATGCTAGTATCCCAGTTCACTTCAGCCAGCTCAACCTTTATGCCTACATAGTTGCCCTCATTTAAGTTTAAAATACTAGTCTTAGATTCACAGTTCTCTCTTTCAATCCAGGTATAAAATTCAGTCATATTGTGGTGCCTTTATTCTGAGGTCATTAATTAAATCTGTTGCAGTACACAATAAAAATTCCAATATGAAATGCTCTCTGGCTGATTTCAGAACATGCTGCTCTAAGAAACTATCTCAAAAGCATTCTATAAACTCCTCATCCAGATTACAGCTGCCACCTAGTCTTTCCAATTTATGTGTAGATTAAAGTCACCCATGACTATTGCCTTCCCTTTACCACAAACATCCCATGTAATTCCTTGTATACTTCACCCTATATTGTTGTTATTGTTACTGGGTCTCTCACAAGTCACATTTCCCCAACTATTCTGTCTTGAACATTGCATTCAGTTTGGGCATGAGCATCAGGAAGGATACATTATGCAGTGTATTTCGTGGCTGTTACCAGACTTTAAAAAAAAAGGCTTAGACCGTGTAAATTTTGTTTTATTTCCTTAAATTTGGAAGTTGCCCTAATTAGAATATTAAAAAAATCAAAAGGATTACTATTGAAGCCATTTGCTTTAAAGGGAGAATTCACAGCAGAAGAACATAATTCTAAACTTAAAACAGAGCAAAACTATTTTAATATTTCAGGAAGCTTTTTTCACACCTAAACGGATGGAAACTGGTCACAAACAGGATCAGTTTCAGGGAGGAAGCGCAGTGAGATTCTAATAGAGATTCAGTTGAAAAGTGGAAAGATGACTTTGACATGTTGTTGAAATGTTAAAATATTACTTTGAAGTATTCTGTCTTTTCTCAGTGTACATGTTTGTCTGTGTCTCGGAAGTGGCTGGCTCTGGGCAGCTCAGCTGGTGGACTCCATCTCATTCAGAAAGAAGGCTGGAAACAGAGATTCATGTTAACACACAAGGTAAGGACTGCAAAAGATTGAAAATATAAAGTCTGTTGCACAGGCTTGTTTCCTTAGAGTGCTCTGCATCGTGTAAGTAACACATCAATGAAATGCAAAAATGATTAAATGTTTGTGAATAATCTTGTCGAATACATTTTAACACAGTGTAGGACAAACAGGTACAGTAATACACTGAAATATCTGACAGGTACAGTAATACACTGAAATATCTCTTGATTTGGTAACACTTGCGTTGTCTTTACCTCTTTGCTTATTTATTAAATGACAGATCACACAACACAAGGTTATAGGCCAACAGTTTATTTGAAATCACAAGCTTTTGGAGCTGCGTAACTGAGCAGCAACATCTTAGTTCTTTTTCTCAATTTTCACTGCGTTTGCTTGTTTTAAGGCCAGCTGCTAAAATTGATCGCTTAAAGAAGGAAACCATATCAATTAGTCTGCTTGCTCTTTAGAACATAGAACATTACAGCACAGAACAGGCCCTTCGGCCTTCTTTGTCACTGAGATGACCTCTGTTCGAAAATGTTTTCTTGTAGATATAGGAAAACTTTAAAAAACTGTAATGATTTCCATGGTTAAAAAACTGCCAGTGCTTATTGCCTTGGCTCAGACATAGAATGGTTACAGTTGAAATATGTGACCTTACTGTACCCCAGCTAGTGCCCACCAGGTTGTGCTCTCCTTTAAATGGAGAAACCCAAGGGTTCAAACTCCTCTGAGGTTCTGAGTAGGTAATCATGGTTGATACCTTCAGTGCAGCACCAAGACAATTCTGTGTATTTTTGATGAGCTCTTAATATCCGAGCAAACCTGATGGGTGTCAAACATTGGCGTTATTCAAAGTGAGAATTGGTGTCCTGGTCAACATTCTTTCTTCAAATAACTAGTGACTTTTAATTTGATTATTACTTGGGGGATCTTGTTGTGAGAGAACGTACATCGAATTTACCTGCAAAACAGCGGTAACTCCACATTTTGAGTACTGCATACGATTCTGATCACACTGCTACAGGAAGAATGTTATTAAACCTGAGAAGGTACAAAAAAGACTTACAAGGATGTTATCGGGACTGGAAGGTTTGAGTTATAAAAGGAAAGGCTTGAAAGACTGGGGACTCTTTTTCCCTGGAGCTTAGGAGGTTATAAAATCATGAAGGTCATAGTTAAGGTGAATAGATGTGGCCTTTTTCCAGAATAAAAGCATATAGAACTAGACGGCATAGGATTAAGATAAGAGGAGAAAGATTTAAAAGGGACCAGAGAGGCAACTTTTTCACACAGAGGATGGTGCTTATATGGAATGAGCTGCCAGAAGGTGGTGGTCGGTACAATTACTTTTAAAAGACATTTGGGCAGGTACATGTGTGCGAAGAGTTTAGAGGAATATGGGCCAAATGCAGGCAAATGGGATGAGTTCAGTTCAGGAAATCTGGTTGGCATGGATGAGTTGGGCCAGAGAATCTGTTTCCGTGCTGTATATCTCCATGACTTCAATTGCTCAAAGTAGTTAATTTGAACATTGAAGGGTTAATAAGGTGCTATACAAACACAAGGTCATTCTTTGGAACAACAGAAGAAATGTGGCAAGTAAAAAAAAAAAAAATTACATCTGACTGTTTGTAAAATTAGACATTTCAACTCCACCATTCCAATGTCTTGACCTGAACAAAAGATTGGTTCTTTAGCAAAAAGGCACTTTGTACCAAATGTTGAATTTATGTTGATGTTAGCTGCTGCTGTGTTCCCTTCCTCCTCTTCCACTGCCTGAAACAACATTTTTACTCTGCTTATTGGAAAGCTGCATGAGAGTCGGGAAGGAAAACAAACAATATAAATGCTTAAGGGAAGGTGGCGGCTTTGAAGAAACTCTACATTGGCATCTGAGTAATTTAGATGAATAATAAACTTTTTGTCCTTCAGGAAGGAGCTCTCACTCACGTTGCTTGCTGTCAGCATGACGAGGACTATGTTGCTGTAGCAACTAGGTTAGTATACTCAATTCTGGATCCTTTGTGTACTCTGTAGCAGCCTCCATTACTTCATAACTACTTTATTTTCTTTAATTTTTCAATCTAGAATCTAATCTAGAAATAACAGCTGTGTCTACCCTGTCAATCCCCTTAATCTTGAATATTTCAATGAGATCAATTCTCATTCTTTTCAATCTGGAAAATATAGACTCAATTTACTCACACTCGTCGTAGGATAACTCTCATCGCAGGGATGATAAACAAAGGTAATTTTCTTACCAGTGTTTATTCTTACCTCTCTCTCATCAAATACTAAAGCTATCTAGTCTGGTTAATTATTTTGAAAGCTTCCAGTCACACGTACACATTTAACAAAAAATGATTGATAAATTCCTTCAGAGCAATGATTGGAACCCAGTCAATGTAAGTCTGTTTAAAGATGCCTATCAAACATATGAACAAATCTCAAATTGTTTGGATTTGAATTTAATGGCTTAACTCTTCTCTCTTAGGTTATTTGAATGGAAATTTGAATAGTTACTTGAAGAGATAGCCAAGAAGGTAGATGAGGGCAGTGCTGTTGAACTTATTTATGTGGACTTTAGCAAGGCCTTTAGTAAGGTACCACATGGTAGGTTGTTGCATAAGGTTAAATGTCATGGGATGCAATGAATACCAAATGGATACAAAATTAGCTTCTTGACAGAAACCAGAGGATGGTTGTAGAGGCTTGTTTGTAAAACAGGAGGCCTGTGAGTAGCAGTGTGCCTCAGGGATCAGTGCTGGGTCCACTGTTATTTGTCATTTTCTTAATAATTTGAATGAAAATATAGGATGAATTGTTAGTAAGTTTGCAGATGACACTAAGATTGGTGGCATAGTGGACAGTGAAGATAGTTATCTCCAATTCAACGAGATCTTGATCAATTCAACCAATGGGCTGATAAATGGCAGATGAAGTTTAATTTAGACAATGCGAGGTGATGCACTTTGGTAGATTGAACCAGGGCAGGACTTGCTCAGTTAATGGTAGGACATTGGGGAGGGTTACAGAACAAAGAGATCTAGAAATACAGGTTCCTAGCTTCTTGAAAGTGGAGTCGCAAGTGGACAGACTGGTGAAGAAGACATTTTGGCATGTTTGGTTTCACTGGTCAGAATATTGAATTCAAGAGTTGGAATGTCTTGTTGACGTTATACACACTTGGAATATTGTGTGCAATTCTGGTCACCCTATTATTATTATTAAAGAGAGGATATTATTAAACTAGAAAGAATGCAGAAGAGATTTACGTGGATGTTACCGGGACATGATGGTTTGAGTTATAAAGAGAAGCTGAATAAACTGGGACTTTTTTCCTCTGGAATGTAGGAGGCTGAGAGGTGATTTTATAGAGGTCTATAAAATAACGAGGGACACAGATCAGGTTGATAGTCAATATCTTTTCCAAAAGTTAGGTGAGTCCAGAATTAGAGGTGATAGGTTTAAGATGAGAAAGATACAGAAGTGTCCAGAAAGGCAATTTCTTCATACACAGGGTAGTGGGTGTCTCGAACAAACTACCAGAGGCAATAGTAGAGGCGGGTACATTTTTTACTTTTTAAAAGCATTTAGATAGTTACATGGATATGATGGGTATAAAGGGATAGGAGCCAAATGCAGGCAATTGAGATTAGCTTAAGGGTTTTCTTAAAAAAAAAGGGTGGCATGGACAATTTAGGCCTGCAAAATCAATCCTCTTAAAATACACATCCAGTTGCCTTTTGAAAGTTCCTATGGTATCTGATTCATCACTGTTTTGAGCGGTTCCTTCAAGACACAAGCAAGCTTCTGTGGAGCAAAACACTCTCCTCCTTCCCCTCAAGAACTTATATCAATTATTTTAAATCTATGACCTCTCAGGAAACGGATTGTTCTTACTTGCACTACCAAAATCCCTTATTTTGAATACCTCTAGCAAATCTTCCCTTAACCTTCTCTGCTCCAGTGAACTTTACCAGCTTCTCTAATCTCTTCGCTTAACTAAAGATGCTCAGCCTTGCTATCACCCAAGTAAACCTCTTCTGTACATTCCTCCTTAAAGCCTGGTGCTCAGAATTATATACTACACACGCTCAGGCCTTACCAGCGATTTGTTAATGTTGAGCATGATTATCTTGCTTTTTGTATTCAGTGTCCTTATTTACAGAGCCAAGTATCCCATATGCTTTCTTAACTGCCTTATTAACTTGCTGTGTCACCTTCAAGCATTTGTGAGCATGAAGGTGACTGCTCTTGAACATCTCTCAAAGTTGTACCATTTATATAATGCTGCCTATTTTGATTATTCTCCTATAGTCCATCATTTCACACTTAATATGCATTAAAGTGTATCTGAGCATTTTCCCTGTCTTGGTCGTCTTCAGTCTGCTGCTGTTTACTATATTGCCAAGTTTGCTATTATCTGCAAACTTTGAAACTTTGCTCCCTGTTCCCAAGTTACAACAAAAAAAATCAATCAGTGGCCTTAAAATGAAACCAATGGGGACCCCACTATATATTTCTCTGCAGTCAGAAAAATATCTTCACTACTCTTTCCCTTATCCCTTAACTTGTACCCAAATTACTATGCTCCCTTTAATATCATGCACTTCTATTTAGTAAACAAACTGATTATGTGAAACTTTGCAATTTTTTTTTGACAATTGTAATGTACATTTACTGTATTATCTCTATCAACTCTGTTCCTTCTTCAAAGGACATCATCAAGTTGGTCAGATCAATTTGTTTTTAACAAATCTTTGCCTGCTGTACCTTATTAATCCATGCTTCTCCAAGTGAGAGTTAATTTTGTCTGTGGCTCTAGTAGTTTACCTACTAGATCGTTAGATTGACCTGTAGTTACTAGGTTCACCCCTCCTCTCTCTTTGAATTGTGGAGTAATAGTTGCAGTTCTCTGGCACAGTCTCCAGATCCAAAGTAGATTGTTGTTTTGACGTTTATTCTTGTCACAAGTAGGCTTACACAAATGCTTTAATGAAGTTACTGTGAAAATCTCCTAGTCGCTACACTTTGGTAACTGAAGGAGAATTTAGCATGGCTACTGCACCTAACCAACAACATTTTAAAACTGTGGGAGAAAATCTTTGCATTCATGTGGAGAATGTACAGATTCTGCACAGTGACCCAAACCAGGAATTGAACCCGGGACCTTGGTGCTGTGAGGCAACAGTGCTAACCACTGTCGTCAAAACCTGCTGTTTAAACTTTAACAAATCCATAGCAGATTATATCAAAGTTGAAACAAATGAAAATTATGCTGGGATATGATTTGAATGAAGTTTGAGTTTTAACCTTAATGCACCATGACCGAATTAAAGAAGACCCTATCCTGATACACTTTGGATAAAAATGTGTCATTTTTGTTGAAGAATCATAACGAGCAGGAAGAAGCCATTCAGCCCATCATGCCTGATCTGGCTCTTTGATCAAACTATACAATTGGTCCCACTCTATTGCTTTTTACCTTGTAACTCTTGCCCCATAGACACAGTGCATATATATGATATCTTCATTTACTGGATAACATAAATATGGTGTATAATGTGTATTGAATAATCACACTATGGAATTTGACTTGGCATGTACCTTTCAAACATGGTGTTTTAATTAAGGAGGGCCCAATGTTAAACAGGCACAAGGATGATGAGTTTGCAAAATCATAGATTTATTGAATTATATCTGGTAATAGAATTTGACATTTCAAGTCAGTGCAAATTGTAAAATGACTTCATGTAGCTGGATGATGTGCTCATCATTGGGTATGTAACAGATGACGTGCTTATGAGACTTGTATAAAAAGGCAGAGAAAATGCATGTGTTGAATGATGTGTGCTGCAGCGTGAGTGTGATAGAGAGAAAATCTTTGCCATAAATATGAACGTTGCTGGAGAGAGACAGCATGGAATGCATGTTGTGACTGATGCATGCTGCTGAGAGAAATATTCTGCCTACTGGAAAATGTCCACAAGCAAGAGAAAAGTTGGTCTCCGTTAAAATAAACCCCTTGGCTGACCAAGTCCTCATTATTTTATTGGTTTGTTTCCTTGTTCAGCCAGGGACATGTGATTGTGTGGGAGCTGCATCAGGAGCGCCGTGGGAAACCTGAGCGTATTTATGTGTCATCAGAACACAAAGGCAGACAGGTCATGGCTCTCTGCTGGGATACTGCTGCTCTCCGTGTTTTTGTGGGAGACAATCTGGGAAAAGTTTCTAGTCTGAAGGTTAATTCCTCCAAACAGGGAAAGGTCAGTGTTTTTCCTTTGTGATGTACTCTTATGTACGTACATAATGTTGAAATGGAGTGGGATGAACAAACTTATTTGGATGTTATCTTTACCCAAAATGCACAGCCTAACATTATTGCTTATATTTCTGGAAAACTCAGTGTTGACTCTTGGTAAATAGATGATGTAACTGAGCAACATGGACCATCAGGCATAAAGCTAACATTTAGTGTGTTCTGCGCATTTAACTAGTACATCAACAATAGTGGTCCGATTGACCTGAAAGCCTGAGATGGCTTCTGGACTGTTATTAACTCCTGCTGAAAAGTATGTGTTTATGGATGTACATGATGGAAGATGAGATTAAGTTATGTGACATTTCCAGTTTGAAGAACCTTAGGGACATGCTTTCGAGGCTTACTGAACTCAAAACCATTTGAGTAAGGTTTTGGAGGGTACAGTGCCTGCCTGTCACATAGTGTCCTACAAGGAGTTGATGCATTCAAGAGAAGAAGGGGGAAAAACTGGTCGATGTAAACTGCCAACAGTTGGGCATTAATATGCTGGAGCTCTAAACTGATTCAGAAAGCGGATGAGAACCTGTATTGTAGCTCCAGTGTACAGGAGGATGAGAATAGGGAGGTAATGGATAAGGTTTCTAGGTCGCAGCAGTGTATTGGCAGGGGGGAGGATAGTTTGGAGTGTATATAGTTTAATGCGAGGAACATACGCAATAAGGTTGATGAACTTGCAGCCTGAATTGGTACCTGGGACTTTGGTGTTGTGGCCATTTCAGACACATGGATAGAGCAGGGACAGGAACGGTTGTTGCAGGTTCAGATGTTTCGGTCAGAGCAGAGAACATGGTAGAAGAGGGGGACGCATGGCATTGTTAGTCAAGGACTATATTACTGTGGCAGAAAGGATGTTTGATGTGGACCTGTCTATTGAGATAATATGGGCTGAGATTAGAAACAGGAGAGGAAAGGCCACCCTGCTGGGAGTTTTTTATAGGCCTCCAAAAAGTTCCAGAGATGTAAAGGAAAGGATGATCCTGGATAGGAGCGAAAGTCATGATGTAGAGATGCTGGCATTGGACTGGGGTAAACGTATTAGGAAGTCTGACAACATCAGGTTTAAGTCCAACTGATTTACTTGATAGTAAACTCTCAAGCTTTCGAGGTGTTTTGACCCCTTCATCAGGTGAATGAGGTGTTCTGGTCTCTCGTCTCTGGCTGTTTGAGACCAGAACACCTCATTCACCTGATGAAGGGGTCAAAACACCTCGAAAGCTTGAGTTTACAATCAAATAAATCGGTTGGATTAAACCTGGTGTTGTCAGACTTCCTACTAGGAGCGAAAGTAACAGGATAGTTGTTATGGGGACTTTAACTTTACAAATATCGATTGGAAAAGCTGTAGTTCAAGCACATTAGAGGGGTCAGTTTTTGTCCAATGTGTGCAAGAAGGTTTCCTGACACAGTATGTAGATAGGCCAACAAGAGGTGAGGCTACATTGGATTGGGTACTGGGTAATAAACCAGACCAGGTGTTAGACTTGGAGGTAGGTGAGCAATTTGGTGATAGTGACCATAATTCAGTTACGTTTACCTTAGTGATGGAAAGGGATGGGTATATAAGGAAGTGCAGAAGTTATAGCTGGGGGAAAGGTAATTATGAGGCTATTAGGTAAAATTTAGGATACATAGGTTGGAATAGGAAACTGCAGGGGCTGGGAACAACTGAAATGTGGAGCTTATTCAAGGAGCAGCTACTTCGAGTCCTTGATAAATATGAACCTGTCAGGAAGGGAGGAACTGATCTAGCGAGGGAACTGTGGTGTACTAAGGAAGTTGAATCTCTGGTGAAGAGGAAGGAGGCGGCTTATGTAAAGATGAGACGTGAAGGGTCAGGGCACTGGAGAGTTACAAATTAGCTGGGAAGGAGCTAAAGAGAGAGTTAAGAAGAGCTAGAAGAGGACATGAGATACTCTGGCAGATAGAATCAAGGAGAACCCTAAAACTTTCTATAGGCATGTCATGAACAAAAGATTGGTTAGGGCAAGATTAGGGCCAGTCAGAGACAGTAGTGGGAAGTTGTGCGTGGAGCCTGAAGAGATAGGAGAGGCACGAAATGAACATTTTTCATCAGTATTTACACAGGAAAAGGTCGAGGAGAATACTGAGATACAGGCTTTTAGACTAGACGTGATTAAGGTACATAAGGAGGAGGTGTTAGCAATTCTTGAGAGTATGAAAATAGATATGTCCCGTGGGCCGGATGGGATTTACCCTAGGATTATCTGGGAGGCTAGGGAAGAGATTGCAGAGCTTTGAGCTTCATGTCATCATTGGCTACAGGTATAGTGCTGGAAGACTGGAGAATAGCAAATGTTGTCCCCTTCTTCAAGAAGGGGAGTAGGGACCATCCTGAGAATTATAGACCGGTGAGCCTGCCTTCTGTTGTGGGCAAAGTGTTGGAAAGAATTATAAGAGATAGGATTTATAATCATCTAGAGAGAAATAAATTGATTAGGGATAATCAACACGGTTTTGTGAAAGGTAGGTCGTGCCTCACAAACCTTAGAGTTTTTTGGAAAGGTGACCAAAGAGGTGGATAAGGGTAAGGCAGTTGATGTGGTGTATATGGATTTATGCGTTTGATAACGTTCCCCATGATAGGCTACTGCAGAAAATGCAGATGCATGGGACTGAGGGTGATTTAGCAGTTTGGATCAGGAATTGGCTAGCTGATAGAAGACAGAGGGTGGTGGTTGATGGGAAATATTCAACCTGGAGTTCAGTTACAAGTAATGTACCTCGGGGATTTGTTTTGGGGCCACTGCTGTTTGTCATTTTTATAAATGACCTAGATGAGGGTGTAGAAGGATGGGTTAGTAAATTTGCTGACGACACCAAAGTCGGAGGAGTTGTAAACAGTGAGGATAGATTTTACAGTTTGCAGAAGGTCATAAATAAGCTGCGGAGCTGGGCTGAGAGGTAGCAAATGGAGTTTAATGCGGAAAAGTGTGAGGTGATTCACTTTGGTAAGAGTAATGAGTACAGAATATAAGGCTAATGAAAGGACTTTCGGTAGTGTTGACGAGCAGAGAGATCTCAGTGTACGTGTGCGTAGATCCCTGAAAGTTGGCACCCAGGTTGATAAGATTGTTAAGAAGGCATATACAGTGTGTGAGCTTTTATTGGTAGAGGGATTGAATTTCAGAGCCGTGAAGTCATGTTGCAACTGTACAAAATTCTAGTGCAGCCACACTTGGAATATTGCGTACAGTTCTGGTTGCTGCATTATAAGAAAGATGTGGATGCATTGGAAAAGGTACAGAAGAGATTTACCAGGATGTTGCCTGGTATGGTGGGAAGGTCTTATGAGGAAAGACTGAGGGATTTGAGGTTATTTTCATTACAGAGAAGGTGGTTAAGAGGTGACCTAATTGTGGTATACGAGATGATCAGAGGGTTAGATAGGATGGACAGTGAGAGCCTTTTTCCTCAGGTGGTGATAGCTAACACGAGGGCTTTAAATTGAGAGGTGGTAATTAAAGGACGGATATCAGAGGTAGGCTCTTTACTCAGAGGGTAGTAGGGGCGTAGAATGCCTTGCCTGCAGCAGTTGTGGACTCGCCAACTTTAAGGATGTTCAAATGGGCAGTGGATAGGCATATGGATAACATTGGAATAGTTTAGATTAGAGGGTCGTTAATTGGTTCTACTGGTTGGCGCAACATCGAGGGCCAAAGAGCCTATATTGTGCTGTAATGTTCTATGTTCTTAGTGTAGCCGTGCAGATAATAGGGTGAGATTATTTCGGTTGAGCTTTATTCTGGATTAGCATGATTGGGTTTAGGTTGGACTGTGCCATGTGTGGGATAGAGATTGGTACAAAAGGATCCATAGTTTTCCAATTAATAGATAAATGTGCAGATGGATATATGTGGTGAATTTGGGCATTGACTGTGTGCCAGTGCACTTGGAGGGCATTTGCAAGGATATAATTACATAAAATTATTGGTGGAGTGCAGATTCTTGCTGGTATGATATGTAAACATTGTTGTAATTTCTACTCGTTCCATTCCATTTTTAAATGGCAAAACCTAGATGAAGGGCAAAGACAGAATACAGGATGCTGCAAAGAAATGTAATTAAGAAAACTGTTGATTGAAGCAGTAGTGATTAGGTTATGCCAAGCTTAAGTCTTAAAGTAAGAAGGAACATTTTGAGGGAGGTGAGGAATTTTACAAATACAATATGCCGTGCTCTACAAATTTGTAGAAACAGCACTCCACAACCATGGAGAGAGGCTGGAAGTGAGGAAAGAAAAGGTTATTTGGCCAGGAACTTCCTTTGCCATTTATATTCAGGAAGAGTACTGAGAGTGCAAGATGTGTGTTGCAGAGATTATGCAGAGCTGCTTTATTGACTTGTTTTCTATTCCATCTCAGGCTGCTGCATTTGTGATGTTTCCAGTTCAGGTGATTACAACTGTAGACTCGAGAGTGGTGCAACTTGACTATCTAGACGGAAGGTTGTTGGTCTCGTCTCTCACTCGCTGCTATCTGTGTGACACCGACAGGTATTTGACAATATTCCAACTTCTGCATTGTAATTTTGAGTTGGTGAATTTTGGACGATATCTGCATGTTAGCTCTTGATAAGATTACTGGACGTGACTTCCTAATATCTTTGACATTCACCTCTAACTGATTGGTGTAGTTTTTGCTGCCTTTATCTAGTATATAGCAGGTCTGCTGGCTGCATTTACAGGGAGATGTGTTATTTTACAGAAAGCCAGCTGTTGGGAGCTAAAACTAGTGCCAATCTATACACACTTTTGTAAATATTTATTAACGGAATTGCAAATTATAAGCAAGTATTTCCTAACCCCTAACAACCATACTGTGAAGTCAATATTTAGGACACAAATGAATCCTAGGTTGAAGCTCACCACTTGCTTACAGTTAAACACGGTTAATATATAATTCACAATGAATGAGTTAACTTGCAGATGAGAAACTGTTGCTGCACTTGTTCTTGCCTGCGGGAACAAAGATAACACTGAGAAGAATGGCACAACAATTGACAATGTATTTTAGCATAAGAGCTCTCAGTTTTCTACCATCTGAACATTTTCACCAGTCCTTTCTTTAAACAAAAGTCTTTTTCCAACCTGTACCCCATCACTCAATTTTCTCTCCAGGCAGTCCTGATCTCTGTTTCAATACTGTTTCATGAGTGCCAGCAAGTTGACTGTACTTCGTTGAGATATGAACCTATGTTGGAGGCTGTGTGACTATTCAAGTCTAAGCTTATCCTTACCTGATGATACATAAGTAACTACATTTCTCAGCAAAGTTAGTTGATTAGTATTTCAAAGGCCTACCGATTTTCTATTCCGCACCATTAATCCAGAAGGCGTTCGATAAGATGCCTCACAAAAGGTTGCTACATAAGATAAAAGTATATGGAGTTGGGGGTAAATTGTTAGGATTGAGGATTGGCTATTTAACAGGAAGCAGAAGTTGAAATAAATGAGTGCTTTTCTTGATGGCAATCAGTGACTAGTGGCGTGCCACAGAGATTGTTACTAGGGTCCCAACCATTTACCATAAACATAGACGATTTGGAGGAGGGGACTGACTGTAGGGTAACAAAGTTGGCAGATGACACAAAGATGAGTGGGAAAGCAAATTGCATGGAGGATACAAAATCTACAGAGATTTGGATAGGCTAAGTGAGTGGGCAAGGATCTGGCAGATGGAGTATAACGGTAACTGTGAGATTATCCACTTTGGAAGGAATAATAGTAAAATGGAATATTATTTAAACGGTCAAAAATTACAGCATGCTGTTGTGCAGAGGGACCTGGATTTTCTTGTACATGAATCACAGAAACTCAGTTTGCAGGTGCAGCAAGTGATCAAGAAGGCAAATGGAATGTTGGCTTTTATTGTGAGAGGGATGGAGTATAAAAGCAGGGAGGTCTTGTTGCAATTGTACAAGGTACTTAACTGAGGCCACAGTTAAGAGTACTGTGTACAATTTTGGTCCCCTTATTTAAGAAAGAATATATTAGCTTTGAAGGGGATACAGAAAAGATTCACCAGGTTGATTCCAGAGATGAGGGAGTTAGAACATAGAACATTACAGCACAGAACAGGCCCTTCAGCCTTCGATGTTGCGCCGACCAATATAAAAAGCAATGCCCCTCCAAACTAAACCATTCCCTTCTCTTCCATATACTTATCAACTAACCTCTTAAACGCCACCAAACTTGGCGCATCTACAACTGCTGCAGGCAGGGCATTCCACTCCCGAACCACCCTTTGGGTAAAGAACCTACCTCTGATATCCGTCCTATAACTATCACCCCTTAATTTAAAGCTGTGTCCCCTCGTGCTAGCTTTCTCCATCCTAGGAAAAAGGCTATCACTGTCCACCCTATCTAAACCTCTAATCATCTTATATGTTTCGATTAGGTCCCCTCTTAGCCGCCTCCTTTCTAACGAAAACAACCTCAAATCCCTCAGCCTCTCTTCATAAGACCTGCCCTCCATACCAGGCAACATCCTGGTAAACCTCCTCTGTACCCTCTCCAATGCCTCCACATCTTTCTTATAATGTGGGGACCAGAACTGCACACAATACTCCAAGTGCGGCCGCACTAGAGTTTTGTACAGTTGCAACATGACGTTGCGGCTCCGAAATTCAATCCCCCTACCAATAAAAGCTAAGACTCCATATGCCTTCTTAACAACCTTCTCGACTTGACTGCCTACTTTCAGGGATCTATGCACATACACACCAAGATCCCTCTGTTCATCAAGACTACTAAGAATCCTACCATTAGCCCTATACTCTACACATTTATTACTTCTGCCATAGTGCATTACCTCACACTTTTCCACATTAAACTCCATTTGCCACCTCTCGGCCCAGCTCTGCAACTTGTCCAAGTCCCTCTGCAAACTATAACACCCCTCTTCACTATCTACCACTCCACCGACTTTAGTGTCATCTGCAAATTTACTAATCCATCCTTCAATACCCTCATCCAGATCATTTATAAAAATTACAAACAGTTAGCTTGTGAGGAGAGATTAAGTAAACTGGGCCTGTACTCATTGGAGTTTAGAAGGTTGAGGGGAGATCTTAGAGACATAAGATCATGAAGGGGCTAGACAGGGTAGAAGCAGCGAGGTTATTTCCACTTAGAATGGAAATAAGAACGAGGGGACACAGCCTCAAAATATGGGTGAGTCAATTTAGAACAGAGTTGGGGAGAAACTTCTTCTCCCAGAGGGTAGTGAATCTTTGGAATTCTCTGCCTAATGAAGCAGTAGAGGCTACCTTGTTAAATGTGTTTTAAGTCACAGATAGCTTTTTAACCAATAAGGGAATTAAGGGTTATGGGGAGCAGGTGGGTAAATGGAACTGAACCACTATTAGATCAGCCATGATCTTATTGAATGGCAGAGGCTCGAGGGGCTAGATGGCCTACGCCTGCTCCTATTTCTTATGTTATTAATCCAAAGACACTGAGGCCAATTAGCATTATTAATTAACTCAGATCAGAAATTGAATCCAGAATCTTTCTTGTCTGCAAAAATTCAGTATTAGAGCTATGTGTTTAACCAATGTTTGATGTGGATCGTTGTTCTACAGTGCCAGTTATTTAAGGTGGTTAATTGGAAAGTAAACTGAAGCTATACCTTTATACTTCAGAGTTAAGCTTTTCAGTTTATAAAAATTCTCAAGATATTTTTCATAAACAGTAAAGCTAAAAGGTTTTGAAATGAATTTGGTTATTACCTCACGTTCTGACATTATTAGATGGACATTGGACTGAATTCTTGCGTGGCAAATTCTCTCCGTTTTTCCTGCACAGGGTCACGATCTGGCTCCAACTTTCCTTCCCTGGAGAAACCTGATTTTTGATGCATGACTGGCACTGGCTGCTGGGATGGCTCTACCTTCAAATGTTTTATTGCACACTGCAAATTGAACAAAAAGAAAGCACAAATAAATTTTTGCCAGAGAAAGTAGATGAAAATTTGAATGAGTGATGCTGATGTAAACTGATTAAAAATTGTTGCATAGCGATTGAGGGCTTGTAACTTTATTGGATGGGTGATATATGCAATCATTACATTGTTAATAAAACTGAAGACTTTGGTGTAATCAAATCAACTTTTTCAAATTCTTCTTGGATGGCAGGGAGAAGTTCTGGAAAATTGGGAACAAAGAGCGAGATGGAGAATTTGGAGCCTGTTTTTTACCAGGATCAAAGAATGTTGGATTCTCTCAGCCACTGATATTCTGTGCACGTCCTGGTTCACGTATGTGGGAGGTGAACTTTGAAGGGGAGGTATTGAGCACGCACCAATTCAAACAGTTATTGGGATCACCTCCACTTCCCATCATCACCCTCAGGTATCCAGTTGCATATATTGCAGTGTCTCCTTCATTTAATATCATTGCTAATGAGAAAATAATAAAGTGAAAAAAGATCATCAAATCCATCCCTCTAATGTTCTAGCCAGTAGCCAGGCTTCCAGCTGCGTTTTGAATGGTCTCTGAAATCGCTGTCTCTACTATTCTGATTATTTTACACATTTCTCCTGTACTGTTTTCTGTGCCCCTTGTTATGACTTATCAAAAAAGTGTGTGTCTCATTTATTCACTGTCATTACTGAAATTCCTGATGTTCTCATGGACACAGTCTCTTTTGTCTTAATTGTCTGTCATTTGTTTCCATTATTCCCAACAGGATCAGCTGTAGACCTTTTTAGATCATGGCTAATCAGTACTTCATGTCCATTTACCCATCTTTCTTCCTTATCTCTCAATGCCTAATAAAAGAAATCTGTTGATCTCAGTCTTGAGAATTTCATTTGACTTGATCCACAGCCCTTTGGGGGTGATTGTTTCCTGAAAATCATTGTCTAATTTGCAGATTGTGTCATCTTGTTCTGGATTTCCCCACCAGAAGAAATAGGCTATTTATTTTTTGCTGGACCAAAACCCTTAATCTCAACTCAAGGGGGGGGATATGAGCAAAGTTTATACAACTTGTCATTTAATCCTTTTGTTTGTGGTATGATTATGATGAATTTGCATAGTATCCCTTTCTAGTACAATACAACTTTCCTCTGATTTGGTACCTAAAATTAAATGCTGAACTCTAAATGGAGTCTGATATGACTCTGAACAACAGAAGCATTACTCCCTCATTTTTGAATTCCAGTTCCCTTTATAAACAGGCAAGCAAGCTTTCCATTGTCCATTTTGGTTCTTTTAGTGTCTGATGCTCTAGCTTATAGTGACGTGTGTACTTGGGTATCTTTGCTCCTCCAGAGTTCGTGGTCTTTTCCCTGATAAGAAACTATTTCAATATCTGCCATTGTTTTGCCAGTTAAGTTGGCATGTCTGTGCTTTCAATTGACCTCTGAACCTTTTATCAGTAAGCTTAGATATACAACTCTCTTTTCCTTCATCTGAATCATTAACGTATGTGGCGAAAAGTTGAGTTCCCAGTATAGATCCAGGCCGAATGGAACTTGTCACATCTTTCCAGAGGAATAGCTCTTTATTTTTACTCCCTGGTGTTTCCTGTCTTCCCACCAGCTACTGACAATTGTCAATTTTGCTAATAATCTTGTGTGGCAGACCCTTTTCTGGAAGTCCATGCAATGTTCTTTGATACTCCCCTGTCTCTCATGCTAGTGATCCCCTTCTGAATAATAGATTAATCAGAAATAGCCATCCTTCACAAATTCAAGTTGACTTTCTTTGATGAAGCCTAGTATGCAGATGATTCAAAAAATAATTGGGAAGGCAAGTGGTGAGGCTGACACAGAATCAACAGGGTTATAGGCTTTTTAATTGGCAAAAACTTGTCAGATGGAATAAATGTAGAATAATTTGAAGTTATGCACTTTGGGAGAAAGGGTAAAGGAGCTGAAAATTATTTAAATTGAGAAAGAGTGCAGAAACATCACAAAGAGCTAGTATGCAATTTCAATAGGTAATTGGGAAGGCAGATGGAATGTTGGCCTTTTATGGGGTGTAAAACTAAGGAAGTCTTGCTAAAACTATACAAGGCACTAGTTAAATCATGCCTGGAATAATATGAACAGTTTTGGTCTCCTTATCTAAAGAAAAATGTAATGGCATTGAAGACACTAGATCCTGGAAGGATTTTCTTATGAAGAGAGATTAAGGGTTGGGCCTCTATTCATTGGACTCAAGAAGAATGATTGGTAATCTCATTGAGACGTATGGGATTCTCAGGTGGCTTGATAGATTAGATGCTGAGAAGTTGTTTCCCTTTGCGGGAGAGTCCAGGACCGAGCAAGAAGTTACTTATTTAAGATAGATGAGGAGGAATTTCTTCTCAGGGTACTGAATCTGTGGAATTCTTTATTGCAGGGCTGTAGAGACTGGATTGTTAAATGTATTCAAGACTGAGATTTTTAATCAGTAAGGGAATCCAGGATTATGGAGACAAGGTGGGAAAGTGATGTTGAGGATTTTCTTAACAGATCATTCATAATATTAAATGATGGAGCAGACCTGATGGGATACATGGCCTACTTCTCTTATGATCTTATGATATTTGCATAATTACTAAGACACTGTGTTTCTGCCTTTGATAGATTCAATTTAACTTCCTCACAATTGGTTTCAAAGTCTCTTTCACTTCTTAAAAAAAATAGTGACATTGGAAATCTTCCAATGCAAAGGCACAGTTCCTGAATCTGGAGAGCTATGTACAATTATAACTAATACATTTGCAATTTCCTCATCTGTTTCTTTTCGCATGTGCTCACTTGTCTCATTGAAGTTCAATTTGTTATTGCTATTCATTTCATGACTACCCATTCTTGTGCTATTATTATTGCACTGCAGTGTTTGCTGGTCCTCTTCGTGTTTTTGTTGCTCTGCATGTTGTATCAATTGGATGTAGAGAAATGTACAGTACTATAAGTTACTACTGCCAAGTTCAAAACCTCACTCAATTCAACTATCTAGCATTGTTTTTAATTCATCAAAGCTAATTGACTCCGTTGCTTCCCTGCATAGCTTGTTACTTATGTTTCAGCCTTGATAAAGTATTTAAATCAAATGTCTGTTCACATTTCCTGTGCTGAGTATAAGTCTGTGCCCACAGTTTATGGAGTTTGTGGTTATGACAAAGAATTACTAGAGTTCAGTTGATTTACACCTCTTAGAATATTGAACATTGTAAACTTTGCTATGGTATCTCCAAGTTTATTTATTCCTTATGTCAACATTCCTAGCTTCTCCCACAGGCTAGGTCCCCAATCCTTGGTATCAATTCAATTGCACATCCTATTTATCCTTTAATGATGCACAGGTTATCTGAAAAAGTGCTGTTTACCAGTTAATTACCCTAGTGATTTATGTTTTATACCTCTGGTCATTTGCTGCAATGGTCTTCATAATGGCATACTACGTTATCTGAGCTGTATTGTAATGTCTAATATAAAGGTTTACAGCATGGAAACAGGTCCTTCAGCCCAACTTGTTCATGCTGTCCTTTTTTTTTTTTAAAACCCTTAAGCTAATCTCAATTGTTTGCATTTGGCCCATATCCCTTTATACCCATCGCACCCATGTATCTATCCAAATGCTTTTTAAAAGATAAAATTGTACCCACCTCTACTACTATCTCTGGCAGCTTGTTCCAGACACTTGCCACCCTGTGTGTGAAAAAATTGCCCCTCTGGACACTTTTTTGTATTTCTCCCCTCTCACCTTAAACTTATGCCCTCTAGTTTTAGACTTCCCTATTTTGGAAAAAGACATAGATAATCTATCTTGTTTATGCCCCTAATTATTTTATAGATCTCTATAAGATCACCCCTCAGCCTTCTACATCTAGAGGAAAAAGTCCCAGTCTTCTCAGCCTCTCCTTTAAAACTCAATTCAAGTTCCGGTAGCATCCTAGTAAATCTTTTTTGCACTCTTTCTAGTTTAATAATATCCTTTCTATAATAAGGTGACCAGAATTGCACACAGTATTCCAAGTGTGGCCTTAACAATGTCTTGTACAACTTCAACAAGGCGTCCCAATTCTGTATTCAGTGTTCTGACTGATGAAATCAAACATACTGAATACCTTTTTCACTACTCTGTCTATCTGTGACTCCACTTTCAAGGAGCTTTGAATAGATCTCAATGTTCTGTATTTCTTCTCAGTGTCCTATCATTAATTTTGGTTGCACCTTTTGCATTGTATACATTGTGGGCCACCAGCCAGCATATTGTGCTTCTGTAAAAAAAAAAACAGCTTAAATTTGATATGTAATAGAGCTGCTTCAATCTATCAAAATACATCCCTTTGTATTTGTCTAAATTAAATTCCATCTGCCATTTGTCAGCCCACTGACTCAATGGTCAAGATCCTGTTGCAATTGGAGATAACCATCTTCACTGTCCACTGTCCCACCAATCTTGATGTCATCTGCAAACTTATTAACCATGCCTCCTATATTCTCATCCAAATTGTTAATATAAATGACAATTAATTGTGGCCTAGCACTGATCCCTGAGTCACACTGCTGGTCACAGGCCTCCAGTTTGAAAAACAACTCTCTACAACCATCCTCTGGCTTCTGTCAAAAAGCCAATTTTGTATCCGTTTAGATATCTCGCCCTGGATCCAATGAGATTTAACTTTATGCAGCAACCTACCTTGCAGTACTTTGTTAAAGGCCTTGCTGAAGTCCATGTAGATAACATCAACTGCACTGCCCTCATCTACCTTCTTGGTTACCCCTTCAAAAAAACTCAATTAAATTTGTGAGACATGATTTCCACTCACAAAGCCATCTAGGTGACTTTATGCACTTGGTTTCCTTGTTTGCTGCTATTTGCTGACCACCCCCACCAGCTCTATTACAGATCAAATTTAAGCTGTTTTTATAGAAGCACAATGTGGGCCACCAGCCAGCACAATGTATACAGTGCAAAAGGTGCAACCCAAAATTAAACTTAACAAGGATTTTACATGTCTTGGTGAATTCCAGCAAATTTATTTTTAGATTCCAGCTGACTGTGTGCAAGAGATAAATGTGGGCAAGTGCAGGTATTAGAATATACAATCATCTTCACACAGTTTTGATTATCTGCAATTTTAACAATGACCCAAAGGCACCTTGATCAGTCTGATGCAGCTCGATGTACTTTGGTCCAATTTCTAATCCACTCCAGAAGCTGTGCTTCTTTCTTTGTGGGTCATTCTCCCACCCACCACAATTCCAGGTACTTATTAAATCTAAATATATAACATGTACCAAGTTCCCTTTGGCTACTAGACCTATCGTTCCATTTATATCATAAAGCTATTTCCACTGAAAGCAATTCATAATATCCAATTCTCTTGGTACTTGATCTGTCCTATTTATACTGTACAACAGATTCAACAGTAACAGACATTGTAAAATGTGCACAGTTGATCCAGTCATGTCAGAGGCTGCTGTAACTGAAACAATCCAAATGCAGCAGATACTTCAGAATGATTGCTCCCAGGACCAGTATTGTTGTCTGAGTTTGCCAGGTTGCATCCAATGACATGTTTACCCTGTAAAAGTTCATGAAGCATTGAATTCGGCTCATGCTGTTGCTGTTCATTTTTATTTATACTTAGGAGTTCATTCATCAAAATGTTAATTTCCTTTCCAGAACTGAGCTACACTCCAACATGACTTCCTGTCCTCCACAATCCATCTCTTTTTCCAGACTCTTGTGTTTGAGGTGAGAAACAGAGAAAATAATACAGCACACACTGCTGAATAATTTTTAGACAACAACGTTAACATTTCTGATTTCTTCCCCTCCCATAGTGAAAATTATGTTTTGAGTTGGACAGACCGAGGGATCTATGTGTTCGTTCCACAGAATGTCCAGGTGTTGCTCTGGAGTGAGCTGAAAGGTGAGATATTGAAGGAACTAGACTTGCATTGTGAGTTTAGAAGCAGTTAACTTGTATTTTGTCTTCGATATAAATTCTTACTGTTCACTTCTTACTCTCCCCAAATCGTTGTCTTCTTGAGACAGTGTTCACTTGGATCCATACCTCTTTCATATAAGAATTCTTGACTTAGTTATTGGTGGCAAATCATTCAACTCTGTACACTACATAGTTGAGTCAGGATGTGTGATTTGGAAAGGAACTTGCAGCCACGTGTTTCTGCTATCCTTGCCCTTCCAGGTGGTAGTGACTTCCAGTTTGGAGGTTGAAGAAGGCTTGGCAGGGTTCTGTTGTGCATGTGTCGAAGGCATGTATTGTTGCAACTGTGCACCGCTGATGAGAGGTGTGCTGATGAAGCAGACTACTTTGTTCTGTGCGGTGTGCTGTGATCTCATTAGGGGCCTTTAATAGAAGAAATCCAAGCACCAAGGAATTAATCAATTGAACTGTGCTACAAGATTTTAACTTTTTAAGCGAGAACAAACTTCTATATCACAGAGAATTAAACAAAGTAAGCATTATTAACAACACCATAGTCTAGAATTATGATTTTTGCTATGAAATCAGTTTTATTTTTTACTACTCCACAATTCCCCTGGTATTCCAACCATTCTTCCAAAGTAAGCTTCTATGATGACCCTTCCGTTAGCTTTGACCTATATGACTGTCCACTTTTTTTTTTACAGACCTCAACTATGGGTGCCTCAACTTCTTGTTTGGGCTGTTGGTAGATATCCAACTGCCTTTCCAAAGCTTTCTAAGATAACTCTGCTGACTGCTTTTTGTCACAAGGCCCTGCAAAGACCACTCTGGATATTTTTTCCATCAGATGCATGCTAGAAGATTTGTTCTAACTGCTCTCCCCTCTCAAAATCCAACTTGAAAGAGAACCTCACCCACTTTCATGCAGTGAATGATGAACTTAGCATTTTCGCTGCTTAAAATGCGGGTCTAACTGACTATTGTCACTTGTGCTCAATCTGGTGACATGCTGTATTCACCAAAGCAAAGTACAACTGTCTCTTTGTTCCTGAACTGGATGACTTGCTTCTGTCTGCAAACACCTAAAGAACAGATAAACAAAAGAACTTCTGACCCATATCCCATCTCCATGACAATATGGCATGATTTGGAATAATTCAAATAGAAATGCAAACAAATTATTTTACCTTCAACATAGCTTAAAATCTGTAGCCATATGAATAATTTCTATTGTTATCAGAGTTTTACGACCCTCTTTCCTAGAATTGCATGCTGTGACTTGATAAGTCAATTGGCCTTAATCTTAAGTGTAATAAATACCAAGTTTCTTTCAATTGCATTTACTTCAGTGTTGTGGAAGGGATAGCAATCAAGTAGGCTGCTTGAGAAAATGAATACAAATATTTAAGTGGTTTCTCTCTGTAAATATAATACTCCTGAAGATGTTCTGTTGTATGAGGCTCAGCAAGCTTACTGTAAGTCCAGACTGTTCAGTCTCTGATTTGTCCTCACTTCTCCCTCTTTTTCAGATGTGCAAAACATAGCTGTTTACAAGAATGAACTGTTCTGTCTCCACACTGATGGCCGGGTAACTCATCTGTGTCTCCTGTCAGGGGAACGGTGTACAGAGCGTCTGCTTCGGCGCGACATGTGGACCCTGGCTGCACAAGTCTGCTGCCTCTTCCAGCACTGCATTACTGCAAGCAGGGTGAGCATTTGCTGCCACTGTCACAATTGAACTCAGACACTTTGGGTTAGCAAGATGCTTGTGATGTTTGCTATTTGAGCTCTTAAAGCAATTTTAAAGAACAATTTTAATAACAAGCTAATGCTGAAATCCTACAGAGACAGTATTCCAACTCTGCACATGGGAGGGGCTTCTCACTCTGCAAATCCTTGGTTTCTTCTGCTCAGTTAGTCTTCATGATCCTTGTTGAACTCATCATCCTTGTTGGTCTCCCTGTAATGCAGTTGCTACGTGAGGATTACAAGGTCATGTACCCCAATTAAGTTTTTAAAGTTTATTTATTAGAATCACAAGTAAGCTTATATTAACACTGCAATGAAGTTACTGTGAAAATCCTCTACTTGCCACGCTTCAGCGTCTGTTCGGGTACACTGAGGGAGAATTTAGTATGGCTGATGCAAGTAGCCAGTGTGTCTTTTGGACAGTAGGAAGAAACTGGAGCAACCAGAGGAAACCGTGCAGAAAATGTGCAGTCTCTGCACAGATAGTGACTCAAGCTGGGAATTGAACCAAGGTCCCTGGAGCAGCAGTGCTAACCACTGTGCCACAGTTAGATGTGGAAACTTGAGGAAGGATGTAATTATATGGGCCACTGTTACACAGGAGCCTCTATATAATGTATGGCAAAAGTGGACAGAGTGTAATGGAATCCTTTGTGAAAAGAACTGTCTAATATATAGTCACTTTTATAGGAGGTGAAAGATATGGTGTACTGTGGTCATTTGATCCTAGGAAGTGAGGGATATGATGTAATGTGGTCACTGTTATATAGGTGGGATTGCTTTCAAGGTTTTTGTTTAATAATACCTAGGGGATGGCAGTGTTTGAAGAATTGACCCATGTAGGAATGGCCTGAAGTACAGTTTTGATTGAGCCATATTGTTTAGGAAACCTGATATTGACAATGGCCCTTATATTGATGCTCCTCTTCACAGACTCGTAAGCTGTTACCTATGGACAGACTGGAGCACCTGAAGTCACAGCTAGATGCTGCCACACAGAGCCATCTTATTGCCCGATTGGAAGAGGTGTTGTTGAAGCTAGAACCCTTTGATTCAGCCTGCAGCAGTCGCAGGAGCAGCTTTTCCTCTCATGTATGTAGTTTGTGATGACTTTTCACCATAACACAATGTTTCAGTATAAAATGTCTGCTGACATTACTGGCTTTCAGCTCAGGGTGAGGGGGGTTTAGTGGTGGTTCTTGGGGGTTAATATGTTTTTGATCTTGAGAATATCCTTAGTTGGTTAACTTTAGCTCTTGAAAATATCTGTTTTCTGAACTGATTTGGTGAGTAAAGTGGCTGTAACTTTCAGCTTGGCAGTGTTATTCATTTGGGTAAAGCAGCATATTAACATGCATCACCTAGGTAAACGTTGTCCAATAAAAATTTCAGTGCTTGCCATACTTGTGCTAATCAGGTTCCATATTCACACGATACAAAATACTTGTACAACTGTTTGAAAATGGGTCTGAGGTTTTAAGCCTTTAGCAATCAAGACCAATAAACTCATTGCCAGAGCCAACATCAAAAAGACTTTGCAATCCAATTGTTTCACAAAGCCAGCTTGCTGTTTACACTCTGAAGGGTGGTGACAATCTGTTAACTGATATGTTCTGTTTCTAACAAAATGTTCCTGTTTACTTCCAAAAAAAACAAACTTTGTTCAAGAATTGACTCTCAATTTTTTCAGAATTATTTTGTTGGAAATGGGGAGGGGAAGCATTGCCCAATGTCCACCTATTAGCTTGTCAGTCGCCTGTCATTTCTGAACACTGTGTGCAGACAATTAATAGACCATTGGTTTGTGGAAAGCCACCAATAATTTCTCCTTTTAAATCAAAAGTGTCTTATTCCTTTCAGTTACTCACTTCAGCTCTAGTAAGATGAAAGCTGACCATTCCTGCTTGCCAAATCTGCACATTCCTACACTCATTGGCAGCCATGCTCTGCTGCTTGCTACTCATGCATTGCAAACCTTTTGTGAAAAAGCCCAACTAACAGCTAAACAAATCCAAATTCTTCAGTTACCATCCTGGGCTACTAGATTTCTCAAATTTTCAGAGAGTTTGATTACTTGTCTTTGGAAGACCTGACCTCCTTTCATAGCAGAGTGGTTTTACAGGTCCAAATGCGGACAACCCCCTGAGATCAGGGAGAGAGAAAATAACAGGTGGCAAACATATTTTCTTGATTCATTCATTTCTTGATTAATTGAGCAAGTATGTTTTCAGCTTCCATGTCACTGCTTCCAAGAAACCTGACAATAGTCTGATTTTAAAAAATTAGAAACAACCTGCTGAAAATATTCAGTAGGTCAGATTTCATTTGGGGTGAGAATAACAGTTAACATTTCATAATGACCTTCCATCAGAACAAATATTGATGAATCTAATTGCAGTCCAACTGAAATGTGATACCTGCCTAACAGCAGCTTGGTCTTGAGTGACACCCATGCTCACACTCACGGTCATAGAGTAATAGAGATATACAGCATAGAAACAAGCCTTTGGCCCAACTTGTCCATTCAATTAGGTTTGCTAAACAGAACTAGTACCATTTGTCTGTATTTGGCCCATAGACCTCAAAACCTTTCCTTTCGACATACCTGTCTAAATATCTTTTAAATGTCATAATTCTACCTGCCTCTATCACCTCCTGGCAGCTCATTCCATATATGCACCACCTTTTGTGTGGAAAAAGTTGACCCTCAAGTCCCTTTTAAATCTTTCCCCTCTCATCTTAAGCCTTCTAGCTTTGGACTCCATTACCCTGGGGAAAGGATCTTGGCTATTCACTTTACATATGCCCTTCACAATTTTATAAATCTCTAAGTTCACTTCTCGTCTTTTTATGTTCCAAGGAAAAAAGCCCCAGCCTCTTATAATTCAAATCTTGGAGTCCTTGCAACATCCTTGTAAATCTTTTTTGCCCCTTTCCAGTTTAGCAACATCCTTCCTTATAGCATGGTGACCCAAACTATATGCAGTATTCCAAATGTGGTCTTACCAATGTATTGTACAGTTGTAACATAATGTCCCAAGTCAATGTCATCTTCACTGCCATGTCCCTGTGATGTCATTTTCAATGAACTATGTATCTGCACCTCTAGTCTCTCTGTTTGATAACACTCACCAGGACCCTACCATCGACTGTGTAAGTTCTGCCCTGCGGTTATCTTACCAAGTAAGAGGCCTGACAACATCAGTTTTAAATCCAATCGATTTATTTGATAGTAAACTCGCAAGTTTTCGGCTTTATACCTTTATCTTACCAAACCACTACTGCAGCACTAGCATAACTGAGGAATGTGTGGCTCTAAAATGCAGAAGAATAATTTGCCATATGTTTGTGGCTGATTTGCATATTGGACAATAATCTAAATTCATTGAGGAGCAGTGACAACTTGTATGATGTACCAATGACCAGGGAGTGTATTTGGGAAAAGCTACGTGTTTTCAGGCGCAGGAAGATGGAGGTGTAATTTCAAAATAGAGTTGTAACTGACTGCCCCTCCCACTTTCTGTTTGACGCTGTTCCCTCTTCACTTTTGTTTTCATTATTACCAAAATATGAAGCTGGTTGTGATTGATGCTGCCTGTTTGGAGAGTACTTTACTGATATCATGATTAGTGAAGAGTACCATTTCTTTGTGTCAGCTGAGAGAACAGGAGAAGAGAAAGATGCTCTCCAATTGAGAGTCTGAAATTGGAACCTTCTCCTGTGAGCTGGGCTCCCTCTTATCCAAGAGAAATTTCTGCATTTCAGCTTAAAATCATGAGATGTTGCTGTATTTAAATATTGATGCTTTCTTTCCTTCAGGAGAGTTTTAATGTCCTAGATTCAGGCATTTATCGCGTGATTAGCCGACGAGGCAGCCAATCAGATGAGGACTCTGGTTCATTGCACAGCCATCTGTCTGAAGAGGAGAGACTGAGGGAATTTACTTCAGTACAGGAGGAAGAGCAAGGAGAGCAGGGTAAGGACAGTGATGCCCTTAGGGAGAACAATTAATCTGTCGTTAAATCTGTGCTTTGCTGAAACTCTGCTTGATTTACTTAAATGAGGACAGTGCCATTGAGAAATGCCACACAGAAAATTAACCCATTTGTCAGTTCAGTAGAAACATGCATTGCTATCATTGTTTGCCCTAACTCCTCCTTTACAGTGCACTGCAGATTAATGAAAATACTGCTTAGAACATTCATTTGTTGCTTGTAATTTTTTTTTCATAGCACATCATCTAGTATCATTCTTGAACCTGTGCCAAATGGGAGGTGTTGTTCTCCATTGATGTCATTTTGTTTCTGTTTCCATTTGTTAGACAATGTCTCCCATTCTTCCTTGAGTATTGAAGGTGATCGGAGTGAGACACTGATTCCATTCCATCTTCCATTGTCATTTCGTTCCACATCTCCACGCGTCTCTTTGCAGGCTATGAAGGAAAGGTAACCTTAACAACTGTTTGCCCCCAACACTAGTGCCAATGTTGACATGACATACCTGTAAATACTGTTACTCCTGGTAAAGACTGTATCTCTGAACCAGAGATCCTTGGATTAATTCCTCAGCTGTATCTCCTAGGGAGATTTGATAATAGGGCATTTGTTCTGGTACAGCTGAGCTAAGGAGGGAATTCTGCAGCCATTGACTAGCAGTGGAGTGATATTTGATTTGATTTATTATTGTCACGTGTTAGTATACAGTAAAAAACTATTGTTTCCAGAATGCTATACTGATAAAGCATATTGTACATAGAGAAGGAAAGGAAAGTGCAGAATGTAGTGTTACAATCAAAGCTAGGGTGTAGAGAAAGAGCAACTTAATGCAAGGTAGGTCCATTCAAAAATCTGATGCAGCAGGGAAAAAACTGTTCATGAGTTGGTTGATATGTGTCCTCAGACTTTTGTATCCTTCTCTTGACAGAAGAAGATGGAAGAATATGCCTGGGGTGCGTGGGTCCTTAATTATGCTGGCTGCTTTTGCAAGGTAGTGGGAAGTGTAGACATTGTCAATAAATGGGAATGATACATTGGGCTTCATTCAAAATTCTTTAGTTTCTTGCAATCTTGGACAGAGCAGGAGCTATACCAAGTTGTGATACAAACAGGAAGAATGCTTTCTATGGTGCATCTATAAAAGTTGGTGAAAGTCATAGTGGTCATGCCAAATTTCCTTAGTCTCCTGAGGAAGTAGAGGCATTGGTAGGCTTTCTTAACTTTAGTGTTGACATGGGGGGCCCAATAGGTTGCTGGTGATCTAGATATCTAGAAACCTGAAGCTCTTGACCATTTCCATTTTGCATCTTCCCCCGTTGATATAGACAAGGGCATTCCCTTCACTACGCTTCCTGAAGTCGATGACTATCTCTTTCATTTTGCTGACATCGAGGGAGAGATTGTTGTTGTTTCACCAATTCACAAGATTCTCTATCTCGCTCCTCTACTCTGTCTTGTCATTGTTTGAGATCCGACCTGCTATGGTGGTCTCATCAGCAAATTTGAAAATCGAGTTGAAGGGGAATTTAACCACACAGTCATAGGTGAATAAGTTTAAGGTTTTTTATTAGTGTCACAGGTAGGCTTACATTATGTTGCAGTGAAGTTGCTGTGAAAATCCCCTAGTTCACCACACTTACAAGGAGTAAAGTTAGGGGCTGAGGATGCAGTCTTGTTGAGGATGACCGTGGAGGAGGTATTGTTGCCAACCCTTACTGATTGCGATCTGTGGGTAGGAAATTCAGGATCCAGTCACAGGAAGAGGAGCTGAAGCCCCAGAATTTGGAGATGGGTTTCATGAGAATAATGGTGTTGAATGCTGAGCTGTAGTCAATAAATAGTGCCTTCATTACCTTTGTTCCAGAACTGAGTGCAGGGCCAGGGAGACAGCATCTGCTGTGGACCTGTTGTGTCGGTAGGTGAATTTTAGTGGATCCAGGCAATCTGTAGAATGGATTCGTGCCATGACTAATCCTTCGAAGCACTTCATAATGATGGATATCAAAGGTATCAGACAATAGTCGTAAAGGTACTTTGCTTTTCTTTGGTACCAGGATGGTGACTGTTGTCTTGAAGCAGATAGGGACCTCAGATTGTTGTAAAAAGGCATTTAAGATGTCTGAGAATATCCCTGCCAGCTGGTCCATGAAGAATCTGAGTGCTCATCCAAATAACCCATCTGGGTTAGTCACTTTCTGTGGGATGACCTTTGAGAAGGCTGTTCTGACATCTGTAGTGGTGACCTTGGTTACAGGTTTGTCCAGGGTGGAGGGCATGTTCTTCCTGATCTCTTGCCCAAAATGGGCGTAGATTGCGTTGAACCCATCAGGGAGAGGTGCATTGGAGCTAGTGATTTTACGTGCTTTCATCTTATAACCTGTTATGTCTTGCAGATGTTATCATAGTTGTTGAGGGTCTGTTTGGCTAGCTTGGGTCTCTAACTTAGTCCGGTACTGTCTTTTGGCATCTTTGATGGATCTTCCTAGATCACATCTGGCTTTCTTGTATAAGTAGGAGTCACCTGACTTGAGTACCTCAGACCTGGACTTCAGCAAGCAGCGGATATTCCTGTTCATCCATGGTTTCCGGTTGGGAGATCTGTAGATTTGCTTCTTTGGCATACAGTCTTCTACACGTTAATGAAGTCAGTTACTGTAGTGACATACTTGTTCAGCCTGGTCGCAGATATAAATACTGACCAATCTATTGACTCTAAGCAGTCTCATAGGAAATCATCTGATTCTTCAGACCAATATTGCATGACTTTTTTTTTTTGATGGTTTTTCACATTTTCAGTTTTGCTTGTAAGCCTGGAGCAGGATCATAGCTTTGTGGTCTGATTTGCCAAAGTGTGGGTGGGTGGCAGAGCAATAGGCATATTTGTGTAAGAAGTCTCATAGCACCAGGTTAAAGTTCAAGGTTTATTTGGCAGCACTAGTTTTCGGAATCTTGGCCTCCTTCATCAGATGAGTGAAGAGTTGTGTTCACAAACAGGGCATATACAGGCATACGCTCAATTTACATGATAATTGTTGGAATGCGAGTCTTTACAGCTGATTATGTCTTAAAAGCATGATACATTAGGGAGACCATGCATTTGCTACGATAATGGATGAATGAACATTGCTCGACAATCACCAGGCAGGTGTGCTTCCTTCGAGTCAGGAAACACTTTGGCAATCACAGACTTTCAGCCTCTGATCTTCGGGTAAGTGTTCTCCAAGGCGGCCTTCACGACACATGACTATGCAGAATCTCTGAACAGGAAACGATAGTCAAGTTTTGCACACACGAGGCCTCAACGGGGATTTTACGTTTATGTTGCATTATTTGTAACCCCCACAACTTGCCTGAGATTAACAAATCTCACTAATTGCCCTGGCTGGAGACGATACACACCTCTTTAACCTGTGCTTGACCCTCTCTCCACTTGCACTCTGTACCTTTTAAGACTTGATTACCTGTAAAAACTTGTATTCCAACCATTATCTTGTAATTTGAGTTTATGTCTGTATATGCCCTGTTTGTGAACAAAGCTCTTCGCTGACCTGATGAAGGAATCTGAGATTCCGAAAGCTAGTGCTGCTAAATAAACCTGTTGGAGTTTAACCTGGTGTTGTGAGACTTATTACTGTGCTTACCTCAATCCAATGCTGGCATCTCCACATCGTGATATTTGTGTTGCATTGGTCTAGGATGTTTGGGCCTTTGGTGGTGGTATTCTGGTAGTATCTTGGAAGTCCCCAGCCGCAATGAACAAGACCTTGGGATGTTTCATCCAGCACAGTCTTCACGTCTGCATGGAGTGGGATGTAAACTGCTGTCAAGATAACAGAGGTGAACTCCCACAGAGAGTAGGACCAGCATTTTATGTTCCCTGGACTTTTATTCCAGGTCCTGGGAATAGACCCAGTATTGCTACGTCTAGGCACCACAAGGTGTTGCTTAGGAGACAAACCTACCTCCTGCTGCTTTGCCTGAGGCTGCTGTGCGGTCCAGTCAATGGATTGAGAAGCCCTCTGGTTGTAGGGCACAGTCTGGTGAAACAGAAGTGAGCCATGTCCTCATGAAACAGAGCACACGGCAATCTCTCTTTTCTCTTTGAAAAGTGAATCTGGCATTAAGTTTATCTCAAGTGAGGATACAATTGGCCTGTGATATAGCCCAATGATAAAAAAATGCCATAAGTACCTCTGATCTTCACACTAGACTAGATTGCGCTACAAGAAGTGATTGGTGTTTATACAGCTGTGCCGCAGTAGAAATGAGAGTGAGCAGTGGGAAGCTTTTTCTCAGGTTGGAGCGACAATCGTGAGGGGTTGTGGGCTCAAGGTGAGAGGGGCGAGGTACAACTCAGATGTCAGAGGGATGTTTTTCACACAGGTTTGTGGAGACCTCGAATGCACTGCCAAATATGGTGGTGGAGGGCTGTTTTAAGACTTACCTAGATAGGCACATGAGCAGACTGGAGATGGAGGGATTCAAAAGAAGTTCTAACTGAAGATTAAGAGCCTCTGAACATTCCTGGGAATTAATGAATTCCTATCAATCGTCCAACAAATTTTAAGGCTCACCTGTCTCAAATTGGAGCTATTGGGGATCTTCCATTAGTGTCTGTATGGTCTGTTGTATGTTTATTGATGGCTCCTTTTTACATCCACAGGCGATTCGGTCCGCCTTGTTCGCCAACAAGGGGCATACACGTGGTGGGTTGTGCGAGAGCTACTCTTGGATGTTGCTTCGAGAGTTGCCTAGTGTTTCACGTCTGTTAGCGTACGCTTAAACTGGACCAATTGACGGGCAACATGACAGCTCAGTGACTATCACTGTTTGCTATGCAGTTACAAGGACCCGGGTTGAGAGTTTGCACGTTCTCCCTGTGCTTGTGTGGGTTTTCTCCAGGTGCTCAGGTTTCCTCCCACTCCAAAACATGCTTTTAGGCTGATTGGTGTCAATAAATTGTCCCTAAATTGGATGTCCGTTAATCTAGTGCACATAGAATTCCCTAAATTTGCACCCCTTTATGGTGACAAAATTCGTAGGTAGAAGAAGGACTTGAATAAGACACTCACTGAGTGCTAAAACGGGCAGCGTGGGCTTGTAGGGCTGAAGAGCCTGTTTCCTGTGCTATGCTGTTCTTTACTCTTTGTTCTTTGAGGGGAAAGCATTACCAAAAATATTCCCATCAGTCTTTGCTTTGCATTCACTAGATGTTCATGAAGTCAACATTTTCTATCTGAAATTCTCTTTAGCTTTGAAGAGAGATTGAGCAGTCTTGGCCTAGGCTCCCTAGAATTTCTTTACTCAGTTAAGAATCATCAAATTCTCTACTGTAGAAAGCCTTGGATGTTCATTCAGTAAATTCAATACAAAGATTAACAGAGAATTAAAGGAAATATTTAATGTGGGAAGCTGTTGAGATAGAAGATCGGCCACGATTTTATTGATTAGCTGAGCAAGAGTGAAGAGACTGATGACCGATTCCAGTCCCTATCTCTGATGGTGTCATGAACGCTCCCATTAGACAGATGCAGCCTTAACTGCAGCTAAAAGCAGCACTGCCTGTCCCTCTTAGTGAGGCAGTATAGCACTCCACTGGGCTTTGATGGACCGACTGCTTTTTTTTTTTTGATGGATTATTTCTTCCTTTTAACATTAAGAATTGTACGCTCACTTTGAGCCACTGATGGATTACATCTCCTTGTTGAGTTCAAATGCACTGTGCATGTTATCTCTTCTATATCTCCTCTCAGAGGACAATGAATATTTTGGAATTTCTTGAGGGAACTTGACAATTGTACGTGATACTGGATAAAAAAAGGACAGGACAGTCCAGAAAAGGTAAACCCAGAACAATAATTTCACCTGTGCCAGACAACAGACAGGGTAGGGAGCAAGTTCAGGGTTGTGAGCAATAAGCTTCGGAGAAATGACGAGAAGCATTTGTTTTTACCCAAAAGGTGGTAATGACTGGAGTAGGGTGCCAGAACGGGTGTTTGATTCACATAGCCTCAGTCATGAGGGGGAAAGTAGGATTGACATTTGGAAAGATTGCAATCTGAAGAATAGTCTTCATCCAAACCTATTTTGTGATTGTTGCTGTGACAGCTAACAAGGTGAGTGCGCGTCCATGTATAAACCTAACAAGTCTGATCAGCTGCCTGATGTTTCTGCAGAAGCAGTAATTTGTACATTTCTCTTGAATCTTTGACTTGTTTTGCAGTGTCTCCAGCTTTGTCAGGAAAACAAAAGAAACAATCAGTACGCTTCACCACAACTCAGATTTGCGATTTAAACCAGAAATAAAAGATGGCGAACTTCAGTGTGATGTTCCGGTCACTCCAACTGCATGTACACAGGAGCATGAGTAAGAGAATCTTTTTTTTCATGAACAGTTTAGCAGTTCTTAATGTCTTGGTAAACAATATGACACCAATGTTAATCTGGAACCAAAAGACCCATTTGGTCACGTATTTACTCTTGTCCCCTCACTCTTGGCTACAGAAACATGGGCTGCCACTCGTAGCCGTGATCTTACTGCAAGTCAGGATGTCTATCCTCCTAATGGAGAATAGAATACTGCGGGTTCTGGAGATCCAATATACGAACAAAAAACATTGGGGAAAAAACTCAGCCAGTTAGGTAGCAACTGTGTAGAGAGAGGGAAACAGTTAACATTTCAGATCTGTAATCTTTCATCAGAACTGGCAGAAGTTCAGAGATATAATAGGGAGAGAGAAGAACAAAGGAAGATTGTGAGAAACTTAATAGATTGGGACTATTCATTGGAAGTTAAAATAATGAGGGGGGGAAATCTTATAGAAACATTCAAAATTATGAAGGCAATAGATAAGGTAGAAGCAGGAAAGTTGCTTCCAGTGGCAGGTGAAACTAGATCTAGATGACATAGCCTCAAAATAAGGGGAAGCAGATTTAGAACTGAGTTGAGGAGGAACTTCTTCACGCGAAGGATCTGTGGAATTCCCTGCCCACTGAAGTAATTGAAGCTGCCTCGTTGAATGTTTTTAAGACAAGGATAGATAAATTTTTGAACACTATAGAAATTAAGGGTTATGATGATCAGGCAGGTAAGTGGATCGGAGTCTATAAAAAGAGCAGCCATGATCTTATTGAATGGCGGAGCAGGCTTGAGAAGTAAATGGCCTACTCCTCCTAGTTTTTGTGATAGAGTGAAAGATAAAAAAAGTTGATCTCCAAAGGGATGGTGATGGAGCAAGGAAAGAAACAAAAGATGTGTCTGGAGCAAATGTTCTACTGACTCAATTTAAAAAGGAAACAAAATGAGTGGCAAGGTTTACACTCTGAAATTGTTGAACTCACTCAAAATTTTGAAAACCAGGATTCAACTTGATTTGCCACTTGTCCAATGACTTCATGCAATCACCAGCATGAGTCATCAATGACTATTATCAGAACTGTACTGCTTCCCGTAAGACACAGCAAAATGGTTTTGGTATGTAAGAACGTGAGAACTAGGGGCAGGAGTAGGCCATCTGGCCCCTCAAGCTTGCTCTGCCATTCAACAAGATCATGGCTGATCTTTCCGTAGACTCAGCTCCACTTACCCACTCGCTCACTGTAACCCTTAATCCTTTACTATTCAAAATTTCTTTATCTTTGCCTTAAAAACATTCAACAAGCTAGCTTCAACTGCTTCACTGGGTAGGGAATTCCAAGATTCAAACCCTTTATGTGAAGAAGTTCCTCCTCAACTCTGTCCTAAATCTGCTTTTTGAGGCTATGCCTCCTAGTTCTAGTTTCACTTGCCAGTGAAATGACTTCCCTGCTTTTATCTTATCTATTCCCTTCATAATCTTATATGTTTCTATAAGATCGCCCCTCATTCTTCTGAACTCCATTGAGTATAACCCCAGTCTACTCAGTCTCTCCTCATAAGCCAATGCTCTCAACTCCGGAATCAACCTAGTGAATCTCCTCTGCACCCCATCCAGTGCCAGTGTATCCTTTCTCAAGTAAGGAGACCAAAACTGTACACGGTACTCCAGGTGTGGTTTCACCATCACCTTATACAGCTGCAACATCTTGCTGTTTTTAAACTCCATCCTTCTAGCAATGAAGGACAAAATTCCATTTGCCTCCTTAATTACCTTCTGCACCTGCAAACCAACTCCTTGAGATTCCTGCACAAGGACACACAGGTACCTCTGCATAGCAGCATGCTGCAATTTTTTAAACCATTTAAATAATAGTCCATTTTGCTGTTATTCCTACCAAAATGGATGACCTTGCATTTACCAACATTGTATTCCATCTGCCAGACCCTCACCCACTCACTTAAGTTGTCTATATTACTTTGCACACTTTCACAAAATATGATTATATTTCAGCACCAGTCAGGATTCAGTCAAAGCCTGAAGTGTAAGCGCTACACTTTGTCTGAATGCAGTGATGGATGTTAATTCTAACTACAATTTGCTCTCTCATTGCAGCTTGAGCATTGATGACAAACCTCAAGAGATGGAGAAACTGCGGGAACTGCAACTAGCAACAGCTGAGGCTGTGTGAGTTTGAATATGCGTGTTCCTCTACTTGATTTGTCTGTGAAGGTCATATACTTAATGAGCACTGAAGAACGAAAATCTTTCCATTTTGGCCATTCACTCAATATCAAGTACTTTCAAAATGTTTTAAAGCACATGTTTTATGGAAAGTAAGTCTCCCTCTGCACTGTTTGGTAACTCTCAGGACTGATATAGCACTGTTAGAAGTAGGACAAAATTTACTAGAGGAAAGTTCCACAGTGGTACCTCAGCCAAGTAGCTTTTCTTCTATTATAATGCACAGGGAACATCAGGTTTGATCAATAGGAGACATTGTAACTGAGACTAAATTTTCCCCCACCTGATATCCACATGAATTTGCATTCGAGCGTGAATTGCAGAATAGTAATTATAGAATCTCTACAATGCAGAAGAAGCATTCGGCCCATCGCACTTGCACTGGTTGTGATACAGTATTTCATCCAGGCCTTCTGTACTGCCCTATCCCTGTAAGCCTACATAGTACCCAGGCCCATCCATCTAATCTACACATCTTTAGAACTATGGTTCAGTTTAACATGTCCAATCCACTTAACCTGCACATCTTTAGACTGTGAAAGGAAACCAGAGAATCAGGAGGAAACTCTCTCAGGCACGCAGAGAAGGTGCAAACTCCACCCAAGGCTGGAATTGATCCTGAGTCCATGGAAATGTGAGGCGCCAGTACTAACCACTCAGCCACCATGCTGACCCAGTCAGGAATGGGAACCTTGACTGATTTTCTTCCCCAACTCCAAATTTTTTTCTCTTTCCTGCCAAGGATAGGGCAGGGCGGAGGGCCTGAGTGAGATACGTGTCAGAGTTTTCCTTCACTAACTCATCAAAAATGCTGGTGTTGATGTAGCACACCTATGGCTGCCTTTACTGAAGTCAGTTAATTTGCTACAACCGCTATTTGAACCAGAGATTTTCTTTATTGGTTGATAGTAAACTCTATCAAATATGGTCAATTAATATGAGCTTGATGAAGGATTGAGGGTCATTGGCATTTAAAATTTAATATGATTTGTAAAACTAGGATCATTTATAACTATGACTGGAGATGGCTGGCTTAGTTTGAGTTGAGTCAACTAATTTGAGTTGACTTTGTCTTGTTTTGCAGCATTAAATTACAGGATCCCCTTGTTTTGTTTGACACTTCCCTTCTGAAGGAAACACTGCACTGCTGGCTCCCGCATTTGGAAAAAACATTCAATTTCAAGGTGAAAACTCAAGCTGTGAATGATGTTAGCACATCAGAGGAGGAGTCAAAAGTTTTCAGCCATCGAGATGAACAGAAGTCATCGGTATTCAGCCACAGGGAGATGGAGGTGTCAACAGTACTCAGTCACCAAGATGGGGAAGAAGAGGTTGCAGCCATCATTCATAGAGAGGATGAGAAGGAATCAGCAGCATCCCTTGAACGAGAAGAGGGGCCACTGTCACTATGTTTTGGAGAAGATGAGGAACAGCCAATGTCCTTTCCTAATCGAGAGCCTGAGGTGGATTCAGACTCAATTGGCCATCAGGAGCAGAGAGAAGAGTCAGTACCATTTATTCATCAGGAGCAGAAGGAGGGACCAGTCCTAAAACATGGAAGAGAAATGATGGAGGAGGGAGTTATTTCCAAGGGTGCAGTGGTAGATGATGAGCCAGTTTCAGCTGAGCTATACAATGCGCCCTTTGTGACGGTCCCTTTCTGCAGCATACCAGCAGAACTCGTTAAGGACATGACTGAACTGTGCACTTTGTGTTTCGAGGTGGGAATGTTTAAAAGTACTACTGAGGGTAAATTCCCAGCAACAGAATTGTCTGAAATTGGCACTGCAACTCAGGCCTGTCTTTATATGCGAAATTATTTCTTTCTGTTGGACTTGATGCGAGTAAAGCGCAGCATTACGGCTCGTAACTGGTCCACTCCTCTGGTATGGCAGACGTTTATCCTTGGATTAAAAGGTAACCGCAAACCACTGGTTTCTACACATTGAATTCGCACGTGTTGTCTATTCTTGTAGTGCTCGCTCTTACTTAACTTTCCTTATTAGGTGCTGTGTGCTTCCAGCCATCTATTGATCTATGCTATATGATCATACAGACATGAGGCGAGCAGCCTGGCTCAATTAGAACATAGAACACTACAGCACAGAACAGGCCCTTCGGCCTTCGATGTTGCGCCGACCAATATAAAAAGCAATGCCCCTCCAAACTAAACCATTCCCTTCTCTTCCAAATACTTATCAACTAACCGCTTAAACGCCACCAAACTTGGCGCATCTACAACTGCTGCAGGCAGGGCATTCCACTCCCGAACCACCCTTTGGGTAAAGAACCTACTCTGATATCCGTCCTATAACTATCACCCCTTAATTTAAAGCTGTGTCCCCTCGGGCTAGCTTTCTCCATCCTAGGAAAAAGGCTATCACTGTCCACCCTATCTAAACCTCTAATCATCTTATATGTTTCAATAAGTTCTCCTCTTAGCCGCCTTCTTTCTAACGAAAACAACCTCAAATCCCCTCAGCCTCTCTTCATAAGACCTGCCCTCCATACCAGGCAACATCCTGGTAAACCTCCTCTGTACCCTCTCCAATGCCTCCACACCTTTCTTATAATGTGGGGTCCAGAACTGCACACAATACTCCAAGTGCGGCCGCACTAGAGTTTTGTACAGTTGCAACATGACGTTGCGGCTCCGAAATTCAATCCCTCTACCAATAAAAGCCAAGACTCCATATGCCTTCCTAACAACCTTCTCGACCTGACTGCCTACTTTCCGGGATCTATGCACATACACACCAAGATCCCTCTGTTCATCTAGACTACTAAGAATCCTACCATTTGCCCTATACTCTACACATTTATTATTTCTGCCATAGTGCATTACCTCACACTTTTCCACATTAAACTCCATTTGCCACCTCTCGGCCCAGCTCGGCAACTTGTCCAAGTCCCTCTGCAAACTATAACACCCCTCTTCACTATCTACCACTCCACCGACTTTAGTGTCATCTGCAAATTTACTAATCCATCCTTCAATACCCTCATCCAGATCATTTATAAAAATTACAAACAGCAGGGGCCCCCAAACAGACCCCTGAGGTACACCACTTGTCACCGAACTCCACGATGAATATCTCCCATCAACCACCACCCTCTGTCTTGTATCTGCCAGCCAATTCCTAATCCAATTAGCTAAATCACCCTCTATCCCATACATCTGTATTTTCTGCAGAAGTCTTCCATGGGCCACCTTATCAAACGCCTTACTAAAATCCATATATACCACATCAACTGCCTTACCCCCATCCACCTCTTTAGTCACTTTTTCAAAAAACTCAATGAGGTTAGTAAGGCACGACCTCCCCTTCACAAAACCATGCTGACTATCCCCAATCAATTCATTTCTCTCTAAATAACTATAAATCCTATCCCTAATAATTCTCTACAATACTTTGCCCACAACAGAAGTAAGACTCACTGGCCTATAATTCCCTGGAAGGTCTCTCTTCCCCTTCTTGAACAATGGGACCACATTCGCTATCCTCCAGTCCTCCGGAACCACACCCGTAACCAACGACGACCTGAAGATCAGAGCCAGAGCTCTGCAATCGCCTCTCTTGCCTCCCAGAGAATCCTAGGGTAAATCCCGTCCGGCCCAGGGGACTTATCCAACTTCAAACCCTCGAGAGTATCTAGCACATCCTCCCTATCTACTTCGATACTTTCCAGTTTGCTACCCTGTACCTCAGTGTTCTCCATAACTACATTTACATCACCCTGCGTGAATACCGAAGAGAAATATTTATTCAGTACCTCTCCAATCTCTTCAGGCTCCACGCCCAACTTCCCACTGCTGTCTATGACTGGCCCTAATCTTGTCCTAACCAATCTTCTATTCTTAACATATCTAAAGAAAGCTTTAGGATTCTCCTTAATCCTATCAGCCAAAGTCTTCTCGTGTCCTCTCTTAGCTCTCTTCAATTCATTCTTTAGCTCCCTCCTGGCTAATCTATAGCTATCCATTGCACTAACCGAGCCTTCAAGCCTCATCCTGACATAAGCCTCCTTTTTCCTTTTAACTAGCAAATCAACTTTTTTCGTACACCAAGGTTCTCTTACTCGACCATTTCCTCCTTGCCTGACAGGGACATACTTATCAAGGACCCGCAGCAGCTGCTCCTTGAATAAGCTCCACATTCCAGATGTTCCCAGTCCCTGTAGTTCCTAGTCCAATCTATGCACCCTAATTCTCTCCTGATGGCCTCATAGTTACCCTTCCCCCAGCTATAACTACTGCCCCCAGCTTCATGCCTATCCCTATCCATCACTAAGGTGAACGTTACCGAATTGTGGTCACTATCACCAAAATGTTCACTAACTTCCAAGCCTAACACCTGGTCTGGCTCATTGCCCAGCACCAAACCAATGTAGCCTCACCTCTAGTTGGCCTATCTACATACTGAGTCAAAAAACCTTCCTGCACACTCTGTACGAAAACTGACCCCTCTAACGAGCTAGAGCTATAGCTATTCCAATCAATATTAGTAAAGTTAAAGTCCCCCATAACAATTACCCTATTACTTTCACTCCTGACCAGAATTGACTTTGCAATCCTTTCCTCAACTTCTCTAGAACTTTTAGGAGGTCTATAAAAGAGTCCCAACAGGGTGACCTCTCCTTTCCTGTTTCTAATCTCAGCCCATACTACCTCAACAGACAAGTCCTCATCAAACTTCTATCGTCGGCGAACTTATGAACCCATCCCTCCACTTCCTCATCCAGGTCATTTATGAAATTGACAAACAGCAAGGGTCCCAGAACAGATCCCTGGGGCACTCCACTGGTGACCGACCTCCATGCAGAACATAGGACAATACAGCACAAACAGGCCCTTTGGCCCACGAGTTGCGCCGATCACATCTACCAATCCACAGACCTATCTATAACCCCCTATCCTATTCTTTTCCATATACTCATCCAGAAGTCTCTTAAAAGACCCCAGTGAGTTTGCCTCAATAAAAGACCCATCCACAACCACTCTCTGCCTTCTGCTGGCAAGCCAGTTCTGGATCCACAAGGCCAAAGCCCCCTGGATCTCATGCCCTCTCACCTTCTCAAGAAGTCTTGCATGGGGGACCTTATCAAACGCTATGTTCAAATTGTTATGTTCAATTTGTTTAGACTCAGGGTTAGACTGCACTGGGAGCACTGTCAACACCTGTGATCTCCATTTAGTAAAAGGAAATCGAGGCACTGGAGAAGGAGCAACAAAGATTCACGAGAATAATCCCAGAACTGAGAGCATTTCACCCTCAGGAGAGGCTGGGGCTGCTTTTCTCTGGAAAACAGGAGACTGAAGGGTGACCTGATGATATCTTTAAGATTATGAAGGGGTTCAATAATTTCAATAGGGATTTCAGGAGAAATCTCTTTCCCCAGCGAGTGATGAGAATGTGGAACTCACTACCACAGCGAGTGGTTGAGGTGAACACATTGAAGGGGAAGCTGGATACTTACATGAGGGAGAAAGGAATAGAAGGATTTGCTGATGGGGGGGATGAAGAGGGGTGGGTGGAGGCTCACGTGGAGCATAAATACTGACACAGACCAATTGACTCGACTAATCTCATTCTGTGCTGTAGACTCAATGAAATAAGGACAAATGTATTCATTTTAAATCTACTGGTAAAAACTATTTAAAACCCAGGATGAAATAAATGTTCGTCAGCTTTTTTCTATTCCAGTGGAAATGTGCTGTCCTCTTTATTTGACACAAGAAATGTTTCCTCACCACCACTGATTAGTGGTGCTGGTCTTCCATTTTCTGTTTTCTGACCTGTTTATAATTTGAACTCAGTGCGGACCAAAGGCATTCTGTTTCGTGCCTACACTGACTTCCCATGGATGCTGCTGGGTTTATTTTGATTGAAAATATCAGATAAATCTTGACATGCATATTTACTGAATAATTGAACCATAGTGACCAGAAGAATTCTGCGTTCAGTCTTTGCTGAGAGTGTTTGCCTGTTAGCTTTGCTGATTTTTGGCTAGTTCTACAGTTGACTTTGGTACTGAGAGTTTGGGAAAGGAAAATCAGTCAAAGTTCCTGCTCCTGATTGTTATTTCATGACCAGTGATGTCAGCATTACTTACACATGAATGTCCAGATGGTAGAAAGAAAACTTATTGATGGTATGGTTGACCTATCTAAGTGGCATTTTTGAAAATGCTTTCATGGGATGTGAAAGATTGCAGGAGTGATGTTGGTGGAAGGAGGACTTCCCCTTGGCACCAGCTGCTTGGTTCCCAGAATATAACTGGAGCAACCAAAGGCTGTAAGGGCTGCAATATGAAACTGACTAATTGGAGCTAATTGGCTAGGTTGGTGACAGTCACTGCTGAGCTAGTTTGATTCAGGTGCTGAATGTTGCATAAACAGGTACTGGGGCCAGTCTGTAAACCTGTACTGACAAGAGTATGATCAATTTCTGTTACAGAGATAACACAATCGCACCCAATCTCCAACACTATTATGGAGGGAGATATGCGGAGAGTTCTGAAGTTACTGGGTGGTGAGAAGCAGTCGGGGAGTCCTTTCCTACTGGCACATGCAGCCAGGTAAACCTGCGCTATTATGTTATAATGTCATTGTATGTTAATACAGCAGTTTCACTTCCTGTCAGGAAGTTGGCTTCTGAAAGGATTCACTCTTATTGGAATTTCATAGGAAACTTTTTCTCTCTTCACCATTAGCACACTGTGGCTGCAGTCTAAACGTCTGCTACAATTAATGCACAATTACCATGCTATTAAACAGTGTAGAATATTGTTCTAATTCAACTTTCCCTGGTTTTGAGGGTGTTACTGTAACCCAGTGTTTACAATCTTCATTGTCTCTTATTTTTCTCCTTTTAGGACTTGACTGACCAAACAGCACTGTTAAATTGAGCCAAGATGACCCTAGATTAGCATTCATGACATATTTAGATATATGTATGGGCTCTGTAACCTTTATGCAGACTTTTGTTTCCTGGATTTTGGACCTCTATTTCTGGTTATGGGTATTGGATTTCTGTGCTGCTCATCACCCTTTTCTTGCCTTCCACAAAATGAAGTCAAGTGAAACCCATTAAGAGCTAGCTTCCTTACAGCAAATGAGGAAAAACTCTCAAAATAAACAATTGGAACTATTGATCCTATCCTTCTTGTTTGGCAGTGATGCTAAGGAAATCACTGATGTGATTAATTGCTGCAATTCCAAGATTGGCTCCCTCAGTGAATTTCTGAATGAGATTTTGGTCTTCTATGGAGGACCGCATTAAAGATTATTTATGGCCATACTTCCTGGTGAACTGTGTGTGATCTGTGCAGAATGTACGAGAAATTTGGTGAAATTGCACTGAGGTCTCTTGTCCAGTTCCACCCCCACATTCTCCCGTCTGATATCAAGGAGTTATGCCGGAGTCAACCAGCCCACTTCTTGGCGTACGTCGATAATCTGGTTAAATCCAAGCCAGAGGACCAGAGGTTAGTTTTGGTCAGCCTGATTCTCTTAGACCTGATATGCACGTGTAACAATATTGTTTGTATGTACACAGTACGTGTTCTGCAATGTGGTTTCCAGGTTATTTCATCAGTATAAAAGCAAAATACTGCAGATGCTGGCATCTGAAACGAAAACAAAAAATGCTGGAAAATCTCAGCACATCACACAACATCTGTGCAGAAAGAATAGAGTCAATGTTTTGAGCCTAGATGACCCTTCGTCATAGCAAAGAGCAGAGAATTGGCAGACATTTTGTATGAAGGGGGTTGGGAGGAAGGGCCGGTGGAATGGGACAAAGGGGATGTAAATGGGAATACAGAAGGCTAAGAAGGTGTTAGAAGTGTGCATTAAGTGATCAGAATGCGTGAATGGCAGAACCGAGGTACAACTTGGTAAAGAACAGCTTGAGGAATTTGGCAGTTGCCCAGGAGGTTCGGAGAGGAGAGCTTCAATGGAGAAGTGGGGGATTAAAGAAGAGATGAGAAAGAAGGATAATAAAATGGATGAATTCAATGAAATAGAATGAAATAAAATAAATGGAAATGGGGTTAAGGTGGAGGAGAAATGTCTGAGAGTTTGCGCTCAGGCTCTGAGAAGTAGAGGTTCATATGCCAGGCAATATCAGCACTGTCCTTATTCCATTAGTACGCTGTAAATCATTGAAAACTTTATAGATGAATTTTCTTTGAGCGAGATAGCAATTCCACATCTGATGATAAAAGACTGTAATGTGTGTTCAGTATACGTTTTTCAAGAAAAGCTAAATTCAATCTTTTCCTTTCTGATCATTCTGGCAGTCTCAATTTTAAATGTGTTGCAGTAAGCTGAAGAGTCGCCTTGCGAGCTCACATTTTAGTGAATTTTCTTGTTCAATTCGTGATATCTGTTACCTTGGATAGTGTCAGCTGAGATATTGCCAGATCTGCTAAATTTGACTTCTGACCCTGAGAGTAAGGGAGAGTCAAAGTCCATCTGTTTCTGTGTCCCTTGTTACTAACTGGTGAATCCCATAGCAAAGTGTGTATGAGTTAAGGGAGGATCATACTTGGCTAGGCTATATTGTCCACCGTCACGATTCTTGACCGAGTTCACTGGGACTAATTTTGACTTCGGGTAATTTCAGATTACTCCAAGTGGAAATCAAAATTAGCAGAGAGGTATAAATGGTGACTGGCCCGATATTGCCTCCTCTTGTAGCTCCTGCCTCTGTCAAAGCCTTTGTGTGAAGAATGTCTCTGGACAAAATGCTGTGGAACTATATCCAGCTATTAAAAGAGAAAAGGACATAATTAGGGGGATTTCTAAAAAATATAATGGAATTGGCCTTCAGCCACTAGAAAGGTCAGAGCAATTATGTGTTTTGTGCAACTAATGAACTAAAGATTTCTTGTCTGGTTTCTGCAAGCAGATTAAATTTGTTAGAGGCCATTCTTCAGCCTAAATCATGCAAATTAGATTGGCTGCGACTTGCTGTGTCTCACGATGCTCCCCAGAGGACTGATACCACTGATATTGATGGAAATCCCAGGTAAGGAAGAGACATGTTTACATGCTCTGTACCTCACTGTTGTAATGCCATATAGTACATGGTGACCTTTGTTTATAATGTATATTTCACAATGCACAAGGTAAATGATTTGATGGTTTCTGCAGAGCTTTTTGGGTGCATTGTGATTTGTTTCTCTGATTCTGCATTTTCCTTCAAATTTCTGATAGTTGAAAGTTCTGAGTGGTGATGAATCACTTGCCACAACTTGTCTAATTTGTAAACTGCATAAAATCCTGTAATCTTACACTAGCTCTTTATTCATTCGTGGGATATGGTCATCAGTAGCTAGCCAGCATTTATTGCCCATCCCTAGTTGTCCGAGGGCAGTTGAGAGTCAACCATGTTTCTGTGGCTGTGGAGTCACGTGTAGGCCAGACCAAGTAATGACAACAGATTTCTTTCCCCAAAGGGCATTAGTGAACCAGATGGGTTTCCCCGATGACAGACAATCGTTTTTATGGACATCGGTAAATTTTTAATTCCAGGTATTCTTTTTTATCAAACTCAAATTCCATCTGCTGTGGTGGGATTTGAACTTGGGTCCTAGTTTCTGGATTAATAATATTGTGATGATTCCACAAGGCTATCACCTCACCTTGGAGGGAAAGAAAGGTTTGCGTTCATATAGCACCTTTCATAGCCTTGATGTCCAGAAGTAATTGATATTGTGAACAAGTAAGATTGAAGAACAAAAAGGCACTTGGATATTATATAATGGACCTATTTTTCTTTGATATTGAAATAATTTCTTTGAATATTGGCAATGCCACGTAGTTTGCTCATCGAGTTAACTTTTTAGACTATAGCTTGAACCATATTTTGTAAGACTTGTCTTCAAAACCAGTTGTGACTGGAAATTGCATGTCCATCTATCCAATAGCATATATTGGCTTTGTAAGCGAACCCTGTCATCCATTCAAGTAACTTTATCTTGATTGATTGCAAACATGCAGAATTGTCCCAATCCAAGCAGATAACCTATTTCTGATCATCCATTCTGAAATTTTGTCACGTGAAATAGAAACAGGAATTTCTGTTGAAGCTCTGTCACTCCTAGCAATTCATTTTTTTCCTCATAGGATAGGTGAAGGAGAGAGTGATTGCAAACCATGTACTTTGGCGCATGTTTTGACTTTTCAGAGCAATAGTGTCAATCACCAAGCAGGAGGGAGAAAGTCATGTAACACAACTCTATATAGCTTTTTGAGGTGCCCAGAGTGTTTTGTGGCCAATGACTTCCTTTTTGCAATGTGGTCACTGTTGTAATGGTCAAATGCCCATAAAGTTTATTGTGAGATGAACACTATAAAGAGCAACAAAGAGCAGTCAGCACACAGACCCTGGAGAATCAGTTGACTTTCTATTGTCGTTTCTGCACAGAGACAGACATATCTGAACTTATATCTGGAAAGTGACATAAAATACAAATGTCCTTTCCAGCTACTGATTATCACTGGAACAGTGAGGGGTGATCAGATGCATAAAATGACAATGATTGCTAGATTGCCTGGCCCCTTTTCAAATAAAGACTTCCTGGAGGTTAACCTTGGTTGCAATGTTGATGGCTATCACTCATTCTCCATTTGTATATCATTTACATCTGCCATCAACCCATTGTCTGGACAATGAAATGCATAGATACTGTTGCCACACAACTGAAACTGGTGACTCACTGGGCTACTCTTGTAAATCAAAGAGATATTGCTTGTCTAAGATATGAAGACCAAAGGGAACCCAGCTAGTCGATCTGGGATGTGAAGACGAAATCTCTTGCTGAACAGAAGGAAGATCCTCCCTCAAAAGTCATCGTGCAAAAAGGCATTAGCAAGTCTATCTATCTTTACTGCAAGAGGTTGCCCACAATTTCATCAGTAGCAGCCAAAACCTTTCAAACTTTCATTGCCTCCAGTGAATCAAAGTAAAATCCTTCAGGCCTGCAACACTTCAATCACCATGTTAAGGGTTGCGTAAACAAGTGGCTTGTTTCTTTTTACACTATTAGTAATATAAGTGCACATAACATTTCCAGAAATCATCTTTCCTTTGTGTGCATCTGTAAGTTTGGGGAACGAGTATAGTTTAGTACTTGGCTGTTGTGAAAAATAAATATTTATCTTTTCTTTTGATTTTATAAGGAATTCTGTTTTATCGTTAAAGTCACAACACTAAAAAGGGGAAAACATCCGTCAAGAATACATCTTGTTGTGGTCAGCCTAGAGATGAAAAAAAGGGGGAAATTATCTCATGTTTCTCTCCATCTGTAACACTTAAGAAACACAGCAATCAATTTATGCATAGCCACAAAATTGAATATGACGATGACCAGTTTTACAGTTGTTGGTTGAGGGATAAACGTTGGTCACTATCCCTTTGTTTTTTAATTGGGATTGTTTTATGTCTATAAATAGAACCATTTAATATCTCATCTGAAAGATAGCATGGAGCAGCATTTCCTGGTGTGTCAGTTTAGGTTTTGTGCTCAAATCCCGAGAGTAGGACTTGAACTCAACTTTTGTAACCTCAGGAGGCAGTGCTACTGCTGTGCTGAGGGCATAGGAGAATGGGAAATCCAATCTAATACACTGCAATGAAATTTTACATAATTGCTGTTGTTGATTTACTCCTCAGGCCTCACTCCCATCGATTTACCTGGGGCTACGCTCAGCTGATCAGTTACTTTACGCAGCTTCCAGGAGATTTTGAAACAAAAAAGAAAATGTTAGACATCTGTAAATCCTATGGGTATGTTTGGCAGCATCCCTCTCGCTGATACTGTGCTCCTGTATCTCTGCTCTCATACGAAACTGGGAATAATTTAATTGGTTTTCTGCCGGTGGTATAGTGGTCATATATAGACCAAAGAGTTCTAGTTCCAATTATGTCATTAGTGCACCTTTAAGAAATGTTTTTTAAATCTTGTTCTCTGCAGCTCTGCCAGCTACAGCTTATGTCATAGTTGCCAGGTTGTCTGGAGAAGTCCTTTTATTGCTCCTTCAGTGTCTTAAATGAGATTTGTTTATTTTTACTTTGAGATCTTTTATGAGTATGAGTCTGCATTGTTAGGAGGAAGGCTGGTTGGCAGGTTGTGTTCGGAACAGTTTTTCCTTCCCGGTAGGGTGTTGGGAAGAGTTTATAGAATAAAGAGATCTAGGGGTACATGTTCATAGCCCCTTGAAAAAGGAGTCACAGGTGGACAGAGTGGTGAAGAAGGCATTCAGCTTGCTTGGTTTCATTGGTCAGAACATTGAATACAGGAGATGGGAAGTCTTGTTGAAGTTGTACAAGACATTGGTAAGGCCACACTTGGAATGCTGTGCACAGTACTGGTCACCCTATTATAAAAAGGATATTATTAAACTAGAAAGAGTGCAGAAAAAATTTACTAGGATACTACTGGGACTTGATGTTTTGAATTGTAAGGAGATGCTGGATAAACTGGATCTTTTTGCTTTGAAACGTAGAAGGCTTTTTTTCTGGAGTAGTCATTGAGGATTTTGGATATCTGAGCAGTTTCCCCAGTAGATTTTCTGTCTGATTGAGGGTGAAGCAGATCTGACAAGAATTTCATTTAGGAGCTCTAACGAATTAATGGACTCGCAGTATAGAAAGAAGAAGAAAAGAAAGAATTGCATTTATTTCGTGCTTTTCTTGATTACCAGATGTCTTAACATACTTTTCAACCAATAGGGTACAGTTGAAGTATTGTTACTGTTGTAATGTAGGTCTATAAAATAACGAGAGTGGGCATTGAGAGAGAGTGCAGAATACAATAATTGGCTATTGGAGAGAAGTGAAGAATTATATGGGACAGGTCTTGGAGAGAACAGGATGAGTATCATGGTGAGTAACATAGCAAGTATGGTTGTCTTGAGGTGGGTAGTTGGAATAGGCTGTGTAACAGGAAGAAAACAATCAGTAAGTGTGTGGGGGGAGGGGAGGGAGCTGCAGGATCAGTAAGAAAGGTGCATAAGTCAGATAGTTAATGGAGTGGAGGGGCTGAGTCATGGAGACGAAGTGGAATCTGTAAGTCAGAAAGCTAGGTGACTATCTCAAAGTGATGTTTGTTTAATTTTGGGAAGTATAGGCATGTTCAGTAGTTTATAAGCAGCTTTTCTGTAGCTCTAGACAGACAAATGGCTAATGTTTCAACATGAACTTTTTTACCTTTACAGGTTCTGGCCTGCTTATCTGTCATTGTGTCGGCAGCTGGAATGCAGAGTTGAAGCTTTCACTGTCATTGTTTATTTGGATGATATCAGCCTATTTCATGAACAGAATGGTTTGTATTTCATTTTTTAAGTTTGGACCTTTAGATATCTGCCTGCCCCCAACCCACCCACCTAAGCCTTTCGATTTTCAACAGGCTTTTTTCTGGAGTAGTCATTGAGGATTTTGGATATCTGAGCAGTTTCCCCAGTAGATTTTCTGTCTGATTGAGGGTGAAGCAGATCTGACAAGAATTTCATTTAGGAGCTCTAACGAATTAATGGACTCGCAGTATAGAAAGAAGAAGAAAAGAAAGAATTGCATTTATTTTGTGCTTTTCTTGATTACCAGATGTCTTAACATACTTTTCAACCAATAGGGTACAGTTGAAGTATTGTTACTGTTGTAATGTAGGAAGCGCAGCAGCCAGTATATTGTAGAGCAAGTTCCCAGAAACAGCAATCTGATAATGATCAGGGAATCTGTTTTTGTAATATTGATTGAGGGGTGAATATTGGCTATGACACCCAGGACAACTCCACTTTTTTAGGAAATACTGCTGTGGGATTTTTCACATCATCTTGGCATATGGCCCATATGCCAAGATGACACCTCAGCCAGTATAAATACACCTTGCACTCCTTCCCTCCCTCTTCCCTCAGTACTGGAATATCAAGCTTCATTTTTTGCTTGAGCCCTGGAGTAGAACTGTAGGGAAATGTGGCCACGTGGCATTGCTAGCAATCTAGTGCAGTGCTTTGACTATCTGAACAGATTCGATCTGTCCATGTTGTCCTAAATCTGTGTAATTCTGGGCACAAGAAATCTGTTCATCCTGTCAGAATAACTCTTGAATAGACTCAGTCTATTCCCATTGTTTTGTAATCCTTTGACCAATTCTGCCCAGAGCGTATTGACTTTGAGTATACCTAGCTGAATTGACTTGTGTAACAGGCTGGACAAAGTGAGTATGTCTCTTGTGCTGTCCTGCTCAATATCTGCTTAGGGAACATTTTCAAAGTCATGGTTCTCTTATTTAGGTCTGATGCCAGAGACTCTGGAAGAGTGGAATTTTGTACTGGAGCTGGTTCGGAATCATTGTAATGTCACCCACAGTCCTGCTGCGCAGAATGGAGACAACATTGCCGATGAGAACTTTGATATGTCAAGTATTATCAGCCTGGAGAATGTAGCTCTTCTCCTTGCGAAGGCACTCGGCCCAGATCGAGCGCTCAGTGTGTTACAGGACAGAGGCCTGCATGGGAACATGTCTAAAAGATTTGGCAGAATATGCGACATTCTCAGAATTGCGGAGAAAAGACAGAGGTGAGGGGGCTCCAATCCCATCTTAGATTAACCTTTTCATCTATGTTTTACTATCCTCGTGAGTTAAGCTACTGCTAGCGTGTCGTTATGCTGTGCAGATTTCAAGATTCCAGGTTTCTGATCTATGGTATCAGCCATGCTGCTCAGATAATTGTCCTATGTGCCTCTAGATTAGGAAGGGGATATCAGTTGGGGTTATCTGTTCATCATCTCAAACCATTGATCCTTCTCCAACTTCATGTCTCTCTCTCTCTCTCTCTCAAACCTTTAAATGAGTGTTACATAGAACATTACAGCACAGAACAGGCCCTTCGGCCTTCGATGTTGTGCCGACCAAAGTAAAAAGCAATGCCCCTCCAAACTAAACCATTCCCTTCTCTTCCATATACTTATCAATTAACCTCTTAAACGCCACCAACGCTTACCTTTGAGCTCTGCTTACCTGTCCCCAGTGTTTGGATTTCTTCAATCTGATTTTGGCCCAACACGATGGCAATGAGACTGCACTGCTCAGTTACTCATGATATCCTCTAATTATGACTCTATTGCTCTTTGATCTCACCACAGAATTTGTCACAACCACACTGACCTCCCAACCTCTTTCTTTTGTGCCTGATTCACTCCCAGCTATCTTGACACTCAGCCATACAGTATAGGAGGCTGCCAGTCACTCCATCAAGCCTATGCCACTCTTTCAAAGAGTTGGCTTTGAATCCCATTGACATAAGATTTGTAGTTCGTCAAGGATTCCTAGTTGATCACCTTTCATTATCAATATGCTGTCATCTTAGCTGCAGGATCATTCTGTAAGGCCCTTCACCATTTCCCATGATATTCTATCTGTAAAACTACCCGTTTGACAAGTTGTTGAGAAACCAGAATTTGAAGATCAAGGAATGTAAAACCATTATTGTCAATCTGTTTGTGCCCTTGTCACTGATTTTCCCCCTGTCTGTTATGTCAGCCTGTACACCCACAGCAACTAATGTGATTTGGAATATCCTATCTATCACCAAGACTCCTTATTTCATTTAGCTTAAATTGCTGAATATGTTGTTCAGGTCTTTTTGACAAGTTTTTTTTTCTGCAGTGTCTTTGGTAATGGCTGCAAAACAACCTAAATTCTGTAACTTATACCCTTGTTTCCCAATGCATTGAATATAAAGTTTGAATCTATGGACCTTTGTGTGACCTTTTCCCACGACATTTCTGCAGTCTTTTTAATTTGTCCATGTGGTTATCTACATTAGGATTTATTTACAATCCCCCTACTTTCACTCCACCATTAATATCCAAAAATCTTAACTGTCTCACCTCTGCTCAAACTCCTCACTGTGCTCCCTACTTTAAATTTAAAAGGCTTTTCAAAGCCATAGTTTTTGAACAAACCTTTTGTCATCATCTCTTAACCCTTTGATCCTGGCTTGGCATCTATCTTTGGGAAAGGTTTTCTGTATGTGTAGGTTGCTTGTTAGTACTAGCCAGTGACTTTAGCTGGAAAATGCTGGATGTTCTGAGAGAAAATTGGGTTTGTTTGTGATTTTTCTTACAATAGAATAGATTGCTCTGCGTAATCACTGTGCAGCTTGAGAGGATGGATAAAAATGGGATAAACAACAACTGCTGTGTGATTATATGCCCCGTGTTGTGGTTTTCTGTTGCAGGGCCCTTGTGCAGTCCATGTTGGAGCGATGCGATCGTTTCCTGTTGTCTCAGCAGGCTTAGAGGAACCAAATAAAAGGGGACAGCAGACTCTTTCAGCTACCTTTCAGAAAAAAAAGCTGCCAGTTTTATACAATGTCGATTCCTGTTGATCTCCAATGACTAAATTCTCATTTCTTATTCAAAGAACAAAACAGCATGGGAAACAGGCCCCTCAGCCCAACGAGCCCGCGCCGCCACCTCGATGTTCAGTTGTTGCTTTGGGCATACTAATTCCTAAATGATTTGCTCTGTAGCTGATTTATCCCCTGATGTTTGCCTGCCAGAGACTTGTTCAGAACTTGGTTTACATGTGCCTTACACTTAATGATGTGGAGGGCTAGATGATCTGTTCACTGGACTCAAAATTGTTCTGTTGTATTTTGGAATTGTGTACTAGGACAGCATGCTTGCTTTAAATACAGATGCCACGGGCGCTGACTAATTGCAAAAAGCACAAGTACACTTTGTTTATTGGAGATGAAAGTTGTTAAAAGACTTGAATAAAAATGGCTAACTGTGATTTGAAGCCGTGTTTTTTTTTGCTTATGGGATGAGAGCATCACTGTCAATGCTAGCAATGTATTGCCCATTACTAATCGTCTGAAGTATTGCATTCAGCTTTATCGAATGAACCTCTGAAGGAGATATTGGCCTTACATGGTTACAGTGTGGATTAATAGTTAATCTTAATTAATTTAATTAAGTTAAATTAATTAGTTAGTCAATAGTTAAGAAAAGGCGATATTGGGAGAGTTGCCTTGGTCGAGCTAAGCACGTGTGCAACATTTGTCAGGTAACAATTATGGTGCAAGCTGCTGCTGATGGATCCAGAACTGAACCAGCTGCCGGCCTGGGCTGCTTTTCAGTGACTTGTACGAAATCATAGCAGCTTTGAGGCGACTGAAGTGGCTGAGGGCGGGTGTAAATGGCCGATCGGTCGCGGGGTGACGCTGTGCAGGGAATGTGTGAATTGATTCCCAGCCGGTGAGTGACGCTGCAAAGAGACGATCTAAGTTCACTTCCCGGTGGGTGGAGCTGTGTGTAGAGGGTGTGAATTTACTCCCAGCCGATGGGTGGGGCTATAAGGAGAGGGTGAGAATTGACTCCTGATCGGTGGGTGGCGCTATGAGGAGAAGTTGTGAATTAGATCGTAGCTGCTGGTTAACGCTGTTTGAAGAGGGTCTGAATTATTCCCAGCAAGCAGGTGACGGTATGAGAGGAGAGTGACGCCAAGCCAGAAGGGAAGGTGTAAATAACTTCCAGCCGGTTGGTGGTAGTGGAGGTCCTTGACACAGTAGGTAGGTGGTGCAGTGGGGGAAGTTGAATTGATTCCAAGCCAGTAGCTGGCGGTATGAGGGGAGGGAAACGTTAAGCCGGTGGGAAAGTGTGAATTGACTCCCGACCGGTGGGTGGCGCTTTCAGTGAATTCACACGCAGCCGGAAGTGACTGTGAGGGATGGGTGTGAATTGACTTCTGGCCGATAGGTGGCGCTGTGAGCGTGACTCCTGGCCGGTGGGTGGCGGTGTGAGGGGAAGGTGACTCCTGGCCGGTGGGTGGCGGTGTGAGGGGAAGGTGACTCCTGGCCGGTGGGTGGCGGTGTGAGGGGAAGGGACTCCTGGCCGGTGGGTGGCGGTGTGAGGGGGGTGACTCTGCCGGTGGGGCGGTGTGGGGAGGGAAGGTGACTCCTGGCCGGTGGGTGGCGGTGTGAGGGTGACTCCTGGCCGGTGGGTGGCGGTGTGAGGGGAAGGTGACTCCTGGCCGGTGGGTGGCGGTGTGAGGGGAAGGTGACTCCTGGCCGGTGGGTGGCGGTGTGAGGGGAAGGTGACTCCTGGCCGGTGGGTGGCGGTGTGAGGGGAAGGTGACTTCTGGCCGGTGGGTGGCGGTGTGAGGGGAGGGTGAAACAGTTGCCAGGGCCTGTTTCGATGGGTTATGTTTTATGGGGTTGGTCACAGTTTGAATTTAGCCTTTGTTTTGGTGTGTGAGATAGTCCAAGTGCGGGAGAGAGAAACAGTTGCTGCAGAGTGAGTGAATCTGTTTGAATTAATCTCTCTGTGTGGAGACTACTCCATGGTTAAATGCAGTCCTGCAGTGAGCCAGTCTAAGTGTCTGTGTCAACTTGTGAGATCAGCACGGCTGTGGCTTCATTCAGAAACTGTTTATCTTTGTTCTGTACTTAATGTCTATGTTTGATTTGTGTAAGGAATATATTTTGAGATCAAATGAAAAAATTATGGGTGCTGGAAATCCTGATATTAAAACAAGATACTGGAAATACTCAGCAGGCTATGTTGAAGATAAAAAAAAGTTTCTGGACGTATATAAAACAAAACAGAAAATACTGGAAAACCTCAGCAGATCTGGTAACGTCTGGAGAGAGAAACAATTAACGTTTCAAGTCTATATGATTCTTTGCATTTTGCCTTCTCACTGTTCAAGACCCCAATCGCTTCTTTCAGATGAGTCAGTTTTCACTTGCACCTCCTTCAATTTAGTTTACTGAACTTACTGCCCCCAATATAGTCTGCTCTACGTTGGGGGGGGGGGGGAGTGCAAAACACAGGCATCGTGACTGCTTTGTGGAACACCTTCGCTCAGTCTACAAGCTTGACCCTGACTTTCCTGTCATTAGCCATTTCAGCTTATCATCTTGTTCTCACGCTCACATTTCAATCCTTGACCAGCTGCAGTGCTCCAGTGGAAACTGGAGGAACAGCAACTCTTCATCTGATTAGACACTTTGCAGACTCAACATTGATTTCAACAACTTCAAACCACAAACTCTCTGGTCCATCTGATCTTTTGTAATTCACTTCTCAAGTGGAGGTGGGCAGAATCTACTACCACCACTTATTCTTAAGGTTTGCTTCAGGGTGTGGATCCTTGTTATGCTATCAACACATTTTGCTAGCACTTTTATCCTGCTTTCAGCGCTTTCTTTAGTCTTAATCACTTCTACCTCCCATTTATCCCTGACCTATTTTGCTTTATCTGCTCTTAAACAGTATAAAATCCATCACATTTCTCTATCTCTTTAACATTGAAGAAGAGTCTTAAAGACTTGAAATGTTAACTCTTTCTCTCTCCATGAGTTTTTCCAGCATTTTCTGGGGTTGAGGTTACAATCAGATCAACCATGATCTTACTGATGGGTGGAGCAGGCTCAAATAGCTGAGTGGCTTAATCTTGTTACTAATTCATATGTTTGCATGATTCATATTTGAGCTGGCTGCATGATGTTAAACTTGTCAGTGAAATTTTGGAGTTATTTTAACCCTCTGTGACAATTATGATTTGATTTATTATTGTCACATAATAGTATACAGTGAAAAGTATTGTTTCTTGCGCTCTATACAAAGCGTGTTGTTCGTAGAGAAAGAAACGAAAGAATGCAGAATGTAGTGTTACAATCCTAACTAGGGTGTAGAGAGAGACCAACTTAATGCAAGGTAGGTCCACTCAAAAGTCTGATGGCAATAGAGAAAAAGCTGTTCTTGAGTCAGTTGGTATGTGACCTCAGATTTTTGTATCTTTTTCCTGTCGAAAGAAAGTGGAAGAGAGTATGATTGGGATGTATGGGGACCTTAAATATGCTAGCTGCTTTGCTGAGGAGGGGGAAGTATCGACAAAGTCAGTGGATGGAAGGCTGGTTTGTCTGATGGATTGGGCTACATTCATGACCCTTTGTAGTTTCTTGCAGTCTTGGGTATCACAGAAGCCATATCAAACTGTGATACAACTGGAAAGAATACTTTCCATGGTAACTCTGTGAGCTCTGCAAATCTAGTATTTCAGGGGCACTGTTGATGTTTTAATAGTCAAGTCAGTTTAGTACTGAAATCTGGAGAGGTAGCATATCATAATGGACTGGGATTCTTTCCGCTTGACTTTGGATGTAGCAGCTAGGATAGTTCTGGTTAAATAAGTAATAGGAAGCTACTTTGTTAAACAGAGTAGTTTTAATTGGTTAACCTGTAGCATCAGTTGTTGTTCTCCAGCCTTACTTTTCCTTTATGACGAATGGTTATCTGTGTGCATGTTATGGTTGCCTTTTTAGTATCTGGGAAGGCTATGAGACTGACAATTTCTTTTCCTCTCTATTATATTCTCCTGATGGACTCCCACAGTAGTATTGTCTGGACATTTTGAATGCTGGGATGGATCGCAACCCATCCCCACCACCAAGTGATGAGAGTGATGAAGAGACAGCCAGAGTTGATGCAATAGGAAACACAGTCTACAGCAAACACTGGTTGTTCAGCATACTCATGAGGCTGATTCAGGTAACACCTAGATCTTGTACTTGTGTGCAGTATGCAATAATTAAAGCAGATTTGACCAGTTGCACTTGGACCTTTTGGATCCTCTGAAGACTGGATGACAAATGAACTGAATGATCCTGACTCAACCATGTAAATTGTAAGGCTGTGGGTTGGAATCTTGATCTGTGCTAAATCACCTAATCTCAGTTAGAGGAGTGGGGTTGCGGGTAGAGGAAGAATGTCAGCCAGAGTTCATGCTGATGTTCATTGTTGAGTAATCTTTGAGAAAAGGGGATGTGTGTCTGACTGAATTACTCTGACAGTGATGTCCTACATGATTATCTATTGATAGGAAGCGTATCAAGACCATGGAGAGGTTGCAAATGCAGTTGTACCATATCTATGAGATATCACAGGTTCTGTTCCCAAGCATAGAACTTGTAGTTACAAGTTTTTGTTGGGCTATCCAACACAGAAAGGCATGCATAATATTGAGCTAAATGCTGGTGGTGGTGGGGAGGAGGGGGCACACACACGATATATTAACTGTTTCACTTTCTCAGCTTGTATCTCCAGAAGGTGAAGAGACGGAAGTATCTGGTTCCACAGCAGAGACAGAACTGGATGAAGATCTGGAGAATGAGATTTGTAAAGTGTGGGACATGTCAATGGATGAGGTAATCATAGGGCTATATGGAGGCTTTGATTATGATGATAATTATTATTTGTTTGGAAGTAGGTGATGCTATTCTACCTATTATGTCCTAAACCGCTATTTCTATGTAAGAAATCTCACAACACCAGGTTAAAGTCTGATAGATTTATTTGGTAACAAAAGCAAATTTATTTGGCTTTTGCTACCAAATAAGCTTTAAACTGGTGTTGTGAGACTGTTTACTATGTTTACCCCAGTGCAATACCGGCATCTCTATATCATGTCTAACCTCATCCCAACAAAATTAGTTAATTTACTTTGGAGGTAAATTAGAACGTTGCTTCATCTGATTTTCTTCTACTTCACTGTTGTTTCAATCTCCCAGGGAAGATTCAAGAGGTAATATAAGTGACTAGGCAACTTCACCAGTCATTTATATTACCTCTTGCACTAAGGTACGGCACATTGAGAACCCAGAAGAATTCTTCACTTAGAAGACTCTCTGCTCTGGCGTAATAATGTGGAAGTTTTGTTTTGCAATTATAGCTTCACAATTTATGTTCTGGAAAGAATTGATGCTTATCAGGTCATGCTCTTTAAAACGTGAGTGATATCTCTGCCCCTGTGAGATGCAGCAATTTTGTGGTTGTTGCTGCAAAAGCCTAGTCCTTTGAGCTGCGTGGTCACCATGCTTGACCCTCTGGGATGTATGATCACTCTTCCTTATGAGGTGCATGATAGCTGTCCACTGACTTAGATGAACATCACCATTGTCTGCTGACTAAGCTTTGTATTTTGTGTTGCAGGATGTTGCTATATTTCTTCAGGAATTCAATGCTACAGACATCTTATTGGGGATCATTGGTAAATCCAAGTGTCCCCGACTAACGGTGGGTGAAACGTGCAGTAAGTGAGGGGTTACTTGCAATGTTATGTATTTCTGTCCGGTCAGCTGTGTGGTAGTCTCGATACTATTACTTGTTGGCAGAGTGTGCGATCTGGCAATCAGTTTTTCCAGCTTGGATATATAATTTTAGAATGCCAACCATGCCAATCATATGTAGTTTGTAAGGAAGCTTTCTCAGATATGAGTATCCAGTGTTATATTGTCTGGCTATTGGGCATAGCAGAGTTTTGATCTTTAATAAGATGTGGTTTCCACTCTCGCTATTTTATGACCAGACAATTGGTAGTGCCCAACCAGCAATTAGTCAGTGTTTCAGATCAAAATGTTTCCAATGTTGGGGAAGTCCAGAACTAGGGTCACAGTCTAAGAATATGGGGTAAGCCATTCAGGACTGAGATGAGGAAGGACTTCCTCAATCAGAGTTGTGAACTTGTGGAATTCTCTACCACAAAGCTGTTGGGGCCATTTGTTAAATATGTTCAAGAGGGAGCTGTATGTAGCCCTTGTGGTTAATGGGATCGAGGGGTATGGAGAGAAGGCGAAAGTGGGATAGTTAAAATGCATGATCAGATTGAATGGTGTACAGGTTCGAAGGGCCAAATGGCCTACATCCTGCATCTGTTTTCTAAAAGTCCTTTATTATGTTGTTGCTTCCTAAATCCATGCCAATCTTTCCCAGAACTCCCATTTTTGAAATCCTCAATCCCTCTGATCAGATTTCTGCCTATGCCACAGCAGTGAAAGGTCTCTTATCAAAGTCACCAATGACATCCTATGTAACTGTAGCAAAGATAAATTATCCCTCCTCATCTTTCTTGACCTGCTGCTCAGTTGTGTGAGACTGTACTGACCTGGTTCCAATCTGATCTGTATAAGGCTGAGCATATCCAAGTATGATCTGCTCGTCTTCTTCCTCCCGAATTAGTTATGGTGTCCGTCAAGGATCTATCCTGGGCCGCCTTCTATTTCTCATTTCTATGCTGCCCTCAATGACATCATACAGGAGATCATCATACAATGACATCATAACTTCAGGAGAGCATTTTCAGTGACGTCGTTGCACTGTTGATCGAAGCCTACTTGTGACAATGATAAATAAACTTTAAAAAAAAGCAATCCTGGATGAACAATTGTTGAATTAGTTCAGGAAACTCTCACCTTCACTGGACCTCGTTACCTCATTGTTAAAAAGATTTCACCACATTTCCAATGTATTGATACATGTTTTCACATACATGTATGACATTTAGCTCACCCTCAATGTTACCTCTCTTGACTCCTGCACTATTGCTAAGTTATCTGACTACTTATCTGACATTCAGTACAGGTAGAGCAGAGATTCTGTACCATTGAATATTGGGAGGACTAAAGCCATGGTATTTGGTCATCATAACAAAATGCATTTCCTGGCTACCAATTCCATCCCTCACTGTGGCAACAATCTGGGACTAAACAAGACCATTCATGATCTTGGTGTTTATTTCTGTAATGTCGCCTGATATGACCTTTGTCTCAGCTGCTGCTGCTGAAGTCCTCATTGTGCTATTGTACCTTTAACTGTTTCATTGCACTTATGGCTGTCCTCTCACATTCTGCCCTCTATTAATCCAGCAGTCATCTGCTCATGTCTTAACTCAAGTCCCATTCACCTGTTATCCCTGTGCTCACTGATCTTCACCTCTCTGTCTCTGTACCACTTTCTTTCTTCCTTTACAATGCTGTTTAAAATGTACCTCTTTGACCAAACATTTGGTCATCTGACCTTGCATCTCCTAATGTGGCTCAGTGTCATGTTTTGTTTTATAATGCTCCTACAAAGTGCCTTGGGAATTTTATTGTGCTTAAGGTGCTATATAAGTATTATCTCTGTTGTAATGTTCCAGTTTTAAAAACTGAGAGGTGCATGAGTGTAAATGGTTAAATAAAACACTTGTTTAAACTAAATATGTATCATTCTCAATAGTATTTCTATGGAGTAGACTCGGTGAGGGGGGAACAGTGCTTTGTTAAAAAATGAACTGTAACTATGACTAATTACCTCACTGGGAGTAGAATTAATTCTTATGATCACATAGTACAGAACACCATTTTCTGTGGTGCTGGAGATGTAAGGGTATTGCCTGAGATTTTTACAATTATTTTTGGGGATTGGAAAACATTGATACAGAACTTTTCCTTGGGAAATAAATAGTGAGAATATGGAAATGGTCTGTAGGAGAAGCCGTTGTCAGCTAGTCACTTCTCATTCTGTGTTCTTCAAAAATGTTGTGGCATTTCTGATAAAGTCTCCTGTTTTTCGAGGTTAGGAGATTTGCATTGGTATCCTGGGGAACATGGCTTGTTACAAGGAGACCTGCCAGTCAATCACTAACAATGATAATCTCGTGTAAGTACTGGAACATATGCAATGTTGTATATTCTTGCACCAAGCAGCAGTAAAAATATTAATCCCTATTGTTAGAGAGCCTTGCTAGTGCAATGGATATTTGGAAAAACTGGACAAAAACAAATTAAAGATAAACCCACAGATTAGAATTCTCCGCTTCTTGTGTAAACTCTGATCTTCTCTGCTCTCCTTTCTATGAAACAATATATAATAGCATGAATCATAGAATCTCTATAATGCAGAAGGAGCCCATCTGGCCCATCAAGTCTACCCCAGTTTTCCAAAAGAACGTCCCATCCAGTCCTTGGTCGTTGTATCATCCAAATCGTAGTTAGATTTCAATCATCAGTGATGCACCAGATGCTTGATCTCACTTCAATGAAGCAAACCCTCTGTAACCTCTAAAAATTAAAAAGACCTTATGAAATTTTAGAATTGACATTTTCAATAATTTATGAGCTCCAAGTAGCTGCTCTGTTTGTACAGTTTATCACCAAAAAATCCTTTCCAGATAAAGTCAGTTAAACAATAAACCCTGCTATTTCTAATTGAAGAGTAGGGTAGAAGATATTGTCCTGGATCTATTTCATGTGTCTGATAAGCCAATGTGAAATAATTTTTATTCTGCATCTGACTTTGCTGTATCTGACCTGCAGTTAGTTGATACTATCCTTGAATAATGCAAACTTTGCCAAAATAGAATTCAAAATCCCCAAAAATGATTAGATCTGTGAAAGCTCCCAATAATAAACAAAGCTGTTTCACTGTAGGCTATTTGTCATACAGATGTTGGGAACTTTCGAGATACTCAAATTAGTGTATACAACATAAGTCCCTGAGACAGTTCAGCAATTTTGCTGCAGCTGCAGATCATGTCAAATAATTGTGACATTTGTTTTGTCTTTCAACCCTGCTAAAGATATTTCAGTTGGTGTACATTAATAATTTAGACTGTCATATGTGATGGAGTGTGTTTATGCTATGATGAACCTGAGAGTTACCATTGACCAGAAACTGAACCAGACTAGCCATATAATTACTATGGTACAAGAACATGTTAGAGGCTAGGAATTCTGTTATGATTGTCATCTTCTGAGTTCCCAAAGCCTGTCTACTATCTATCTACAAGGCATAAGACAGGAGTATGATAGAGCACTCTCCACTTGCCTGGATTAGTGCAGCTCCAGTAACACTCAAGAAGCTCAACACCATTCAGGATTAAGCAGCCTGTTTCCTTGTCACCTCATCCACAAATGTTTACTTCCTCCACCGCAATGTACCATTGCAGCAGTATGTAATATCTATAAAATGCACTGCAGGACTCTTAGCATCTTCCAAACCCATGACCGCTGCCATCTAGAAGGACAAGAGCAGCAGATGCTTGCGAACACCACCACCTGGACATTTCCCTCCAATTCACCATTCTGACTTGGAAATATGACTGTTCTTCCATTGTCGCTGGATCAAAATCCTGGAATTCCCTCCCTAACAGCATTATGGGTGTATTTACATCACGTGGACTGCAGCAGTTTAAAAAGGCATCTAAAGGCAATTAGGAATGGGCAATAAATGTTGGCCTAGCCAGTGGTGCCCAAATCTCATGAATGATTTTACAATAAATTAAATGAGGGTTTCTGGAAATGACAGGAGGTATGATTAGCAGGCGCTGCATCTTATAAAAGTTTATGTTCATTGCAGACTTGCTGTCTGAAAATGAACTCCAAAACTTCTCCTAAATATCCACTCAACAAATGATCGGTATTTAAGAATCATGCTGTATACCAACATCAGCATAAATCCTAATTTTATTTGTAGATCTTTTTCAGCTACAAGTTGCTATTTGTAGCTACAGAGTATTAAGATTTTAAATAAGTAGACAGGACAATTAATTGGGAGAAGGAATTTGGGATTTGGTTCCTGTTTCTTAATTGTTTCTGTTCGCTTATTTTAAAAGGCTATGATTGTTATAATTGTCTTAGGGATGTGAGATGGTGCCTTCAAAAGAAAGAGGAAGAAAATTAGGGAGAAAATGTTACGTTGGGATTGAGGGAGGTCTTAGCTGGCACTATTGCTGACTGTTCTATTTCTTTCCTGTTCCACAGTGAGGTGTTGTTGTTATTACTTGGAGATACTGACCCACCTACACTTTTGGAGACTAGCAGGTAGGTTCTTTGTATAATTGTGTATGGCTGCACCATGTATCGTTCTGTGCACTAGGATTGTGTAGATCACATATTACTTCATACCTTCTAGCCAGATCACTTCATGAGTTAGCTATACACATGAGAAAAACCTAAAACCAAGAAATTTTATTATGGCGCTAATAGGCCTTCTCTCAAAATTGCTACAATCCTTATATTGAAAATACTCCCAGGATTTTGTTCGGTAGGGAATTCTAAGATTTTGACCAAACAAGGTGGATCCAAGTTAAGATGGCAAGTGACTTGTATGAGAATTTAATGTTATCCCATGATTGCTGCATTTGTCCCTGTTTTAAGATTGTGGAAGTGGGAGAAAATTTGAAATAAAACCAGAAATGTGCAGCAAATCAATCAGTGTATCCAAGTGTGTTGGATGTTTTCGATGAGGCATAAATGGAAGTGTTAAACTATCTTTTTCTTTCAGATATTGACTGTTTATTTTCTGTGACTGTTGAAATTTCTGTCTAGCTTTTTGCATATTTGTGTTGTACTATGTGAATCTGATATGAACCAATTGTTGTAATGTATTGGGTACAATTTCTGATCCTGACTGGGCGATATAGTAGCATGGTGATCAGCACTGCTGCCTCAGAGCTCCAGGGCCCTGGGTTCGATTCCCGGCTCGGGTCACTGCCTGTGTGGAGTTTGCATATTCTCCTTGTGTCTGCCTGGGTTTCCTCCCACAGTCCAAAGATTGAGGGTTAGGTTAATTGGCCATGCTAAAATTGCCCTTAGTGTCCTGAGATGTGTAGGTTAGAAGAATTAGTGGATAAATACGTAGGTAGATGGGAGTAGGGCCTGGGTGGGATTGTGGTCAGTGCAGACTCAATGGGCTGAAGGGCCTGCTTCTGCACTGTAGGGTTCTATGATTGGCAATACACTTACTGGTCAACGAAATGGTTGTCAATTATTACAGTAGGTTTGATCAATTGTGAACATAATTCCTTCCTTATAAATAATTAATATTATTTATTAGTATGGACTGACTAGTATGATTTCAGTAAAATGTAAAAGCTCCTGTTATGTGCCAACTTAACCTATGAGCAGCAAGTAACAATAGAATGAAAATTCTTCTATAATGAGATTGTATGTGAAGGAAGTATTTTGAACTATAAGCACAGGTATTTACTGGAGGTGGTGAGTTGAGGCCACTGGGTTGATAATAGTCACAATATTAGGATACACAAATACCAAAGTAGGAATTATAATGGTTCATGTCTCTGTTTAACAGGTTAATACTGAGCTGTCTTTCTCAGCCAGATGTGTCCAGCATCTGGGTTGACCAAATCTACAAGCACCACTCTGTTAGGGAGAACATATGCTTCATAATGCAGAGCTCCACAAATGGTAAGTGTAGTAGCGTGCTCCTTTTAAGGGCAAGCGCTTAGAGGGTCATGTGATCCATTAAGTCAATTGGGCCAGAGCACAAGAATCCTAGTGTGGGGAGTGTGGGTTTCCTGGCAGTTAGGAGTCTGGAATACGGTAGCCTTATTATTTACTCTGTTCATATTTGCTTACTTGAATAAACCATTCATTTGTTAATCTACTTGATGGTCACTTGTCTTTAGAAGATACTACAGTTGGTAGCGAGGACCGATTAAAGTGCCTTTGTGCTGCTGCAGAAATCAAGAGAGCAAGCCTCATGTGGAAGCCTTCTTCAAGTGAACTTGTTCAGCAGCCTTAAAGTGTCAAAATTCCACTTTTTGGGAAATTGGACCCTTTCGAGCACAGCATGGAGTAGTGGGTGCAATATGCAAATGCCTGCATTATTTTTCTAAGCTAAATTGGTGGGGGCAAGAGAAGCAGTGGGTAATCCTACCAGCAGCCTGTGGGGCTTCAACCTAAAGTCTAATAAGGAGTCTGACTTCTTCATATGCCCTTGACTCCAAAACGTTAGAGAAGTTCATGGAATTAGTCAAGGGACATTGTCAGTTGAAGCTCACAAGAATAATGAGCGATACAAATTTAACTCAATGATGAGCCCCAGCTGAATTCTGCACATTGGGGTCTATACTCAGTGATATGATGAGGGACTGGGTAGACTGTGGTGTTAATGCCATGACTACACAAAATAAATTACTAGCAGAAGCAGAGATTAATTTGAAGGAGGCATTAGGAGTCACCCAGGCTACAGAAGACACTGGAAAGGGGACGATGGAGCTGCAGAGCGTGCAAACAGGCAAGGTTTGCCAAGTTCGGTGGGGAGTCGCCAGGGAGGAGGATGCACAAAGTAATGAGCAAAGAGGCTCAGAGCAAAAGAGTGCAATGTTATAGGAGAATTGGTTCGCAGACCTGGAGCTATGAAGAATGCTATCGTTGTGGGAGAGATCATCCCCAGGAGAGAGAGAAATTCAGGGAAGCTAAATATTATGCCTACCATAGGAGGGGGTACATTAATTATTATCATTGTGTGGTGTGAGCTTAGAACTGTATGTGTGTATGCATATGAAATTGAAATGGTGTGTGGACTGTTATATTCTTCTGTTAACAATCCTGCAGTGTTGGAGTGACCTGTGGGAGCGACTCAGTCATGACTCAGTGGTACCACTCTCACAGAGTCAGAGGATTATGAGTTCAAGCCAGGAGCCTCAGCACAAAATCTAGACTGAAACTTCAGTGCAGTAGCTAAGGGAGTTCCCCACTGTTGGAGGTGCTGTTTTTAATAGAGTTGGAACAAATGGGTCTTTTTACATATGGCAGACAGTGACTGAAGGGGTACTGCAGAGTTCAGTGCCAGGACCATAACTGTTCACAATATATATTAATGATTTAGATGAGGGAACTAAATGTAATATCTCCAGATTTGCAGATGAGACAAAGCCAGGGAGGGTGAGCTGTGAGGAGAATGCAGAGATTTCTCATTGTGATTTGGACAAGTTGAGTGAGTGTGCAAATGCATGCAGATGCAGTGTAATGTGGAAAAATGTAAGGTTAACTGTTGGTATCAAAAACAAAAGGCAGATTATTTTCTCAATAAGAGAGCAGAATGTGCAATGAGATTAAAGTGTCCTTGTACACCAGTCACTGAAAGTAAACACGTGGGAACAGCATGTGGTAAAGAAGGCAAATGGTATGTTAGTCCTCATAGCGAGAAGATTCAAGTACAGGAGCAGGGATATCTTGTTGAAATTATACAGGACTATGATGAGACTGCACCTGGAATACTGTGTGCAGTTTTCATCTCATTATCTGAGGGAGGATGTTCTTGCCATTGAGGAAGTGTGGCGAAGATTTACCACACTGATTCTTGTGATAATGGGACTAATGTAAGAGGAGAGATTGTGTCGGTTTGGGTTATTCATCGGAGTTCAGAAGAATCAGACGGGTTCTCATAAAAACCTATTCTAATAGGATTGGACACAGTAGATGCAGGAAGGATGTTCCTGATGGTGGAAGAGTCCAGAACCAGGGTAAAGAAATGGAGTCAACCATTTAGAATGGCTGTCTAGTGAGCCTGTGTATCTCACTACCACAAAGTAGTTGAGGATGAAACATTGTATGTTTTTAAGAAGGAATTAGATATAGTTCTTTGGCCTATGGGATGAGGGGAAGGGGAGAGAATTGGGAATAAGTTACTGAATTGGATGATTAGCCATGTTCGTAATGAATGGCAGAGCAGGTTCGAAGGCTGAACAGCCTAATTCTCCACCTGTTTTCTATGTTTCTAATCAAGGTCAGATGATAAAAATTCTACATCACTATTTTTGAAAATGAGCAGAAGAGTCTTCCCCAGTATCCTGACCAATATTTATCACTCAACCTAAATCCAAAATAACAGCCTTGTCACTATCTTTAGTGTGTGCAGATTGACTGCTGTGTTTCTATCGTTTCAATAGCAATTACACTTAATAGATTGTAAAGCACTTTGGGATGGCCTGAGGTCACGAAAAGCATTATATAAATACGAGTCTTTCTTTCTGGGTAGTGGTGTTATTGGTATATTGGTTTCAATGTGTGCTACTCAGATTTGAGTGCTGCAATCTTACCTGTAGTATTTGCTGATTGATTCTTTGCAACTGCGCCCAGACTTAATCTGGGCATCATTGCTTTTTGAGATTGGTGGTAATTTGTTTTTTTTCTCTCTGATTAAGCTGACTTGTTGGGTAAGATTGGAGAGATGGTCGATAAACTCTTTGACTTAGACAAAGAGCTAATGCTAAGCTGGGTCAGTGACTCGAAGGAGTTGCCTGAAGCATCAACTACAGAACAGGAGAAAACAGCCAAGACTGCAGTTGTCCCTTGCTTATTGGAAGCAGCCAGACAACTTAGGTAAATTTGGGAAAAGCGATGTGAATCCAGTATTTAAGGTGCCAGAGTAGTTGATATACTGAATGTTAATCTAGTGGTATTTTTCTTCATATTTTAACTTCCCCCTCTTTTTCATATTTTCCTGATCCTGTGGTGAAGAAACCTGGGATTTGAATTTACAGAGTGGAGCCTGTTATCACTTGGATGTCAGTAACGGGATGTATGAATTTTCACACTAACTCTTGTTGAACAGTGTAAAAAGCATTATGAAGTACTATTATGATTGTGGATTGGCAGCAATTCCTTAGGCAGTCTTGTCTCTTAACTATCAGAAATATGTGCTGTTTCACTTTTTTGTCATGACCTGGAGACTGTTATTGCAGCTAAATTGCATTCAACATAGGATGCTTATAATGTTTCCAAACTACTCCAATAACTGAAATATTGTACACCAGCCCAGGCTGAAACAACCAATTGAATGTATTTAAAAATCAGATGGAAGTTGAAATATGCACAAAGTTGCCGTGCATTCTAGAATTTATTAAAAAACATATCTCTGTCCACGGTTGGTTGAACAGTGCCATTTTACCCCTGAATTGACCTTATGCAGCTTGGCTTGGTGGTGTAAAAGTCTCCTATCTGTTGACTGTTTGGCCTTTAGCAAAGCATGGCTCAAATTGTACCTAATACAGTACTGAATTGATAATGTAATCTAGAAACCATGTGGTGGTTGGTTTAGAAAATAGTAAAATATCACCTTGGTGAAATAGGAAATTTTATGCTAAGGCATAATGTTGGAGCTATATCAAACCTGCACTATACCTGACCTTAGAGTCCTTCATGCTGGTTATGGGTGGTTGAGATGGAATGCATTCATTTTCCAACATTAAAACCTTGATGGACACAAAGTAATACAAAGCTGAGAGCCGACGTGGAATGAAATGCCACTCACTTTGCCTAGTGCTGTTTGAATGGTTCTGAGGTGTTAAATCATCAGTAACTGAGGTTTTTGTTTGTTTGCTCTTGAAATGTGAGTGTTGTTGCTAGAGACAACATGCAAAGTTTATCCTTAATTGTTCTTGAGAAGGTGATGGTGAGCTGCTGCCTTGAATAACTGCAGTCCATGTGGTATAGGTTCACCCATGATGCTGTTGGGACAGAGTTCCAGGTTTTGGATCCATTGGAAATTAAGGAATTCCAGAGGTGTTCCAAGTTAGATTTAGTGACTTGGAGGGGAAATGGTGGTGTTTCCAGATTGGAGGATCTGTGAGATGCATTGTTGTATGCATGTAAAATTGGGATGGAAGAAGTGCAGACGTACTAAACTTCCAAGTGTTCCTGGGACCTAATCTGTCCAATTACTTTGCAGTTTCTGTTGTATGCAAAGAATGTTGCTTGGTGTATTTTGGTCTCATTGCTGTTTGCTGTTGTTTAGGTCAGACAATATTGAGGGCTTAGAGGTTTACATGCATATACTGCAGCTGCTTACTACGACAAATGAAGGAATCCAGGCAATAGGTAATTTTCTTATTCTCCACCTCCTTATCTACAGTTCTAACACATTCAATCCTGTGTTGTTAACATTTACTAACAGTGAAATTCATTCTTTGTTCAAAATACTCTTCAATATTAAAACAGCATGCACACTTTTTGTACCTAATCCTTATGTCACAATTTCAATATACAAATATGTCACATTGAGCTGAAATTCATTCAACACATCAGAACCTTGTGACCAAGTAAATTGGGGAAAATTCACCACTTTAAAGAAAAATGCAGAAAATGAATGAATTGACTTATTAAAAGTTTTCTTTCAGAATTACTTTTTCTGCATTTAGGTTCTTATGGCAACCACTAGTGACTGGTCATTTTTCTTGACAATTTGTTGCCTTTATAAGTGTAATTGAATGATTTGACCTATCCTGCTGCAGTGAAAACCTTGTTTTTAAAGGTTTTCAGTATTTTTGTCAGTTGTGCTTCTGGCTAACTGCAGTACGGATTCACAATGACTGATTACAATTGCAGAAAGCCTGGAATCCAGTTACTTATTTCATTTGGAGCTTCAACAGCCCCATTATAATTTGCCTGTTGAAATCTATTATACCAACATTATCGGCAAAAATTGGACTTCTTTAGTCTGAATTGCTGCTTTGCAGGATTAATGAGAGTAGTGGGTCATAATATGAACGGGAAGGGAATACCTTATGAAATAGTTCAAAATGACAGCAGTATGAAACATGTTTTATTCTTGGTAACTGAAGGTTCTGGATAAGCTCCTGGGTTAGTCTAAAGTCTGTCTCTGTAGTTTATGGAACAACACTGGGATAATTCCCATCACCAGCAAAATTGAGAAGCCTAACTTGATTTTGATGGAAGGCAGAAAATTTTTGTTTTTTTTGTTTGAAGAGAATGTCAAAACTGGGATATTTGTCGGTGTGGTTTTCATTATATAAAAAAGGGATTTGTTCAAAAAGTAGGCTTTCCTTGTCTTTTACTTGTGCATCGGACAAAATTTTGTTTGCTAACTGTTTCCTAATGAATCTCCCTGTAGTGAAAACTCCAGACAAGGGAGAGGCAACCTGGACTCTTCTGTATGACATTGTTTGCACTGATCTTTGCCAAGATGATGACCCAGCAATCATTGTAGAGGAGCAGGCAAGTGTGCTGTCCTCCACACTGGCTGTCCTTTCAGCGATGTTTGCTTCAAACATGGAAGAGAATTACATCAAGATTGAGCAAAGTGAGTGAGTTCAGCGTATACTGAGGAAGTTGGTGGGAAAATGGGATATAGTAAATCCAGCTGATATCTTGTGGGTGGTGATGAGATTCTTTATGGAAGTAATCAAAGGGAGTACAAATCAAGATGATTACAATATTGAGAAGTAGTTGTAAGAAAAAAACATTACTTCCCAATTCCCTTGAGTTGATTGGTATTCACTTCTCTAGCTATACTACTAACTTCTTACAATTACCTGTACTATGTTGATCTTGTAGTTGATAAGCACTCAAACCTCTGTGTTTTTGAACCTCAGTATTTCTTTAGAAAGCTTATTATACAAAGGCGATTTAATAGAATGATACCAATGATAAGGATCTAGGTTATTCTCCTTAGAACAGACAAGGTTAAGAGGACATTTAACAGAAGTGTTAAAATTATGAAAGATTGGGAAAGAGCAGGAGAGTGGAACTAATTGAAAGCTCTTTTGAAGAATAGTACATCTAGACTGTGCTATATGATTCTATAAATTTATTTATTAACAGCTTCCTTTGAACCCACCTCTTTGACCAAGCTTTTGGGAACCTCTCTTTATGGCTGCTTTGACTTTGCTCATTTTATTTTGATTAATTGTTGATGTAGTTTATTCTCCATTGAGCTCAAACTGGCTAAAGCAAATCCACAGAAAGGACTGAGTAGCAATTGTGGCTAGTTGCTATTAATCCTCTCCATTTGATCTCCTGCTTAACAATTGTACCATTTATTCAAGTTTGATTCATATCTGAAATGTATGGTTGTTTATGGCTTCATTTTCTGAAGTGTCTGCTTTGTTATGTTTGGTTGGTTTCATTGTAGTGTTCTTCAGCTCTATGTGTTATGTTTGGTGCAGATCTTCCTTTGCTCAGTACACTGCTGCGAGTTTTGTTCTATGCAGAGGAAAGTCAGAAGAAACCATTGGTGGGAATGAGAAGACCCAGTGCAGACAAATGGTCAGTTCCATCCCCAACACCTGGTGCCCAGAAGGGGAAACGGCAGGAAGGAGACTTACACCTGAAAATTCTCTTGGATATCTGCTGTGAATTTCTCTCTGAAATCTTCATGGACATCTCAAAGGTATGGTTGTTAACTGGGAACATCAGATGATTAACTGGTGCATTAATCATTTACTAATATTTCAATTGTATGCAGATAATTGGCATTAACTGGGTACTTGTTTGTGTCTCTATAAATAGAAATTCTGCTTGTTGGGGGTTAGAAGACTTATCTTTGTAATCTGTCAATTAAAAACTTATAAAACGTATAAAGATTGGCTGTAGATCTATCCTTCACTAACTGGCTTTCTGAAATAGAGCATGCTGGAGGAGACCGTGATAAGTGGGGGGAGAAAAGCAAAACAAAAGGGGACAGTTGATTGATAGCTCCACTGGAAATGGAGTAAATTAATGACAGCTGTGAGAAGTATTTTGTCTGTGAGAATGGGAAAGGGAAGATGTGGATGTTGGGTTCAGTAAGTGAAAACTTGTGCTAGAAAATCTCTTCTGACAATTTTTGCTTGTTGAATCCACTGTTCATACACCAACCAGTAGTAGCAATTGACACCTCTGCTCAGTTCATGTAACTGCTCAGATTTTAGTCAGGCATAATCTCATTGCATTTTTTAATTATGATTCTCTGTGTTGTGCTTGTAGGAGATTGTGTCAAAAAGTTTTAAAGAAGGGTACTTGAGCCAGGTAATGTGTACCTGTGCCTTTCAGTACCTCCTCCCTCTGAACCACACTGTGGTAAGTATTTTCAAATGACTGTTCTCTTTGGGAATGAGGGATTTTTGCTGTTTAGCAGAATTCCAACTTTTGGATTGTGGAGTTCTGCCGTTTTAGATTTTTCTTCTTGAGGAATGTTTGAAATATGTCACGCTTCTAACATTTTAAAAATGACACATTGCAAACTTGATTAATACTTTATAAACTTGTGTTTGGGAGGAGCGGTGAGGTCTTGCTTTGCCAAAGCCTTTGATTTGGAAACACAGCAATCACACATACTTCCATCCAGTTAATTGCTTTCGTTAATGGAGGCATTTTAATGATTATTAGTGGCTAATCAGCCAAATCATTTCAATTTGAAATAAGAGCAGTTGAAGTGCAGCAGGTCTGCGCGTGTTGTCAGACTTCTTACTGTAGGGTCTGAGCCCAGGGATCAGGGCAGCCAGGCTCGTCCCAACTCGGCTCTTATTTCAACATGAGTCAGTGACCAGGAAACAACCCAGAAGCTCAAAGTAAGGTGTAAGTGGGGAGGGGCTTGGGGGAGGGGTTCGACAGAAGACAGCATTTAAAATTCTGAATTTAGAAGCAGCTTTTCACAAAGGATCCCCTGGCATCAATTAGAGGAGACTTTGCAAGTTGGCATTTGGAAATGAAAATAGAGAATGCTGGAAATAACTAACAGTTCTGTAAAGCAGAAGACTTTAATTATTGGGAAGATCAGAAAACTGGAAGAGAAAGCTGGACAAATAGTATTATTGTAACCCCTTTCCCAAAAAGTTACAAAATGTTTTTTTCAACTTTCAATTTGGATGAAGGTTTATATTTGAAATGTGAATCTATTTTTCTTTAACTTATTCACAACCTACAGTGTATTTCCAATATTTTCTAGTTTCCAAAATGCAATGGTAGTACACACACCAACCATAATATTGTCAACATGCCAACTTGTTTGTACTTTAGCAGGAAGATTGTCATTCCACTCACATCCTTTCCCCACACTGGTTTTTTGTTGCAATCATAGCAGAAGGCAGAAATGGAACTTGTTGGAACCAATATATTTCTATGCCGTACTATCTATTTCAGTGACTTAGATGAAGGAACATAAGTGTATCATCTAATTTGCTGAAGCTACCATGCTAAGTGGGATAATAAGCTGTGAAGATGATGTAAATAGGCTGAAAAAGATTTAGGGTGGTTAAGTAATTTAGCAGCAAGGTGATGTTATGAAGTATGAAATTATTCACTTTGATAGGAAGCATTGTTAAGGATTGTACGCATTTCATCCAGTTCTTCATTCTCTTTGCTAACCGATACATTTAATGTCTTCCAGATAGAAAGGTTTCAAGCCATCTTAACAGAAGTACAACCGGACGTTGCAGAACAATTATTGCTGGAGTTCCCCAATCTCAGATCCTGACTGAGAGTTGTTGCCACCACTGGGAGGGAAACTATGCTGTGTGGGAAGCAGATGGCCAGGGGCCAAGAGAACCATTAACTGTCTAAGAATAACTACCTCTGACAGACATTTCTTGGCAATTTTAGCCTTGTCAATTACAGAGGTGCCAATATCAACGCACAACTGCATTTGAGTAGAATTTTAACCTCTTCAATCATTTGAGTGCAGTTTCTGAGTATCAGAGGAATGTGGATGAATTAAGATCTTTAAGCAATATATTTTGCTGTCTCTTGAGAAGTAGGCTACCAGTTGTGAGAAATTCCAGAGTTGAGTGAAGTTACTAACAGGACTCTGCTGTCTTTAGTCTCTTGAGAAAGACACTTGAGTAGCTTCATCCTGCGTCTTCCATCTATTTGACCCCGAGGGCATTTCATGATTTTGGGCTAGAAACTGTTGCTGCCGCTATACTTTCTATCTCTGTGCTGCCTCCTGAAAATGTGATGTGGTGTTGAGTTAGAAACATGCACTGTCAGCACTAGCCTGTTGATTATTTAACCGGAGCTGATGGATGTGACATTGTGCACAGAGAGTTTACTTTTCAATAAATGGTTACTTTTTGTTTTAACAAGTGATAACTGTATACTTAAAATATAAAAAATATTTTAGCTCCCTAAAACTTCTCAATGAGATATTTTCACAAATCCCCAGATAACTTGAATGATTAATTAGCTTCCAATGGCAGAAAAAAAGTCAGCAACTTTGTGACATAACATTTCCAAAGACATTTCACAATGGTGCATTGGATAAAATAACCAATTAACAACCAGAGGTTCGAATATCCTTCCTGGATGATTTATGAGTTAGCTCATCTTAGCTAGGGCAACAATTGAGTTGCTACAATTGGCCTAGCATCTGTGGGTTAGGTTGCCAAAATTTAGTTAACAGTGCTCCTCTGCATGGGTTTTTCATCACCCTGCAACAAATATATATTTAAATATCTGGTAAGAACAGGATTGGCAGAGCAGTGATGACACCCATAACTAAATAGCCTGTTTATAGTCACTTGTGAAAAACAGACACTTATTAAAGAGATAGAAGATAACTGATGACTTTGAACTGTATCACAACAGTAGTGCTTTCAGTATAGAAATAGAAGATTACATTGTTTACACATGATATAATAATTTATACTTGCAGATTATCTTAATGCAAAATGCAACCAAGCAACAGAGGATATGTCAACACAAGCAAACTCATCAGTTACAGCAGAAATTAGACCTAATGTTCTCTCTACACTTCCTGTGGATGAGCTTCATTCCCAACTTGAGAAGATCCTACAGCATAAGTGTGACATTTTTCCATTTCAGAAAATTGTGGAAGTAAATTTGTTTGTCAACATCATAAGACGTTGGAACAGAATTAGGCCACTTAGCCCATCTAGTCTGCTTCGCCATTCAATCGTGGCTGATATTTTTCACATCTCCATTCTCTGCCTTTTCTCCATAGCTCCTGATCCCCCTATTAATCAAGAACCTATCTAAGTCTGCCTTAAAGGCAATGACCTGGCCTCTGCAGCCTTCTGTAGCAAAGCGTACCACAGATTCATAACTCTGGCTGAAGAAATTCCTCCTCATCTCTGTTTTAAAGGATCGTCCCTTTAGTCTGAACTTGTGCCCTCTGATTCTAGTTTTTCCTACTAGTGGAAACGTTCTCTCCATGTCCATTCTATCCAGGCCTCGCGATATCCTGTAAGTTTCAATAAGATCCCCCTCATTCTTCTAAACTCCAACAGCTATAGACCTAGAGTCCTCAAATTCTATAACCACCAAATTGGTGGGTAAGAACTCATGGATGAGCATATCTATATAAAAGAAATCTAATCTCTGTACTCATCTCCTGTTAGCTTTTGCCATTATAAATTTCAGCACCCATATTTATAATGAAAATTGTCAAATTGTTATGTATAAAATTATTTTACTGTAATTAAAACAAATTGACAACACAGAAACAGGCCCTTTTGCTCAAATGGTCCTATCAGTGAGCCTCCTCCCACTCTACTTCATTTCACCCGCTCATCATGTCCCTCTATTTTTTTCTCCTGATATACAGTTCAGCTTATTTTTATGTTTCTCTGCAATTTGTCTTAATCACTACATACAGTAGCAGTTTCCACATTCTAATAACTTAATAAAGATATTCTCCTTTTAGTGGCGACAGTGTTATGTCATCATTGGCAAGAGGGTATAATTACTGTGTCAAGGAAATATAAAAATACCAATGAACTGCTGGAGATTTTAAGGCATACGTGCTCAATGCCAAAGTATGACATGAGAAATTTAATGTGATATGCAAAATTCATGCCAGACACAAGGTAGCATGAAATAGAACTGGAAATACCTGCAATAAATTGGGTAAAAAAATCTTATGAAGACTTAATAAGCAAATGAACTAATTAGTGTAGAAGTAAACTGTACAACAGGTTTACATCCTGCAATTCTGACTTAATGGGTCTTGATTGGAGTAGCTGTTGGGTAAATGACCTCAACATCTTCGCATTTGAGCCGAGAAATACCTAGTAAAGACCCTATTCCTGATAAGTGACTTATACTGTATAACATAAGAAAAGAATTGAGCTAGCCTCACAGTCAAATAATGTGCTAGCATTCATTATGCTGAAGTATAGAGTAATTACTTGAGCAATAGTGGATATATGATGGATTTGCATCTCAGCAAGAGTCTTTCCTTTCAGAAAAAAAATGGATAAACATGTTTTCAGTGCTACAAAACTGTGCTAGAAGCTACTGCCTTTAGAGGGCAGTATGATCACAGGGGTTAGAGATGTGACCCACATAACTACTTTAAATATTCTATTAAGAAATTGTGTTTTTGTAATGTAGATTCTGATTTGTGAACTGCATTTCTCCAAATGATTGTGGTTTTTGCCATGAACTGAGAAGTGTTTTCATTGCTGACGTAATGCTACAATGAAGAAAAGCACCAAAAATAAGTGAGGCTTCATCAACTCTCAGCGACTCTGAAATAGGATTTTTTCTATTAGTGCACTATTATAGACTCTTACAATACAGCATGTCTTTCGAATGAGATGTTTAAGTGAGGCCCTGTCTGCCTCCTCAGGCAATTATTTAAAATCCTGTGGCACTTGTAAAAGAGCAGGAGAGTTATCCCTGATGTCTGTCTAATATTTATCCCTCAATATCACAAAGCAACAGATTATCTGGCTTTTATAAAATTGCTGTTTATGGAATTGGTGCACATATTTTCTGCTGTGTTTCCTACAACAAAACTTAAAAAGTACTCTGTGGGCTGTAAAGTGCTTTGAGATGTTTAGTGTCTACAGAAAGAGGTCTTTTGGCCCACTATGTTATGCTACTCTTCGAAAGTATTATCCATTATTCCCAATTCCTGTAACATCCCTGCATGTATCTGTTTACAGCAAACATTTCAGATGCTTTTAAAGCTACAATGAAGCCTCTTTCTTTCAATAGCGCATTCTCGATCATAATGTGTAATGCTGAATTCAGAGCCCAGAAGAAAGCTTTGGCAGTACTGATCTTAATCATAGGTATTAGCACAGAGCAGGGCTCTTTGGCAAAATCCTCTCAGCACTCTGCAAGAGTAATCCAGTTAGTTCCACTTCCCCACTCTTGCCCTCTATTTATGCATTTTATTCCCTTCAAGTACTTACCTAATTCTCTCATTTTGTTTCCTCATGTCACCTTTGGTTCTTTTGCCAATCACTGTTAGATTTATACCTTCTGGTTCTTATTCTTTCTGCCATTGGAATCAGTTTTTATCAATTTAGACCCCTCAAACTTGAGTCCATTGAATCTCCTCTCAATCTATCCCGATATTGTTATTGGCTGTACTTTTTTAAAAATCTCTTTCCAGTTGTGGAGCATCCGAAGACACTTAACATGGATTCAGCTGGAGCTAAAACAAGCAACAAGATATTCAACTGAAGTATGCATAAAGAGGAACAATTCTCACAATGCAGAGGCAATTCAAAGATGTACGGTTTCTGTTAGTTGTTTATACCATCTTTCTGATACCTCATCATTAACCGGCAATGTTTTTATCTTGTACATTTCATTTGGTACAACCACAATTCCAGAATGGCCTGACCTTTTAACACAAACAATGCCGGCAATTTATTCCAAAACACAAAATTTGCTTTTCTATCCTGACATTTTACTTCAGTCTTCTGTATATTGTAGCCTGCAGTGAACTTGGGCAATCAGTTTTATCACAACATAACTCATAGATTATTCTGTCTTGACCCAAAGGTCAGATATCTTAATTTATCATGAACTGGCCCATGGGTTAGTATTCAACTTCCTGGCCTGATCAAAAGGTCATTCTCTATTGCATCTACTCTTGTGCAAACACTTTTTTAAAACTTAAAACCAGCAACTTGGTCATGCCTGGGTGATCCCATGAAATACCAATTTATCCCCAAATGCCTTCTGTTCCTCTGTTCAAAAAATCTAATTCTTTTGTATTATCATTCCAAGAGGACTGTTGCCTGTTCATTGGAGGAAGTAGACAGAATGTAACAATTGCCTCTGAATGTTATACTGCTATTGGTGAGGTTAAGTAGCGGAATGCTTTCCCAGATAACAGTGCACTGCCTATTAGAGAAAGCAAGCAACATAAGTCTGTCTCCCAGTAGTGTACAACAACGGCATCAATCTCAAGAGCACTGACTACTAAATAGATTTTGTTCTTTAGCTGTTCTTCCGTCAGGTGTAGTCTGGATATTATTGAGTCCTCAACATAGAAAATTGTATTTAAAAAGGAAGAACAAGTGTCATTAACATTTTGTTGACAATTTATGCAATAGTTTCCTTGTAGAGAGTTTTAAAATGGTGGACAAATAGAGCAAGCCATTGCAAAAGCAGTTTACAATGCATCAGTATTTTTAAAATGCAATATGGTAGTTGAGTCCAATTTCTTCTAGTGTATTTTGTATCACTGCACAGTTATAACATAGTGTAATAACATTTAATATAGAATTTTTTTGCACTCTAAATTAGTTATTTGGTCATTATTGCCAAGGCAATAGCAGTGCATCAAGCAGTGCTATTGAGTAAGTTGTGTAAACTGCTGTAAAAAAAAAATATTATCTGTTTTGTCCTCTCCTATCTTCAGAAAGCTCAATCTGTTTCAACTTCTGCTGTGTAAAACAATAGTGATACGGTTACATTGCTTTAACTGGTGCACGTATACTCTTAGGCACCAGAAAATCAGCTTTCTCTGAACGTTTTATTGGTAAGTGCACTACTTGTTATAATGCTGAACCATATGGACAGAAAACTTCTAGAAGCAATCCCCAGCCTGACTACTAAACTGATCTCAGTCAGCACGACAGTGGGGTACCTCAAATTGTCTTCCGTCTGGACTAGGAAGGAAGATATTAGTTAAATGGAGGAGTGTGTGGGCTGCTCATTGCAAGTTATGTTAAATCCTGTTATACAATGGACGTTGAATAAGCAAAATTTGCTTAACCACAATGGACAGCATTGTAGCACAGTGGTTAGCACTATTCCCTCTCAGTGCCAGGGACGTGTGTTCACTTCCGGCCTGTGGTCACTGTCTGTGTGAAGTTTGTATGCTCTCCTTGTGTCTGTGTGGGTTTCCTCTGGGTGCTCCAGTTTCTCCCGCAGTCCAAAGATGTATGTGTTAGGTTGATTGGCCATGCTCGTTTGTCCTAAGTGTCAGGGGCTGGTGGTAAATATGTGTGGTTACAGTGGTAGGACCTGGGTATGATTGTTGTCAGTGCTAGCTTGATGGACAGAATGGCCTCCATCTGCACTGTAAGGATTCTGAAATAGCTGGCCAGTATTCATCATCATGGTTTTTAACGCATGATGCTTTCAACTCAAGTATGCAAAGTGTTTTGCTTGGGTTTTGTCAGATTTGGTTAAATGTCACTGGCTCTGATGATTATCACATCTTTTTCATATGTTATCTCTCTCTTGGGAGTTCTGCAACATCATGAAAATTAGTTCAGGCAATGAAAGATAATGGTGCAAATGATAGGACATTATGTAAAGATGCTGGTACATGTTCAGAAGAAATCGGACGGTTTTGTGTTCTTGGTACTGTAAATAATAATAGCTGAGGATATGTTTAATTCCAGCAACTGCAAATGTTAGTATCTCTGATTCCAGTTTTAATTGATTCAAACTTTTTCCTGCCACTTTATCCAGATTGGAGCTACGACATTGCTAAACATTTGCACTGCCTATTTGTAGCCCGATATTAGGAAGGAGATTTGGCTTTCTCTCACCATGAGCCTTGTTACTGCAGACTACATTTGTTCTGATGCTTTGAGCCTCTGGAGAGTGCATCCATGAAGCTTAACCAGAAGAGCAGTTACAAATGCTTCAGCAAATACTAGTGACTTGTAATATCATGCTGCAGCTCTTCAATATGTATAGGAATAGCTTAACTACAGGAGGAAAATGCCTTGTACTGATGTAGTATATCAGGTTTGTGCCAGCAGTTCAAGTTGCAATCTACTTGGTGAGACATGGCAATAAAGGAATTACTCCATTGGTTAAAGATGTACTCTTGGACCTCACGACTGCTAGTTTTGGATGCTGCAATAATAGGTCAGCTCACAAGCTGTGCAGTTAGTGTATAAGGATAAAAATAGATTTGAACAATTGGTACTGCCAGTCACATAAAGAGGCCACTGAAAGCACAAAGCTATCAGTCGTACGCAGAAATTAAAATAATGAAGTTGATCTGATCTCACACTCAAATTCATAAGTGATAAACTAGTTGGGCTGGGGCAGTTAGATCCATTTATGAATCCACTTATCATACATCCTTTGTGTAACACAAACCTTGCTTGTTGTATAAAATCTTAGATGCATGCGCACTTTAAAAGTCCACTGTTCAAAATTATAATTCCATGTGAAAACACAAGATGCAAACAATGGATGAATTGTAGAAATCAATGCTGACAGCTTTTACTTCGATGAGTGGTCAAATGACATGCTGCATTGAGAAAGATTGCCCTGTTCTGCATTTCCCAGTGGATTGTATAACACCGAAGCAAGAGCTGGCACTTGCTGTTGACTACAGTGCTTGTAGGAACGAAACCATGCAAGAAGATGATACTTCAATAAGTCTGACTAGGTAAGAATAACCAACAGTACCATACACCTGGTAAATGGTCCAAGGTTCTATACAGCACATTGCCTGCTAGCCCGTTGCAAATATAATGTCATCTCCTTAGCCCCCAAAAAGATGCTGTGCCCTGCCATGCCAAGATTTCATGCAACCTTTCAGCTTTTTCATTGCATTGCACATATTTAATACCTGAGCAAGGCACTCATTTGCAACCTGTAATTGAAAATCTTGCACACTCAAACATGTGACACAAATTTATTCTTTTAGTAACAGTCAAGATAGATTCAAATACATAGCAGTCATCAATATCCCTTTGTACTTGGGAAATGTACCAATGCAATGATGTGGGGAAGTTGTTCCATACTAATCAGTAGAAAAACAGACTTGATGCCTCAGGTACCTGCTTGGTGACTGAGCAACACCTTACCTGAAATTTGTAAGGAAGGAGCCATAGGAGTTCAAGACACTGGAGAGATTCCAACTACAGACTTTACAATCTGCAGGTGACATTGCTTCAGATCTCAAAAGTGTTCCTGATACCGAGTGTACTGAAATAGCGGGTGTGCAACAAGTAATTCTTTTATTAAAGAATCTCCAATTTTTGGAAGGAAATTAAATATGAAAATGTCAAAAATATTAACTAAAAATTTAAAACTAAACAAAAGGTCTACTAAAAATGTTACCAAATAATGTACAATGACATTTTTTGGGCAACTTCATTGACAATGGATTTTCATTTGCTCCCCAGTTGACAGAAGGAAGGGTAAGTGTAATGTTCTTATTATGTTAAGGATTGTGGGTTTTAAACAAAAGGAAACAGTGTGGTTTTCAGACATAGATTCAAGGTAACATAATAGGTTTATTGAAAGGTATTCTCTGCACAGAGTAGCAGCTTGCGCAATAAACTAATAACGTCACCAAATCATGTGACTGGCTCTTAAAGCAATCATGCAACTACTTAAATACGTAACAGTAAGAATAAATCTGGGCCGAATAAATTGGAGTCATAGGTTAGCAGGAAAATTGGTAGCTGAATAATGGGCTACCTTCAAAGAAGAGATGACTTGGCACATTCAAGGTGTATTCCCTCAAAAGTAAATGGTAGGGAATTGGAATTTTGAGTAGATTTCAAATGGAATTGTTATGTATTTGTATTAATCCTTATTAGTTGACTGAAACTCAGTTGTGTTAATGTATTTGTGTGTTCTCCAGAAATGATGTTACAAGTCCTAGCACGGGAAACAGGCAGGGAAGAAGCAATTATACAAGGCAACCCACATCTGTAAATAAAACTTTTTAAATCCTCTGTACTTGGTGTCATTTTCTAGTATACAATGTAAAAACTAACGACGAGCTGTACATGATGATGAAGTAATTTGGTCAGAAAATTTGGGAACGAGAAAAGTTAGAAAAGAAGCTTTCTGTATGTGCTTGCATCCTATGGGCTAGATGGAGGTGAATAACAATAATGTGCTGCAGAGCACATATAGAGCTGGTTGTGTTAAGTTAGAGGCTGAAGCTCAAGTTGTTGCTTTGTTGAAAGAAAAATCAAGGTAGCTGGTGGAAGCACAGTGTTCATATGGTGTCCATTAGTAAGAAAAATGACAAGTTTACAGAATAATGGGAATGTTGAGGAAAACAGCACCTCATCTACCGATCAGACACCAAGACAACCTCCAGCGCCTACTTCAATGCCAGAGGTTACTGCCAGTATACAAAAGAAGATGCCGGAAGTTCATGTCAAATGTTCTGAGAGCGACAGCCTCCAGGTCATCTGGCTTATTGATTATTGTTCATGTTGTCTTTGTTTGAATTTGTTGGGGATGTGCAATCTAAGGGGGAGAGGAATTGTTATGTATTTGTATTAATTCTTAGCTTACTGTAGCTGCTGTGTTAATGTGTTCATGCATTCACCTGAAGTGAGGTCACATGGCTCTTATTTGGGGAAACAGGCATACAAGAACCAACCTTGTAAAACAAAGTCTTTTGACAAGATTAGTATAAAAGTTGGCAAATTATGTTAGTTATATAAAATGTTAGTTAGGTCACATTTGGATATTGTGTCCAATCCTGATCCCCACATTACCAGAAGGATGTGGCGGCTTTGGACAGAATACAAAAAAGGTTTATCAGGATGTTGCCTGGTATGGAGTGTATTAACTATGAGAAACTGGGATTATTCTTCCTGGAAAGACCGAGGCTGAGGGGGCAACTTGATAAAAGTTTATAAAATTATGAGGGGAATTGATAGGGTGAACAGGTGAAGCTTTTTCCCAAGACAGAAATGTTAATTACAAAGGGGTACAAGTACAAGACAAAGAGGTAAAGATTCAGTGGAGATATGCGGAGGAAGTTTTTTAAGAAGGGTAGTGGGGGCATGGAATACACTGCCAAGTGAGATGGTCAAGGCAGTCAGGTTAGCAACATTTAGGACTAATCTGTATAGATCCATAGATGGGAGATAGAGGAATATAAGCAGTTGTTCTCAGTACAACGTGATCAGCACAGACTTGGAGGGCCTGTTTCTGTGCTGTACTGTTTTTTGATTGAATCTCTACTTGTCCAATCCTTGATCTGTTTAGCGCATACAGGCGATGAATCCAAGAAATATAACAACACTAACTCTTGAAGAGTGGGTGTGTTGGCAGGACTGCTTGGTAACGGAAAATGACTGTGTGCTTCTGTATTGGTTATATGGGATCAAGGGCAGTACATAAATGTGTATGCAAAAGGTGGTAGGCTGAAGATCTGATGCCAGATTCTCGCTGAAGCTGCAGGGGAATAGCTTTGCCTTCACTGTATAAGCCTCTCAATGGTTTATAGTCAGATGTAATTGTAAAATGGCTCCCATGCAGAACTTGGTGAAAATTCTTGACACCAAACACAACCAATAGTACTTCTTTCTCCAGTTGACAGTAGGCCTTTTCAGCCTGGGACAGTGTTCTCAAAATATAGCCAATGGGTTTTTCTGACCCATCCTTCATTTGATGGGCTAGTACAGCTCCTATGCCATAGAGAACATAGAACATTACAGCGCAGTACAGGCCCTTCGGCCCTTGATGTTGCGCCGGCCAGTGGACCCTCTAACCTAAACTATTCCAATATCATCCATATGCCTATCCACTGACCATTTGAATGCCCCCAACGTAGGCGAGTCCACAACTGCTGCAGGCAGGGCATTCCACGCCCTCACCACCCTCTGTGTGAAGAACCTGCCTCTGACATCCGTCCTATAACTACCACCTCTTAATTTAAAGTTATGTCCCCTCGTGTAGGTCATCACCATCCGAGGAAAAAGGCTCTCACTATCCACCCTATCCAGTCCTTTGATCATCTTATACGCCTCAATTAGGTCACTGTGTAACCTTCTTCTCTCTAATGAAAATAACCTCAGGTCCTTCAGCCTTTCCTCATAAGGCCTTCCCACCATACCAGGCAACATAGGGAGGAGCAGCACACATCTGCACTAGTTCTTTAGCTAGGTGGTATGTACCACCAAGCACAATGACTGAAATAGTTTCTTGGCTTTTTCTTGCTGTGAACTCCATGATTAACAGTGGTTCTTCCTCAGCAACAGATGGAGTGGTGCAAACCCAGTGGCCAGATTAAATAAGAAATAGCTGGAATAAATTATCATCCCTAGGAATAAATTAAAACCTGTCATATTACAGGGCAATGATGCATCCTTGAGGGCTTGGATCTTGTCTTCAACTGAATGCAACTCTATAGCATCCATTCTATGGTCCAGATGGGTTACCTTAGAAGCCTTGAATATGCTTTTCTTCATTTAAACATACCTGCTTCCATAAATCCTTTCAGCACTTCTTCGGCTTCAGGCAGTCCAATGATGATGTCATCTAAGGAAACAACCACACATGGAAGTCTTTTCAGGAGTCTTGTGGTTCACTGAAAATGAAAGCTGGAAATGAAGCTCCAAACGGTAACAAGGTATACTGGTAGAGGCCTCAGGGTGTTGTTTGTCACGTACTGTCTTGACATGTTGTCATGCTGATAGGCATAAGAACATATGAAATAGAAGCAGGAGTAGGCTATTTAGCCTCTTGAGCCTGCCCCACCATTTACCAAGATCATGGCTGATCTGATAGTGGTTCAGTTCCACTTACCTGCCTTTTGACCAATAATTCCCTTATTGGTCAAAAATCTATCTATCTGTGACTTAAACATATTAAACGAGGTAGCCTCCACTGCTTCAATGGGCAGAAAATTCCAAAGATTCATATCCCCAGGAGAAGTTCCTCCTCAACTCCTATTCTAAATTGACTCCCCTGTACTTTGAGGCTATGCCCTCTAGTTCTTGTTTCCATTCTAAGTAGAAATAATTTCACTGCTTCTACCCTGTCTAGTCCCTTCGTTATTTTGTATGTCTCTATAAGATCTCCCCTCAGCCTTCTAAACTCCAATGAGTACAGGCTCAGTCTATTCAATCTCTTTTCATAAACTAACCCACTCATCTCTGGAATCAACCTGGTGAACCTTTAATGCATCCTCTCCAAAGCTAATGTATCCTTTCTTAAATAAGGGGACCAAAATTGTACACAGTACTCTAGGTGCGGCCTCACCAGTACATTGCACAATTGCAACAAGACCTCTCTGCTTTTATACTCCATCCCCCTTGCGATAAAGGCCAACATTCCATTTGCCTTCTTGATCACCTGCTGCATCTGCAAACTGAGTTTCTATGATTCATGATTGTGATTCATGATTTGTGGCACGATTTATATCTAACTTGGTGAATGACTTGCCTCCTGCTAACTTGATACACAAATCATCAATTTTGGGAATGGGTTACTTGTCTAACTTTGCTGCTCCGTTGACTATCAGTTTGCAATCACCACATAGATGTATGGTGTGATTTCATTTGGGAACTGGGATAATGGATGCAGCCAACTCAGAAAATAGGTCGAATTATTTCTAGATTTTTCAAGCGGCACAATTCAGCTTCCCACATTTTCTCTAAAAGAGCAAGGGCTTGGAAGAAGTGTGGCTGGGCCAGGAATTGACATATACTTTAACTTGCATGTCTTTCAGTTTTCCCAACACATCCTGAAAAAATATAATATTTCTTCAAAAGCTCTACAATTCCATTGGGCATCAAATGGAATATTTCTGACCAATCTAGTTTTATCTTTTGCAACCAGTCTTGACTCATAAGGCCGGCCTCTCCCTCTGTAAAACTACCAACAGGAAGTTGATAAATCTTCTGTTTGTGGCAGACTGGAACAGCAGCAATGCTATCACATAAAAGGGATTCCAGTGCAAAGTCTGAGGTAGATGGATGTATACTCCAATGGCAACAGCTTACTGCCTTCACTGAGGTACTTGGACATGTGCTGCCCAACAACAGTGGCTGGAACATTGGTGTCCACCTCCATCTGTAGTTGCCTGCCATTCATCTGCAGTGGGTGCAGATTTAACAGCAGTCACCTGATATAGAGAGTATGCAACAGCAACTTCCACAGTGTCAGCTGATTTGATCAGATATGCATTCTACTGAGCTGTTGGTTTATTATTTGTACTAACCAGGTGCCCTCCCTTGTGGCTCTATTCAGAATCCCCCATCTTCCTACTGTCAGACTGTTTCAAGTTTGGAAACTTTCTCTCATTACTATTGGCTAGCATTTCTTCTTCATCATGTACAGCTCGTCGTTAAATTTTACATTGTATACTTGAAATGTTGTCTCCCCTCGTGGTCAGCTTCTTTTGTCCAGAATGCAACCTCATCTCAGTGTTAGTTGTCTCTGTACAGAGTTTCATCTCTTCTAATTTTTGGCCACTGCCACTTCAGAATCATGGGTCTCTTAAACCATACCTGAATAACAATTGTGGCACTGTTGTTGAAATTCTTTATCAATCATTGAGTTTTCCATTTCATTAACCTTTCGACAACCACCTTGTTTATCTGCATTACAAAGCATCTAGTCTATCAATTCATCTTTAATTAAACATCTCATATTTTCCATGACTTCAATTAAAGCCGAGTATCATTTGAAATGCCCCAACCTTACAGCTGTTTATGTGAAGCTCTGTCAATATCCTGCAAACATAAAAAATACGCACGTTCTTCCTAGTAAGGCTGACTGAGTCCTTGTGCAAATGGAGTGAAAACAGTAGCATGGTGGTCAGCACTGCTGTCTCACAGTATTAGGGACCTGGGTTCAATTCTAGCCTTGGGGATTGTATGGCGTTTGCACATTCTCCCCATGTCTGCATGGCTTTCCTTCAGGTGCTCTTGTTTTCTCTCACGTCCAAAGATGTGCGGGTTAAGTTGATTGGCCATGCAAATTGTCCCCTAGTGTCCCAAGATGCTAGGTGAGGGAAATTAGCAGAGTAAATGTGGTTATGGGGATAGGGGCCGGTGGGATTGTTGTTGGTGCAGGTTTGATGGGCTGAATGGCCTCCTTCTGCACTATAGGGATTTTTATCTTTGATTCTATAAAAGGATCCAAGAAAATAGTGGTTTTCCTTAGTTTACTCTGCTGTGCTGGAAAACATGGGGTTGTATACAACAAGAACACAAGCTGTTTTGTATTTCACACATTGCATTGGGAAAGTTTTGAACTGAGATGTGCAGAGTTGTATCGTGCTGAATGCATAAATTTTGTTATGTTAGAAAGGTGTCCCCTTGATTCTGTGGAGTTGAATTACAGTTTCATGTTTAATTCAGTTAACAAGATTTATACCTATCAGAATTATCTAATGCATTTCATATCGTCAATTATTTTAAACACTCCTCAGTCATAATGCCAGATTAATTTAGTCTGATCAATTCATCATGCCTGGATTTCAAGCACTTTTCAAAGAAAAAGCAACAGCATGGTGATAAAATCCATAGATCAATATGATGAGATGGAGATGAGTAAAGTCCGAAATAATTCTATTTCCAAAATGCCACCGTGAGGTGACATTAAGAGGATATTCCTGTATTGATCCTGAAATCAAAAGATCCTGGAAGATTAAGATGATAAAAGTATGTTACTGCAGGTACTGGAATCTGAAACCAAAAGACAAAATGCTGGAAAATCTCAGCAAGTCTGGCAGCATCTGGAAAGAGTTGTCTGCTTCCAGTTGCTTCAAGATTAAAATTATATTGCAGAGAATGTTTGGAATTACATTTCTAAATATGTTGCTGATAATGTAAATGGAAAAAGTTCACAAAAGTGAATCCAAAATATAACTTTATTGAAGTACACTGGCCCTGATATTAATCTGAAGACAGCTTCTGAATGGGGTGCAAATGACAGGATTGCCTGCATCACCTCAGGAAGCCAATTAATTTTGGCTCTCTTGTTTTGCATTTCAAAGTTGCACAGCAGGTGTGCTGCATGCTACGATCTCTGCTGTATTTAAAGGAACAATGCTCAAATGGAAATTGGAAGTCATCATGATGGAAGTGCACATGGAGCAAGAGCAAGCATCCATGCATTATTGGAATACCTGCTAAATGTAATAAGGAAGAAGAGTGATGCAATTCACTCAGCAATATAATAAAGATAAATATAGGTCACCAGGAGTAGATGTTTAGAATAACTGAGGAAAGAGCAGTTGGAGAATTATTCCCACTTCAATGTATGAAGCTCTTTCATGACCTGACCAAACCTAAAAGTAAATATGCTTGCAGAATTAATCTAATCTTGTGGTTTAACACATTTTATTCAGTCTTGCTAAGCATCCCCCATCATATTACTGACGCAGCAACATTCAATCTTCATTTTCTATTATGTCATCAATTCTTCTCCATTTATCCATCCACTGTTACATCTTATTCAAATTTAAATGGAATGCAATTAACCCTTCTCACTAAAGGTTGTACATGACTTCACTTGCAGGTTTGCTTTTTGATCTTTGTAAAAAATGAGAACAGAATCTAAAGGAAGAAGACAGGACTGGAGGCGTCCTATCACATATAGTCTCACGAACAAATGCAGAGGAGAGGTGGCATATCTGCATCCCCCTCAGTTGGAGATAGACAAACAGGGAGTTCACAGATAACTAATAAAATTACAAGTATTTCACACATTCTGACTTTATTTCAATGAGGTACAAGTCTGAAAATGGTGATTGTCCAGATTCTGACTATACTACTGTTGAATTATTAATGAACTGAGAGTACACATCTCAGAAACGGAAGTTACTTAGACAGTGGTTGGGTTTTGAGATGAAATGATTATGAAGTATCCTACCTGGCTTGCTGTAGGGGAATGAACATACAGGGAAAGTCATGTTATATTACGTTAAATAACAACATTACACTAGAAAAGCTGTGATCTTTGAGCTTATAATGTGGTGTTGGGAATGAGGCTGACATTGAATTTTGAAAAGCTAGAAGAAAGCTACTGAAAGAGGAATACCAAAATGTTCAATCTGCTAAAAGCTGCTAAGCACACAGACAAGAAAAAGCTAACACAAGCTAAAGGCTGCAAGTAAAATACCCGGTGAATTAAAAACGGCTGTTAATTTTTCATTCATACTCCTGTTGAAATGAAAGTAGATATAAGACAGGGCTAGAATTTTTCCACTTGCAATGGCTAAACTACGTGATTGCATTGGATTTGATTAACAGACGGAGCTATTTTAACACTGTTGGGTAGGGATTGTTACAAATTGTAATCCACCTTAAATTTATCCGAACAACAAAAAAAAGACTGCAGAAATTTTGAAAGCTTTGATGGCACACTTTGAACACAAAGTAACATAACTTATGAGTGATACGTATTCAACATTAGACACAAGAGATCCGACAGTGAGAGCAAATCTACTGAGAGAGGAGAAAGTAATAGGCATGGGCAGAAATGCAGATGTTGTAAAATGTCAGCTGGGGCATATATGTAGTAGAACAGAGCAGAAGACACATAATGTGAAGAAACATTCCTGGCTGAAAGGGCAGAGCATCTGCAGACAAAAAGTAAGATGCAAGTACTGCAAAAGACATCATACAAAGGAAAAGGTGAGTCCACATGAGAAATTAGTATTTTAAATGCAAGAAGCTGAATCATGTTTGGCTAGAAAGATGCAAAACAAGCAGAAGTTCATTGGAGAGATGTCAGCCAAATAATCAGATGAAGCAGTATACACCATGGAACATGTCAGTTCCATCAAGTCTATAGGTGATAAATGGTTTGGACTATTAGAATGATGGTCACGGAAGGAGAGCATCAGGTGAACAAAAAGTGTCAGATAGACATTGGTACATCATGCAATTATCATGATCATCACACAACATGGCAATCCAAATATGAAGCTCTTAGAAATAAGTTGAAGCTATATGATGACACAATACTTAAACCAAGAGGGCAAATTCATCTGACAGCTTAATGCAATGGCTAGAATGAAAATCTAGAGTTTCAGATCATAGATGGTAAGCAATAACAGACTTCTCAATTGGAGTAAGTCTACAGCTTAGACTGATAACACTAAATATGCGAGCAGAGATTTACAACATGTCACAGCACAGAAAATCATGAACAGCTGAAGACACCCTAAATGAGTTCAACATGTGTTTACAGGGATTGGATGTCTCCCAGCGGAATATCGAATATGCAGAATACAGGAAAGTCTGGTGAACTGGTGCGGTGACAATAATCTCTCCCTCAATGTCAACAAAATGAATGAGATTGTCATTGACTTCTGGAAGCATAAGGAGAACGTAAGTAGAAAGGGTCAAGAGCTTCATGTTTTTGGGTGTCCAGATCATCAACAACCTATTCTGGTCCCCCAATACTGACACTTTAGTGAAGAAAGCCCACCAATGCCTCTACTTTCTTAGAAGACTAAGGAAATTTGGCATGTCAGTTACAACTTTTGCTAACCTTTACAGGTTCACCATAGAAAGCATTCTTTCTGGTTGTATCACAGCTTTGTATGGCTCCCCTGTTCAATCCAAGACTGCAAGAAAGTGCAAAAGTTCATGAATGTAGCCCAATCCATCAAGCAAACTAGCTTCTCATCCATTGAGTGTCTACACTTCTTGCTGCCTAGGCAAAGCAGCCAGCATGCATAATTACAGACCCCACGTACCCCAGACATTTTCTTTTCCATCTTCCATCGGGAAAAGGATATAAAAGTCTGAGGTAATGTGGCAACTGACTCAAGAACAGGTTCTTACCTGCTGCCAGTGGACTTTTGAATGGGCCTACCTTGCATTAAGTTGATCTTTTCTACACTCTAGCTACAACATAACACTATATTTTGTACTCTCTCATTTCTTTCTCTATGAATGGTATACTGTACGTATAGCATGCAAAAAACAATATTTTTCATTGTATGGTAATATATGTGGCAATAATGAATCAAATCATCTTGAAGTAGATGAGTGCAATATTAATTCAGCATTAATGCGGAATTCCAGTTGCCTTTGAGTTAAGTCTAAAAGTTGGAATATAAGGGAATTAATCAAGAAAATGACAATTCCTGCAGACTAGATGAGCAGCACGATAACCGTGAAACAACCTGAAAAACTGACAATATACTTAGATGTAAAGGATCTAAATAAAGCCTTAAAGAGATTTGTCTACCCCATATCAACCATCAAAGGAATTTAGCAACATCTTGCAAAAATATAGATGTGAAGGATGGTACCGGCAAGAGAAGCTAGATGAAAGCAGTGGTTGTTTGGGAGATACAGGTGACTGTGCATGCCAATTGGCATTTCCTTGGCTTCAAAGAGTATCAATGCAGACAACATTGGATAGTCAGTGATCTCCTCGGAGTGGAAGCTGTTGTGGCTTTGCTAAAGATGTGGAGACTCAATGGAAGAAATTGTAACTGACTATGATCAGAATTTAATAGACTGCTAGAGGGAGCTCACCAGATAAAATTGAAGTTGAACATTAAAAAAATTATAAATAAAAATGCCTGAAGTCATGAGTTTGACTGCAATAGGTTTGGATTCTGACAAAGTGGGCGCTGTGGAAGAGATGTGGTGACCAACAGATGTGAAATCGGTACAACAATTTAGTAATTTTTTTTGCCTGATTTCTTATCAGAGTAAACTATTATATAAACTCATTGCCAAGGAGCACAGAACAAAAAGCAGCACTAAAATCAAACAACTAATAACAAAAATGCCAGTGTTGAAGTACTATGATGTCAACGCTGAAGTACCTTGCAGTGTGATGCCAGTGAGACACATCTTGCAGCAACTCTAGTGCAGCAAGGACAACTGGTTGCAATTGCATTTAGGGTATTAATGCCAACCTAAAGACATTATGCTCAGATTGAGAAAGAGTGCTTGGCTATTGCTTTTGCTCGTGAGGATTTTCATCTGTATCTGCTTGTGAGAGAGAAAATAGCAATGGAGTCTAACCATCAGCCACTCTCAAACATTTTCATTAAACTACCATTATCTGTTCCAAAGAGTCTGCAAAGAATGTGACTATGTTGACAAAGATATCATTTGGAGGTGATATGCAAGCAAGGCAAACAGATGTATATTGCTGACATGCTACTAAGAACAGTACCCTTCCATGAGGAATACTGAGAAGGCTAAAATAGAAGGTAAAATCTTACAGGTTCACTGTGAAGTCACAGCTCAATGTGATCTGGAAGTCATCAACCCAGTAGAAACATTAAACATGACAAATACCTTGCTCAAATCAAGCCACCTACCCAACAAGATGCAACCCTCCCAAATGCTGCAAGAAATAGTAGGATAGCGTGAGAACTCTAAGGATACACCTGTGGTCATGAGCACATTGGGCATATCAAAATGAAGTGATGGCACCTTGAACAAAGAAATTAGAATTATCATTATTAAGGTGATGAGGCACAAGATGCTGAAGCGCATCTATGAATCAATTCCGGAAAAGGCAAGAGAAATGCAAAATTGACCAAACATGAGCAATGAAATTATAGGCCAGTATGGTGCTTGTAATGAATGCCAAGCTAAACAAATTAAAGAGTCATTGATGATGCATGATATTCCGGACAGACCATGGATGAAGCTGAGAGTAGACTTCTTCACTATAGTGGAACTAATTATCTTGTCACAGTAGACTATCATTCTGACTGTTGGGTCAGCTGACATCAACAACAGCAGGAGAGCTAGTAGAATGCCAGAAAGCACACTTCAGTTGTTACAGCAATCCAGATGTATCGATGAGTGATAATGATACCCAGTTCACAAGTGAAGAATGCAGCCACTTCGTGAAGGTTTGGAAAATTCAACACTATAAACAGTTTATTAATGCATGAAAACAGTTGTAGTGTGACACTGTTACATGTGATATTATATGCACAGTTCTTCTGTTCTTTGTAGAAAGGGACAAAATGCAATCATTACGGAGTATCCTGCCTAGCTTGCCATACCCTCATGCCAAAGGTCACATGACAATGTCAGGAATAGCCTTGTAACGTTCAATTCAAAATGACGCTATACTGGAAAGCCTGTAGTCTTTCATCTTGTAACAGACAGGGTCTGTTCAAACATAGTCTTATGCTCATCAGATTTAGATACTCTTGAAGTCTCACACCCAGGCACACATTTGGTAATTGTACTTCTAAACATTAAACGTTGCAGCCCATCTACACATTAGTAATTTCTGTCCAAATCTCTTGTCCTTCCCTGTTGATGACTCTTGCCACACAAAGTGCTTCCCCTTTTGTAGTTTTTCTTCATGCATAGACTTGCCTTTTATCATGAGCAGATTTATGCCTTTGAATTGCAATTAATCAAATAGACTATTTTTGTATCTTTAAACTGAATTCATGAATCAGTCTAGGCTAACATTCTTGTACTTCCTTACCTTTCATATTTTAACATTTGTATATTTTGTTTTGAACTTATTTTTGAACATCAACAATTAAACCTATCCTTTCCTGCTCTGTTCCTCCATTTTGGATGCAGTTTTGTACTGCTTTAGTCTTCTGATTAAGATTTCTGAAGGCTTTTACTTCTCAGAATCTCTTTCACAGCAGGCACATAATGATCAATGCCATAACTAGTACAACCATTGAGAAACCATTAGCCCCAGTTGGACCAGTTTAATCCAGACATGTAATTCTACGCTTGTCACTATCTCACACCATTCCTGGTTTCCTAATGTTGTAACTGTATACCGTTCATTAACTTGTAGCATGTCCTAAAAATACTTTTGTGATTTTCTTGGTTTTATGGATTATGGATTTCCAGCTAAGGGACGGAGGGGATATATAATGTCTGATTTTGGAATTGCTTGGATTGATTCATGCTCCAAGAACGGCTTCACATAAAAGGTAATGCATTAATGGTGTTCTAGCACTAGTATTTTATCTGATTTTTTATTTTTTTGTAGACGCATAAATTGGTGTTTTGATATAGGGCACCAATCCAACAGTCATAAAGGCACCTCTGGTGGTCACACATTATTTTTCCTTGCCATTGTAAGCTCTATTTATCTGTCCCTATTCCTAAAATCCTAGATTTCTCTTAAAATTTGATGATTCCTCACAAATCATCAATCTGAGACTGAAGTGATTTGTTTCCATACCACATCACACATACAGGCCCAGGTGATTTATTTTAAGAAGCAGCACTCTATATATAGTGCTGTCTATATAGTGCTGTCCAAGTTTCACTATTCCTCAAATGGCATAGGTGTTCTTCACATTGTTTGTGCATTGAGACTAATCCAGAGAATTTAATCATTTAATTAGACTCTACCTGATACACTTTCAAAAGTGGCTTCAGTTCTTTTGTTTGCAAGTGTAATGCCAGTACCACTAGAATAATGGTCTTGTCTTTGCCTTCTCCTGTGGGACCAAGAATAGACATTTCCAATTGGGACATAATATTGTAACCTGTATTCCCTTTTTCATCTAATAGTTCTTCAATTGGTCTTCTTGGATAAAAGAGGGGATAAGACTATATTCTATAACATCTGGCCCTTTTTGGATTGTGTTCATCGCAAATGGCATACATGCTGCATGTGATGCATCTAATGATATTTTGGCTTTGGCTGATCGTGTTATTCACATATTATTTCATTTGTTATTTCTTGGATCCGTTCAGTGGACAATAGTGTTTTTTTATTGTCCTTGAAAAGGTGTTGTGAGCCAACTTCTTGAATTGCTGCAGCCCATTTGGTATAGGTACAACAGGTTGTTCTGAAAAGATCTTTAAAAATTATTTTGTGGGATCCAGCCAGTAATTATTACCCATCCTTAATTGTCCTTCAAATGTTTGTGGTGAGCTGTTGTCTAGAAACACTGCAATTCATCTGGTGTAAGTACACCCACAGTACTATTAGGGGAGGTTCTTAGCCCAGTGGCAATGAAGGAACAATATATTTCCAATTCAGGATAATGAATGGCTTGGAGGGGAACTTTTATTCTGTGTATTTTGTGTTCTTATTATCATTACATTATATTTATGCATACCAGATTTAACTATTCCAACATTCTCCCATTTCTTCCACTTTCAACAAACATGAGTTCATTTACATTTCTGCTGTATGTGTCCTAACTCAGAGCAAGTCTTGTGCTCAGTCCATTTGGTATAGGTACAGCTTAATGTACACCTGACATGTCCTAATGCTTCCTTAGGTTCCTATTCTCTTGGTTCATTTTCAACAATTCTTTTAGTTGTTTCTTCATTCCCTCACTGCCCTCCCACATGTTTTCTATATCTATCATGTTGCATTCTAATAAGCCTGCTGTAGTTCCTATTCCTAGCCATTCTGTCAAATTGTATTTCCTATGTGATTTTGACCCTCAGACTCATCTTTCTCTTCCCACAGCATGTTTCCAACCTTTCATTACCAATTCTCATCTAATGTTGTCCATTAATTGTGAATAATTCCACTGAGATCATTTTGTTGACATAACTATTACAATCTCAGTGTACGTCATTATCTAATACTGTTCCTAGTTCTATTACTTCCAGTCCATTGATGCTAAGGTTAGCTAGTTAGGTTAAACAGATTTCTTCCTTTTAGATTCTATGTTCTTTTGTTTCAATACTTTTTATGTTATCAGTAAGGTAGCACTGTTTGCTTCTCCTCTGTCATCACAACATATGTTTCCCTTTTCTCTCTATACATGTCATCTCCATTGCAGCAACTGTTTACCTATGGACACAAAGGTATATTTATTTATTACATCAATTCTCTAAGCATCTGCATCCTCCTTTTTATTGGTTTAATCTGATCCCCATAATATGATGTATGTTGAATTTTCTTTTCTCCATTTTTGGTTGGCCAATTTCACATTGGTCTGCCCTAATGTATCCATGATTTTAAAAGGATCTTCCCAGGACCAATCCCTGCTAACCCACCACAAAACACCATTCTAACAATTTAAACAGTTCATCTAACAACAGAAAATGTTCCTCCCTTGCTTTTGTGGCTAGCAATAAATTATTTACGTTTTGCAGCAGGCATTCTAATTCACAAAAGCCTTTGATATATACGTGTAGGTTGGAAGTCAAAAACTTCTTGAGGGCAAAGTGGGAAAAACTAGGAGAAGCAATTTAAACTCAATTAGTACAATTCTAAAAGGAGTGAAAAAATAGAGTAATGTGGTGATCCGTGTAAGCGAGTATCCTACAGTGGCAAGACAAGTGAAGAAAGCTGCTAAAAGGTTTTGAGGATCCAGTTATGTTGGTTAGGTTTCAGTAAGGTACAGATTCCAATTTCCAGGTATCACACTTACTCCAGGAAGAAAGTTGAGGCCTTAGAAAGGGTACAGAGGAAATTTGTCAGAATGGCACGAAGGATAAAAGATTTTAGTGAATGGAGAGACTAGGAAAACAGGTTGTTCTGAAAACATGTTTAAAAACTGTTTTGTGGGATCCAGCCAGTACTTATTGCCCATCCTTAATTGTCCTTCAGATGTTTGTGGTGAGCTGTTGTCTAGAACCATGGCAGTTCATCTGGTGTAGGTGTACCCACAGTATAGTTAGGGAAGGAGTTCCAGGATTTTGACCCAGTGGCAATGAAGGAATAACAATATATTTTCAATTCAGCATAATGCAAGACTTGGAGAGGAACTTTCATTCTATGTATTTTGTGTTCTTATTGGCATTACATTATATTTATGCTTACCAGACTTAACTATTCCAACATTCCCCCATATCTTCCACTTTCAACAAACATGAGTTCATTTACGTTTTTGCTGTATGTGTCCTAACTCAGAGCAAGTCTTGTGCTCAGTCCATTTGGTATAGGTACAGCTTAATGTACACCTGACATGTCCTAATGCTTCCTTAGGTTCCTATTCTCTTGTTGGTTCATTTTCAACAATTCTTTTAGTTGTTTCTTCATTCCCTCATTGCCCTCCCACATGTTTTCTATATCTATCATGTTGTATTCTAATAAGCCTGCTGTAGTTCCTATTCCTAACCATCCTGTCAAATTGTATTTCCTATGTGATTTTGACCCTTAGATCTCATTGATCTATATTGGCTGCCTGGCCACCAGTGCCTCAAATTTACATTTGTCTGCTTACGTTGCAATGTCTCTGTCTTCACTTGCTTCCTGTTGAACTCAGAAGTGTGAACCCTGCACGTTCCCTAAACATGGTACAGTGTGTGTCGTGAGTGTTCTGAACTGGGTGTGTGTAAGCCTCTCAAATCAAGATGTGAGCTTTGATATCTGCTAAAGAATGTCGAGATCAAATTACACAATGCAGAGACTTTGAATTGTTCCACAACAAACAGGATCAAATTATACATTTGAGCTAAAGGTCCAGATCTTCCTGTCTCCCGATCATCAGAGACTGGATGTACAATGGAAGATGCACATGAGGACACTGTGAAAGTTTTGGCACTGACCTATATGTGAATTGTCTAGGTATCTTAAACTTCCAATGGGCAATTCCCTGTTATCCAGGACCAACTGTAAGTGATTCTGAGCAAGAGCTAGAATTGGAAATTTGGGTTATATCTATTTAGCTTGGTAGTTAGCTAGAGCACGTTAAACAGATTAAAACCCAATCTAACACATGGTAAGTTTACAATAGACCCCTCCAGACTATCCAACTAACTCTCAACTGAACTAACTACTCTGCTGGGCAAATGGACTCAATAGTTCCTGACCCAACTGGACTACTCCAGCCGCTAGACCTGACTACTCATTGTCCTCATTATTGTCTAGCTATGATGTGGAGATGCCGGTGTTGGATTGGGGTAAACACAGTGAGAAGTCTCACAACATAAGGTTAAAGTCCAACCAATTTATTTGATAGTAAACTCACAAGTTTTCAGGGTTTACCCCTTCGTCAGGTAAATGGAGATTTCTGGCCTCAGACAGAGCTAGTTATATGCTCAATCCCATACTTGTGAGTTTAGATTGGTTAGACTTTAATCTGGTATTGTGAGGCTTCTTACTGTACTCTCTGGAAACCTAACTACCTCCCAACCAGAGCCGAATACGCCCCATCTCACGTACCCCCCACAACTAAATCCGGCTGTCACCCTCCAACTAGCCAACTACTACTGTGACCCACCTATCCCCACCAACTCACCGACCTAACCCATTCACTTATCTCACTCACCCACCCACTCATCCATTCACTTACCTACCCATTTACTCACCTACTCACTCACCCAGCCACTCATTCAGTTTGCCCATTTGCCCATCTACCTACACATCCATTTATGCATCCTGCTCACCTAACCATCTTGCCCACCTAACTTCACGATCATTTACTCACCATTCACTCATCTATTTACTAACTCAAAAACTGAACATATAAGATCATTTAAAGAAGGCAGCCATTGCTGTTTTAAAAAAAAGGGTGAGGATGCACGGTCAATCTTCCCCTGACTCTGCTCCGTGCAGGTGGGAAATGCTGGATTGCATGGTTCTTTCTTGGATGAGATTTGCAGTAATTTTGCGTCAGGAAAACCATCCAGACAGTGGTAACTGGATACAGCATTGCTGCTGACAGGAACATTCAGGCCAAACTATTGACACTGGTTGCCTTGGAGGTCAAGACAATCAGAAACTCATTTTTTGCAAAGAAATTGTCAACCTAACCTCAACAATGCAAATTGTCAATCAATAGTTAATTGTTTCTTGCTTGTAAAATTGTAAGGGGTTGGGATGGATTCAGTCACACAATAATAGTTTGCTGACCCTGATTGTTACTTTTCACTTTTGTGTACTTAACACTTACATTTCCATCAAAAAGAATCTGGGCCATTTATCTTTAATTTAAAATACAAATCAATTTTCTTTTAGCTGACCCATTCTTTGTGGTACAATCTTAAATTGAAGAGAATCTTCAACAGCCATTTGCATTCTTAAAAATATGAATTCCAGTTATAGAAGCTGAACTCTACATTATCAGATTTACAAAGGAAGGGATTTAAAATAAGTAATCACTGAATATCTCTTGGTTGAAACTTACTTACTTATATATTTTTGCATTGCTATCCAGTGGGAATAGTTTGAATTTTTTACTACGTGAACACTTGCTGCTTTGGAAGTAGAAGGAAAGGAGATCAACAGTAAGAAAGATGGCATTTTGGAAGCAACATTTATGTTCCTGGAATAACTGTAGCCTTTTGATCACATAAACCAGTTAACCTTAATTTTATGAAGCAAGTCTGTCAAGATAACCAACGTTTGGATTCATGGGTGCAACTGTATGAAGCTAATATCACAGAGCATATTAACGTTGAACTTAAGAATTTCATTCATGGGTGCTGTAGCTGTCAGTAAATAAATCTCTTGCTTATTCAATTTTAAAGTCTTCATGCCTGGAATTATTATTTTAAGTTGTTGTACGTTGAACTAGAATATGAAACACAACAATTGGATAATGAGTGGGAAAAAAAAGCTGAATGAGTTCAAACCAACTAAGGAGTGGCACAATTGTTTTGTTTAATAAAACCACCACATCCATATAACATTAGGAAATCTGAAACTGCCCAGCTTTCTGATTACTCCAAATTGTGAACTAGAGACTATTCGCATAATGCGTATGACTGAAGTGCAAATCTACAGAAAACTAGACTAGTCACATTGACTTCCTATTATTTCCGAAGCAAAGCTTTTTTGTCGTTAATTGAGTTGGTCTCAGAACCTTAAGCATCTTTTCCTTTTTGTATTTGACTGTTATGCTACAGTTTTACCTCTTGCAATAACTACCCCAATCTAGATGGCTGCAAGAACTGATATAACAACAAAGTTGCTGGGAAAACTCAACAGATCGACCAATATCTCTGGAGGTAGTTAACATTTCAAGTCAAATATGGAATTGGCAACCAGAACCTAACTGAAACCTGACCAGAGTTACTGGATCCTACCAATTTACAGAATTTCATATTTCAGCACATACTACTTTGCAAGCTGTGCCCAGCAATTCTATCTTTTACTCTCGTTCTATGTTTTTAAAACTCCAACTCTTTTAAACTCTGTAACAATGCTTTAATTCAATCTCTTATAGATTTGCCAATTCTTAGACCCAGAAGATTTCTGACCTAGAGTTGGCATGGACCAGCCAACCACATGTAACCTGTAGCCAGCTTTGATATAAAAGTCTGAGGTCATGTATCTACTGACTCAAGAACCACCTCTTCCCTTCTGCCATTAGGCTTTTGAATAGACCTACCATATATCAAGTTGATCTTTCTCTACGCACTAGTTATGATTGTAACACTACATTTTGTACCCACTTCTTTCCTTCTCTATGTACAATATATTTTGTCTGTACAGCATGCAAGAGACAATACTTTTCACTGTATATTAATGCGTGACAATAATAAATCGAATAAATCCATTTGCCAGATTTTTGCTCATTCATTTATCTATTTTCCTTTGTAGCCTCCTACATTCTCTTCATAATTTATTTTCCTACCCATCTTTGTGCCATCAGCAAATTTAGCAACTATATCTTCATCCAAATCATTTATATGAATTATAAAATGTTGAGACCCCAGCAATGATCCCTGTTGCGCAAACCACTTGTCACATCCTGTCAACTTGAAAATGACCATATATGCCAACTCTTTTTTCTGTTAGCTAGCCAATACTCTATTCATGTCTGTATGTTATCCGTTAGTCCATGAGTTTATATTTTCTGCAATAACTCCTGATATGGCACCTATCAGTTGCCTTCTGAAAATCTACAATACAGTGCATCAATTCCCCTTCAGAACCTATGTGACTCCTTCAGAGATCTCTCATAAATTAGTTAAATATGACTTCCCCTTCGTAATGCCATTGTTAACGCTGATTTCCTTGAATTTTTCTAAATGTATTGCCACTAATACCTTTAATAACACTTCCTAACATTTTCTCTATGACAGATGTTAGGCTAACTGGTCTGTAATTTCCTGCTTTCTGTTTGCCCTTTTGAATAGTGGAATTACATTTGTTATTTTCCAATCTAATGATGTCTTCTCTAAATCTAGGGAATTTTTGAAAATTAAAACCAATATATCAACTTTTGCGTGATCCACTTCTTTAAGAGCTTAGGAATTAGTCAACTCATGGTCCCAACAATTTGATCAATACCACTTACCTGGTGAGTGTAATTTTCCTGAGTTCCTCCAATCTTTCCTCTTCCAGATTTATAGCAATTTCTAGGATGCTGCTTTATCCTCTATATTGAAGACTAATGCAAAATACCAGTTTAATTCATTTACTAGCTCCCCACTTCTTGTTATTAATTCCTAAATGCATGTTCTGCAAGACCAATGCTCACTTTGTGAACTCTTCCGCTTTAAGTATCTATAGAAACATTTGCAATCTGTCTTTTGTATTCCTGGCTAGCTTTCTCTTGAACTTTTAATTTTTCCTCCCTTATTAATCTTATTGTGATTCTTTGCTGCTATTTATGTCCTTTCCAATCTTCTGACCTGCTTTGTGTAATTATATGCTTTTTCTTTAAATTTTAGACTGGGCAGAATTTATGAGAATTTGTCAGAGTGTCCATTCTGGTGCGGAATTGGTGTGGAACTCTCCAGCTCCACTGGTTAGTTTTCTCTCTACATCTTGTTACTTCAACTATCAATTAAAAAGCGTGGGTGGGTTTGCATCATCAACCTCATAAGGCACAGACTTAGATTGGAGCATCACTTTTAAAGCGTGCTTGATAACTGAAGAAAAAAATTAATCTCTACCATGGAGGTACCTATGGTCCTCTCCCTGATCATATTCCCACAGATCACCCAATCATCGTGGGCATTGCCCCTGGATCATCGCTCCCTGTGCCCTCCAATCGCCATTAATTTGTCAAGTCTTTTGTGCACTTTAGGGTATTTTTTGTATCCTTCTTTATTTTAATAAATGTTTCACTTCAATACAAAAGCATTATAATTGCTGTGAGAAGTTATTTTATGATTTTGTAAAACCTCCTCGAAATATACAAATTGCAAAACTGTTTTGGCAGCTGTCTCAAGTCTTCCTTTGGGATTTGGGCAGTTCATATTTGCTATCTGCAGTCAATTTTAGTCATAAATGTTGCAACAGAGGAATAGGCAGGTAGGAAGCAACTTTGGAGGATCATGGACAAAAGTTGATGTGACCATGGTGGAAGAGAAGACATCAGAGAATGCTGAAATAGACCAGAAAATATCAAGAAGGAAGGTAAGAACAGACTGGGATTCATTTTTCAGCAGACATTTGAGTTTTAATGTATTGAGGCTTTGTTCAATTGTTTTTTTAATACTAACAATTATCCATTCATCTCAAATGGAGAAATGTGATACAATTAGATAATCAAGGCTTTGGAATTTGTAGTGAATAGAACTTCATTGTCTTGTATGTAGGGTCTGCAAGATTTCATATATATTTTGTGCACGGATGGCTTGTATTTTCTGTCTTTTGAGGCTTACATTTTACATGTATTCTTTGTGTTTTTAGTGGGATCCCGGACCTTTTATTATCCTGTGTATTTGAAGGACTTGATTTTTTTGTGTGTAAGATTTTGACTTTTGTATTTGGACACATTTAGATTTTTATAGGATCTCGTTTTTATTTATGGAGATGTAGTCACAAGAGAGTTAGAAATCTAACCACAGAATGGTTTGAATTCTCCATTTGTAAAAGACAGCTGACAGTAAGGATTATTCATTAACCTTACTGGGAGAAACAAAAGAGAAATTAAAGTTCGCTATCAATTCATCATGGAATCAAGTTACCATTGTGGGTAAGTCTGATACAGGTACCCTCTAGTTCAACTCTAGATTGAAGGCATGGCAATCTCTTGCAAGTATAAAATTGCTTTATGAAATTAGTTTGGAGCAGATTTAATACAGTTTTGCAGCAGATCTGCCAGTATCTACAGTATTTCTGCTTGCTTCATATATTATCTAGTTAGCATGCACAATTGTGGTTGGGACAGATGGGTAAGGACAGGGAGGTCGATGCTTAGGGGCAGTTTAAGAGATAGAACAAGCCCAGGTCTCTAGAATAAGGCTACAGAGAGATAAATGAAACATTACAGGTGGTTAAGGCTAAGGTATGATGTCAGGTGAAAAGCGAATAAAGGGAGACCAGAGGATAGGATAAAATCAGAGCAGAAGCAGAGATTATGGGTTGAGTTTTAACAATTCTTTTTCTGTTATATTCATTATATAAATGAACAGTCCTACTTTGCAGATCAAATTCAGTAAGGCTGTGCTCCTGAACCAGTATCTTACTAGGTAGAAACACAAGTCAGAGAATCAGGGCTAAAGTTTTAAATGGTTGGTAGGACAGAGTTCGAGTATTATTGAGAAAAGAGACATGCCACAGAAGCATTTTGCAGTCATCAAGATAGATGCATGAATACCAAATTTCAAAGGGAATAACAACTCAGCACTGCAGAAAAAAGAGTGCTGATGGGTTGGCAAGTGGTCTATGATTGGTCAAGACATTGTCATGGAGAAGTAGGAGGAACGGTTATTTCCCTTCATGCTTTTGCTTCAATTCATAAAAGGCACATAGACTTTGGTTGCCATGGAGATTCCATCAGAGAACTGTTATCTGGCACTCTTTTGTTTAATTGAAAATGGCACAATGCCTAGATTAATTATTTCTGTTTGTAAAGGACATACTTGACCTCAATCTCACCAGCCTGCCTGCTGCAGATGCATATGTCTATGACAGTATCAGGAGAAGTAACCACTGCACAGTCCTTGTGGAGATGCAGTCCCATCTTCATATTGAGGGTTCCCTCCATTGTGTTGTGTGGCAGTACAACTGTACTAAATGGGATAGACTTCAAACAGATCTAGCAGCTCAGACTGAGCATTCATGAACCACTGAGGGCCAACTGCAGCAGTAGAATTGTACTTGACCACAATAGCTCTCATAACCTTATGACCTGACATATCCTCCATGCTACCATTATCACCAAACCAGGGGATTAACCCTTGTTCAACATAGAATGCAAGAAGGCATATCAGGATTACTACCAGGCATATCTAAAAAATGAGATGTCAACCTGGTGAAGCTACAAAACAGGACTAGTATGTCAGAAAGCATAAGCAGCAAGTAATAGACAAAACTGAGGAATTCCACAACTAATGGATCGGCAGTCCTGCCATATCCAGCCATGAATGCTGGTGGATAATTCAACAACTCAGCACTGCAGAAAAAAGAGTGCTGATGGGTTGGCAAGTGGTCTATGATTGGTCAAGACGTTGTCATGGAGAAGTATGAGGAATGAGGGAAGTATTTCCCTTCATGCTTTTGCTTCAATTCATTTGCTTCAATTCAATTCAACAACGAGTACTTTGCCTTGGTATTCACGGTGGAAGGTGAACTGGGAGATTGCACTGCAGGTTTGCGGCATACAGAAAAGATTGAGTATGTGGATGTTAGGAAAGAGGATGTGTTAGACCTGTTAAATTCTACCAAGATAGACAAGTTGCCGGGACCGGATGGGATGCACTCCAGGTTATTGTGGGAGGTGAGGGAAGTGGTTGCAGAGCCCCTGGCGATGATCTTTGCATCGTCCATGGAAACGGGAGAGGTTCTGGAGGATTGGAGGATTGCGGATGTGGTTCCTATCTTTAAGAAAGGGAACAGGGATAGTCCAGGAAATTACCGACCGGAGAGTTTGACTTCAGTGGTTGGTAAGCTGATGGAGAGGCTTCTGAGGGATAAGATATTTGAACATTCGGAGAAGTTTGGACTGATTAGAAATAGTCAGCATGGTTTTGTCAAGGGCAGGTCATGCCTTACGAGCCTAGTTGAGTTCTTCGAAAATGTGATTGAACACATTGACGAAGGAAGGGCGGTGGACATAGTGTACATGGACTTTAGTAAGGCGTTTGATAAGGTCCCCATGTAAGGCTTCTGGAGAAAGTGAGGGGGCATGGGATCCAAGGGACTTTGGCCTCGTGGATCCAGAACTGGCTTGCCGGCAGAAGGCAGAGAGTGGTTGTGGATGGGTCTTGTTCTGCATGGAGGTCGGTAACCAGTGGAGTGCCCCAGGCATCTGTTCTGGGACCCCTGCTGTTTGTCATTTTCATAAATGACCTGGATGAGGAAGTGGAAGGATGGGTTAGCAAGTTTGCCGACGATACAAAGATCGGTGGTGTTATGGATGGTCTGGAGGGATGCCAAAAGTTGCAGTGGAACATAGACAGGATGCAAGACTGGGCGGAGAAGTGGCAGATGGACTTCAACGCAGATAAATGTGTAGTGGTCCATTTTGGCAGGAATAATGGGATGAAGGAGTACAATATAAGGGGTAGGAGTCTTAGCTGTGTTGTAGAGCAGAAGGATCTCGGGGTCCGGGTCCATAGGACTCTTAAATCGGCCTCGCAGGTGGAGGAAGTGGTCAAGAAGGCGTACGGTGTACTGGCCTTCATTAATCGAGGAATAGAGTTTAGGAGTCAGGAAGTAATGATGCAGCTCTATAAGACTCTTGTCAGACCCCAGTTGGAGTATTGTGCGCAGTTCTGGTCGCCTCATTATAGGAAGGATGTAGAGGCTATTGAGAGGGTTCAGAGGAGATTTACAAGGATGCTGCCTGGATTGGGAGGCAGGCCTTATGAAGATAGGTTGAGGGAGCTGGGACTCTTCTCACTGGAAAGACGTAGGTTGAGAGGCGACCTGATAGAGGTTTATAAAATGTTGAGAGGAATAGATAGGGTGGACTCTCAGAGACTATTTCCCGAGCTGAAATGGTCACTACGAGAGGACACAGATTTAAGGTGCAGGGAAGCAAATACAAAGGAGATGTCAGGGGTAGGTTTTTCACTCAGAGGGTGGTGAGTGAATGGAACCGACTGCCGTCGGAGGTTGTTGAGGCAAACTCACTGGGGTCTTTTAAGAGACTTCTGGATGAGTATATGGAAAAGAATAGGATAGGGGGTTATAGATAGGTCTGTGGATTGGTAGATGTGATCGGTGCAACTCGTGGGCCGAAGGGCCTGTTTGTGCTGTATTGTTCTATGTTCTATGTTCTGTGTAACTCCCTGGAGAAGGAGACTGCACAAATATACCCACCCTTAATGAGAAGCTCAGCACATCAGTGCATATTCTAAGGCTGAAGCATTCTCAACAATCTTCAGCCAGAACTGCCAAGTAGATAATCCATCTTGGCATACTCCGGAGGTCCCCACATCAGGGACGTCTGTCTTCATCCAATTCAATTTTCTCCATGTGATATCAAGAAACAGCTGAAGGCACTGCATACTGCAAAGGAGATGAGCCCTCACAATATTCCAGCAATAGTATTGAATTCCAACGTGTAAATTGACCAGTGAAGATAGGTCTGCTGTAGCCATTGGTAGATAGCCCATGAGTGGATTTCTCAAAAAGCATATCAAAGAAAGCTCGTGATAGACTGCTTTATTTTGAAGATAAGTTTAAGCATGAGGTAGAGCACATCAAAGTGTTTAAGAACTTCTTGCAACTGAAAGTTCAAAGTTAGCAAATATATAATCTATGTAAAGTTAAAGTTTATTTATTATTCACAAGGAGGCTTACATTAACACTGCAATGAAGTAACTGTGAAAATCCCTAGTCACCACACTCTGCCCCTATTCGGGTACACTGAGGAAGAATTTAGCATAGCCAATGCACCTAACCAGCACATCTTTTGGACTGTGGGAGGAAACCAGAACAAACGTAGAAACCCACGCAGACACGGCGGAGAACGTGCAGACTCTGCACAGACAGTGAGCCAAGCTTGAATTGAATCCGGGTCCCTGGTGCTGTGAGGCAGCAGTGCTAACCACTGTGCCACCGTGCCACCCTGTGAGCATATGCATCTGAAATATGCATGGCATATGAGCTTAGGGATCATTCCATCAAACACGTGTTTCTCATGGAAACCAACAAAAATGTTTGAGAGAACTGGTCCTTCAGTGGAATCCCAATACCTATTCAAGCACAGATGGTGTTGTTAAAACTAAAGTCAACTTTGCTAAGTTCATATAATTCAATGAACATGTATTCAGGAAGTGGCAGCTCCACTAGATTGCCATGATAAAGTGACAAAATGTAAATGTCTGGCTTCCTTAAGCGGTACATTAATAAATAAGCTCACAATGTTGAATAAGACTGAACATTACTATCGATATGCATTTCTTATATGGTCTTCCTAAAGTGAAAAAATCTTCCACCTTGAAAACCCATTCAGAACTGGTTGCAGCTACTTATCCAACCATTTGGCCAATTCATGTTGTATTGGACCAATCTGAACATAAAGAAATATCACTTGAAGAATTACACTAGCAACCAATTTAAAGTTTGTGGTTCATTATAATTTCTAGACACTACATATATTCATTCAACAGGCCCTATCTTCTGCAAACAGGAAGAATATGACCAGTCATTGAGCCTTTTTCAATTATACAAAAACAAAGGGGCAACTATTCTCTGGTACATGCTGCATAGAAACCAGTTGACCAATCTTTTCTTACGCAGCATTAAATTATTGTCCCCTTTGAAATGTGGTGTTCTTGTACCTGTCCTGAGAATGCAAGATGAAAAACTTCAACAGCATGTCTCTTTTATCAGCTGTCATTTAATAGGCCTGCTGAATTTGGTTATTATGACAAAAAAGTGAGGAGAAAAGGTACTTTGCTGACAAAGTTTCAGTAAGCTCCCACAGAAACCATTCTCTGCACATTAAAACTAATAAAATGGGGGACGGGTATAATAGGGAACAAATCTAAAAAGAATGAGCAGGCAATGACATTCAATCAACATATAAATATGTATAATATCCATCCTATTTCTTCTGAAACTTTATTTCTGTCAGTCAGAAATGAAGAGTGAACTACTATCTGAAGAGACAGGTCCTTGAGGGACCTCTTCAGGCTTTGAGTGCTCATTTTGAACATATTGGTCATAATTTGTTTCAAAGCAACAGAAGATCTTGTATCGTTCTTGTGTGAAAAGCTTACTGTAGTGTACAGTACCTCAGGTACACCAAGCTTGACTGATGTGTATGAAGACAGTGATGAATAATATGGTTTGACATTCTCGATTATTATTAAATTCCAGCAGTTCCTACAGGGCAAATAAGTTGTTAAAGATGATGCTATTTATTTGTAGCTTTAACTGTTGATGGTAAAAGAAACTCCCATTGTTTGTTCTGTACCTTGATATACTCAGTAGATATTAACTCATATTGTCTGGGCCTCCACAAATATAGAAAATAGCTATATGTTAAACACTAACAATCAACTGTCTTGTCTGCCCAACTACTGAAAGTGCCCAGATCACCAACAACTTACCCTGGTATCCCCATGCTGACACTATAGTTAAGAAAGCCCACCAGTATCACTACGTTTTTAGAAGACTTGGGAAATTTGACATGTCAACTATGACTCTCACCAACGTTTACACATGCACCATAGAAAACATTCTGGCTGTGTCACAGCTTGGTATGGCTGCTACTCTGCCCAAGACTGCAAGAAACTACAAAAGGTCGTGAATGTAGCCCAATCTACCACGCAAACCAGTCTCCCATCCATTGACTCTGTCTACATTCAGCAGAGCAGCCAGCATAATTAAGGACCCCATGCACCCTGGACATTTTCTCTTCCAGCTTCTTCTGTTGGGAAAAAGATACAAAAGTCTGAGGTCACATACCAACCGACTCAAGAACAGCTTCTTTCCTGCTGAATGGACTTATTAAGTTGATCTTTCTCTACATCCTAACCATGATTGTAACACTACATTCTGCTTGGCCTTTCTTAGGTACAGGGATGATGGTCATCTTCTTGAAGCAGATAGTGACTTCAGATTGTTGTAAAGAGAGATTGCAGATGTTTGTAAATACTTCCGCCAGCTGATCTGCACAGAATCTGTGTGCACGTCTGGATACCCCATCTGGTCCACTTGCTTTCTGTGGGTTGACCTTGAAGAAAGCTGCTAGGACATCTGACATCTGCAATGGTGATCTCAGATACAGGTTCATCCAGGGCTTCCCGGGTGGAGGGCATGCCCATACTGACCTCTTACTCAACACAAGCTTTCAGAAACGGTGTTCCTTCATCAGGTGTGTGGAAGTTCTGATCAGAGAAAGGCATATAAAGACACAATATGAAGGTAAAGTCACTGGAGTCGGAGATTTTGCTAGTAGCCCAACAAGTCACAGGATCTGACCCAGTTTCTCAAGTTCCAGCAGGCCCGAATCTTGGGCAGGGGACTGGCAAGACAGGGGCGATGTCAGTGCCAGAGGTTTGGCAGAGTAGCTGCTGAATGAGTGGGAGCGAGGGGCTTTGGCAAAGGTGTTTGTGTGTGGGATGCAGCAACAACTGTTGAGGGAGCAGCATGGAGTATTGGGGAAAGAGTGTGCAGAGAAATGTTTTCTCTGAATAATTTTAAGTATATAGATTCTTGATAAGCAATGAGTGAATGATTATAGGGGTACGTGGAATTTGGTGTAAGAATCAGAGCAACCATGACCTTGTTAGATGGCGAAACAGGCTCAAAGGGCTGAGTGGCCTCCTCCTGCTCCTTATTTGTGTATTCATATGAGTGACAAAAACTGAGGGGGGGGGGTGTTGAGGAGAAGTTGAGAAGTTCAATTTTACCTTCAAATTGGAGGAGTTAGTGCTCTGAATGAGCACCTTGTCCTATTACTATACAGCGTTGGCAAGGCCTGTCCTGCCTGGTGTGAGGGTGCTGGATTCACCCAGTATGGCCCAATTACTGGAGGTCTAGTTGGATAAAGTCATTAAAACTGGGACGGTGCAGACATTTGTTGATATCCCCTGAGATCTACTTGACCTGGTTGAAGACTCAACTATATTGGCCCCATACACTGGGTCATAAGGTGATGGGGGAAGGCCTCATTTCTCCATTTTTGATGCTGAGCATGCAGATAATGGAGATGGAGCTTTCCCTATGCAGGAATGGTGATGACCTGGGGGTGAATGGGGAATCAGTGGAGGGCACTGGGAATGATTTATAGAGTCCAACACCAGTGGATACCCTCTTGACTCCTTATTGCTACTGTGTCTCCCCATATGTGAAACTCTAGGAAGTTGTAGAATGAGTTGCTCAGACAGAGTCCAAGTAAGTCTTGACCATGTTTGGAAGTGGTTGTCTGCTCATCAGGTCAGTCCACTCCGCCTTAAGTATCATGAACAAGGACATAAGTATCATGAACAAGGACATAAGTATCATGAACAAGGACACAAGGACACAAGCTTATGTTCACAATCACAGGTGACTCCACTCCCTCCCCGCAGTAGAGTGTTGGTAATGATTGCACATTACACTTGCCATGGAGATAACCGAAGTCAACATCAATGGCAGCAAAGTGGTGCACCATAGATTGCTCAACTTCTCACTTCTTAAGGATGGGAAGTACGCAGTGTGCTTTCTGTAGGACACCCACACCATTCTAGGAGACAAATCTCCATGGCTTTTGGATGGCAAGGAGGAGTCTATAGGAGCCACCACACCTCCAATTAAGGCTGGATGACTATGTTGCTAGCCCCAGAGACAAGGAGCCTGTGCTTGGCTGCTTGCTTCATCTCAGCAGCCACTGTTGACGGGTTGCTTCAAATTGTGAATGTATATGTTCCCTTGGCTGGATCAAAACAACTGCACTTCTTTAAATAATTTATAAGTTCACTCAGCTTGGTTTCACTTTAAATAAGTTCACTCAGCTTGGTTTCATTGACACAGCAAATTGATCATTCTGAAGGCAGATTTACACTCCAGCCCCAACTGGAGGGATTGTTCAGGTACCTTGAACTGCTGGGTGGCAATGGGGAAGTTGAGAAACTGGGTTAAATCCAATGACTTGCTGGGCTACTAGCAAAAATCTCCAACTCCAGTGACTTCACCTTCATAAGGCCTAAAGAAGAGGGCTTAGAGTCTGACTGTTATCACAAACTCGGGTGTCTATCTCCCGCATTCCTGCAGCTTCTGTGCAGCTAGTGCCATGCTTGAACCAAAGTTGGTTCTGTTCCATTTTGCATACAGATGCGATCTGCATACAGGCTCTTAAAAGCTGCTGCTGGTAGACCATGCTTCCTCCTTCTACTCACCAGGGAAGAAATTGGTGTTTAATGAGCAGCTCCTTACGCTGCTGGTTAACAACAGATCCCTGCTTCTGGGAGCAGTCAATGCCCAGATCCAGTTTTGCGCCAGGTTTGCTCAGCCTGGCAAAACTAACTGGATCTCTCAACAGCTTCTCAAGGATCAGGACAATCTTAAACAAATTCAGCACAGTAAGGATCACATCTGCAGCCACCTTGGCTTCTGTGAACAGATAAGTTGAAAAAGACAATTTCAAACAGAAAATGCCTTGCTTCCTTTCAGAATGGTAAACTGAAATTGGGCTTCAAGATTTACCTGAGTTGGTACCTTGCATTATCCTGCTCTCTGCATCTTTAGGTTTACACCTCCCGTAGAAGACGTTTCAGTAAATATAGTGTTGTTTAATACGGCAGGATGATGCATAACATAACACCCAACCCAGTTAGAGTTTTTATCGAAATAATTGTGCAAATAATGAGAGGATGGACATGGAACATGTTTGGAAGCACGTATTGTGGATTAGTGTTACGGTCTGTACGTGACATCTTTCATTAATGGGCTGGAACATCCAAGCACTTTTTAAACATGGAAATTTATTAAATATTCTGTAATTTAAACTAATCCAACAGCAATTGTAAATTGCTAGGAGACGCTGTTTGCCGATAGTGCTGAATGCAATGCTACATATGACAATCAGATAATACCAGGAACTCAAACAAAAACACATTCAAATCAAATACCTTTTAAATTGCAAAACCAACCTGAAAAGACAAAGGAACTAGCGCATATCAAAAACAACAGTGGAAATAGAGCAAGAAACAAGATCAATTAGGAAATAGACTGATGCTGTGAAATTGGTGCTAAAAGGTTGCACATTGTTGAAGAAAGAATAGATTGATGGGAAAATAGGGTTCTGCAGTTTGGACTTCCTGAAAATATTGAATTGGAATAGAAAGCAATGTGTGAATCTAGATCTGAACCTAGTGAGATATGGTAAAAAGGAAGAATTTGAGAGTAAATTTAAAAGAACAAAAAAGGAAAGTTCAAAGTGCCACTGACCTTACTTGCATCAATTAAATGAAAGAAGTAATGTCCATTGGACAAGGCTTTTCTTTTTGAATATTCAGGATTGTGATAAAAGCAAAAAAAGCCTCCTCTGAAATGAAAGCAGCAGTCAGAACTTGTTGGACGGCAACAGAGACAAAAGTTTTAACCACCTCTGATTTGGTTTCTCTTAGTTCCCACAGACTATCTTCCTAAACTCCTCTCCCCAGTTTCTTCCACTCTCAACTCCAATAACAAATGTGAGGAGTGCATGATTTATTTTGCTACTGAGATTAAGACCTGTAAATTTCAGCTATCTCTGCCCCTCCCCTTCCTTCTCCTGATCCACCCAGGCAACCTTCTCCTAACGCTTCCCCATCCTTGCCTTGAACTCATCTTTCATTCATCTTCTATCTCTCTGTATTGCCCTGAGCTCATCTTGTCCATCAGACCCAGCTCCTGCCCTCTTGACCCTATTCCCACTAAACTACTGATCACCCAACTTTCCTTATTTATCCCAATGTTGACTGGAATTGTTATCGCCACTCTCTATCTCTGTAACCTCCTCCAATTCAACAATTGCTGAGTTCTCTGCACTCCAGCAACTCTGACCTCTTGTGCATCCACTAGTGGCAGCTATTCTTCTGACTGCCCAGATGCTAAGGTCTGGAATTCCCCTCTTTCCCTCTTCTCTTTCCTCCATTAAGTTGTTCTTTAAGAACGTATCTCTGCTCGCCCTTATGTAGCTTGCTCCTGTCATGTGCCAAGTGATTTTTTAATATTTTAATATCAAATTATAAATGCAAATTGTTGTTGATTATAATATCAGACAGTCATCATGCCAAGAAATTGTACAGAACATTATAAGGAGCGAATGGAAGTTACGCAGAGAATGACCATTAGTTTACAAATGGAATTATGAACAGTGTATTACAAGAGAATTAAATATCCCAAATTTTCTGCTCTTCTCTCCTTAAGTTACAAATTCTTGTTTAGTTTTTGTTTACAAGCACCCTGGGCAAAATAATAGCAACCAGGTCATTTTTTTTCTCCAAGTCATCTTTATTTTTATTGTGAGGATTTCCACTCTTTGAAGATCTTTCTTTAGGATTACCTTCAAAGATTACTCCTACTCAGACGTTTTCAACTATTTTACAGGATTTCTATCTCTCCTTCTGAGATTCCTTTCCCCTAGATTTCTGAAAACACTCCAGCATTACTTACAAGAACAATTTCAGATCTTTGGCTGTACCAGGCAGAATATTATTGTTCCAATAAAATGTTTGGAGTCATTCAGAATTGTAAACTTGGAAAAGAGTGGCATTTCTTCAAATGTGAGCAAATGTAAAAACTGCATTTAATTTGCAAAAAAGATAATGCTATAATTTATTTTAAAATTTGCTTTTTAGGGTTGCAAATAAAATTTGATGATTTTGAAGGGCCATCAATCATCTTTGTTCCTCAAATATTATAGACAGCAATTCTCTTTTGTCACTGAACTTTTATAACCAAATGATAAGACCTTCAGCAGCGTCATATTCATTATATAGTTTGTGAGAGTAATTCACTTGGCAAACATGAAGTAATTATCAATGTGGCCTCAGCATTTCAACAATGAATGCAGTTACTACATGTTATATACGTGATACAGTTGAAGTTTCACGTATGCTTATGATTTAGTCCCCTGTCCATTCCCTTATCCTTTTCCCTTGAATAGTATTCAATTGCTCTAAAAATGAGTTATACAGACTTGAAATGTTATAGAGTCATACAGGTTTACAGCATGGAAACAGGCCTTTTGGCCCAACCTGTCCATGCCACCCTTTTTTTTTAACCATTAAGCTAGTCCCAAATTGCCTGCATTTGGCCCATATCCCTCTATACCTGTCTTATTCATGTAATCGTCTAAAGGTTTTTAACTCTGTTTTTCCCTCCACAGGTTTGTCAGACCTGCTGACTTTTTTCAGCATTTTCTGTTTTTATTTCAATCATTCTGTGCTTGATGTTGCGAGTCTGTTTCCTGATGATGCTTACTGTCAGTCTGGGCATTGTCACGGAAGGGTTGGATCTGGGACAGTGATAGAAAACTTTATTTTTCAGGCTTTTGGGCTGAGCAGTATTTGCCACAGGAACTGGGTTGAACCCTTTAATCAACTCATGAATTGGAATTGCACCTTCCACTTTGGGAATCTTTCCACTGCAGCTAACAAACAGATCTTTTCTCATACGCAATCATCAAGAAAAGGAAGAATGGGGAATTCTGATTGACAAATTGCGTAGTCAGTTGCTGCTATGGATCTGACAGCCTAGTCTCCAAAGTGATCAATCAGCAGTGGCAATGGGTGGGATCAGGCAAGAAGAAAACAAAACCATCAGAACTTTGATTGACTGTATTGTACTGAAATTAAAATAATTTTTTTTAAACTTAGGAATATCACCAAACCAATTTTGTCAAGTCACAAGTCAAAAGAAAATCGACTCTTTTGCAAGTCAGTAACTCAAGTCAACAGTGCTAATAGGCATCAAGCATCTTCATTATATTCAATTCTGGCAGAGGTACAAGTTGAGCCCACGCAGTTTCTCATCCAACATGCATTCCACATGCATCATCAAACATTCATTTTTCAGTAGGGCTCACTGGATGTTAATCAGGAGCTGGGTCACTGGTTGATGCTTCCCCTACCACCCTTGGAAGCTCAACAGCAAATGCCATGCACCTACTGTGACTCTGACTGTAATCATTGACTCAGCACATACAAGGAAGTTGCACATTATTTTTGCTTTCCTAATGACTGAATTAATAGAGAACTGAGCCTGTGAATTGGACAATGAATCACACAGGGAAGTGTTGAATGTAGTGTGTGGGTAATTTGATATTTAAGCTAGAGTTATCATATGGTGCAGTTATTAAATCATGCAATGTTGTGTGTATTTGTGATGGGATTTTCCTGTGATTACTTAAGCTTTTCAGTTGCTGTGCACCAAGAGCCAAGTATTTATGTCATATTTTTAAATAAGTTAATAGGTTGAGCGACCATCTGTCATCCCTAGGCAGGTAGGAAATGGATTATCTGCTATTGTAATAAGTATTTCCTAAAGCCAAGGTTAGTTCACCTTCCTTGTAAATTTTTAACATTAGGATAGCTTTATGGGAGGAAACACATAGTTTGTCTCCTTCACCAATACCTCTTGCCAAGAATCAGAATTAAAGAATCTTATGTTATTGTAGGACGTAATGTATAATCACTTTCAAAATACCATATCAAGTTAAAATCCCCTCCCGATGCGGGACTCAGTGGGGTGGGGAGGCGGGAGGAAAATGGGTTTGTGGAGTTATGAAATGACTAACAAATATGCTTCAGGTTTCAGGAATTCAGGAAGCTGTGAGGAAAACTGAAGGGTTTTGCTTTCGGAAAAGGGGGGAGGAAACTTTAAGGTAGCCTAATTGAAGTTTCTGGGATCTAAAAATAATGATTCAAGAGAAGTGTTTACTGTAATTGAAGGTTCCAAGTATCAGTGGTGCAATTTAAAAATTAGCAAGTTAGGATTAAGTAGGGAAGTTGAGGAAACAGCCTGATGTATAAATAATGTTGTGGGGAAGCCTGTCAAGAGGGAATAGTGTGAATTTGTTCAGGGCACAAGATCTGTTTCTGGAGAGAAAGTGATAGAATGTTATGATGAAAAAGTTGATTAGCAAAAAAGGTTGAGCTTGTTTGGGCCAAAAAGCCTTTTCCTGTTGGTGTTAGCATTCTACTGTTCCTCTATTTTCTCAGCTCAGTTTGTTTTTTAACATTTTCCAGCTTCCTTCAACATTTTGAGTTCTAGTTGCCTGAGAAATAACAAAGCTTTGAAATTTGAACTGTGATTTATTTGCAGACTAACCTAAGCCCTGTTGCCTGAAAAACAGTGGCACAAACTGGAGCACTCACTCCAACCGCCCACAGACTCTAATGTTTACTGTTGGGAAGGGATTTTAAGGTCTGGATTTTCCAGCCCTGCCCACTGCTGGAATCTTCCGTTCCTGCCAAAAGTCAATTTACTTCTGGTTAGCCTGTCACAATCCCCATAGAGTCCTGCCTTAGTAGGGCCAGAAAATTGCAGCCTAAGTTAGTTGATGTCAGCAATTGGATGCATAATTGGATGGGATGTACATCGATAATTACTTGAGTATCCTGCCAGCATTTCCACCTCCCACTTGTACAGTGCCGCAAATAGTCAGTCTTTTCCTTGGTCAGCGCTTTTAGGGAAATGGGTTTGTGGAGTTATGGAGATGATTAACAAATATGCTTTGGTTCCAGGAATTTAGGATGCTGTTGGGAAAGCTGAAGGACTTTGCTTTCGGATGAGTGGGGAGGAAATTTTGAGGACCTAATTGAAGACTTGACTCTGACAACTTTGGAGAGCTACAGGCCAATTAAGTTGGCCAGTCTAGAGAAAGTCAGCTCCTCTGAAACACATTTATAGAAATGATGCTGTAATTATTCTTATCATGTACAGATATGATCACTGTATACTCATCTTTGGGCCAAAAGTATTTCCTGAAAGATATATTAGACATATTGACATTCTCGTTGGGCCGAAGGGCCTGTTTCCTGTGCTGTGTTGTTCTTTGTTCTATAATTGAAGGCAGATGAGAATTTATCACACCCATAGATTAATATTTGGAGGTAAGGAATCAAGGAGATAAGTAAAGTTAAAGAAAAATGCATAGGCTAGTTTGCCTGCATGTTTCTGTCCATGACCACTTCTCCCAGGAGCAGGCAAAGTCTGGCATTGGCAACCTACCCAGCAATAAAAGAAAGAATTAGACCATAAGACATAGGAACAGGGATAGGCCATTCCCCTCACCAGACCCTCCAATAACAAAGTTGCATGGAGCTGTCTGAGACTAAGTCCCAACAACCAGAACTGCCAATAAGTGTAGAAGTCCAAGGACAGGGAGGGGGTAGGAATGTCCTGCAATGTCTGTGAGGGGGTGATTGGGGTTTCTGGCGATATAGGGGGTGAGGATTGAGAGGTCTAGAGGTCATTGAGCCTAATTAGGAGAGTGCCTCAGTCAGAAGAGGGCTTCTGATGGAAGGACTCAGCCCCATTCTTGCTTGAGTTCAAATTTTTTTTTATTTTTGTGATTCCTCCACTGAGTTCCGATCTACCTACCCTTTGTTGTGGTAAAATTTAAACATCCGGTGAAATATATTCAAATGCAAACTTAAAAGCACTCTATTTTTCATTAAAAATAAACAAGAAGTAGATAACCCTGTGTTAATAGTGATACTGGGCAGCATTTTCCGTTGTTAGGAAATTTCATACAGTCAACACCATTTTTGAATCCCGACCTAATTTGCTGTGGCCATTTCACAGGTGACTTGTGGAGTGGGAATTTGATTAAGTATACCCCGTTGCAGCCTTCATTGTGTCTAAAGAAAATGCATTTGGTGCAGGAAGGACAAACTGGAGGTACAATCAGTATGATGGGAAGAGCTTTGGTTCTCTGGTTGCAATAGCACCATCCTCAGGACTATTGGGTACATTTGTTTCCAGGAGCTCCTCATGCACTGACAAGCTTCTGCATATGGAAGACATCAGTCTAGCGAGTCTTTGACAAAAGTCTTAACCCTCATGAGCTGACCTTCTGTTGTGCAGTCACTCTTCTGAGTTGTTAACACTGGGAAAATTGCAATGTTGGTAGAAGATTGCAGTTAATTGCTTAGAATCTCCTGGAAACATTTAAATCCTTAAGGGGCTTGATGGGGTAAATCCTGAGAAAATGTTTTCCCTCTTGGGAGAGTCCAGCACCAGAGGGCATAGTCTCACAATAAAAGGGTGCCAATTTAAGATTAAGATGAGGAGGACTGAGCATCATTGGAACTCCTTGCTACAGAGAGATATGGAGGCAGAGTTGTTGTGTGTAATTGAGGTAGATAGATTTTTGGGAATCAAGGGTTACAAGGAGAACAAGAAAATTGATGTGAGGAATGTTGGATCAGCCATGATCCAATTGAATGGTGGAGCAAGTTTGAGGGACTGACTGGCCTACTCCTGTTCCTATGTCTTATGGTCTAATTCTCCACCTCAATTAGCTCTCTTTTATTGTTGGATGTGTTGCCACTGCCAGATTTTGCCTGTTTCTGGAAAAAATGTCATAAACAGGACGTGCAGGCAAACTAGCTTATGCATTTTTTTAAACTTCACTTATCTTCTTGATTCCTTACCTTCAAATATTAATCTGAGGGTCTGATAAATTATGTCAAATATATCTTTCAGGAAATAATTTTGGTCCAAAGATGAGTAAACAGTGATCATATCTATATATATGTACATGATAAGAGTAATTACAGCATCAGCAATCAGCAAGTTTGCAGATGACACAAAGATGGCTGGACTTGCAGATAGCGAAGAGCAGTGTTGGGCAATACAGCAGGACATAGATAGGCTGGTAGATTGGGCAGATGAATGGTAGATGGAATAAATGCAAAGTGATGCATTTTGGGAGAAAGAATGTAGGAGGGAGTTATATGATAAAGGGTAAACCTATTAAGAGTATAGAAACGCAGAGGGACTTGGGGGTGCAGATGCACAAGTCTTTGAAGGTGGCAGAACAGACAGAGAAGATAGTGAAGAAAGCTTATGGTATGCTAGCCTTTATAGGAAGGGTTTTAGAGTACAAGAGCTGGCGTTTAATGTTGCAGTTGTATAGAACATTGGTTAGACCTCATTTGGAATACCGCATCCAGTTCTGGTCGCCTTACTTCTGGAAGGATGTGGAGACCGTGGAGAGAGGAGGTTTACCAGGATGCTGCCTGGTATGGAAAGACTGGGTTATGAGGAAAGATTAGGCAAATTGGGGCTGTTTTCTTTAGCAAGACGGAGACTGAAAGGAGATCTAACAGAGGTGTACAAGATTATGAAGGGTATAGATAGAGTAAACAGTAGTAAGCTTTTTCCTAGGTTGGAATCAAATATCACGAGGGGCTACGGGCTTAGGGTGAGGTGGGTAAGGTATAATTTGGATGTTAGAGGGAGGTTTTTTACACAGAGGGTTGTGGGGGTATGGAACGCACTGCCAAGTAAGGTGGTGGAGGCAGGCACTCTGGAGTTATTTAAGAGATACTTAGATAGGCACATGAGCAGAATAAGGATGGATTGATATAGAAGACTGATTTAAAAAGGGATCATGATCCTTGGGACGTTCCTGGGAATTGCATAAGTTGTGCATGTTACTGATGTATTTCTCTTTTATTCTACAGGTGCTTTGATCCGCCTTGTTGTCCAACAAGGGGCATACATGCAATGGGTCGTGAGAGGGCTGCTCTTGGATTTGAGAGTAGCCAATTGCTTCACATCTTTAGTGTACGCTTAAACTGGACCAGTTGATGGGCAACATGACAGCTCAGTCACTATCACTGTTGTGCAGATACAGGGATTTGGACTGGTATCTGTGGGAGTTTGCGCATTCTCCCCGTGCGTGCATAGGTTTTCTCTGTGTGCTCCGACTTCCTCCCATAGCCCAAAGATGTGCTCTTAGGCTGATTGGCGAAGTTGTCCCTAAATTGTCTCCCCAATTTGAATCCAATGCAGATTTCCATAAACATAGACAAAGGTCATGGGTGGAAGTGGGAATGTTAAAATGGCAGTGCGGGCTTGCTGGGCCGAAGGGCCTGTTTCCCATACTGTGTTGTTCTTTGTTCTTTATCATTTCTATAAATGTGTTTCGGAGGAGCTGACTTTCTCTAGACTGATATTGCTTCAGTGAACAAGATTTTGCATTCAGTTTGCAGGTACTGAAGGAAACTTGATAGTTGCAGCTGTTCATTTGTTTCAGGTACTTGTATTTATTTTAATTTAGGTCATAGAATATCATGTGCAAGTGAAATATTTGGAGAGCGGAGAAATAGGCCATTTGATTTATTTTATTTGAAATAGTGCATTATTGCTGACTGTTGTACTGATTAGATAGTGATTATTTAAAAGCTTGGCACCTGCTGTCAATCTCGTTAATCAAATCCATGAATGTATGCCTAAAACATTTGATTATAAATGAAAAGACTTTATTTTAATTGTGGTTAAGTTTGATTTGAATTTTTTGAATCAATCTTAGCCCACATTCATTATTTCTCTTTTAGTCCAATACGATTAGGAACATAAGAACATAAGAAATTTTGTTTGTTTCAATGAAGTCACCTCTCATTCTTTTAAACTTGAGAGAATACAGGCCCAGTCTCCTCAATCTCTCCTGCTATTATATTATCCCCCAGCCCCATGTGCTCTAATGTTTCTTACTAACTTCTTGAATAGTACCTCATTGAAAGCCATTTGAAAATCCAAATATACCACATGTGATATTTCTCCCTCATCTGATCTGCTAGATATATCCAAAATCTCTTTTCTAGCTCAAATCCTCTTTCTAGATCTCATCCCTCTTTCTACCTATGTCATTAGTGCCAAAATGGATCACAGCATCTAACTATTCAGCCCTTGCCTACAAGAATGTCTTGCAACTGCTCTCACATCCTTGACCCTGGTACCAGGGAGGTCACATTTGTTCTCGGACTGATGTCTACATCTGCCTTCACTGTCCATTCCCTCCACCCCTGTCTACATTGGCTATGCACTCACAAAATGACAGGACAGTTTGAAAGAGTACATAATCTCTCAAAGCTAGATGCATACAAATCATAAACTTTGGACAGGATGGCATCATCTGTCTACTTGGTAACTTCTCACACCATTTTTTGATTGCCTGCTGCCATATAATTGATACAATTGCCAAGATCTGCTCATCAAGGCAACAGTATTGTTTGAATAAAAGTGCTGACAGTGAGGTTATTATTCCCTGTTTTCTTGCAGTAATCTGCAAAATTCTCTCACCATTTTTATTGAATAGCCATCACCTGCATTCTGCATCATCCATGCCAGAGGATTAGGGAGTCCAAGTTGCTGTGACAACATGCAATTTTACATACATGTTGTTGCCCAGAGCTATGAATAGTGGTGCTTTTTTTTCATAGAAGAGATGTTTTCTTATTCATATTTAGACAATTTCCTGGACAGGGGGTTCATATCCATCAGTTCAATCAACATTAGCCCTAGTTTTTTCACCTAATGGTTCATTTGAGCCACTTCCTCTTTCATCATGCAATTCCATCAGTTTCCCCAATTCAAACTTGTGCTTCTTTAGCGTCTTGACTTTGTGAATGTCGACATCAGGGAGCAGAGAAATGGAATGGCAAACCATCTCAATGTTTTTACCAATACTGTCTGGGATCAACTTATGGACATGGAATCTCCTTGAGGTTATTGGTTTGCTGTTTGAGAGTTACTTTGATTGGCCATGCTAAATTGCCTCTTCAAATCTGAGGGAGTAGCAAGGTAAATGTATGGGGGAATAGGGTCTTGGTGGGATTGTTGTTGATGTGGGCTTGATGGGCCAAATGGCAGCCTTCTATGCAGTAGGGATTCAATGGTTCTATGACTCATGACCTCCATCATCTTCTTGCAGATTGTGTGGACCTGGTAGTAGTGTTGCATGTAGGAGGTTTTATGAATCTAGTTGGTGCACTTCTCAGTGAATTTTACACAAAAGAGGTGCAGTAAGTATCCATCTGTGGTGTTGAGATCAAGATGGGCTCAACGAGTCTGCAATTTTTTAACCATAGAGCACATCTTGTCATGTGTGAAGTCCATGCCATGAATGTTGGAAAGGCAGTTTTTGCCCTGAAAGTCAGGTCAGCTTAAATTTGGGGAAGGCCACTTCATCATTCTGCAAATCAACAAGACTTGCCTCATGTACAGAGTCTTTCAAACCTTCTGAGGCAATCTTAGTTCCTTGGGACCTGGTAACCATATTTTGCTCAGGGTCCCTAATGTTAAACAACATTGGAGCCTTAACATTGTACCAATCCTTCTTGGAGGAAGGATCCATGATAATCTTCTTAGCCCCTTTCTTGCTTCATTTTGACAGTCTCTTGTTATTGTTGACTACCATGTTGCTTGAAGGATTGGCAATTAGAGGCTTCAACTCTTTTTCCATCACATAGCTGACCAGGAATTTCTCCCGCTGTTACCACTTGCCATTAGCATGTGTAGAAAGCATTTATAGGATGATAACCAACCTGTTTGGCTGTTACAAATGCATCTTCCTTGACTATTAATTCTTGGAGTGAGACTTGAACCCAGAGTTTGTGACTCAGAGGCAGGGATTCTACCACAAAACATAGAAACTAGGAGCCGGAGTAGACAATCCTTCAAACCTGTTCCGCCATTCATTTTGATCATAGCTGATCATCAAATTCAAAATTCTGTTTCCCCCACCTCACCTCATCCCTTGATCTCTTCAGCCTCAGAACTTTATCTAATTTCTTCTTGAAATCAGACAATGTTTTGGCCTCAACTACTTTCTGTGGTAATGAATTCCACACATTCACCATTCTCTGGGTGAAGAAATTTCTCCTCACCTCAGTTCTAAAAGGTTCACCCCTTATCCTCAAACTATGATCCCTGGATCTGGTCCCCCCACCCCGCATTGGGGACATTCTTTCTAAATCTACCTTGTCTAACTGAGATAGAATTTTATAACTCTCTATGAGATTCCTTCTCAATCTTCTGAACTCCAGTGAATAAAATCCTAACCGACTTAGTCTTTCCTTATATGACACCCTGCCATCCCAAGGATCAGCCTGGTAAATCTTTGCTGTACTCCCTCAATAGCAAGAACATCCTTCCTCAGAATTTCAACACTGCACACAATACTCCAGATGTGGCTTCACCAATGCTCTATATAATTTCAGCAAAACATCCCTATCCCTCTGCTCAAGTCCTCTTGCTATGAAGGCTAAACTACCACTTGCCTTTTTTTTTACTGACTGCTGTACCTGCGTGTTACTTTCAGCAACCAATGCAAGAGGACACCAAAGTCTTGCTGAGTATCTCCCTCTCTCAATTTGCACCCAATCAAGTAATTACTGTCTTCCTATTATTGCTTTCAAAGTGGATAACTTCACGTTTATCCACATTATACTGCATTTGCCATGCATATGCCCACATATTCAGCCCGTCCAAATCACACAGAAGCATCTCTACATCTTCCTCACAGCTCATCCTCCCTCCCCCGCAACTTTGTTTCGTCTGCAAATTTAGAGGTAGTTCATTCAGGTCCTTCTTCCAAATCATCAATATATAGTGTGAACATTTGGGATCCTAGCTCAGATCTCTGCAGAACTCTAATAGTCACTGATTGTCAATCAGAAAATGATCCATTTATGTAAACTCTTTGCTTGCTCTTTGCTAAGCAAGTTTCTATCCATCTCAAGACATTACCTGCAATTCCATGTAGTAATCTGTTATGTGAGACCATGTAAACAGCCTTCTGAAAGTCTAACTAAACCACATCCACAAATTCTCCGAGGTTAACTCTGCTAGTTGCATCCTCAAAGAATTCCAATTGATACGTCAAGAATGATTTCCCTTTTGTAAATCCATGTTGACTTTGTCAGATCTGTACCACAGAAGCTTGTACTGAAAAGGAAAATCAAAAAGTAAGTACCTATAGGCTGAAAGATGGCCTTTAAAATAAGATTTCCATTATATTAACATTATATCAACAACTGCATGCATTTATAAAAGTGACTTTAATGTGGTAAATGTAACATGTTAGAGGATAAAGAATAGTAGGGGGAGGGGGGAACAGCGTTTTAAGGGAAGCAAATCTATCAGTTAGTACCACAAGATGGTTAAAATATCCCAGCAGTATGCATTCAAAAAGGAGACTTTCAAATATATTTCTCATGAGCTGTGTCGCAGGAGGATGAAGTTTCACCAGATTTGGAAACAAGAAGTAAGGTAAATGATTACAATGCCCACCTTGCCAGTTTATAAACTGTGACATAGAACATAGAACATAGAACATAGAACATTACAGCACAGAACAGGCCCTTCGGCCTTCGATGTTGCGCCGACCAATATAAAAAGCAATGCCCCCCCAAACTAAACCATTCCCTTCTCTTCCATATACTTATCAACTAACCTCTTAAACGCCACCAAACTTGGCGCATCTACAACTGCCGCAGGCAGGGCATTCCACTCCCTAACCACCCTTTGGGTAAAGAATGGCATGAGACAAATGGCTGAGTGGCCTAGATTTTACTGGAGTTAGCTAAATTTGTTGTGAGTGCCCAGATTTTTAAATCTTTTTCCCACAAAGTTGCTGAAACTGCAAGCTAGTAACAGCACACTGAGGGCAACAAGGCATCTGGAAGACAGGACCAATAATCTTCTTAACAAATGTGATGGAAGGATTGAAAATGAACAGGGAAATGGCTGAGAAGGAAAGTGAATTAGAATGGTGAATTCAACATCAAATCAGATTAGAAGGAGAAATAAATAGAAGGAAATAAACATTGGATTAAAGGACAAGGAGAAAAAAGACAAAAGAAAAGTAAAAAAAATGTTAAAATTCATATTTTAAACTCTCTAAGAACAATAAACAATGTGAAGGAAAGCGATTCCTCAATTGTTCACTTTCTGGACAAAAGAGATTGATTGGCAACCATTATCAATTAAATAGGCACTTACATGGGTTAATTATTAGAAACGGCTTTCAAGGATGAGTTCAATGGATAACTGATCTGAAAATAAAATTCACAGGAGGTTCAGAATGACATGCTGTTTTAATGAAATTAATAGCAAAGCCAGAAACTATGATAATTCAGCATTCATGGGTATCTCTTTCTTATCACATGTTTCTAGCTGGTTTTTAAGAATATCAGAAATAGGATAAGACCATATGGTCCATTGAGCCTGTCCACCATTCAATATGATCATGGAGATTTTGGGCTTTAATTCAACTTTCCTGCCTACCCACATTTTCTTTGATTCTCCAAAAGGCCAACAATCTGTCTATCTCAGCTTTGAATATACTCAATGATGTCATATCCACAACCTTCTGTGACAGAGAATTCCAAAGGTTCACAGTCCTTTGAATGAAGTAATTTCTACTTATCTCAGTCCTAAATGATCAATCACTTATTCTCAAACTATACCTCTTACTCTATTCCCCAACCAAGGAAACAAAATCTCAATATCTACCTTATCAAGTTTCTTCATTCTTTTAAGCTCCAGAAAATATTGATCTAATTTACTTATCCTCTCATTGCACATTAATTTTGGCCTGGATTTTATTACCAAAGTGAGTGTAATGGCACTCGCCAATATTAATTGAACATTGAATAATTTGTGGTGAGGAAGGGATACCCCATGTACAGGAGCAAGAATGTCTTAGGCCTTGGTGAGACCACACCTGGAATATTGTGTGCAGTTTTAGATTCTTTATCTGAGGAAGGATGTTCTTGCTTTGAAAAGATTTACTGAACTGGTTTCCGAGGATGGATGGACTGAAGTATGAAGAAAGATTGAAGAGGTTAACGTTATGTTGGACTTCAGAAGAGTGAAGGGACCGTATAGAAATCTATAAAATTCTAACAGAGCTAGACAGGGTAGATGACATGGGTCACAGCCTAAAGATACAGGATAGACCATTTACGACTGAGATGAGGAGAAATTTCTTCACCCAATGAGTGGTAAACCTGTGGAATTCGCCAGCACAGAAAGTTATTGAGGCCAAAATATTGTATGTTTTCAAGAAAGCGTTAGATATAGATCTTGGGGTGAAACAGATCAAAGGGTATGGAGGAAGGTAGGAGCAAGCTATTGAGTTGGATGATCAATATGATCATAATGAAAGTGGAGCAGAATTGAAGGGCCGAATGGCCTATTCCTGCACTTTTTTTATATTTCTATGAACTACAAATAACCAGAAGATTCTGGACATATTGCATTGCTCTGCTTTTATCCTCACAAAAATGCTAGCATGCCTTCAACCTTTCCATGAATTTCATTGGATGATGCATTTGCACATTAATTTCCAATTAAACTCAGCACACAAAGTCAGGGCTCCAACTTAACAGCGCAAGTACCATTTTAGGGTCATAGAGTTGTTCATGGCGCAGAAGGAGACTATTCAACCTATCAAGTCTATGCCAATTCCTTGCAAAATAGTCCAGTCAATCCAATTGCTTGATCCTTGCTGCCCTGATACCAAACACAATTACTAAGTGAGAATAGTTAAAGTAAATGTTGGCTCTTTAGAAGACAGTACTGGTGAGGTAGTAATGGGGAACAGAGAGATGACAGAGGCACTAAACCAATTGTTTGCCTCCATTTTCATGGTAGAGAATAATGAAGATTTTCCAATCACTGTAGTTAATGCAGAGAAACTTGTTGCAATAACCATCACTAGGATCAAGATATTGAATAAACTAGTGGGATTAAAGGCAGATAAGTTTCCAGAACCTGATGGCCTGCACTCTAGGATATTAAAGGAGGTGACAGCAGAGATAGAGGATGCATTGTTTGGGATAATTCAAAAGTCCATTGATCTTGGTAAGGTCCCGGTGGATTGGAAATGTGTCAATGTGATGCCCTTATTCAAAGAAGAAACAGGCAATAAGTAGGAAACCATAGGCTAGTTGGCTTGACCTCTGTGATGGAAAAGTTGCTGGAATCAATCATTAAGGAAGAGATGGCAGAGCATTTGGTAAGACAAAGCTCAATCCACCATTATCAGCATGGTTTTATGAAAAGTTAAGTCATGCTTTGCAAACTTGCTTGAGTTCTTTGATGAGGCAACCAGAAAGATGGATAGTGGGGAAATGATGGATGTGGTGTATCTAGACTTCTAGAAAGGTTTGACAAGGTGCTGCATTAAAGACTATCCACAAGGTGAGACTGGGGATTGGGGGTAAGAGTACTGGATTGGATTGAGGATTGGCTGACTGACAGAAAGCAGAAGGTCGGGATAAATGGGTTCTTCTCTGGCTGGCAAAATGTATGTAGTCACAGAGGTCAATCCTTGGACAGCAACTGTTTACAATCTACATAAGTTATCTACAAGCAGGGACAGAATGTAATATAGCAAAATTTGTGCTTGATACTAAAACAGGTGGGAAAGCAGGCAATGAAGTGAATATAAAGATTCTGTGGACAGATATAGAAAGGCTAGGAGAATGGTCCAATATTTGCTAGATGGAGTTTAATGTAGATAAGTATAAGATTATTCATTTTGCAGAAAAAATAGGAAGGCAAATTATTTTCTAAATGGAAAACAGATTCAAAATTCATCAGGGCTGATGTTCATGAATTGCAGAAAGTCAATATGCATATGTAACATATAATAAAAAAGGGATGGGATGTTGGGATTTTTTGCACAAGCACTGAACTATAAAAGTTAAAAAGCCTTGTTGCAATTGTTTAGAGTATTGGTGAGATCACATCTGGAGTATTGTGTCCAATTTTGGTCTCTTTATTTGAGGAAGAATGTGGTGGCAGTTCAGAAGAGGTTCACTAATTCTGATGATGAAAAGGTTGATGTATGAGGAGAGATTAAACAGTTTGGGTTTACAGTTGCTGAAATTTAAAAGAAAGAGAAGGGATCTGATCGAGGTATGTAAAATTTTAAAAGGGATTATTAATCAAGTAAATATAAACCAAATGTTTCCTCTTATGGGACAATCTTGAACAAGAGGTCACAGGTACAGTTGAGAGGCTGTAGATTTAAAACTAAGATGAGGAGGAGCCACTTCACACAGAGGAAGGTGAATATGTGGAACTCGCTGCCCCTGAATAGTTAAATGGTTTCAAGAAAGAGATGGATATATTTATAATTAAAAAATGGATTAAAGGCTATGGGGAACAGATGGGAAGATGGATTTGAGGCCAGGGAGAGATCAATCATGATTTGATTGAATGGTGAAGCAGGCTTGAAGGGCTGAATTTGTCTCCTGTCCTAATTCCTATGTTCCTGCAAGTTTATTTCCTTCAAGTACCCATCCAATTTCCTTTTGAAAGCATTGTTTCTGTTTCTACCACTTTATGGGCAGTGAGCTGCAGGTTATTATCGCATGCTATGAAGAAACATTCTTCCTCACTCCCTGCGTTTCTGCCAAAATCTTAAATTTATGTCTCCAAGTCCTTATAGCATCAGCTATTGGGAAGAGTTTTTCCTTGTCTACTTTATATAAAGCCAGTCATAATCTTGTACACCTCTATCAAATCTCCCCTTAAGGAGAATGACCCCCAACCTTTCCAACCTAGCTTAGCAACTAAAAACCTCAATAATGGAACCATCTCTCAAGGAGCATCAAATATTTCTTGAAGTGTGGTGATAAGAACTGAACTCTAGTTGGGGCCTAACCAAAGATGTATTGAGGTTCAGCATAACTTCTTTGTTTTTGTACTCAGTGTTGATGGGGGGTGGATTTTATGAAGCCTGAGAGTTGTATCCTTAATCAGGCAGGATACAAAAATCTGATTTTTCATGGTAGGTTGAGAAGCAAAGATAAAGTCAGCAGTGTGTTTGCAGTGTGCTGAGCATTACACCAGCCTGTGGCAGGTTTATACTTGGAAAATATTGGTCTGCCGTGCATATTCATTCATGTGGAATAGTTTTTAATATAGTCCTACCTTTAAGATGAAGTCAGTAGTGCATGAGAGTTTCAAGGCACACAGGTCACAATTATTTAAATGTAGTGTGTCCCATGGGCTTTGTGTGGTTGTGTAAGGTGAATGGTTTTCTTTGTTTAACTCTATGGTGCAAAAGAGGAGAATGGTAGTTTGTATAGAAGTTCAGAAGCACCAAAGCTGAATTAATGGTGAGTGGGGATGGACCATGGAAAAGGGACGCAAGGGACAGAAGGTAGGGTTGGAGTCATGGACGAATGAAGTGGGAAGAATCTAGCATCTTGGATATTGTATAGACTGGTACTGAGACAGTCAAAATAAGGAAATAACTTGGGTTCAATTCCAGTCTCGGGTGACAGTCTATGTGAAGTTTACTCTTTCTCCCTGAGTCTGTGTGGGTTTTGTCTGGGTGCTCCAGTTTCCTCCCACAGTCCAAAGATGTGTGGGTTAAGTTGATTGTCATGTTAAATTGCCCTTTAATGTCAGGAGATTAGGCCAATAACCCCACATGGGCTCAATGGGCCGAATGGCCTCCATCTGGTACTGTAGAGATTCTATGCTCTACGAGCATTCAATAAAGAGTGAACAAAAATACAGCAGTATTTATTCCACAATAAATGAAATTTCCCTAATTCTGTTGTAACCATCAATGTGTGCCAAGCATGAGACATGCCAATACATTTTGCCTCCCGGCCAAGTTAGTTTCAATAAATAATGATGATGCATACATAAATAAAATGAAACCAATGTCAAGTGAAATGTTTACAAGTGAGTTTTAATTTGAAAAATCCCTGCGTCAACTTTGTGCTCTCAAATTTAGTGTTAAGCAATGCGTTGGGCAGGAAAGTTGTGGCTGTGATGCTGATTGACCAGGAAACCCTTTCATAGCCTACCTGTACCTACTGCATCGTCAGCTGATGGTGGGTTTCACCAGTGAAAAGCTTCCCTTACTGCTGAATCACACCTAGCAGGCACTTAAAATTTTAATTATAATTGTATGAAAAATGGGTAAGGGAGAGTGCGTAAGTAGTGCACAGTTTTGGTTGTGACGTCAGGATGGCACGCTGTTAATTCAACCAATGCTTCTACTTGTAAAGCATTAGATCTCGTGCTTTGCTAACAACTCACTCAATATGCCCTGCTACCTTCAAAGATCGATGCACATGTACCTCCAGGTCTCTTTACATGCGCTTTCCTTAGAACTATTTTATAAAGTCTAGATTGCCTCTCCTTCCTTTCTGCCAAAATGCATCACCTCACACTTCTCTATATTAAATTCCATCTGCCACTTGTCTGCCCACTCTTCTGCTCTGTCAATGTCATGTTGCAGGCAATTTGTATCACCTTCACTGTCTGCCATTTCTTCAACTTTGGTGTCATTGGAAAATTCTGATATTTTATGCCAAATTCCAAAATCAAAGCCATTTATGTACAATGAAAGGAATGGTAATCCTTTGATATTGACTTTGGGCATCCCCATTGGCTACTACCCTCCAATCCAAAAATCAACCATCTACAACTGAGCAACTTGCTGCTTTCTCTCTCCTATTTCTTAAACATCAATTTTGTAAACAAACCTTTTCTCTGATGCCATGTCACTTTAAACTTCATACAGACAATCAGGAGAGTTATGTTCCTACAATGCCATTCAATCTCTGCAGTCTGGAAAGCCAACAATCTCAAATGTGGAGTGTCATTAATACAAGTAGCAAATTTTTATTCAAGTTTTTTTTTCCTTTGTGACTTTTGTTTTCCTTTCTTTAATCCAATCTTTCTCCCTCACTTTCTGTATCTGATTTGGCTTTAATTCACCATATTTCTTTCTCCATCATTCCATTGTTACTTTCTTGAACCTTAAACGTCATGGGTTGAAGAAAATCCCAGATGCCCTGTTGCCCATGTCACTCTATTATCAGTCTACACTCCCAGTAATTAATAGGACAAAACATTTTTGAGTTGAAGGGTGGAGGAAAATGTACACCAGGCCATGTTCCCATAAAATCTGGACCAATGATATGCAATCAACAGCGTCCCCAGGATTGAAGGACATCGATTGCACCCCATGTATCATTGCATGACCTTAATATGTACTTACAAAGAACAAAGAACAAAGAACAAAACAGCACGGGAAACAGGCCCTTCGGCCCAACGAGCCCATGCTGCCACCTCGATGTTCCCACTTCTACACGCGATCCCTGTCCATGTTTATAGATCTATGGATTAAAAACCAAATTTGAGACAATTTAGGGAGAAATTGTTTTGCCAATTAGCCTAAGAGCACATCTTTGGGATGTGGGAGGAAACCGGAGCACCCGGAGAAAACCCACGCACGCACGGGGAGAATGCGCAAACTCCCACAGACACAGGCCCAAATCCATGTATCTGCACAGCACAGCGATAGTCACTGCACTGTCGTGTTGCCCATCAAATGGTCCAGGTCAAGCGTACACTAACGATGTGAAGCACTAGGATACTCTTGAAAAAAATCCAAGAGCAGCCCTCTCACGACCCATCGCGTGTATGCCCCTCGTTAAACAACAAGGTGGACCAAAGCACCTGTAGGATAAAAACAAGTACATCAATATCATCATCTATTTACACACTTTCCAGGGACTCCCAAAGCTCATGATCCCTATTTTAAATCAGTTTTCTATACTCCTCCATTCCCATTCTGTTCATGTGCCCATCTAAGTATTTCTTAAATAACTCCAGACTACCTGCCTCCACCACTTTACTTGGCAGCGCATTCCATACCCCCACCACCCTCTGTGTGAAAAAAACTCCCTCTAGCATCCAAATTATACCTTACCCCCCTCACCCTAAGCCCGTGACCCCTCGTGCTATTCGAGTCCATCCTAGGAAAAAGCTTAGCCCTGTTTACTCTATCTATCCCTTCAAAATCTTGTACACCTCTATCAGATCTCCTCTAAGTCTACGTCTTTCTAAGGAAAACAGTCCCAATTTGCCTAATCTCTCCTCGTAACTCAGACCTTCCATACCAGGCAGCATCCTGGTAAACTTCCTCTGCACTCTCTCCAGAGTCTCCACGTCCTTCCGGTAGTAAGGCGACCAGAACTGGACGCAGTATTCCAAATGAAGTCTAACCAACGTTTTATACAACTGCAACATTGAAGGCCAGCTCTTGTACTCTATACCCCTTCCTATAAAGGCTAGCATACTATATGCTTTCTTCACAGCCTTCTCCACTTGCTCTGCCACCTTCAGAGACTTGTTCACCTGCACCCCCAGGTCCATCTGTGTTTCTATACTCTTAATAGGTCTACCCTTTATCATATACCTCCCCCCTACATTTTTTCTCCTGAAATGCATCACCTCACATTTATCAGGATTGACTTACATGCTTACATCAACTGTAAATGCTTTCATTTTCTCAATATCCAGGCCAGACACAGCTTTCTGCATGTGAATTCACTGTATGCTGTAGCTGGCATGATGCTTTAATGCTTCACCGATCCCATTTCTCATATTCTAACACCAGGAGGAACAGGGTGAGGGCTGGGTAACAGATGATACCTGTTGTTCCTATTCTTGTGGGTTTTAAACAAAAGAAAAGACATGATTTGCACTCTAACAGGTTCTCTGGGCTGCCTAGAACAGAAACTGAAACTGAAACTAAAACAGATGCCTGTCTACAGTCCGTGCCAAGATACCAGGGAGAGTGATAATTTTACTAATGCTGGTGACTAGGCTCATGGACAACAACAACCAACTTATACAATGTCTTTAATGTAGAAAAACAGCCCAGGACACTTCACAAAAGCTTAAAGAAAGAAAATAGAAAAGGAAATATTAGCAAGAGTGCTCTCGTGCATCCTCAAAGACATGAGACAGACTTTTCCATTCCCTCCGTGGTGGGTTTAATACTGGATGAGGGGGACAATGTGACAGTTGTAAAATAAGTTTTCTGCCAGCGTAAAAATGATGGTGAGATCTTCTGCTCTTACTTGCCATGATAGGTCATGTTTTCACCAGAGGACAATGTGAATTGTCTAACCCCATTGACTGTCCACGCCGCCAGCAGGAACATAAACTGGTCCAGATTATGTCTGGACCAATGTGGAAGTCTGCCTCTCCCATTGGACTTGGTCCCAGAATTAAAAATTCCACCTATGGCTATTAAAAGAATGAGAGAGAGCTGGGAGTCCGAATGGTTTCAAAGGGAAAAGTCCAGACTGTGGACCTCATTAGCTAAAGACACTATAGCAACTGGTAGGCAAAAACAACAAAGAACAGTACAGCACAGGAACAAGTCCAAGCCCTTTGCCCTTCCATGCCTGCGCCAATCACATTTACCTATCTAACTAACCACTTATATTCCTCTATTCCCCGTTTGTTCATATGTCCATGAGGATAAATCTTAAATGTGGCTAATGTAACTACCTCACTTAGCAGTGCATTCCAATCTCCCACTACCCACTGTGTAAAAAAATACTTCCTTCGCATATTTCCACTGAACCTTTCCCCCCCGCCCCCATCTTGAACTTGTGCCCTCTTGTAATTGTCATTTCTGCCCTGGGAAAAAGCTTCCAACTATTCACGCTTTCTATACCTCTCATAATTTTGTAAACTTCTATCAGGTCACCCCTCAGCCTCTGTCTTTCCAGGGAGAACAATCCCAGTTTATTCAATATCTCCTCATATCTAATACCTCCATTCTGGGCAACATCCTGGAGATAGGGAAATGGGAAAAGACTATAGTTTTTGGTACGGAGTGTCTGAGTGATGTTGTAGAACTGAAGAGCTTAAAAAAGGAACTTAAATAGAACTTGAAGTTAGAGTTGGTGGACTAGGGCAAGTTAGTTGGTTGTAGTGAGGAGAGGGGTCATGATGGAGTGCACAGTAATTGCTGTGAGCAGGAAATGAGCAGCTGATTTTTACAGAGGGTGATGAATAGGAAGCCAGATGAACTTTGGAATAGGCAAAGTGATAAAGATATGGATGAAGGCTGCAGGGGTAGATGGACTGTAACATGTGAAGTAGATGCAATTGTGAGTTTCCTGAGACAGTTGAGATGGAATCATAGATGTTAGCACAAAGCATAGCGGGGATAGGACTGCTATCTAGCCATCTGGTGTAAGTCTTTGGAGAGGCTGTAAAGAATTCTGTTGACATTGTTTGTTTCATGGCAGGATTACATCATCCATTTACTCTACCGTCAGAAATTAACAGTTGTTAAGTTGCCTTCAGATACATTCAGTTCCATTCCCATAGCTATATTCTCTGACTTTCTTGAGCTCTGTGTCTCAAGTAACTTACCTTGTCTTTGATGGGTTCCCCATCCAACTGATGCTATGGGCTCTGAATCATTCTGACTCGAAATGTTGGCTCTATTCTTTCATCACACATGCTGTCAGACCTGCTGAGATTTTCCAGCATTGTCTATTTTTGTTTGAGGCTATTGGCGAATGGATAGTTTGTCTAACAGTGAATAGCTAATTGAGAAGTATTCAATTTAAAGGTCTATTTATTGTAGTTTACAAATGTTCTTACTCTGCTTGATATATATAAAGTCATAAAGAGACTTATTCTGTGTTATCCACATTGACCTTTCGAATTGGGTGTTTGCTCTTTATATATGGAAGTGTTGTGATAACACAGGCTACCTGCAGGACATAGACTGCTGATCTCAGTGTTCACAGTTCCAAGAGAAATTTCCAGATAGAAAACTGTTCTTTAACAGAGGGTGCAAAGATGTAGTGACCCTGACACTCCGGCAAGCCCCAGACATGGTATAAATCAAGTGCATCACCTCAGGATGGTGTGATTTTTTTGATTCATGAAAATCTTCCGAAGATCTGTCGCAATGAAAGTAATGAGTGCACTCATAACTATAGAGCAGTACTTTAAAGCAATACAAATACTTGATTAAATTTTAGCTGTACTAATCCAACAGTCAACAGATTGCCATTATTCTGCATTCAATAAATATTAGTACATAAAAATTCACTTTGTTTGACAGGAATCAAAACTCAGGTGCAAATTAAGTGATTTTAATCTAACAAACCATGAGGTATACATTCTTATATCCTACATAAGAAGTCAAATTAAATTAATATTAACCCTAGGTGTTTCTTGAAACCAAAAATCAATCAACTGATAAGTGGATACACATACAAATCTGTCGCTTCCATTGCATCTAACTCCTCCTAAACCCCACAACCCACTCCTCTTCACTACATTAAACCACAAATACCAACTTGATTCTGTTACATATTATCTATTATTCTTTGTCATTTGAGTTTCTATACAATGAGGTAAAAGTGAAGTGAAGGAAAACCTAAAAATCATTCTCATTTATTGTTTTCGGAGAAAAGGCAATCATAGCATTTGATCCTTGAAACATGTAATAATCCTTTAATATTATGTACTAGAAAACAAAAATGGACTGACTTAGTCATCATGTATAAATGATCCAATAATAAGACACTGTGTATTACATTATTGTTATAATACTATATATTTCCTTGAGAAATAACACAAACAATCTACTTGTATGGAGCATAAAAGTAAGCCAGCTTATGGGGCTGTCACAATTTTTTTACAGATAAAAGATTTACAATTGTGGTAATGTGCCTCCTTTAAGGGAATGATACTTTGCAGATCATATGATTGGGCAGGACACTATAGCAACACCAATTGGGAGCAAGGGCACTTGTCCTGGAACGGAGAGGAATTTTAGTTGAAGCCAGAGAGGACAAGAGAGTAGACTTGTGTATTAATTTTCTCAGACCCTTATCTTGTGCATATATTAATTAATAAACCATATTTCCAATTTATTACAATAATCATAAGTGCTTCGTGTTTAGCCTACGATGCCCAAGTTTCCTGACTGAACAAGAATTAAACTGTAGAAATCTGTGGGGCAGAAATTTCCTATGTGTTGTATTGCTCCAGTGGGATTATGAAGGCTTATCTAGATTTCCCAGGGGCCAGACAATGACAGTCAACTGTGCAACAAACCTAGAGCTCTTTGAGCATCTGGGCACATATATGTGCATAGTCTGTGTTCATTGGAACCTGATTTGTTGCTATCATGACGCCAAACAGTTAAATCAGCCATGTTCCTAAGCTGGGACAATGCAGATCCAGGCAATGAATGTGTTGTCTAGTCAAAAAACTAAGCATGAAGCAGCAATGTGGGCTCTGTAGTGATGTTATTTAAAGGATATGAGTGAGGACTACTGATTGCAGGTTTTTAAATGCAAAGTGTCTGGAAGTGCTCTGGAGTGTTTTCATGGAATCAGTGGGGATGTCGTGATGAATATTTGCTAGACAGTATTGCTGCAATCTCAGGAGAGGAGTAGATGACCTGTGCACACAAAGACTGAAACCGATATGGGGGCAATGGTGCCAGTGCCTCTGAGATTTTAATATTATTAGGAGATGGAGCAGAGGCTTCCAAGAGAGCTACTCTGCTTCATGCTCTATCAAGTAGGAGGTGAAATCCTTCATGCTCCTTAACAGTGAGAGGAGGCTTCCTGACAGGTCAGTCAGTGTACCCATCATCTGTACATGTACATTCCGCAATCTCCTTTATGCTGCCCCATTAAAAAATGAAGCAAATTCCTTTGCAACAGTACTCAGCTGCCACTTTGCTCTCTGAGCTGGCAAATAAACCATTCTTACCCAGACCATTCACCGTTTGCTGACTTCAACTCTATTAGTTTCTGACATAAGTACAGTACCAGTGTGTGAATAAATGGACATGAGTGTCAGATCAGGTTAGGTGGTGACAGTTCTTGGCATCTAAAACTCAAAAGGGGAAGATTGGTGGATGGGTTGAGATGGGAAGCAAGGGTCCATGGCCACATCATCTGCTGCTTCACATCATGTCAGATGAGGGTGTACTGGGAGCTAAGAAAGGAAATATGACAGGAATATATTGTCACCCTCAATGTTCTCAGCAACACTGGGTTCTGGGGCTCTGTCGCAGTCATCTCCAGACAGCCACTATCTTTATTGAGTTCAGAAGATTGAGGAGTTCTTGTCCTCACCAGCGCTGTTCTGCTCCCTTTTATTATGTAGTATCCTGTCTTGCAGAATGTCTGTGAAATGTAATGACCTATTTGTCATAGCTGAATAGCTGGAGATTTGTGGGGTCTGTGAGACTGGAAGCACTGGACCGTGTGGAGTGCCATTTGAGAATCTAGATGTTAGATGTGAGCCCTAAATGCCAAAGAAACCACTGGGTGAGTAATGTGGTGCACTCAGCATTTTGAGAGACTGGTGTTGCAGGAGATCTCATGTTAAAATATACTCATGAATGTTGACCACACATACAATATCATTAGACCTCTTATTGCACTGCTGTCAGGTCCTTAGATTCAGTCTCTGGGAATTAACCATCCTGGTTACCTTTTCCCATTTCCTTCTGAGGATGGTCTTTGAAGACCTCCTGGTTGCCAGCAGGACCATAGCATTTGTCCTTTTGCTCTCATTCACACTATTGCATCCAACTCCACAACTTTTGAAGTCACACTCCATAGAAGCTAAAGAAAAGGTTACTTCTAGAAACCAAGGAGTAAAGAAGAAGCTATTGCTGGTTCTGGATGTTTTGTTTCTGAGGAAGGAACTTTCCTTTATTGGTCTAACAAAATAAGTAAACAAATCAAAATTTTGAGAGATACATGAGCATACCAATCATTGATGATGATTGATAATGCAATTGGTATTCCAGAAAGTTTTATAAAGAAAATAGTATTGGTGAGGTGTATTAATGGAAGGGATGAACCTGTTTCTTTGTATAAAGCTAATTTAAGAAGTGAACAGAATGGTTATGGTTGGAATGGTTCCTAAATTATCTATTGGAAGAACAGATTTCTTTCTAGGTAATGATTTGGCTTGATAATAATGAGGATAGTAATGTGGCAGCAAATATAGCACAACAGGCAGATCTTAAACTTTGAAAATTACTATGGAGAAAAATGAGATAGTTATTGCCGATAACAATTGGTACAGTAGCACAGTGGTTAGAATGCTGCTTCACAGTTCCAAGGTCTTGGGTTCGATTCCTGGCACGGGTCACTGTCTGTGTGGAATTTGTACATTTTCCTCGTGTCTGCGTGGGTTTCCTCTGGGTACTCTGGTTTTGTCTCACAGTCCAAAGATGTGCAGGTTAGGTTGATTGGCCATGCTAAGAAATTGGCCCTTAGTGTCCAGAGATGCATAGGTTAGAGGGATTAATGGGTATAATATGTAGGAATATGGGGATAGGGCCTGGGTGGGATTGTGTTCGGTGAAGACTCAATGAGCCTAAGGTCTCTTTCTGTACTGTAAGGTTCTATGATTCTATAATAATAACAAGGAATGGAAGAAAAATCTGATTAATGTAGAATATCAATTTGCATGTATGAAAGGGGAGAACTGGTAAGAACAATTGAGAATCAATCACTTTCTGAGAGGAAATTCATGTTTTGAAATAACTCATTCTCATGGTGTGAGCATCATTAGCAAGGCTGGTAATTATTGTCCATCCCTAGCTGCCAAATGAATGACTTGATAGGGCATTCAGTGGGCAGTTAAGCATCAACAACGTTCGTGTGGGACTTGAGTCGCATGCAGGTCAGTCTGGGTAAGAATGATAGGTTTCCTTTTTCATGAGATTTAATTGGTTAGAGTTTTATGATAAACCTTCATGGTCACTTCTGCCGAAGACAACTTTTTATTCCCAGGTTTTTAAACTAAATTCAAATGATGTCATGATGGAATTTGAATTAACATTCCCTGGAATGTTAGTCCAAATCTAGACCACTAAAATATTAACAAAAATGCTGGAAATACGTCAGGAGGAATCTGAGGGAAGAGAAACCATGTTAATGTTTCAGGTTAGTGTGTCTTCGTCAGAATTGCAGTTTTACATTTGTTACAGGTTTTAAGCAGAAGCAGTGAAGGAGGGAAAGGACAAAAGAGTAGGGGCTGAATACAACTGGGGAGCGAATGGCTCAATGCCCGGAAGCAAAGTTGGTCTGGAGCTGACCAGCTTCATTCCAGCCCACACTGCAGCCATTACGTGCTGCAGGTGGGCTTAAAAAGAGCCACTGAGGACTCTCTGCTGTTCACCAGGGATAAAGTCCAAACCCTCTGGAACTGCTGGCCAATCCAATTGTCCAATCAATCAGTCCCAGCAGCACCAAAAGTGTGTTAGTAGCTGCTTTCAGGGCTACAGTAAAGGGAGCAAGAAGGCCCATTAATCCTCAAAGCTGGCAATTTGGGCAAGGGAGGGGGAAGGGGGTCAGACAGCCACGAGGATATTGGTGGGCTTAAGGCTTCAAGGAGTTAGGAAGAAAGGTTGGGGGGGGGGGTTCCATTTTAAATGGGCCAGCCCTGATCTGTAAGGGGCAGCCTTTCACTTATCATCACATTCTCAAGATTGTGATGAGCGACAATGGGCCTCATTTCACAAATGAAGAATTCAGGCACCATGAATGATTGAGAAATTCATCATTACACATCATCTCCACGCTATCCTGAGTCAATAGAAAGGCTAAAGCAATGGTGAAAATTGCCAAAGGGGTCATTAAAAATCAAGATTCATTACAGGAGTATACAAGACAATGTTAGAGTGGAGAAATACACTTATTGAAGGCATAGCAATTCACCTATTAATATCTTACTGCACCTAGACTACTTTTCCACTAGCTACAAGCCTACTGAAGCAAAAAATGATCATGAGAGTGAGTGACAAGATCAAAGTGAAGTAACAGAAAACTAAATTTCATTTTTATAATGTTACCAAATCATTGCCAGAAATGAGTTAAAGAGCAGACATTCAACACATTCAACAAAAGTCAGCTCACGTGGCAACTTGGGACCTGCGTAGAGAAATTGTCATCTTACTTATATGACGACAAAGTGGATGACCAGATTGAATGTTGCAACTGTAGACATTTACACTCAACCGGAGAAGCAGCTCCTTCACAACAGACCCACTGATGAGGCAGACTTTATTTCATCACCTAAGCAAGGAACTGAATGGCCGTCAGTCCCAGAGATCAACTGTTCCCCAACAAAGGCAATAGATTAGCAGCAATGATTACTGCAACAACAACACTCATAACGGCAACAATAAAGAAGCAATATCATCCCAGGAACTAGCACATACAGATGAATGGCCAACAACAACTCATACATGTATCATAAAAAACCTGAACATATGTGTGCAATGTGTGTGTGGAGACAAAAAAAATTGGAACATATTAGAAAGAACAAACAATTTTTTTGTTTATATATGATAATTTTCTTAATGAAGTTATGCAAAGTAACTTGCAAGTGATAATACATGCAATTTATTTACTTTTATGAAAAGAGGGATATTTAGATAAATGTCTTTGCACACTGGCTTATCATACTCATGGTCAAATGTAAATAAAGATTAGGGCAATAACTACTTTATACATCATGGAACAATCTCTAATCCTTTGGATTTACAAATCCTATAACATAACTATCACAACACATTACGGCCCTTGGGGCTCTATATATTATGGTGATTTGAATTTTGGGAGGCCATGACTGTTGTGTACTTACCCTCCTTGCTGTTGGAAATCAGGCAAATCCAGGATTTACATTCTTGAATCATTCTCTTCAATGGTTTATAACTAATTGGTTGAGTGAATGGAGGTTAGAGCTGTCTCCCCTATAAATGCACACACTCCTACACCTTCCAGTACACACTGCCCTGATCTAATTAATCTGACTGCTACTCCACAGTTTGTTCAGAGATGAAAGAGACACTATTAATCTAAGCTGTAATGTATTGAAGAGCGCCTGTGCCTTGACTCAGGCTTGAAAGGCTTCAATGACACTGGTAACAAAGTGCTTTTGTTGTACACTGAATGAAAGTTAATTACAGTTACAGTGAACACAGGTGCAATCCATCCTCTGGTGGGAGTTGCACTGAAATCTGAGAATTCAAATGCATTTTCAAAACAAAGTTGAAGGATTTTTGTGCAGGAAATGATCAAATGACTAAGTTTTGAAGAGAAGATGAAGTAATATAGGTGCAACTATTGGGTGAAGCTAAGGTTTTAAAGGAGCAAAGTGAGGCATCTCAAGATGGGGACTTGAGTGTCTTGGACTCCTGGGAAGATATGACATGCCAATTGTTTCAATTTGTTGTGGACACTCTGGTTGAGTCTTCATTCCAGGGTCGGGATTCTTACCTTCTTGTGGGTCTTAGCATAGGTTTTTCTTAGTTAGGATCAAGAGAATTAGCTGGAGGCAAGGCTATTAAGTAACCTTTCTATTTCTTAAACATTCTTGTTACTGTGTATAGTTTAATGTTTTACATGAGGTTTCGCAAAGAACTATCTCTCAGAATACTCTGTCATGTGATTTTGCCTCACTAGTGTAGGTTGTCAATTTACATTCATCCTTTTCACTACAGGAACTTCGACATCAAGACCATTCCAAATCCTGATGCCACTTGCCAACACTGCCAGATATCTGATAGTACCTTGAAGGAAATGGTCAATTAATTGCCAGTTGTGTCAATGCATTGAACGTGTGGCAAATGGTCGTGGAAGCTAAAGGATTTCTGATAGCCATGATTGTGAAAGATGGTATCCTGGACAATAGCAGAGACTGAAACACAGTGAAGCAGCAGCGTAGCATTCACCCATGCAAGACTGATGTTTTATTCCAGCATTATTTGTTTTAATTTCAGATTTCCAGCATTTGCAACATTTTGCTTTTGTACCTATGAGCAAAGCAGCCTGAGGGCACATAAGGCTCAGGGACAGTGAGGATGTGTGCATTCTGGTGCACTCCTGAGCCATGGACAACATCCACACCACAAGCTGATGCTGGAGCCATGGATGTCATATGTCAGCGAGCTGCTGGATGGGGTGACAGGGGACACCATGGTCTTAACACTCTCACTCTTTACTTTCAGGGAAAGAAAACACAAAGTGTGAGGTAAGACTCACTCCAGTGATGGAATGGTAAATCTTGGTGTATTCACAATCATGAAGAAGAAGCTCTTGATAAGGTAACAGGAAGTTAATGAGGGTGAGATGGGTGTCCCATTGAAGAGAGGGAGAAATGTGTAACCATTTCCATGGGAAGCACTTAATTTATGACCAAGAGGTGGTGGAGGCAAAAGCTGATGTGGACAGTCTCACTTAGAGGATGGAGAACAGACACAGCCATGGGCAGCTGAGTGGAGATGCAGAGCGTCGGGAGAGCTCACATACAAAGTGGACCTTTCAAGAGCAGAAACAGTAAAGCTGTAGTCCAAATGTTTGAATTCTCTGATGTGATGCAGAGAATGAAACAATCCAGTCATCGGATGTGTTCTGCAGGCATTTGAATGCATGAACTCTTCCACTGAGAGAATGGCCAACCATTTGGACAGCCAACCAGGTCATTGCACTGAGTAGATGAAGGAACATCCCAATGACATATACAGAATGCTTGTCATATTCAACAGTACTGACTTGTCAGTTACAATGATAGTTTATTGATGGGCAATCAGATATGCCCACTTGCTGGTTCCCTCTGAAGTTCATGTGCACTATGAAAGGTCTGAGTAGTCAAAGATGAGGTTGAGAGGGCCACCTTTCACAGGCACCTTCATTATCATCCAATCCCTTGGCCAGTCTGACCAGGAACCATCTATATAACAAGCTCCTGTGAACAGGACTATTCCTGTGACTGAGACCACCCTGTATCCTCACAAACATCACAGCTTATGCTGGTGTTCCCATTGGCACCAAGATACCAAGGATGTTTGCTATGGGCATCTTGGTTGTATATGGAGAGAAATGATCAGCTCACCTCCACTTCTACTTCAGCCACTCAGGCAAAACCCTACAGGAGCAAGACTGGGACTCTGCCGTTTCAGTAATTTCACTTTGGCGTTCACTTAGATGAATCTGGGAATGTTCTGTTCACTGTTTAACCCCTCAGTGTAATGAAATGATTCATGGTAATACCATGAATTTTGTGACCTCACTGATTTGAAGGCATTAAGGCATTAGCATGATGAAGTGGATGTGCAACACATGAAGATGGAGAGGAGTGAGGGACACTGTGTTGCCAATGACAAACTATCTTTCAGGCATTATGAGGAAATAGAAGACATTTCTGTATGGCAGACATTTTATCTGTGGTTGCTTGCTGTAGGAGATGTATAGTACTGGGCCAATTGCCATCCAGGATAATCTACCTTCATCAGAATTGTCCCTGGTTTATAGCAGCCTGAGCTTCCCTGACATCCTAGTCAATGATCTGACATCGCTTGGACGTTTGGAAGGCAGAGCACAACAGAATCATCACATCATCCTCCTCCTCTTCTAAAAATGTGTGCTGGTCAGGCATTAGTAGTTATTTTTTCAGTTGATAATCTTTGCCCACAGCAGCCATCCACAGAGTCTGTATGTTCACATGACCTTGATTGACATAGCATGAAGACATCATGACGACTGTCAGGAAACTTTGTACACATGGAATGCTAGCAACCCAGATGTGAGTGAGTGAGTTCTCTTACAATTTATAAATGGCTGCTGATTGCTCCCCTGGGGCTTTGATGGTTACATGGATACAGTGAATCACACCCTGCATCTGAGGGAATACTGCCATGGAGGCACAGCCTACAGCACTCTGCCACGAGTGTCCCCATCAGTGAAGAACTCAATGTGTTCCCTATGAGCTCTGATGAAGCGTCACACCGACTTGCAGTGTTGGTTCTATTCTCTCTCCACAGATGCTGTCAGACTCCTGAAATTTTCCAGCATTTTCTGTTTTTGTTTCAGATTCCAGCATCTGCAGTATTTTATATTTATCAATGTATTCCAATGCTATCTCACACAAGGAGGACCATTGAGCCCTGCGGCCAATGGGTGGGACAAGCTGGTAAGATTACACGAGAGCCGAGAAATCAGGTTTGTGCCCCTTGTGATCTTACAGCATCAGCTATCTGGTGAGGTCATTTTGAGCACAAGACTGATTATAATATTTAAATTACATTTAAATGTGATTTAAGGTGCTGTTGCCTATCCTTACTGATTGTGATCTGTGATATAGGAAGTTCAGGATCTAGTCACAGAGGGAAGTGCCAAGGCCAAGGCCACAGAGTTTGGAGATAAATTTTGTGGGAATAATGGTGTTGAAGACTGAGCTGTAGTCAATAAATATGAGTCTGATATAGGCATCCTTGTTATCTAGGTATTATAGGGTTGAGTGCAGGAGCAGGGAAATGGTATCTGCTGTGGACCTGTTGAGCAATAGGCAAACTGTAATGGATCCAGGTAGTCTGGGAGGCTGGAATTGATTCATGCCATGACTAGCCTTTCAAAGAACTCCATAATGATGGATGTCAGAGCCACTGGCCAATAGTTATTAAGGTACGCTGCTTGGTTTTTCTTAGGTACCAGGATTATAGTCATCTTCTTGAAGCAGATAGGACCTCAGATTGTTGTAAAGAGAGGTTGAAGATATTGCGAATATTCCCAGATCACTCGAGCAGGATCCGAGTGCTCATCCGGGTACCCCATTCAGGCCAGATGCTTTCCATGGGTTGACCTTCAGGAAAGCTGCTCTAACATCTGCAGTGGTGACCCCAGATACAGATTCATGCAGGACAGGATTAAGCTCAGATGTAAAAGCTGCTGAAAGTCACAGTCTTGGCTAATGCATTTGAGTGACCCATTTATTTGAGGAATTGGAAAAAATCTTGATACTTTATTCCAACAGAAGTCAGGTCTTCAGGGAAGGAAGGGCGAAAACTGGAAATGGGGAGAATAAGTAATTTATCGGGGAGGTGATGGCCTAATGGTATTACCGCTAGACTATTAATCCAGAAACTTAGCTAATGTTCTGGGGACCAGGGTTTGAATCCTACCATGGCAAATGGTGGAATTTGAATTCAGTAAAATATATCTGGAATTAAGAATCTATTGCTGACCATGGAACCATTATCAGAAACCCCATCTGGTTCACTATTGTTCTTTAGGGAAGAAAATCTGCCATTCTTACTTGGTCTGGCCTACATGTGACTCCAGAGCCACAGCAATGTGGTTGACTCTCAACTGCCCCTGGACAACTAGGGATGGGCAATAACTGCTGGCCAGCCAGCGATGTCCATGTTCCACAAATGAATAAAAAAATTACTAAGGCTAGGTTTGATAATGTGGTCGGAATTTTCCAGCTCTTGCCACGGGCTGCATTTCCTGGTTCACCAAAAGTGACCTCGCTGCACTGGGGTGGACAAGCCATACAAAGTGCCAAGACTGGAAAATCCAGCCAGCAGCCATGGCGAACCGATCTTTGCCGCTGAGAAATCCCATTGGGGTAGCTGAAAAGTCTTGCCCTGTGATTCAAGAAAAATCCACCCTAATTCTTCAAGCTTTATTCAGTTTCTGGTCCCCCAGCATCTTTCCATTTTAACTGTTCTGAAAGCATAGCTCACTCGCTTGCTGCCCTCTCACCACTGCTCCCCCCAATATTTCTTATCATTGTTAAGTGCTTGTAGCCCATCTGATAAAGGAGTTGTTAAGATGGCTGTTCATGGAGGCTAATCTATCTTGTTATATTTTCATAGGAAAGCAAAGGTGTTTTTATTTAGAAAGTCGGTGGATGGCGAAGCAGCCTATGAGGACTGCTGTGGGTATGATACTGTATGTAGCTCCTTGAATATCAAAGAGATGGATCCTGCATTGGTGTGTATGGAGAAAATGGAGCCTGTTTAGCTGGAATCATTTGAAGTGCTTTCAGCTGCGCTCGGGAGAGGGTCGGGCCATGGGTGACTCAGCATGACTGTACTTACACATCTTATTAAAAGCACAAAGCCTGCAGGGAGTTGTTCATTTGTACACTTCAAAGTGCTGCTCAGATCGCCTGCTCCTTTACTGATCAGTATGACAAAGCCATTAGCAGACAGCTCTGTATTTATACATCTTATTATCTCCTGGAAATAAAACAGCTTTTTTTTGTCCTGTTTTTCGCTCTGTACGTTTATTTTCCAGTTCCAAACGAAAGGGCAATGGAGCAAAGGTTTGAAATGCTGGATATCCACCACTTAATTCTTTGGGTTGCCTTTGGGATTTTCCAGGAGGCAGAAGGGGCATTCGAAATGCCTAAACATGCAAATAGTATGGAAATAAGGCAGGAATTACACAAACTGCATCACTTTCTGGGATCTCCACCTGTTGGAGATCCATATAACTTCCTGAATCTTAATGGCAAATCTTAGGATCTGAATTGTTCTGGATGTTGCACAAAGCTTATTCCATTTTTCTCCCCCAGAGTCAGTAGGATGAGCACCCGTTAGAAGCCTTTAAGCTGCTATATTTGGATAGTAAACAGAAGACTTTGAGTTGGAGTTTGGTATTGTTGTCCAAAGGACACCAATCATTTGTGAGTCCAGACACTTAAGTATTGAGATGATATTTACATATGGCATATATCACAAATTATTGTTGTTCTGTCCTCATAGAGGTTCACTAACTGCACACCCCTACCACAACCCCAGCCAAAAGCATGCACATATAAAAATTGAAATGGGAGCCTGACTAATTCTTTCGCTTTGGAATGCTGGGGACACTGAATCTATTTATTGAAAGAAATGAATCCAGTGCACTCCATGGATTGAAGGTGAGTTCCTCCTGTACTGCATAACTCAAGCCCATACTACATGATGCACTCACCCACATAGAAGAGCCAGTGGACTCAATAAATGCTTATAGATTTACAAATATATTTAGGCTTGACATTTTCAACTTTATTGACTGGGGTATGTCTGTAAGGGGAGCCTATAATCAATTTTCACACACATGCTTATAACACTCAGCTCCACCTCACCACCACCTTTCTTGACACCTTCCTTTTCTGACATCGGGTGCTGAATGAACAGAAATTTCCTCCAATTAAATATTGGAAAGATTGAGGCTATTATTTACATCCCTTGGTCATCAGCTCCATTGCTGAGCCATTAGCTTCTTTCCACTCCATGGCAATTTACAAGGCTGAACCAGACTGTTTTTGAAAATTATTTTATAAGATGTGGAAGTCATTGGCTTGGCCAGCATTTATTGCCCATCCTTAATTGTCCTTGAACTGTGTGTCTTACAAGACCATTTTGGGGGGACATTAAAGAGTCAGCCACATTATTGTGGATCTGAGGCAAGACCAGGTAAGGACAGCAGATCACCTTCCTTAAAAGACATTGGTAAACCAGATGGGTTTTTATGACAATTGACATGGTTTCATGGTTGTCATTTGGACTTTTAATTCCATTTTTATTTAATTAAATTCAAATTCCACCATCTGTCATGGTGGGATTTGAACTCAGATCCTCAGCGCATTGCCCCGGATCTCTGGATTACTAGTCTAGCAACAATACCAATCTTGGTATCATACTGTACCCTGAGATAAACTGCTTAATGCATAGCCGCACCATCACCCTGCTTATTTTCTCCTCCATAACATTGCCCAACTTAGTCTGTCTCCACTTACCTACTACTGTCTTCCTCACCCATTTCTTTGTTAACTCTAGACTTGACTTTTCCAACCCATTTTTTGTTAGATACGCACATTTTACTTCCAAAAACCCAAGATCATTCAAAATTCTGTTATCTGTGCCCTGCGATGTTCTGTCCACCCATTCGCTCCGGTGCTTGCTGATCTACATTAACTCTTAATTCAGTATCAGCTTGATTTTAAAGTTTTCATCCTTGTTTTTCAGTCCATCCAAAGCCTTCTCCTTCCTAAACTCTATAATCTCCTCCAGCCCATCAACTATCTGAGCTATCTGCGCTCCTCTAATTCTGATGTTTGAGCACACCCCATTTCCACCATTTGTCACCCTGACGTCAACTGCCAAGATCCACCCCTAAGCTCTGGAATTCCATCCCTAAACCTCTCTGTCTCTCTACCATGCTTTCTTTCTTTAGGTTAAGGGAGTGATGTAAATATATGTTGCTGTGACTGAATGCATTCATTGTGCATTTTGATTACATGATGATTGTGGATAGAGTACATTGATCCATTTGGATTTAAACTGGGACTGTGTGGATTTAAGAAATGAGGAAATGTACTTGTTCTTGTCCTATGGTTGTATTTTGAGGGGCTCCTGCTTTTTAGTGGTATTGCTTATTATAGTAAGTACCCTCATCTAAGTGTTTATCAATAATGTTGACTTATTCTCTCCTCTCTTTTGTTCTCCACACTCTTTCACACACCCATCCCGCTACTGCCCCTCCCATTCCTTTCCACCAAATGTCTTGATCTGCCTTCTACTGCTAGGAAGTGGTTTGGTTGTTTGTGGGAATGGGGCAGGGGTCATTGTGATAAACCATCTAGCTTGAGTCCTAGCTTGAGACACTGCCAGTTCCAGCGAGAGGCCGAACTTGGATCGAGATATGTTCCATGGGCATTTTCCTTCTGCTAAGTGGGAAGTTTCACATGTAGCTATTGATAATAGCTTGCATTCCTAGAGGGATCCTTACACTCGAGGCTGAAGATGTTGAACTAGGTGCTTCATATTGTAACATTGATGGGACACAACCGCAATTGATGTACAAAAGTGATCTTCTGCATGCAGTCCCTCCAGAAGTTATTTATTGCGCTGAGGTAGAACTTGAGTTTGTGTGAGGTAGAGTCAGACTGTGAAGAAATACTGATGGTAACCGGAAGAGACTCAGCTAGGAGTCAGTGCTTTGTTCTCAATTACTGAATTGTTTCTATCAGGCTTTCCACCCACCACAATTTGACCTGCAGCTGTTAAACTACTAAACTGTTCCCTCACCTCTGCTTTCAAAATATTCCAGATCAGGTGTAGTACTGGTAGATGCAGAATGAACCACTCTTTACTCTGCTTCATCGTACATCTCCAGGTCAGGGACAGCACAGGTCAGATACAGAATGAAATTTATTTTGCTCAGCCCTCAACTAAAGTTTTCAATTTTTGTTGCCAGCTGTAGTCTTGTCTCTGAGTGAGAATACTAGTTTGAAGTCAAATTGGGAGCAGTTTGCTTCAATATAGCTTTGAAACTATAAGTCGGTCTGTCTAAACACATTGCTTTGACCTTTTAATTTATGACAGCAGTCACAATATCTACTGTTTGTTTAAGCTTTAGTGATTGAGATTCATCCTGGATTTGTACAAAGGATGTTTGTCACATCGATTGACCTGATATATGTAATATATATTAGCGTAATGAATATACCATAGCAATAAAAGCAAAGACTAATTGAATAAAATGCTGAGGTTTAATATGACCTCCTAGAATTGTTAATTATTATTAAAGATAGTTATGGACACTATTAAATATTTTTTCCATACTTGCAAAAGCTAATAAAGATTATTTAGATGAAATAAGCCTTTAGCTGTGATCCTCTTCCAAATAGGGAAATTGTAACTAAACTCTTGATTGACAACAATTTTTAAGAACTTTTTAATTCTTTCTTCCTCTTCAACCCCCAAAATATTTATCAATGGGCATTGATCTATCCGAACTGCGCTGTGTTGACTTTGCAATGAAATGAGAAGTACAGGATCCTACTAAAGCTACAAAGTAATTATTTGCTGGCTTCTGAATATATTCATATTAAAAACAAGAGTAGGCACACTGAGCACAGGTGTTGTTCTTTGAATGTGGCACACTAAATGTGTCAGTGAGGATGGGATACATAGGAAAGGAGCAGGAGCTGGCCATTTGGCCCCTTGGACCTGCTCCACCAGTCAATTAAATGAAACTGATCTTCTACCTTATTGCCATTTTCTCACACTATCCCCATATTTCTTGATATCTTTACCACTTAGAAATCTATCAATGTCTATCTTGAACATATTCAATGATTAAACCTTTGGGCTGGATAATTCTAAAGATTCACCATTCTCTGACTGAAGAAATTCCTCCTCATCTCAGTTCAAAATGGCCTTCCTCTAACCCTCAGACGGTGTTCCGTGGTTCTTGATGCCCTCTCCCATCTCTCCCTATCCCCCCCCATTCCCCAAGCATGGGGAAATATCCTTCCTGTTTTACCCTATTGAGCCCTGGAAAAATTCAATGTGATCATCTCTCATTCCTCTAAACTCTAGAGGTTCCTTGACTCGAAACTCGGGTAAGTGATCATGGCTAATAAGGATCATGCAGTTAGTCTTTCTATACTGCCATAGAAAGTTTGTTACAGTTTTGAGGGTGGTGGAGATAAGTGGAAAAGTGTCCAGGTTGCACTTGCACATTGCTCTCATCACCTTGGTCAAAGAACAATGTCCCCTTGTGTGTTCATATATGAATGGGAGGAATACTCTGATCCTGCAGGAAATCCAGATAGGATGTGGATGCCATGTCTAGATGGAGGCCAGATGAAGGGCTTAGCACTGGTTTGCTAGCTTTGAGAGAAGGGAACCCTGTTAAGGACGTGCTGAGCTAATGTGTGAACTATGATTTGTTCACTCACAATTGTATAGAGAGAAATGGGCCAAACGTGGACAGTTGGGACTAACTGGGAGGGCACTATGATTAGCATAGCCCAGTTAGGTCAAAGGGCCTGTTTCCTTGCAGTATTGCTCTCTGACCCCATTCACCTGTCAATGAAACAGGCTGTAAGCCATCCTGCCTTGGAAATGGCTCTCATTCAGATGAGGAGAGCTCATCATTAGGAGCAAGGGCCTAAGCAGCAAAATGTAGCAAGGACTCTAGAGGGTCAAATGTTGGCAAACATGGAGCACTGCAATGGCAAGCGTTGGCCTAACCATGGGTGTATCGCTGGCGATGCTCTTGTGTAGGGATGAGCAAAAATCAATACCAGAGGTACATTTTTATGTCCTGGGATGTGGTTATTTATCTTCCAGCTTCTGCAGTAAGAACTATAGTCACAAGGACTCTGGAGAAACAATGCAGAGCTCCTGGCCTACAATGACTGAATGTCTATTTGGATGCTGGTTAAATGAAGTGCTAGCATCTCCAAATCCTTCAGGTAACTACAGGTGGCCATTTTCCTGCCTGCTCCCACAACTACATTTGCATAAATGCATAAATAATGAGCTGAGCAGTAGAAGATCACGCATGTTCACCTGCCCCACTATTCAGTAAGAATCACGTGGTCTTTCCTACCTGCCACTGCATGTTGTCTTAAAAACTGAAAATTCTGCCCAAAAGAAAATAAGATGTTTTATTATGGCTCCCTTTAAGTTCTCAATTGCAAAGCAATAATAAAAGGGGGAAATAAGAATTGGAATTTTACCTTAAAAGAAGGGCAGCTTTGGGATGGGTGGGGATTGAAGCCTGAAAAATATGTTTTTTGACACAAAACAGCCTCTAGATTGCCCATTTCTGGATTTAATTGGATTGGAACTTTAAATATAATACTGCAGGCTATGACCCTCAATAATATTCAGCTTTTTGACTTTAACTGGTGTTGGCTGGAGTTGCCGAATGTCTGGAAGCTGCTTCAGTGAAGAGGGGACTTGGTGGATTCAGGAGTTGAATGCCTCACACCCAACTCCTGATTGCAGGTACATGCCTCCATAATTGGACCCTCCCACCCTTCCCCCACCACTACCAGACCACAACCATATCCCCTTTTCTTCCCTGAAAACTTCTCCCTGAGATCTCTGATTTCCACCCCCACAGCTCTGATTTCAAATAGCTTTCCAGAAGGATCTGATCATGAAGTATCTGAACCCTTCAATCCCCTCCCACAATAAAACCTCCTATTCCCCCACTTATCACATTCTCTGAACTCCAGCCTCCTCTCACCTGTCCTCACCCTACACAATCCCCTCATACCCAATTCCATCTGCTTCCCTCCCAGGCCTCTGACGATATACAGCTAGCCAAGGTAGGTATCCCACTCTATCTCCACTCACCAACTTGCTCATTCCTCCTCTTGCAGTCCCTCCTGCAAACAACTCTCCTCATATAAACCCCTCTGCCCTACATTTAATTGATCCATAATCCCTCCTCCATTTGAATCCCTCTTTCCTGTCCCTGATCAAATCCCTCCCTTCCTCCCCATTCTTCGGCACTGACTTAGCTGACGCTGCAATCTTCACTGACTGTCTCCCCTCGATTGAAGGCCAGGTTGGTCTCCAGCCAATCCAGATTGATTATTTTAATTAATCACTCAGTAACTGGCCAAGGAATTTCATATTATCTCACTAACACCTTTATATGTTAATCTGTCAATTGACCTGAAAAGAGACAGCAAAATTATCCAGTGATTTGTTTATTTTTCATTACATAGAACTCTAGTTTAAGCAGTGCCTAATAGTGACAAACATACAGCATGACTATCTCAGTTCTACAACTAATCTTGAGTTCTCAATCAGTGTTGATATAATGTGCTAGAGGTTGGCATTTCTCTAAAACAGATTAACAACTCTGTTACAAACTTGCATCAGCAATCATTAGAATGGACAGATTTGGAATTAGCTTCACTTATTCCTGTCCGTGAGAAGATTTACCCTTTTATTCTTTTACAGCAATTTCTTTAATGCATTGAGCTAAAGTACCTGAGGGCACATGATCTGATTCAGTGTTATTGTCACACGATATCTAGCCTAACTGCCTGGGGTAAGTTGTACTCTTATTTATTTCTTAGTATAGTTTGACCTACCATATATTTAGATGTTACTGAATTAAGATGCGGAAGTAAGCAGACTTGCTTTTTGCTCCCTCCATCTATTTTAACTAATCTTCTCTCCTTTCCCATCTTCTCCACCATTGTGAGGTTCTTGCTGGGCTGTGATTCTAGTTGTTATCCAGTACTTTCCCCAGGTTATCATTCTCCACTCAGGAGAACCTTTTAAATTGTAGGTATTTAGAGTTGAAGCAAATTGTGACTCAGCACCATAAATCTGAAATTTAATCCTCGGGTTTGTTGTTATCTAGAGAAAATTAATGCAGTGCACTTTCTTGGCAGTGGAACACACAGAACTCCTGTTTGGATGGAGTGACATGAAGCAGGAAAGTTTAATCATCATGCTGTATCAAGTGATTGAGGTCAGGATGCATAAACTTGCTGAGGCTTTATCAGCATGAGGGCACTAACTCCTTTGCATCAGGCAGAGAAAATAAATATTCAGATACTCCAGCTATGTTGCTGATGGTAATGTATCTGACAAGAAGATCTACTGCTGGAAAGACTTCTTTGTATTCCTCTATGAATGTTAGAGCTCCAATTTCTACATCCATGTACGAACCTGATGGGAAATGAACATGGCAGCTAACACTTGTAGTCACTTGTTGGACCTATCTTGAACTTCCAAGGGCAGTCCTATTATAAAGTCTTTGATAAAGGTAATGTGCTTCCAGTCCATATGGAGTCTGGTGCTAGCTGTTCATCAGCACAGAGAGTGTGAGGGAAGGGAGTAATTTGAATGTGAGCAATTGATAATTCTTGACAGGAATCTTTGAAGATAAATGACAACATGTATAATATTTTGGTATTGGGAGAAAAAAGTTCATTTAAGACTAATATTTTAAATAAACTTAAATAAGGGCAATTATGAGGCATGGAAGTGGTGCTGACAAACTGGTAATTTAGGTTAAGGGATTGGGCAATAGAGTTGCAGTAACAACAGTTGAGGGAATATTTCACAATACATTAAACAGATGCATTCCAGCAAGAAAGAAAAATTCCAAGGGAAGGATCCCTTATTCATGGTTAACTAAAAATTTTAAAGATAGTATCAAACTTAAAGAAAAGCATATAATTCCACAAAGATAGGTAGCAGGTTAAAAGATTAGACAGAATATTAAAAAAGCAAATAATGACAAAAAGATTAACAAGGGAGAAAAAATGTGAGTACTAGAGAAAGATGGCTATAAATATAAACATAGATAGTAAAAGAGTTTTGTAAGTATTTGAAAAAGGAAAGAGTTAACAGAATGACTGTTGGTCCTAAAATAAGTGGATCTGGGGATTACTGATGGAAGCTAAGAAGATGACGGATGAATTGAGTATAAGTATTTTGCATTGTATCCTCACTAGAGCATACAAACAATACCTCAAAAGCAACTGTAAGTCAGAAATTGGAAGGAAGGTAGTAACATGAAGAAAATGACAATCACTAGGTAAGCGGTAGTTAGCAAATTGTTGGAAATGTGAGTTGTCAAGTCTCTGGGTCCTGGTTGATTTAATCCTAGGGCCTTAAAGAAGTGGCTGGTGAAAATGTTGATGCAATGGCTCTAATTTTCCAAGAATCAGTAGATTTGGGGAGGGTTCCAATTGATTGGAAAAGAACAAATTTATTCAAAATGGGAGGGAGATAGAAAACAGGAAACTATAGGCCAGTTAACTTAACTCTGTCAGAGTGAAAATATTAGAAGCTATTATTAAAGATGTTATAGCAGGCACTTGGATAAATTCAAGGTAATCAGATAGCATCAGTGTGGTTTTGTCATAGGGAAATCATGTTACACCAATTTATTGAAGATTTTTGTAAAAGTAATATGTGCTTTGGATGACAGGGATCTGGTGCATATACTTAGAAGGTAGTTGATAAGATGCCTCAGCAAAGGTTATTGTAGAAAATAAAAGTCATGATGTAGGGGTAACATTGGCAAGGATTGAAAATTGGCTAGCTAACAAGAAACAGAGAGTGGGCATAAGTGGGTCGTATCAGGTTGGAGGATATGATAAGTGGTGTGCCAAAGGGATCAGTGTTGGGCCTCAACTTTTTACAATTTATATAAATGATTTGGATGAAGGGACTGATCGTCTAATTGTTAAACTTGCTAATGACACAAAGATAGATAGGAAATTAAATTGTGGAGAGGACATAAGGAGGCTAAAAATGGATATAGAAAGGCTGTGTGAGAAGACAAAGATTTGGCAAATGAAATATAGTATAAGAAAATGTGAGGTTATTCATTTTGTCAGGATGAATAAGGAAGAATATTATCTAAATAGTGAGAGATTGCAGAGCTCTGAGATGCAGAGGGATCTGAGTATTCTAAAGCATGAATTGCAAAAGACTAGTATATAGATACAGCAAGTAATTAACAAAGCTAAGAAATGTTTCATTTATTGCACGAGGAGTTTAATACAAGAGTATGGAGGTTATGCCTCAGTTATACTTGGCACCTGTGAGACCACGTGAAGTATCAGGATCTCTCATGACTTTGGAATATCTGTGTCAATTATCCTTTCATCGTTCTGTTCTTCAAAATTTTAACTGAAGCTCTTCATCTCTGTAAGTACTCCTGTGAATCTTTTCTTCAGCTTTTGTAATGCATTCATATCTTTCCTAAAGTGTGGTGCCCAGAACTAGATGCAGTGTCCTGGTTGAGGCCAAACCATTGTTTTATACATAATTATTTTGTTTCTGTCTCTAAATAGGAGGGATCTTAAGATCAAAAATAAACTTTCTTATTGTGATTTAAATATGGAGTAGAGCAAACAGTAAGTGGTGAATAGAATCGGTTACACCTTAATGAAGGGAATTGCTGACTACAGGAATTGCATCCAACATGGCACTGAAACAGATTGGCTGTTGGTGTAAAGCAATATTGTTTCTCGGTCTTTTGGCTAAGATCAGGTATAGTAGTGTCAACATACTGCACTTTGTTGAAGTTATGAGGTTATATTGAGGCTTTATTTGAAGTAATTTTTTAAAGTAGCATCTAGGCCTCTTGGCTAAGATGCAAATGAGATCAAGCCTTGGAGAAGGTGCAATCAGCTTGGATCATGTAGATCAAGCCCAGGATCATGTAGATCAAGCCCAGGACAGATCAAGTGGGAGGCCTGTCCTGTCAGCTTGGATTGGGAATATCTCGCTTGCTGAGACTTTGAATTGGACTTTGATTGGATTGAATTGGACATTTAAAAAAAATGTGAAAATGTGTTGCCAGTTTATAAAAAGGACAAAAAATAACCTAGGAAGCTACAGGTCTATGAGTTTGACATTGTTTGGTAGGTAAAATAAAAAGCACTCTGAAAGAAGCAATGGCACTACAGAATAAAAGTTAGCATGGTTAGCATTTAATATGGAGTTGCAGCTGGTAGATTTTGCTTAGCAAATCTCCAACAATGTTTGAGAATACAACAATTTGTTAATGAGAGGAACTCAATAGATTTAGTACACCTAGAATTTAGCAAAATTTTTAAATAGAGAAAGAGATGGAACTGGAGAGAACAGGCTAATTATTGGCTTATAATATGCAAAGATTATTTCTTAATGAAGCAGCATCTAAATGGATAGAGCTAACTTCCTCAGTACCACAAGGCTGGACTCTGGAGCCAAACTTTATTGATGTGACTGAATACACTGCAACAAAGATCTCCAAATTGACTAATGATCCCAGTTTTGAAGGAATTGTAAATCTGTATAAAATAAATGGAAAAAGGGATTTGGATAAGTTGGAAAATTGGCCCAACGAGTGAGAAATATCAATTTTGATGCCTATAAATCATGTTGTGGGGGAGCAAATGAACAGTGAAAATACATAAATACAAGCAGTTAATCAAATTGACCTAAGGGAGGGCCTTCATTTCTTTGGGAAACACATCTTGTAATGCAAAAGCCTCAGGCATGGTGATAAAGTAAGAAGGTCAGAATTTACAATTTCGGTTTTAGAAAATAAATGGCAGGTCATGGTGATTAATTTATACATGCAATGGTCTGCTCCTCCCCAAAGAATGAGCTATGGGAAAAAAGATGGGTGGTTGATGGAGGGTGGTCACATTTCAGCCTTGAGAATTACTAGGGTTACGTTAAAAAATTAGATTTGAATCTGAGTCTTTGTGGTTTGAAGTAAAGTTTTGAGATGCTCACGGTCTGAAAAAAAATAGGAAAGCTCAGTGCCACAATAATCAATAATAACCAAGGCTCCAGGAACATGAGGACATGGACTCAATCATAAAGGAGAAAATGCAAATTTCTTCAAACTGTTGCACGCTATGCACAAGAATCTTCACACAAATGATATTGTGAGTTTGCCTACAATGGCATCAAAATGATGTAAACTTCAAGACAGATATTGAGTGACATGAAAAGTGAAGTGAGATATGAAGATTGTGATTGTGATGCTGGTCCTGTGACAGAGCAAGTGTTTCCTGCTTCTCTTGTGCTTTATGTTATAAGAAGCATAATGATGGCAGTGGGGACAGAGATAATGGTTGGGAAGAAGGTGGAACTTTAGTTAGGTTCTTCTAGTGATTTATCGTGCTGAACATCATTTTCTGGAATGTTCTTCGGTGATTGGGAGGGATTTCTCAAAATAATTTTCCTGCCTTGCCTATCACCAGGAGTTAACATTGTTAACAACTCAGTAGGTGATGGACAAGATGCATCATCTAATAGAGTAAGTATCGATGAGTGTTTCTCGCTTTATTCAATGTAAATTCATACAACACAACTCAGTTGTTAGCACATGAGAAAGACTGTGGGAAGTACAAGTAAGCTTTAAGCATGTATGCTTAAATACAAGGAGAGAAAAAAGAGGGGAAGCTGTCATATAATTTGTCCCATCCTCTATGAACATTGCTAATCTCTTGCCCATTCCCCTCCACGGATATTGCTGGCTTATCATCCCTCACGGACATTGTTGGCCTCCCGAACCACACCACCCTCCTATTGACGTTGCTTGCCTCACACCCCCTCCTCTCCCCACCTCCACTGTCCTCGCTGGCCTGTCACCCTGCCCCACAGACGGCATTAGCCTCTCTCACCATCTGTGGAAACATTCCCAGACACTTCGTGGGCCTGCAAGATGCCACAGATGTCCCCACTGGATGCCTGGAATGATTCTATGGTGTAGGGCCACCATAACCTTCACTCTCTTTGGGAGCACCTCCTTTGAGGTGCCAAATCTGCAAGGACCTGATGCAGGTACTGCATTGTCTCCTTGCAGTCAACACCAACACATAGCTTCAGACAGGCTCTCAAAGGACCTCCTTGTTGTCTCCTTCTCCTAGCTCCCAATGCAAGGGACTGCATTGCCACTTCCTGGGTCTGACCAGCAGCCCCATGCCCTCCTGTAGGTTCTGTGACTGGCTGGCCTTGCAGTGGCCGTAAGACTCCCTCCACCTCCTCAGCTTCTTCTTCGTCAGTGGCTGCCACAATGGTGGCCGTATCTATGTCTATGAATCCAATATCCATGTGTAAGGGTGGAGTTACAGGGAGAGAGAGAGAGAGATAAATTCATATTTTTCCTTTTTACTACCCCAGGACCCCCACTCCCTTATTGATACCAATGCCCATAAGCCCATAAGTAATAGGAGCAGAATTAGGCCACTTGGCCCATCATATCAGCCACTCAATCATTGCTGATTTTTTTTCTCATCCCTATTTTCCTGGCTTTTTCCCATTACACCTGATCCTCGTATTAATCAATAATCTATCTATCTCTGTCTTAAACTCACTCAATGACCTGGCCTCCCTGGTCTTCTGAGCAAAGAGTTCCATGGATTCACTATTCTCTGGCTGAAGAAATTCCTCCTCATCTCTGTTTTAAAGGATTGGCTCTTTAGCCTGAGGTTGTGCCCTCTGGTTCTAGATTTTTCTATTAGTGGAAACATCCTCTCCATGTCTATCAGGCCTCACAGTATCCTGTAAGTTTCAATAAGATCCTCCCTTATTCTTCTAAACTCCAACGGTACAGACCCAGAGTCCTCAATCCAGAGTCCTCCCCACTTATGGATGCTGACAACATGGCATCATCTGAGGTGCCATGCATCACCTGAATAGGTTGCCTGCCATTAACATCGTAGCCACAGCAAGCATGGGCATACAGGTTGGTGTGCAGGCATGGCCATTGTGAACCATTGAGCCATTGCCATGAGTGCTACTCCTGCATTCCAGTCACATGTTGCAGGTCAAGCACACCACCTGGCTATCATAATATGGGTTCTCATTCACTATAGAGTCCATGCAGTTTGAGTGTCTGTGTTAACATGAGCTTCCCCGCTTGGAACACCAGCTGCCTGACTTGAGCCCTCAAATAGCACATGGCGTCCTTCCCAAGCCAGAACAATGGAACAATCGTGTGCCTGGGGACAGCAACCCCAGCACTCATTAAACTCCCTCACCCCATCCCACTGCCAGAATAATGGAACAATCGTGTGCCTGGGGACAGCACTCAGTAAACTCCCTCACCCCAACTCCACCCCCACATCCAGAACAAAGAAACGACTGTGTGCCTGGGAGCAGCATTTCCAGCATTCAGTAAACTCCCCATCCCATCCAGTGACTTAGCAACCCCTGCCTCTGCCCTCTCTCCCCTTTATGCTGGAGAGGGGGAGATGCTAGCAGGGAGGGCAGGGGAGGAGAGTGTCGCATGGAGGGGAATGGTTAAGGGGGGCTTGGGAGAGACTGACATCCCAAACTTGCTAATGATATGTAAAGGTATGGGAACACATTTTAACTTGCTGCATGAACCCGTCTGCTAAAAAGCTTAGCCTGGGGAATGCATGAAAGCCCAGATGCCTGACAGGAATCCCATTAAAGATGGGATTTGTGTCTGCTGGCCCGTTCATGTTTCCTGGCCCACTGCACTACTCAAGCAGTGCAGAGGGCTGGAGAATTCTGGCCAATATGTTTAATTCTGGGTTACATTAAAAAGACAAAACTGTGTGGAGATTTTTTAAAAATCAACCATCTGCTGAAAAGGTTATATTTTCTGCAGATCCTGAAGGGGCAAAGGGAATGGAGAAAATTGGCATGCAATTGTGTCACTTCACATAATTTTTAAAATTCCTTATTTTATTTTCATCAATTTTGCCCAAATTTTATCTCTTTTGTCTATTCTTTTGCTCCTTTAAACCAATTTCAATTTCCATTATTCAGTACCTAATAAAAGATATAAGAAATGTTTTGTCAAATGTGTTGTTAATCGAATCTTAACAATTATTTTCTAACTGTAAGATTTTGGAAAGTTAAAAATTGAATTGCTGCTAAATTGCAGCTTGTATTTTTTGGGAACAAACTGACCTTCACATTTTTAAACTTGTACAGCTTGTTTATTTAAACTCAAACCCAATCTTTAGAATCTTTAGAAATTCAAAGCTGTTCAAATTAAATGAATTTTCATTCCCTTCCAAACTAATTATTTGAATATATGATGCTTACGGGGGACAGTATCCTGCTTTGACAATAACCTGATTTGAATGTCCAGTGTTCTTTCAACTGGGCAAATAAAGATCATGAGTAATGATGATGCAAGCATCATGGCTAATTTCACAGACTCCCTTATCATACAGTAGAGGTGGGGGTGGAGACAGGGAACGGCTTTCAACTGTCTCAACTGCCCTGGTTTTAGAGACATCAATTACAACTGCTTGCTGTTGATTTAAATGCAGCAGTTTTCTCTTAACACAACGTACCCTATTGTATACCTCCTGTTCCTAATATGATCTCCTGCCAGCAATCAGTTCCCTTCTGCAAATTGTCAGGTTTCCTTTAATTCCTTGTTATCTCAATTGTAAGGCACACAGATGTGCGCTGTAGATGACCTCACACTTCTGACATTAAACTCCATTTGCCAGATTTTCACCCATCACCCAATCTATCTATACCCCTTTGAGGCATCACAATGTCCTCATCACAATCTGCCCTTCCACCTATCATCATATCATTTTGTTCCTGCAGGACAGCCATTTTTTTTCTGAAAATGGAACCTGTAGGAATTATTGCCGGAGCCAGCTCTAATGTGAAAATGTTCTGGACAAGAAAACATCCTCCAAATTAGATACCTCCTGCTGTGTTTTCTGTGCACTATCATGTATTGATCCTTGAAGTAATCGAGGAATCAGCTTTGCAGATTGAGGATGATCAGGAGTGTGAGAACCAGGAATGGGCTTGCCTATCAATGGCTGTACTGTATACACCAAACGCTCAGCTCACAGTACATCTCATATTAAGGTGAATGAATACACTCAGTACAGTGGATAAGGGGGGGGATTAGATCAAACACCCCTGCATTACAGTAAAGAACAAATATTAATTGAATGCTTATACCCAGTGAACTTTACACATCCCAAGAACTTGAGATCAGCAGAACTCATCAGCAAGGTTGATAATTTGTTAGAAGAATGGATAGTCTCTAGTAAGGAGGAAGTAACAGTCCTAGTTTTGTTGAAAAGTTTAATAACACAAGATTGAAATTAAACAATGTTCTGTGTTCTGACTTAGGGAAAATGGCTGTATTAAAGCTAAGAGTTGTAGCAAAGAAAGAGTGTTGCTTAGAGGGTTTCTCTGGAGCAGTGCTCTTCATGCCTGAATCATGCATAAATTATTGTAGTCTGTCCCTGAACGTCCTGTGATAAGTTGGGAAAAGTCCACCACCACATCTCACATCTGCAATATGACTTTTAACCTCACTATTTGAGGTTGTACTTTCAACTTGGCAGCAACCAGAAGGATAGGCTTCCTTTCAATCATGTAACAGATATACATTATAACCAGCTCACTGTATGATTTCAGAGACAGCTTGGCAACTCTCTCCCACCCATATTGGGTATACCTTATTACAGTACCACTTGTGTTATGTTCTAATGCTCAAAAGGTTCTCTTTTTTCTCTTTCTTTCAAAGGTAAAAGCCACATGTGCTCATCAGATGCAAACCTATATCGCTGGAAAACCAGCCAGTCTGCAATATATCAGTTGCTACATTGAACAGGCAATTTGACATGAGTTGGAGGCCATTGAGGGGACAGATAAGGCAGAGCTTGGTGGCCTTCTGCCAGCCGAAGAAGGTAAGGGTTTGATGCAGATTTATGCTTATGCTGCCATCTAATATTTAGTCATTGTGTAACAGGTATTCAGCCTCTCTGTTGCATTTCTAGTCTTTGGTACTGTGTGCATAATAAATGGCTGATTATAGGCAACATATGGATCAAAATACAAGATATGAAGATTGTAGTGATCCAGATGTCATGGACCCAGCTTGTTAGAGAAAAATAATAGAAAGTTTGTTAAAATTTGCCATAAATGATATTTTATCCAATAGTATTGGCCAGTTCTGGAAGTGTCTTTAAATCCCTACTTTCTAGAATGTAGTTTTACTTTCCTACTATCCAACTAATGCAAGTAACATTAAAAATTCTACACAGTGGCTACTTCATGCTCTTAAATAAGATTCAGATAAAAAAAATAGGCTTTGTGACTGCAAGAAGTTTTATTTACATGGACACAAAGTGCTATAGATTGCTTATAATGCAGAAGAGCCTCTCTATTCTGGCTTTTGATCAGTAACTCATTCTACTCCCCTGTGACCCAATAAATCTTGTTTCTTCATAAGACAAATGCATGAACAGTAAACAAAACAGTCTGCATTCACTTTGATATGTAAACTAAAGGCAGTATTTATTTTCATTTTAAAATAACATAAAATTCACTTCCTACACTGAAAAAATGCCTCAACTTTCCAGCTGCTTGGTGTTACAAGTGTGAGCTTTTAAAATATGGTTTTGAGCTGTCTCTTTTATGTTGAGGTAGTAGTAGAGGGTGATATGTGACATACTGATCTGGCCTAGTGACTAACCCACATGAACTGGAGCCCAGGGCTAGTCTTATCAAAAAATTAGTTTTCACACTTGGACACAAAGAAAGGAGCAGACTTTGCTGTGTGTAGACTTTCTGATTCAGAGATGGTGCATTGCAAGAAAGTCATGGAGAGAGAAAGAGAGAGAGAGAAATGGCTAGGGGTGAGGAGGAGGTTTTCTTACAAGCTACTAGAAGAATGCTGGTGGGAGCTCATTCTCTGGTTGACAAGATGAGAACTACAGAAATTTAAACATTTTGGTTTGCCCTAATAGTTGAAGGGAAATTGTTGCTAAAATCTTCCCTTGCAGAATCCCTTCAGAACTAGGCTTTATAACTCTTCTTCCTCTCATCTTTCTGATAATTCTGCTATTAATGTCATTTTCATTAAAGCTCATTCTCTGGTTGACAAGATGGGACCCACAGAAATTTAAGGATCTTGGTTTGCCCTAATAGATGAGGGGAAATTGTTGTTAAATCATCTCTTGCTGAATCCCGTCAGAACTAGGCTTCATAACTCTTCTTTCTCTCATCTTTCTGATAATTTTGCTATTAAAGTAACATTCACTCTCTCCACCATTAAAGTAGCAATATGTACCATATTCAAAATGCACTGCAGCAACTTAGCCAGTCTCCTTTGACAGCACCTTCCATATCCATGATCTCTACCACTTAGAAGAACAGGGGCAACACGTACATGGAAACATCACCACCTGCCAGTTCCCCTCCAAGCTACACATGGTCCTGACTTGGAATTACATCACCATTCCATCACTGTTGCTTGTTTAAAATCCTGGAACTGCCGAACAGCTCTGTAGGTGTATTTACATTACATGGGTGGCAGTGGTTCAAGAAAGCAGGTTACCAACATCTTAAGATGAATTGAGTTAAATTGAATTGGCTTCTTCATCCAAAAAAAACCTTGTGAGGCTAGAATGCATATTGAGTAACTATGAAGAGATATGGCCTGGCTGAAGATAAGTAGTGACATGCAGATGTTGGGATTTTGGCAACAGAGAAGATGCAGACAGGACAGGTGATGAGAAGGAATCTTGTGTCTTCAGAAATTGAACCCAATGAAGAGGTATTCGTTTTGGCACTGTACACTGCAGGAGTAGGTAAAACCATGACATGAGAATCTGACCAGTTGATAAAAAGTCATTGGTATTCCCTTTACTCTTTATTACGCTTGATGAAAGTGCTCCCTTTGATAAACAAAGAATCAATCAGTGACAAGATGACTGATTCCCCAGTGATCCTTGAAATTAATTCAAAACTTAAATGTACAGTGGGATTTGATTGTATTAGGCTGAAGCTGTAAACATAAACTGTTCTAACACTGCAATATCACTTTGAGTTTAAAGACAATTTTCCATTCAACTATTAGGTGGATGCCTTTTGCTATAAGTGGCAAGTACTCAGACTGCACTTTCTCAATCAGAAGACTTGGTTTATGCAAAAGGAATATGCAAAATTTGGAATTCTGAAGTATAAACAAAAAAATTTCATGTACTTGCTATGAAATACATAGCAAGTCAGGCAGCATCTGGAAGGGAAAGAGAGTTCATGTTTCAGGTTAAGATGACTTTTCATCAGAACAGAAGAAAGAAATTCAAGAGTTTGTAAACTAGTGGGAGTGGGGAGGGGCAAAAAAAACAAATGACAATGTCTGTGATAGAGCAGAGGGCAGCAAGAGATTAACAAACTTGTTCAGGAAGCTTTAGGGATGTCTCCAAAGCATCACTGAAGAGATTGTGCTGACCAAATAGGGAAAATTTATTCTGGAAGCAACTGAATGCATTGAGTGACTTTGTTGGGAGCAGTCAGGGGCGAAGTCAAGGGGTTGGAGAAAGTGCACAACCTCCAAACACCTTATTTGCCCTTCAAAAACTATAAGCCCGGTATCAAGCACTGGATGTATCAACCTCCTCAGAGCCCATCAACCCAGAGTGGAAGCAAGTTATCCTCAATCTCAAGAACTGCCTAATAGAAAATGGTCTAAATTACAGACTGAGATTGGTTTTCAGGATGCATCTGAGTTTAGGATGCTCTATTGTGCACATTTTCATACTCATCTAGCTGTAGAAAACTAACTTTGGCACACAGGAATCTTTTTCAAATCATATGGCTTTTGTAGTGAAACTGATGAGCATGCTCTCGATATCAGCAATATTGCATATAGGTTTTATACAGCAAAGTTGGATTGTTGCATAGGTGTTAATGCTGTGTGGTATTAACGTTGTGCAGATATTAAAGCAATGCTGATATTAAAGCTGTATGAGTATTAACACTAATCTAATTGTTTTATGTGATGCCAGCAGGCTGTCCATACCTCACAGCCATAGAGATGTGATATGAGAACCACTGAGTTGCACTGGCACAAATATACAAACACAAATAGTTTATTCAAACTAAAATTATGTGAATAATTTAATAATGAGTTTTCTGCCATCTGATAATTTTGATGTTTCAGAAGAGTTTCAGAAGATGGGTTTTCATTTCATTGATATTAATTGTGATCTTTCCATTTGGTCAGAGTCGTTGTGATATTTCTATTACTGTGATAATAATAGGAGATGTTTTCATTTCAGTTTGTGATTATACAGATTGAGTGGATCTTTCTGTTTCAGTAATTTTGCTGGATCCTTCCTATTTCATTATTAATTATTGACATTGGATAAAATGCATAAGAACAGAGAAAAAAACAAAAATGCTTATTGTTTTCTAATTTTCTGATTGGTTATGAGATGGTAACCATCAAAACCTTTCCCAAAAATGGTTTTGCCAAACCCCAACCTATTAGCTTTAGTAGTTATTCCAAAATATGGAAGGATAATTATCTAATGTGAAACAGAGAAAAAAATGTTAGCACCCTACATAATATTAGTACCCACACATCATTAATACCCACACAGCATTAATACTCACATAGTTTAAATACCTGCAGATTTTCAACATCCATAAAACATCATTACTCGCATACCATTAATATGTATTAATGTTAGTGTTAATAACACTAGTGCATAGCATTAATACCATATAACAGTAATATCCACATAGTTTTAAAACTCACGTAGCTTTAATATTAGTATTGCTTTAATATCTGCATAGCGTTAATACTACATAGTATTAATACCCATGCAGCATTAATATCCACAGTGTTAATACTCACAGAAAATTAATATCCACACACCGTTAATATCCACAGAGTGTACCTGCAATAGCTTTAATACCACATAGTGTTAATACTCACTAAGCATTGATTTCTACATAGCATTAGTACTCCACATAGCATTAAGCCCTGCATTGCCATAATGCCACATACCTTTAATGCTCATATAGTTTTAATACTTGTAGAGTGTTAATATCCACAAAATGTAAATACCCACAGAACTTTAATATCCACATGGTGTTCATAGCCATATAGCTGCATAGTGTTAATACTCAATGTTAATACTCACAGTGCTTTAATACCCACCTAGTGTTCATACTTATAGAGCTTTAATACTCATACAGTGTTAAAACTGGTATAGAGTTGATAACCAAGAGCTTCAATGTTCACATAGTATTAATAGCAGCAGAGCGTTAATAGCCGTATAGTATTAATACTTACAGAGCTTCAATATTCACATGGCATTAATACCAGTAGTGTTAATCCCCGCAGAGCGTCACTAGCCTTAATAACCACACAGCTTTAAGCCACAGTGTCAATATCCACAGAGCATTAATTCCTGCACAGTGTTAATACCCTCGTAGCATTGATCCCTGCATAGTTTTAATACCTACATATCATTAATACTCATAAAGCTTTAGTATTAATATGGTAAAGTGGGTATTAGTATTAATACCCACATAGTGTTAATAGCCATATAGCGTTAATACCCGCAATGTTTTAATCCAACATAGCGTTAATATCCTGCATAGCTTTTATAATTGCGGAGTTTTAAGGCACTAATAGCGTTAATACCATTATTACATTGTGCGATTGACACTCCTGGACGTTGCAAAGTTCTAAAACCTTTGATCTAATCCTTGCGGTTGTTTTATTTTGACATTTTGGCAAAGGGCCGATCAGAGAGAGGCAGTAACAATGAGGGAGAGGTAGAACTAAACAGGCTGGTTGGAGTAGGAGCAAGGAGACACAGACAAATAAGAGACAAATATAGAGATGGACCCAGAAAGGGTATTCTCTTTACCCTTTATTACGCTTGATGAAAGTGCTCCCTTTGATAAACAAAGAATCAATTAGCTGAAAGCTGGAACAAGCAAGGATAGATAAACAGATATAATGAGAGAGAGAGAAATAAAAAGAATCTGCAGAGAAACAGATACAGGTGAAGACAGAAAGGTAGAAGGGATACGCCGTCAGTTACAATAACAAAGAAACGCACTGGTAGATGGGGCTAGATGAAGTAGAGGCACCTAAAAACGGAGTAGAGAGATGTAGACAAACGAAGGCTGAATTAGTGAGACAGAGGGTTGGAAAAATGTCGAGTTAGGCAGATAAATGGCAGAGACCTGGAGAGCAAGGTGTGGAGTGGTTAGGACAGAATCTGGCAAGCTATAAAAAGAGACAGAAAGCCGAGCTGAGATAAACAGAATAAAGAACTAGTTTAAAGAAAAAATAAACCGAAGGATCAGGAAAACAAAAAGAAACGAAACAGAGGACCACAGATTAAAATGAAACAGAAGGAAAATTATGTAGAGGGGGAAAAGTGGAAATAGAGATGGAAAGCGAGAAAAAGATCTAGATAAAGAAAGGATTGAAGGATAAGTGGGGAGAGATGTTGAGATAGAGGTGAGCAGCCGGCTACAGTACATTGGTGAGAAGCAGGAAACCATATCGATTTCACATATACATTCCATGATTTCGTTTAGCGCTGATGAATTGACAGTCACAAATTGTCTTTTTACACAGAGCTCAGGATAATACAATTTTTAACGAAAATCTGCCGGTGAATTGATACTTGTAATTATTAACACCAAAACAGTGAGGTGCAATGAACGAATGGTGAATCATTTTATGATATTGTGTTGAAATCACGATTGCCAGTTGCTGGTTAGTTGCTTTATGCTGGGACCCAGTACTTTTGCGATCTCCACAATCGCTGTGGTTGTAGCCGCTTTTCATTCTCTCTCCTGTCATTGAAACACGTTTAAACTCCCCCTCAACCACACACACCTTTCAGCTTTCACGTCACCAGGTAAAAATAGTTTGTTGTTTACTCCCCAGCTTGTAAATTCAATAGGAAGGGGGTGAGAAGCTGACGCGACTTGTTGCGCATATCCTTCCTTGACAATAACCCACCCTTAACCGTAATTCCCTCCGGGCACCCCCGCTTCTCCAGTCACCCAGCACTCAATGCCGTCACTTTGTAAACACAGGCCGGCCTGGGCTCTGGGAATGGCTGGCGTGATTCCTCCCATTTCCATGTTTGCTCTTGGCTAACTTTCCTGGGAGATTAAGAAGAGGTGGGAGGGCTTCTCGCTCTGGTATAAGTAACAGAGCCGCAGCTCAGGAGGCGACACAACAACTGTACATAGCAGTTCACAGAAACAGCAAGAATACCAGAGAGAGCGGGGCAGGATATCAGGGGGACAGTAGGATAGGATACCAGAGAGAGAACAGGGCAGGATAGTAGAGAGAGAGAGAGCAGGATACCAGAGAAAGAGCGGGACAGGATATCAGAAAGAGCGCAGTACAGTATATCACAGAGACAGAGCAAGACAGGATATCAGAGAGAAAATAGCTAAGGATATCAGAGAGAGAGTAGGACAAGATACTAGAATAGAGCAGGATACCAAAGAGCAAGGCAGGATAGCAGAGAGAGAGAGAGAGCAGGATACCAGAGAAAGAGCAGGACAAGATATCAGAGAGAACGCAGGATAGTAGATCAGAGAGAGTAGGATAGGATATCAAAGAAAGAGTAGGACAAGATACCAGAGACACAGCAGGATACCACAGAAGGCAGGATACCAGAGAGAGAGAGAGAGAGCAGGACAGAATACCTGAGAGAATAGGATACTAAGGAGTGCAGAGCAGGATAGCAGGCAGAGCAGCGTTCGGAGTGAGCAGGAGGCACATCGTGACACGAATAGCAAGAGGTTCGGAACTTAGCACCATGTACTCCAACAAATACGAGGGACCCAGGAGAGGACGGTCCTTTGAATCTATGAACTCCGGCTTGGACGAGAAATACCTGAATAATGAGGTTGGTGGAGTTTTCTTTGTCATTATTTGAAGGGCTGAAGGCCAGAGAACAAAGTCATGGGATTTAGCCACAGTGAAGTGTGGAGGTACGCTGGGGAACGGGGTGGGGAGGTGATGGGTGAGAGAATGCTTTCCTGTCCTCCTCACAAAAAAAGGCCAATTGGGAATAGGTTATACCTTTCTCCTGAAAACTTGGGAATTGTCTCGGCACTCTCCAGTGGTTATATCTGAACTGGATTTCGTGCGGGTCGCAATGGCCTTGACATGTTGTGGTGACCCTTAACATGTCAAATGTTTGAAATAAAGGATTTAAAACCTAGAGATGAGTTGGAGAAGAAGGTGGGAGTTCATCGGTTTAAGCGCAACGGTGATAGAGTCTCTGGTACATGTGGTGAATATGATTTCCCCTTCCCTCACAATTGCACATAACTAAACCAGGAATCTCTGAACCTCTCCAGTGTGGTTAGAGTAACAATTGGTCAGAAAATCCTATTTCAGATTCTGGCTCCCCGCTGTTCTGCTGGATTGAAGCTGCCGGATCTGTGCGTAACGAAGGGATTTGTGTCATGCAATCGCACTCTTCACCTGCCCGCTACCTCTGAAGGTCACAGGATTCTCCCACGTTGTTTTAGTTACCGGCACTCAGGCTGTGATGTTGCTGTCCGCACCACATTGTGATGGTTGGAGACTGTAAAAGGATTACCTGTGCTAGCGCTTGTCTTGGTGAAAGATCTATTGGAGAGCTGGGAATGGATAAAAGGCGCCCGTTTATGATATTTTACGATGAACAATTTCGCTGATGTTCCAGACTTACTTTTAGTCTGCCCCTTGCTGCCGAAGCCTCTCCTCATTGTCATTTGGAGATAGGATTTTCTAATCCAGTGTTTAGAGTCTTATTTATTACGCATTAAGTAAAGCCAGCTATTCATAGCCGATCCCTTCTGAACACTTGTCAAATTAAGTAGGATTGTAGAACAAATCTAGCTCTCAGAAGCACTTTTGGATACTTGTTGTCCTTTCAATAAAAACCCACGCAGGAAATGCGCACTGAGGAAGGACTGTCTAATCAACCAAAAAATCCCAATGTTAGCAAAAATAATTGTGTTAATGCACATTTGCTGTCAAAATAAGACAGAATGCTGGCACCAAGCGATAATTCTGCGCAAAATGTCATTATGTTGAGGCGAGTCAGCAATCCAGAAGTTGGTGTAGGAGATGCTGCTCTCTCTTATTGCGAATTCAGCAACACATTGCTAGACTCACCGTTTTGAGGTGAGATTAAACTCCTTCGTTCCTACTTATCACTTTCTGGAGAAATCCTGTCCGTTTCAGTCTAGGTCATTTAGCCACCTGATAAACCCTGAAAAGGACAATTGCCGATAACGTGTGGAGCCTCATTCCCCCCATGTTTACATTATTGCAGATGTGGATATTTAATATTTCGTCTTTGCTTTTTTGTCTCTTTTTCACTCCCTTTCTCTTAATCCATATTTTCTTTCCTTCTCTTTCTCCCTGTCTCTGAGTTGACATTGAATTCACCCGCTCCTTCCCAATCCTTGTGATATTAATTCCACAATCTTTCAAAATGACTGGTTAAGTGGATGCACAATTTTTTTCCCTGGGATTGCGGTCCCGGATGTCCAGTTTCCCTCACTCTACCATTATCAGATTGTACTTTAGCAACTTGTGGCTCATAATATCATTGCTAGTGAATGGGCAAGGGCAAGTCTGACCCATAATCAGCATATTGTTCTGCTTACAGCAAGTTATGGTGAACGTATATGCAGTCCACATTCACAGCAGCTAGTAATACACATAGTCACTGATAAATATATGTAATATACAAGCATATACAGGGAAGTTCCTAATACAGGCATCGTATGATTAATATCCACTCAGACATAAAGTGCCTGGTACACACAAGTGATGGCTAACATGCATCGGACGAACAGTCACACGAAGGGGTTACTAACATACACGCACACGCACTGACTAACTCCATTCCTCCACCTAGTCAACACACATAACCATCATCTAAGACAGGATCTACAGTGGCATAGTGTGTGGTGGAATAAGTAATCAAGAGGCCAGGACTAATTCCACCACGGGAGCTGGGGAATTTGACTTCATTTATCTGAATAAAAAGCTAGTATCAGTAACGTTGGCCATGAAACCAAAGGATTGCCACAAAACCCACCTTGTTCACTAATACAAATCCATTCAGTTGTTCTCAAGAGAATGACTCACCCTCCCCCCTCCATCTCAAAGGCTATTAGGGATAGACAATAATAAATACCACTCCTGTCAGAATGGATAAATAAAAAATGTCCATTAATACATATGTAATGATTAATACAGTGACAGCCACTAATAGACACAAATAAGCAGATTCCATTTTTGTGCTCCCTAACCCAAGCTTTTTCCCTAAAAGACAAGAAAACTCCTAAACTTTCCAGTGCATTCATTTCACTGTCATGGGCAAGTATCTGCAGGCTGTCTCTCACTAAAGTATTACACTTTCCCTTTAGTCACTCACCATCCTGACTTGAAAATGCATCGCTGTCCCTTCACTGTTGCTATGTGAAAATCTTGGAATTCCCTCCCTATCAGCATTGTGGATATACCTAAACTTCAAGGTCTGCAGCAGTTTAAGAAGGCAGCTCACTTCCACCTTCTGAAGGGCAACTACGAATGGACAACAAATGCCAGACTAAAAACAACTCCAGCCAAAGGGTCCATTAATAGACATGGAACAATTTAATCAATAAAGTGGCTACTGGAAATGCACATTGAGGAATATCGAGTTGTTCTCAATGATTTTACATTCATCCATTTAAATTAACAGGTAATGGGAAAAGCGAAAGATTTTCTGGTTGTGATGTCTGTATATTAGTTTTCAGTGTGTGAAAAGTGCACATTTCTGCAATTACTGTACACTGTACATACTGTACATACAAGGGCCAAAAAATCTACATTTGCAGACCATTATTTTACATACAGATATTCAATACACATATATCATCCACCAATACATAAGCATGCATGGACACGCAGACATATCTACTAAAGACTTAAACAGCTCTAATTAAAGTCACAAATTGCAACAACAGTAACTGAGATGCACAATTGTTGCTCCTCTAGGAAGGACCTTCCTGCAACCTTTGACATGGGTGGTTAAACATACCATCTTCCACCATTGCTTCTCCTCTGTTGTCCAGCTGCGTAGTACTTCACTTGCCTGGTTTCTCTCTTGCCTATCAATTGCAATTAGATACTCTTCTGTAATGTCTTCTTTCCTGATCTGAACCATAATCTCGGTAGTTCCCCAAGGATCTATATATGATCCTTTCTATTTCTCACCTGCATGTAAGAAGAAGGTATGTTTTCCCTGGATGACACATCCAAAAACATAATGCTAGATTCCATATGTGCGCTGACAACTCAGTCTGGTTAGGCGACTTAATCTTGGCAACAGACTGTTTATAAATCATAATCTCCAAAGGGTACTTCTGTGGTATGTACTTCTCTTGACTGGTTTGTTTTTTGGTCTTGGTATTCCTGCTTTGCATTCTGCTTGTCCATGTCCCATGTCTCTTTTTATTAGTTTATTATTTACACATCTATCTTTAACTGGGCAATAGATCACATTTTCAGAAGTCTATTGGTAGAGGAGAAAGCTAATTAAAATAATAGAAACATTAAGGTACAGAAGGAGGCCATTCAACCCATAAAGTTCCCTTACCCCACTCTTTCCCAATTTATTTCCAAAATTATTGATAGAGTCTACTTCCACCACTCACTGTGTAAAACAAAGTTCTGCTCATGTGCAGTATCTCTTGTCCACCAGAAATTTATATCCTCTGGTTCTTTCACTATCAACTAACTGGAACAGCTTTTCTTTGTCTACCTTATTTAAGGCTGTACATCTTTATCAAATGTAACCTCAACCTTCTACCTTTCAAGACGAAAGACTTAAGTATTCAAACATAGTCATGTAACTAAAATCTCTTATTATTGGGGCTATTCTAGTAAACCTTTGCTCAAGGACCTTCACATCCTTCCTGATGTATGTTGAACAGAACTTGAGGTAATACAGGCATTAACGTTAAAACATTAACGTTGAAGTAGGCATTAAAACAGGCATTAATGTTATTAGGGCTTTATAAGGATGCTTATGTTTGTCCATTCTGTTAACTTATCAATGTCTGGTTGCAGTTATTTGGTACAATCCTTGCTGTTTATTACATTTCAAAGCTTGATATCATTGGCAAATTTTGAAATTTTACTCTTATTCCAGTATCCAAATCTTTTATGTAAACTATAAAAGAGAGTAGCCCTAGCATCAACCTAAGGAATATCACTAACTACCATAATCCAATTTGAAAAAAAAACAACCATTTTACATGACTTAACAGAGGGGAGGGGAACGCTTATATTGGGTTGCTCAAGGGTGATGGGAGAAGTTGATGGCTCATGAGGGAGAGTGGAAGATGGTGGAGTAGGTCTGAAATATGATATGCCGCATCTTTTTATGCTTGCCGTGGATACTTAGCTCTCTTTACAAAGAGAGTAGATTTTGGACTGTTCTTTCTGTATTTGATGTTTAAGATCGTATAAGGCATATAAGACAATAGCATGTTTAAGAGGATATAAGGCATTTAATTACTTTATTTCAATTTATATAAAGCAGATCCGTCCGAAGATGTACTAATGCACATGAAATAATTTTTATCTTCTTTTGAATATCCAACAATATCTGAGGACCAAAGATTGACCTTAAACACTCGCATTTCTAAAGACGAAATATTATCTTCAATCTGGTAAAGCTCTGGGACCTGATGGTTTTGGAAGTGAATTTTATAAGGAATTCAAAAACGTGCTAACAGAACCTTTGATTGTTATTTATAACAATTCATTTGAAGTAGGACTGCTACCTCAGTCTTTTAGAGAAGTATCACTTTAATTTTGAAGACAGGCAGAAGTCCAGAAGATTGTGTCTCTGGAAAACCAAAATTGTTTTTAAATGTAGATCTGAAATTATTATCTAAATGTTGCATCTTGAAAAAAAAATCTTCCCTTGATTATCCATAGTGATCAGACCAGGTTTATAAAAGGTTGCAATTCATGTAACATCAGGAGATTATTAAATCTCATTTAGGTTTCTCAAAACAGGCAATTAACAGCTTGGTGATTTCAATGGATGTAGAAAAAACATTTGATTGGATGGAATGGAACTATTTATTTTACACATTGGATATATTTGGGCTGTTGGGGTGGAGTGGATTTTATTGAATGGATGCAAGTACATCATAAAATCCACTTGTGGTAGTTATAGATCATAGAATCCCTATAGTGCAAAATGAGGCCATTCAGCTCATTGAACCTGCACCGACAACAATCCTAGCCAGGCTCTATCCCTGTAACCCCACTTAATCCCCACCACTAAGGGGCAATTTGGCATGGCAATCCACCTAATCCACACATCTTTGGGCTGTGGGAGGAAATCCACACAGGCAGGGGAGGAACATGCAAACTCCACACAGGCAGTAACCTATGGCCAGATTACATTCAGGTCCCTGGCACTGTGAGGCAGCAGTATTAACTACTGTGCCACTGTGCTATCCTATATTAGATCTACAGATTTAATAATTTTAATCATCAGTGGAGGACCAGGCAGGGCTGTTTGCTCACTGTTGTTGTTTGCAATAGCTATTGAGCCCTTAGTGAAGCAATTAGACTTAATCATTCAGTATTTGGTTTGGCAGGTGATGGAAAGCAGCATTAGATTATGTTGTACACTGCTGATGTATTACTATTTTTATCTAAGCCAGAAGTTTCTATTCCTGATATTATTGACATTATTGATTGGTTTGGCTCCTTCTCAGGTTATAAAATAAATTTATAGGCAATATTACACAAGTTTAAAACATAGGATGGACTCTGCTATATCTCCATTGTACCAAATACGTAAATTTGTAATAGGGCGCTATACTCACTGTGTCTAGTCCTGGTAGCACAGTGGTTAGCACTTTTGCCTCACAGGGGTAGCGATCTGTGTTTTTTTCATACCAGCCTTGGTGGCTGACTGTGTGAAGGTTACATGTTCTCCTCGTGTCTTCGTGAGTCTGAGACTATGCTATGGGAAGATTTAGAGAGTTGCTCCTTCACCTGGCTTCCTCCCCTTATTCCATTCCTCTTCAGATTGTCTCCTTCTGGTTATGCTTATTTTTAGTTTTATAACCCCTTATTCTGTCAGTTGTGTAAGCCAAACTTTACCCCGTTACTCAAATCTATAAAGTGAAATCTACGTTGTTGGACCTGTTTACCTGTATCATGGCTGGGCAGGGTAACACTTATTAAGATGAATGAATTACCAATGTTGCTGTCACCAATTTTACTTTTGGTTAAGAAAATTACTCTGGGTTTAGCTTCTTTATGTGGAATAAGAAAAGACCTCACTTAAAACTAATCAAATTACAACATCCAACTTCAAAAGGGGAGTCCTGGGGTAGTGAATATAAAACAGTATCAGCTAGCCTCTCATCTGATATTTATATGGGAATGGATAAGAAGGGACCCCACTCCCATTTGGTTTAATATTGAGGTTTGTCATACTGAACATTCTTTACAAACTTTTTTTCTTAGAGATTTTAAGTATCAGACCAATGTGGAAACCTAATAATTATCAATATCTGAGAGCGTGGAAGATGGTCCATGATTTGGAGGGATGACATTTGTTGACTTCTGCTCTGTCTCCCATACAGAGTAATTCAGAGCATGGTATTGACATTTGGAGGGCTAGAGGACTCACAAGACTGAGGGGACTGCTTAGAGAGGCCTTCTTGTTATCTTTTGAGCAACTTTTTCAACAATGTGATATTTTCAGACATTTTTTTAGATATAACTTAAAGACTTTATTTTTATTAAAACAACATTACATCTTGTTGCCATGTCTCCACCGTAGAAAATATATTACTGTTCATGGAACTAAAGTATTTATTAGTAAGTTTTATGATAAGTTATATTCTAGATCCAATACAAACATGCAAAAGATGCTAAGGTACTGCAGATTTGGGAAAGGGATCTCACAGTGATTACTAATAAAGAGATCCAGGGGGTTATCTGAGAGAATTAAAATAAAATTTCACTCTGTAGTAGTGTAAAGGAGATTCAACTATAAATTCTAACTTGTTTATATAGTCGTAGAATCATAGAATCCCTACAGTGCAGAAGGCAATATTACACAAGTTTAAAACATAGGATGGACTTTGCCATAAGTCCATTGTACCAAATACATAAATTTGTAATAGGGCACTGTACTCACTGTGTCTAGTCCTGGTAGCATAGTGGTTAGCACTTTTGCCTCACAGGGGTAGGGATCTGTGTTTTTTTTATACCAGCCTTGGTGGCTGACTGTGTGGAGCTTTCATGTTCTCCTCGTGTCTTCATGAATTTCCTCCGGATGTTCTGGTTTCCTCCCACAGTCCAAAGATGAGCAGGTTAAGAGTATTGACCATGTTAACTTGCCCCTTAGTGTCCAAGGGTTTGTAAATTAAGTGGATTAGACATGGTAAGTGTGCAGGGTTATTATGGGGATAGGATGGAGGGAAGGCTTCTGTGGGATACTCTTTTGGAAAGTCAGTGCAAACTTATTGGGTACTGCACTGTTGGAAATCTAAGGTTCTTAATTCTTGTATCAAAATTGAAAAAAAACTTATTGACCAGATATACTTAAAGAGCTGGAAAAGATATTTGATATGATCTTGGAGATGGATCCTGTGCCTTTAATTCTGGGACATCCAGATAAACGAGTAATTGTTGTCAATGAGAAAATGTTGTATTGTATTGTAACGTTTGCAGCACGGAAAAATATTTTTATGTTCTTGGATTAATGACAAATCATTTTGCATGCAGAATTGGCAGAAAATTATTACGGAACATATCTCAATGGAATTTCTAATTTATATACTTTGCTGTAAGTCAGTCTCATTCCAGAAGGTATCTGAAGTATCTAGGTTACATTGTGTCAGATGTACTTCTACAAGGCTTTCTGTAGAAAATGCAATCCTGCCCCTAATTTAAAGTACATGAGGATGTGTCCCTTCTCCTTTTTGTATTTTGTTCATTTTCTCTCCATCCTTTTTTTGATGTGGAAGCACTGGGTCGGATGAACCAATTCTATTGTTTTCTCTATGGTAAATGATTGTGCTGTATTGTATCAGCTTTATGGCTGTGTTGTTTTGTTTTGAAAAGAGGGAAAAACTCAAATAAAAGTATTTACAAGCAAAGGTCGTAATGAGGTCATTCTAGAAAATGTGACCCTTCAAAGTGGGAGTGATCATTTTTGATGGCTGGAGTTGAGGTTGGGTTCAATTGACTGACTAAATTGTGAAGCAACTGGATGAGAACTGTGCTGAACTGTGAAGCCCTCACAGCAATAGGTTTTGCTCTCTGACTCAAAGGTCTTACAACATTGAAATCCAAACAAGACCAGGAGTTGCAGTAAATACTGTGCCAAAGAGCAACTCAAGTTGATCTTGTGGGGGGGAGGGGGAGTAGAGGGTGGGAGGGATGGAAAGAGACAGGCAAGTGTTAGCTCCCTAGGGCTAGGGGCGAGGTGGGAGGTAACAATAACAGTGTGCCAGTTTTTATCCTCGCTCTTTAATTACAAATGTATTGATCTATTTGGAGCATACTCAGTGACCGAGTATCCATTGCCCTAAGGATGGAGACATCCAAACACTTAGCATACTCTGAATGTTGAAATTCCTACACAACTCAATCATTTGATGGCCTCTCACTCCGAGATTATGCTGTCTTGTTCTGGACACCACAGTCTATGGGAAACGTCCATCCTATCTTTCTGCTTTGCATAGAGAGATAACCTCTCTCTTTAGAATACAGGCCCATTCTCCCCCATTCTCACCTCATCGGACAATCCCTGGAATCAGTGTGGGAATCTTGGTCCACTATGACTCTTTTTGTCCATTTTATCCTTATAAAGCACAGCAGATCATTCATCTGTTTTCAGCACTGCTGCACCCAGGTTTGTTTGTGGGTCCCATTGGCACTGATCTGCATTGCTACCTATGTCCAAGCTGCCTTGTCAGACAAGAAAGCTGCTTGCTCCCATCCCTGGGGAACAGGAGCTCCTGGTTTTCCAAGATGATCTGGAAGAAAACCTGGAGTGAACTATGGGATACTCTTCTGCTCTACAACATTCTAGAATCTGTAATATGTTTCATCCTCTGGAATGACAACTAGATTGATACTCCTGAAATGCAGACAGTGAGTCCCTGTCCACTTCCCCTTGAAATATGTTGCCTAGACCTACAAGCCCCTGAAGTAAGGGTTGGGGTGATGAGCTACTGTCCATCCCGCCACAGGCTTCACCGACTCCATATGCATAGCTAATGAGTTGACCATCACGATACCATGTTTGGTCAGCTGTTCCCCTCTCAAGCATAAATCACTCTCATTCCCACCCATGACTCGTAATTTATATTCCAGAATGATCTGTACAAATTAGAAATAACAGTATTGGTCCAAACTGCTTTTCCTATTGGACATCATTCTAGCTAAAATATGGCCTTGGGATTTTGGTGAGTGAATGAATTTTAAGAGTTACTCTTTTTCTCACTCTTAGTCTAATGTGCATTAGTATTTGTCTAAATTTTACAGTTAAAACTATGTTTATTTAAGTTGTCAAAATAGGCATTTGCAGTTAGTTAATTACCTAGCCGGTTTGAATTGGATTCTTTAGCCAGCAGTGCTAACTTGTCTCTAGTATTTCTGCTAGTCTCAATGCAGGTGGTCTTTATTGATTTTTTTTATATCTGGCAGATTAACAAGTCAAATTTCAACAAAATTGAAGAGAATAAGGAGGATAAAGAGAATTGCAATGAATCTGCAGAGCGCGGTCGAGTGGCTATTGTCTTCTCACTGAAAAATGAAATAGGAGGGTTGGCGAAAGCACTGAAAGTCTTCCAGGTAGCATCATTTTACACATTTGGAGCAAACTAGGGGGAAATATCATACACTTCTGCTTTTCTCACTCAGTCACTCATTCATGTCTGAGCCTGGTACACAAACATGCTCCATTAGCGATTAACTATACTCAATAAGTAAAATGATTGCAAACATCCAGCTTGTGCCACAGCTACTCCCGCTTCCAGCTCTTGCTCAGAATACATGTATATGATCAATGCTACCGCTTTGAGTGTGGGGCTCTCACATATGATACTAGGAGTACCAGACAAGTGCCTTGGAGACAGATTACCTTGCCATCTATAGACTATTATTAATCCCGAACAGCAACATTATGTCCCTTCAATGACTTTTTGTCCATTCCTGTATTTCTGCAATCCTGAACTTGTATAAGGTATATTTCCCTTATTTTGGGAATACAAATCATTGTCCCTTGAATGGTAGAAAATAATGGCACCAAATCAAATGGTCAAATTTTCTCCTGAAAATTTCAATCTTAAGTGATTTGTTAGCATCAATGAATGGAAAAACTACACCAGGATCTAACTATAATAATGGTGCTTATTATTATAATTTCTTGGTCATCCAACTGGTACCAAACAAATGGAAGTGGGAATATACATTCTGTAGTGAAGACTGCAAATCTTTAAGTATCTCAGGTATAGTGCTAATCTAATTTTACAAAGCTGATTGAACACTGAGAATCTAGAGGGCTCAATTCTGCAACGTTGCGACTGTGTCTCACCTACTGACCTATCTCCCACCCTGGCCTAAATTTTACTGATAAATATGGACCAACCTGATTCCAGCAAATAAGAAATTGTAATTGTGAAAATGACTGGTTTTTGTGTGAATGAATATGTTTTAAATGTTAAAAAAACTCAAAATAAATAAATAGCTCACTAAATAAATAAAGTTGAGAGTTGTCGGCTGTAAGGTCTGTCTGGATGAGTAAGGTAGAGACTGCCAGCTTAAATAAGCTTAATTAGTGGATGTGTTCAAATCCCCAGCACTCTCTCTAAATCTCCTCAGTGTTAGCCATTAACTCAATCTTCCCTATTCACCCTGAACAAAAGTGCAAGGATTCATCTTGTCTGTCCTTTAGAATGATTTGAGATCGCTTAATCAGTAGTTAACAAATAGGGAAGATAACATACTAAATCTGAAATTAAAAAAACCAGAAACTATTAGAAACACACAGCAGGCCAGGCAGCATCTGTGGAGAAAGCAGCATTGTTCTGATGAAAGACCATCAATCTCTAACGCTAATCAGTTTCTTTCCCCAGACGCTGTCTAGACCATCTGAGCACTTGCAGCTTTTGTTTCTTATTCAGTTAACAAATGTTGCTTTTTACAGCTATATATCCTAACAATATTTAAGAGTAGTGCAAAATATTGCCAAGCACTGAAATGGAAGAAAAAGCTCCATCCAATTTATTTCACCCAGATGCAACACTGGGGCACTGCAAACTGTGCAGTTTCCCAATTAGGGCTCTCAGTGAATCCAGTTCCAGTGACTATCTGCCACTGGTATAGAGACTGTCCAGGCAGGCTGTGATTTCAGCCTAATGAACCCTGTTTCTGCTTGACTGGTCTAGGCAAATCTTCTCCATTAGGGACCACGTTTAGGCACGTGCCCAGTTTCGGCACCTTTGTAGGGGCCAGTCCTCAAACTAAACTATTGCACAAGACTATGTAAAGCGAACACTGTTGTGTTCATTTGCATGATCATAGTGGCTTTCTTCTATTAACCTTTAGCTGAAGAAAAATACTTGCCCGATCCATTCAAGAACTATTTCACAAAGTGCAACATTATATTTTCAGTTGGTTGGTTGTCAAGAGCTTGAGTATTAATGAATAGGAAAATGTGCTGCTACAACTTTTTGTCTTGCATTCATCAGGGCAAATGTAACAATGCCAAATTTCAAATAATCACATTTTATACCACTGAAAAAGAGGGCTAATTGGTTGGAAAACTGATTCTGAATTGCTGAGGTGCTGCCACAAAGAAAATAAGGGGGAAATTTAGGCATTTCAAGTTGCTGGATAATTCACAGAAGGCACAAGGCTTGAACATATTCTTTGGGTATTTCCTTCCAATAAGCGTAAATGAGCCTTATCATAGAATCTTATAGTGCAGAAGGAGGCCATTCAGTCCTTCAAGTCTGCACTGACCACAATCCCCCCCAGGCCCTAACCCCATAATCCCATGTGTTTACCCTACTAATTCACCTGACACTAAGGGACAATTTAGCATGGCCAATCCCCACCTAACCTGCATATCTTTGGACTGTGGGAGGAAACCGGAGCACGTGGAGGAAATCCACACTGACATGGGAAAAAGTGCAAATTCCATACAGTCAGTGACCCAAGCTGAGAATTGAACCTGGGTCCCTGGCGCTGTGAGGAAGCAGTGCTGGCCACTGTGTTGCCATGCCGCCTTGTTATGACTTTGACTGGTGATTTTAAATTTGTTGTTGCTATTAGCATACTCAGAATTGTTGAACAGGTACTGTTCAATTGCAGGATCACATCTAACAGTAGGTGTTTGTTTGGCTTTGTTGTTAGGACGGTCTGCATTCTGCCTATTATAAACAGCCGAACAACATTATAGTTGAGTGAAAAGAAAACATTCCAAATGAAGATAGTCACACTGTGCATTTTCAGTATTTTGTCATTAAACCACATAATTTTATGTATTGTCTTTATTCATTCTCTAGGAGAAACATGTGAACTTGGTTCACATTGAGTCTCGAAAGTCCAAGCGAAGGAACTCTGAGTTTGAGATCTTCTTGGACTGTGACAGTAACAGGGAGCAGCTTAGTGAAATCATCCAGATTTTGAAAAGCCACATTAAGGTGGTTGCCCCGAACCCACCTGACAACTCCTATGCACAAGGAGATGGTAAGAAATATGTCAATGCTTCACTGAGTGTGTGATGCCGAAACTGTCTGTATGCATTTCAAAAGATCAATTATATTAATATGTATCAATAACAATAAGCATATCTGCATGCATGTCAGTGTGCATGCATATCACTATTAGTGTGTCAATTTATGACAATTTGAATGTCAATAAGTATGTATCCTAATCAGTTTGTCACTGCAATTGAATCACTATTATTGAGCAATCTGCATCTAAAATGGCATATGAACCTATGCATGTACATTATGTGACAATGCATCTTGTGTATCTTTTAGTAATTACTTCTTTGTAGCTATGATCCAAAATATACAACGCCACATCTGTAGAATAGATTTTCATGAATATGGTCTTGTAGATTGAGCATATTTGTAAGTTAAAATAATTATTTTGTTTATCATACAGATGTACAAATTTATTCCATTGTTGTTGATGGTATGTATACATGTGCATTAATTTTCTGTTGTAATGTGCTGTCTGTTTATTCAAATAAATGTTGCAAAGTTATTGAAAAAAATGATAAATACAAAAAGTGATTGCCTAAGACAGGAGTGCATTCTGCAGCCTAACATATTATCAGAGAACATGCAATCTTAAAAAAATAGTTAAAATGTAGTCAATGACTACATTGATAACTAAAACAATAGGGAGGCTGCATTACAATGCATATCACCTTTGATGTGGTTCAAGCACCTTATTTTCTGAATTAATTCTACTCATTAATGATGTCTTTTTTGTCATTATAACACAATAAAATATTTTGAAAGAAATTATAAAGTGTACAGTGTTACGTAGTAATAGAAATTGCAAAGGCTATTGGCAAATTCTAAAATAGAATTTATGTACTGTAGGTAAATACATAAAAATATTGATATTCTGGGAAACGTGCAAATAAAAATTGCAAGTATTGTGAGGGAACATGTGAATACAATTTATAAAATTTACTTGCAAATATGTAATAAAAAGACACAAGTAATGTTTTAATAAGCATTTTATATATGTTGAGGAAATATATGAATAGAAAATATAAATGTACCAAAATAAATATGCCAACAGACATAATAACAATTGGGGGAATTGTTAACAAAAAATATGACTATTACAGGAAGATGAACACATACAAGTTATGATTGAGACGAATGTGTAAATAGGAATTATATGTAATACAAATAAGATATATTACAAGAAACTGCATTTAAAATACCTTTTAAGAAATATTTCATCAACCAAATAATTAGAAAATAAAAGCAAAATATTAAAGAGGAACTTGTAAATCAAAATGATGAATACAATATGATATAAATATTCTAGTAAGGCATATTAATGTAATTCTAAATACATACATTTATACTTGTATTCTGAAATGAAAATAATATATTATTCATTCATTTTTTAAATTGTGAATATTATAGTAAACTTGTAAGTTGAAATGATTAACAATATAAAATCTATATATTATACTATTAATAAAAATTCTAATTACTGTAAATATATAATTTGAAATTCTAATTGCAGCAAGATGTATATGTCACAGGAAATTTCTCAGTTGTAAACATTACAGCATTATTATTCCAAAATCAGACATTATTTTGAACTGTGGAAGAAAGAGACAGATAGACAGAAAGGTAGACAGGTAGCTAGATAGACAGCTAGCCAGACAGATCAACAAAATGTTACAGATTACAGTATTAATATAATATATAATAATAGCTGTTTGGTAGTACAGAGCTTGAATATTGCTGAAAAGAGACTTTTTTATTGAAGCTTTTTGTCTTGCACTCAGCCTGATATTTTGCAAAAGTATAAATCCACGGAGGATAACAAATTTATACTGTGTGAGAAGCAGGTGCTGATTGGCTGGCTGATTGGTAGACACACTGCCATGGAGCAATCTCTTCTTGTACAGCATAAACTTGTTATCTCCCTTGGGTTTGAATTCATGTGAAAAGGTCTGATGAATGCAAGGCAAAAAGCTTCGACAAAAAAGTATTTCTTTTCAGCAACTTATATGATACAGCAAATGTCAACATTGTAAATGTTAATTGAAATATTTTTTACAGAAGAATATACAAATACAGATTACTTCACTTAATTGATGGATAATTATACTTAGAATATATTTATACTGGGGAATATTGTGTAAATGATCAATATTGCTGAATGCATGGTTAGTGCATAAATATAATGTAACATATTGAAATGTTAAATAGAAAAGATAAATGGCAATTTTAGATATCAATTAAATATTAAAAGATTACATTTTATTGGAAACTGTGTAAGAGATGATAAATATTAGAGTAAAATATCTCAATAGAAATGATACATTGCAAGTAAACACACAAATAGAAAACACATATCGGACTAAATATACCAAAATAAATTCTAAATTTTACAGGATGACAAATAGAAATGTTGATAATCACAGGTCATGGTTTGAGTAGGAATGATGCATATCATAGTTTGAGACTTAGATATAAGTATCACATGATATAATATAACTATAAATGAAAAGAAATGTATGCATTTTCAATTTTGAATACTGCAGTACACTACCAAGAGAAATTGGAGGAACTATATATAAAGCAGGAAGTTATATCAAGTACCTATATTCATGCAATCCCTTTTAATATCGTAAAATATTCAAACGTGCATCAATGTTCAATATCAGGACAAAACAATAAACAGAGTCAAAGACAAAGAGTTTTGGGGGCTAAAAGAAACAGAAACTAGAAGCAGGAGTAAGCCATTTGACCCTTCAAGCTTATTCCTCCATTCACTATGATCATGGCTGGTCATCAAATTCAATATCCTGATCCTCCCTTTTCCTCCCTATCCCTTGATTCCTTTATCCCCAGGAGCTATATCTTAATTTCTTCTTGAAATCAGACAACGTTTTGGCCACAAAACACTTCCTGTGGTAATGAATTCTACACATTCAATACTTTTTGGGTGAGGAAATTTCTCCTCACATCATTCCTAGGTTATGAAGGATAAGATTTTATGAAGCATGGACAGAGGAGAAGGTTAAATGCTCAGAGATTAAGGAGAAATGATAAGGAGGGTCAAGAGATTTGGAAGCAAACTGGCATGTAGGGCTAATAGAGCCTGCTGAGGAAGCTGTTAGTGTGAAGGGATTTAAAAATGAACGCAACCAATATAATGTTGCAGAATTCAAACAAGACTAATGGTTGTGCTGGGATAGTAAAGTAAAAGGACAATAAATGAAACATTTAAAGTTGATAATAATTAACTATAAGACCAGTTCTGCAAATTTCTGAATTTTACTCAATGTTATCTCTCTATATACAATATTAATTGCCTGTGGTATCTCTGCATGTCCACATTTAAGATTGGAATATTATTCCCTGTGTTTGCACCAGTCTATACTGAAATATAAATTTTGCATGTTTTAATCTTAGTGCCTGTCCATATAATTATGGACTGTCAGCCCTTTGTAATGTTTATAAGCCTATCTCTAAATTACGAAGGAATATTAATTATTTGTAATCTCTATCTTTGTTTTTACAATTGTAAGGCATTTTACTCTTTTACTTTATATGCCTTTCTTCATATATGGAATAATATTGATCCCAAATGTCAGTTCACATCCCTATGCAAATATAGAATATTACTCAATTCTATCTGTACCTGTGTCTATCAATATGAGATATTATCTATCTGTAATGTGTTTCTTATACTTTATGCCTGCTAAATATTACTAACCTATAAAATGTGCCTTTCTCTTTATACATGTGAAATAAAACTATAATGTGTCTCCCCTTTATATAGTTGGAATTGTACTCATCTATAAGTGCCTTGCATTTTAGAACTGTAAATAATTCTCTATATATTTTTTCTCTATATAGAATATTGTTCATCTGTACTATATGTGTCTTTATCTATATAAATATAAAATATTATCTATTGTAATATGCCTCTGTCGCAATACAAATATGGAATGTTACCCTTCAATAATAATATGAAATGTGACCACATTTTGTAAGCAAGCATGAATATAACGGCTCCTCACTGAGTGCAGCTTGACAGAATGTGAGCTTGGGACTTTGATGAATGAAATTATTTTAAGGAATAATCTCTTCGAAAAATCTAGTCTAGTTTGTATTTAGTATTTAACTACATTTTACTATTAAAGTTAATTCAGTCTTAGTTACGTATAAGCAGGCTCTTTAATGGAGAGGCAGCTGCAGTTAGTTAATTAGGTCGTCAGTTTGAACTGCTTTTTCTAGCCAGCAACACTGACCTGTTACTGTAGAAATCCAGCTAGTCTGAATGCAGGTGGTGTTGCTAAGTAAGCAAGCACAAAGACAACAACTCATCAATGATTGCAGCTAAACCCAGAGAATTGGAACAGTATCTGGGAAAGGAAGCCAGACTGTCTGGGATTGAAATGGTATTTGGGAAAGGAAGCAGATTGACCAGGATTGGAATAGTATCTGAGAAAGGAAGCCATTCTGGTGGGACTGGAATGGTATCTGGGAAAGGAAGCCATTCTGGTGGGACTGGAATGGTATCTGGGAAAGGAAGACAGGCTGTCCCAATTGGAATGGTATCTGGGAAAAGAAGATAGGCTGTCCCGATTAGAATGGTATCTGGTAAAGGAAGACAGATTGTCTGGGATAGGTATGGTATCTGGGAAAAGAAGCAAGACCGACGGGGATGAGGAAGGAATCTGGGAAAGGAAGCCTGACTGTCTGGAATAGGAATAGTATGGGGGAAAATGAATGGGCACATTGTAGAGATGGTCCAAAAAGGTGTGTTTGATGCTGTCTTTGGAGAAGTCCTGGGGTTGAAATACAGGCTGAAGATTCTGAGTGTGTGTGTGCGGGGGTGGGGGTGGGGGGGGGGAGGCAGCAGTGGTGGGGGGGGGGGACGACAGATGAAACAGTTACAGTGAAGGGGAGAAGTGGGGTGTTGTACAGTGGCAAATCCAGGGTCATGGTCAGATAGCCCATGGTCTAATGGGGTCAGAGTGGTCAAGGAAATGAATAAAACAGGTGGTGAATTTAGGGATCAGGGTCAAGATGGGCAAGATAATGGTAATGAGTGTAGACTCACAGTGCAGAGAAGGTATGTGTCAGCTGATGGTTGTAGGCTTGAGGGCAATGAGAGAAGGCTGAAGAATAACAGTAGGGAGGGGAATGGTTATATTAAATGGGTCAATGGTGATGGGGGAAGTTGGTGAGTCAAGCGGAAGAGCGGAGTCTGAAATGTGACGCATTGTCTGAAAGTGTGATCCTTCATGGTGGGAAGGAGGTGTTTTGGGTGGGAGGAGTTAACGTTGAATACAACTGGTTAACTAAAGGGACATCCTAATAATCACAAGTCAAACAGGTTAAGAACCATGCTCAGGTGTGTTCTCTCTAAGAGAAGCCCACACTGCAGCAAGTTTGCTTCCCAACTATGGGTCTCAGTGAGATCCCAGATCGGTCAGGGGCTGCAGTAAATTAATGGATAACTCAAGCTGGTGAAAACAAGGGGCTGGACCACAGGAAAGGATGGAGAGAGGCAGGGATAAATTGCAAGGAGTCCAGGAGAGTTGGGGGAATGGGCAACAATATTCTTGATGGTCCTGGCTCTTTAGCTACAAAAATATTGATCTATTTGTTAAACATACTCAGTCACAGAGTTTCCACTGCTCAATAGGATAGAGATGTCAAAACACTCAGCATACTAGGAATGTCGAAATTCCTACACATCTTAATTAGGAATGATGCATTTACTTTGAGACTGTGTCCTCTTGTTCTGAATACCCCAGCCATGGGAAACATCAACCCTCTAAAGATGTGTAAAAGGTCTTGATGCAGTCCATTTGGCAGCTATACTTTTCATTATCTCACTATCTAGGAAAGACTCCAGCTTTCTTCATTCCTTGGCCTACAGTGAAAAACCTTATACTTTTGACCCTCAAACTCTATCTGCCAAATTTCTGGCCACTCACATAACCTGTCTGTCTGCCTTTGAGGCCTCTTTGCATTCTCCTCAACTGACACCAGGACAACAGCTGCATATGCAATGACGGCTGTAGACAGCATTCTCTGAGTGCTCCAGACTGGCTTAGTGATACCTGCTGGGCTGCCTGATGTGCATCTAGGCTGCACATTCATGAATTCCAAGGCTCAAACACACTCTTGTTGGGATACTCAGTGGTGACACTAACGCTGTGAAATAATAAATGGTGTATCGGTGGAACAGCTTCATTGGGATCTAATGGGGAATGAAATGCAAAGCCCTTAAATCCATGTGATTATTGGAGCAATTAGCAGCATAATGAAAATACAACAAACCTGGATACAGTGTAATTAAACATACTTTAGAAGTGTGAATCATGTGTAATTAAAAATTGGACACCCATTCCAGCTATGTGCCTTCAATTTTTTTCCTTTCCTTTTTCTATTGCTATGCCTAGATGCAACCCTGATATCCATAGCTGAGGTAGAAGCAGCCCTCTGACTGCTATACCCTGTTGACCATGACTCTGATAGCCCAAGGCCTAGTGGGCTCCGGTTTGCTAACGGTTTACTGCTCTGGTGCAGGTACACCATGCTTGGACTGACGTGTTGGAGGTGATAGTGTCACTGGTAAAAGGGAGGCAGAACAGCAAGGAACCTTTGGAGAGGCTTAGGTGTCTGAATGGCACTGTTCCTCCCTCTGAATGTCTAACAGTACCTCCTTTCCTTGAGTACAAGGTGCATCTTAGGGAGGTGAAAGTTCCTTGTTCCCATCTTGCCTAGCTGCTGCTGCTCCCATGGCTAGAGTGATGGAGTGCAGCATCAAGCACAGATCGGGCAGACTGGGTGTGGACAAAACTCCACCAGTTTTTGTTCCAGCCTGAGCAGCAAAGTGGTTAGCACTGTTGCCTCACAGCAAGAAATCTCACAACATCAACGATTGCAACTTCGGGTCACTATCTGTGTGAAGTTCTCCCCATGTCTGCTGGGTTTCCTCTGGGTGCTCCAATTTCCCCCTAAGTGTGGGTTAGTTTGATTGGCCATGCTAAATCGCAGTCTAAATACCTGGGATTATGGGGAGCTATAGAATCATCACCAACTTCCCAAACCTTTCGTTTCTCTGTGTAAATATTGCCCCTCTCTGAAATATGTGTAAATGGTGAGCAGCTGCTGTTTTTCTTTCTTGCCCATTTGCTTAATGTGATATGATTGTGGAGTTGCTGTGTAATTTAGTTATTTGTCTCCCTGCAGAGATGGAGAATATTCCCTGGTTTCCAAAGAAGATCACAGATCTGGATAAGTGTGCAAACCGGGTGCTGATGTACGGCTCGGATCTAGATGCAGATCACCCGGTATGAAATGCCAAGGGGGTGGAGTGGGGGGGGGAAACTCATCTCTTCTCCTATTTATTTTCTTCAGCTCTGTTTGGATACTTTACATAAAATATTGTCACAATGATGTTTATGCCACTCCTTAGTTGGGAACTGGGAAGTGTTCATGATGGTTTAATGTTGATATCCCCTCTCCCAGCGGGTAATTGTTCTGTAAAAGTTATAGAAGTAGAGCTGACATTCAAGAATAAATACAGTGGTGCACTTTGAATTTTAAGATGAATTCCTGTGTTCAGGAATATCAGTGTTGGGAATAGAATGCTTTATTTTGCAGCAGACATCTAATGAATGATAATATTTTAATTGAAAAATTAAAACACCCTTCTGATAAAGTGTTTTAAAAAAATGCAGAATTGACCCTTTGAGCTGAAAGGGCAGGAAACTATTCAGCACTTGCCCAGTTTTAAACCATATGATAGTGAACTGGATAAATTTTATTCACAGATCTTTCTTCCTACGAGGATTCACTAATTTCTCCTTGGTATCAGAGACTATATTAACAATAATGACTACAATGTGTTCTTCCAGTGTTGGGAGCTGTCTATGTCTCAGTGTTCTCAATGGATGGCATGGTAGTGCAGTGGCTGGCACTGCTGCTTCATAGCAGGGTCCCAGGTTCAATTGTGGCCTTGGGTGACTGTCTGTATGAGTTTGCACATTCTTCACATGCCTGCGTGCGTTTGTGGTGTCCCAAGATGTGCAGGTTGGGGGGATTAGAAGGGTAAATACCTGGAGTTATGGATGTAGTGTCTGACTGGGATTTTATAGGTGCAGGCTTAATGGGTCAAATCACCTAGGGATTCTATGCTTCTGTGGCATGGTTTAGAGAATGTGGCAGTATGGCTAATTCCAAACTGATACTTTTTTTTGCTTTTGCTGAGCTTTTGTTTCTTCTTTGCTTGTGCTTTCTCCCTTCCTCTGGATTGTGACTGTTTCTAGCCAGATCTCTCTCACTTCATCCAATGGTCACTCTTTTGTTGAGGTTCTACTTTATTATTTTATCTACCCACTTGCACAAAGTTAAAGTCGGGCCCTGCACATGTGAGCTACAATCGTGTCAGTCTATGGGTCATTTGAACTAATTCCCCTCTGATTTGAAACCCACTTTGCAGCTGGAGCTGGAGGAGAGGTTTGGGGGGCAGGGGATGCCAATAGATGGAGATGGGGAATGTGTTGATCTTATTCCTGGGGTGCGGTGACCAATGTTGATAACCCTACTGCCTGGAGCAACATTGGCTATTTCAGTACAGGGCAGAGATTGAACCTGGGATATCCTAGGTCTAAACAGTTCACTACATTCTGACAGGCCTTTTGAAATGCACTTTGGTACTCTTAGAGAATGATCAAATGCTTCCTTGTCTGTTTGCTCTGCTTTTGGCAGGGATTCAAAGACAATGTTTATCGGAAGAGGAGAAAATATTTTGCAGATCTGGCCATGGACTACAAACAGTAAGTGTGTTGATAACAATCCTACGATGTAAACCATCTCATTTGCTCAGATGGGAATTCCTTTCTTTTTGTTGTGTCAGAATGCTAACTTGCAGTTTAGTAATTCATAAGGCTAACTTTTGTACGGTTCCTCAGGAATCAGCAAAAGCTACAGCAGAGAGAAAGGGTTGGAGGCAGAGTGTGGAGTGGGAAGGAATTTTTAATCTATTTTTTCTCATATTGAGTTTTGTGCTTATTATGCGAGATTTTGAGATGGGGATTGGATAGTTTTCCATTTCATACACCCAGTATCAGCACTAAACAGTTCCAAATCCAGAATGGCACCAAGGGTAAAATTTCACCTGCATTGTTCTGTAAGGATAGATATGATAATTCTTACACAGCAAGTATGTAAAAACTTTCTGTCCCAATGTTAAGGCCACAAATGTGCATCCTCAAAACAACAGTATAATCGTACGGGTTGGATTGAGACTATGTAAACTGGAATGGATTGAAAGTGTACTAACTGGATTGGATTCAAACTATATAAACTGCGTTGGATTGAGACTATATTAACTGGATTGGATTGAAACTATATTAACTGGATTGGATTGAGACTATATAAACAGGAATGGATTGAGACTATATAAACAGGAATGGATTGAGGCTAAATAAACTGGATTGGATTGAGCCTATATTGACTGGATTGGGGATTGGATTGACACTAAATAAACTAATTGAATTGAGACTACATAAACTGGGTTGAATCTACATAAATTGGATTGAAACTGTATAAACTGGATTGGATTGAAACTATATTAAATGGATTGGATTGAAACTATATTAAATGGATTGGATTCAGACTATATAAATTAGATTGGTTTGGGACTATATAAACTGCGTTGCATTAGTACTATATAAACTGGATTGGATTGAGACTATATAAACCGGATTGGATTGAGACTATATAAACTGGATTGGATTGAAACTAAATAAACTGGATTGGATTGAGACTAGAGAACTGGATTGGATTGAGACTAGAGAACTGGATTGGATTGAGACTAGAAAACTGGATTGGATTGAGACTAGAAAACTGGATTGGATTGAGATTAGAGAACTGGATTGGATTGAGACTAGAGAACTGGATTGGATTGAGACGAAACAAACTGGGTTGGATTGAGACTAAATAGACTGGGTTGGATTGAGACTTATATAAACAGGGTTGGACTGAGACTTATATAAACAGGGTTGGACTGAGACTATATAAACTGGATTGGATTGAGACTTATATAAACTGGGTTGGATTGAGACTATATAAACTGGGTTGGACTGAGACTATATAAGCCAGATTGGATTGAAACTGTATAAACTGGATTGGATAGAAACTATATTAAATGGATTGGATTCAGACTATATAAATTAGGTTGGTTTGGGACTATATAAACTGCGTTGCATTAATACTATATAAACCGGATTGGATTGAGACTATATAAACTGGGTTGGATTGAGACTATATAAACTGGGTTGGATTGAGACTATATAAACTGGGTTGGATTGAGACTATATAAACTGGGTTGGATTGAGACTACATAAACTGGGTTGGATTGAGATTTATATAAACTGGGTTGGATTGAGATATATAAACTGGGTTGGATTGAGACTAAATAAACTGGGTCGGTTTGAGACTATATAAACTGGGTTGGATTGAGACTATATAAACTGGGTTGGATTGAGATTATATAAACTGGGTTGGATTGAGACTATATAAACTGGGTTGGATTGAGACTATATAAACTGGATTGGATTGAAACTAAATAAACTGGATTGGATTGAGACTAGAGAACTGGATTGGATTGAGACTAGAGAACTGGATTGGATTGAGACTAGAAAACTGGATTGGATTGAGACTAGAAAACTGGATTGGATTGAGATTAGAGAACTGGATTGGATTGAGACTAGAGAACTGGATTGGATTGAGACGAAACAAACTGGGTTGGATTGAGACTAAATAGACTGGGTTGGATTGAGACTTATATAAACAGGGTTGGACTGAGACTTATATAAACAGGGTTGGACTGAGACTATATAAACTGGATTGGATTGAGACTTATATAAACTGGGTTGGATTGAGACTATATAAACTGGGTTGGACTGAGACTATATAAGCCAGATTGGATTGAAACTGTATAAACTGGATTGGATAGAAACTATATTAAATGGATTGGATTCAGACTATATAAATTAGGTTGGTTTGGGACTATATAAACTGCGTTGCATTAATACTATATAAACCGGATTGGATTGAGACTATATAAACTGGGTTGGATTGAGACTATATAAACTGGGTTGGATTGAGACTATATAAACTGGGTTGGATTGAGACTATATAAACTGGGTTGGATTGAGACTACATAAACTGGGTTGGATTGAGATTTATATAAACTGGGTTGGATTGAGATATATAAACTGGGTTGGATTGAGACTAAATAAACTGGGTCGGTTTGAGACTATATAAACTGGGTTGGATTGAGACTATATAAACTGGGTTGGATTGAGATTATATAAACTGGGTTGGATTGAGACTATATAAACTGGGTTGGATTGAGACTTATATAAACTGGGTTGGATTGAGACTTATGTAAACTGGGTTGGATTGAGACTTATATAAACTGGGTTGGATGGAGACTTATATAAACTGGGTTGGATTGAGACTATATAAACTGGGTTGGATTGAGACTATATAAACTAGGTTGGATTGAGACTTACATAAACTGGGTTGGATCGAGACTTATATAAACTGGGTTGGATTGAGACTTATATAAACTGGGTTGGGTTGAGACTTATATAAACTGGGTTGGGTTGAGACTTATATAAACTGGGTTGGATTGAAACTATATAAACTGGGTTGGATTGAGACTGTATAAACTGGGTTGGATTGAGACTTATATAAACTGGGTTGGGTTGAGACTTATATAAACTAGGTTGGATTGAAACTATATAAACTGGGTTGGATTGAGACTGTATAAACTGGGTTGGATTGAGGCTTATATAAACTGGGTTGGATTAACACTATATAAACTGGGTTGGATTGAGACTATATATACTGGGGTGGATTGAGACTATATAAACTGGGTTGGATTGAGATGATATAAACTGGGTTGGATTGAGACTATATAAACTGGGTTGGATTGAGACTATATAAACTGGGTTGGATTGAGACTTATATAAACTGGGTTGGATTGAGACTTATATAAACTGGGTTGGATGGAGACTTATATAAACTGGGTTGGATTGAGACTTATATAAACTGGGTTGGATCGAGACTTATATAAACTGGGTTGGATTGAGACCTATATAAACTGGGTTGGATTGAGACTGTATAAATTGGGTTGGATTGAGACTTATATAAACTGAGTTGGATTGAAACTATATAAACCAGGTTGGATTGAGACTATATAAACTGGGTTGGATTGAGACTTATATAAACTGGGTTGGATTGAGACTAAATAAACTGAGTTGGATTGAGACTTATATAAACTGGGTTGGATTGAGACTTATATAAACTGGGTTGGATTGAGACTAAATAAACTGGGTTGGATTGAGAATTATATAAACTGGGCTGGATTGAGACTTATATAAACTGGGTTGGATTGAGACTATATAAACTTGGTTGGATTGAGACTATATAAACTGGGTTGGATTGAGACTAAATAAACTGGGTTGGATTGAGACAATATAAACTGGGTTGGATTGAGGCTATATTAACTGGTTTGGATTGAGACTAAATAAACTGGGTTGAATTGAGACTATATAAACTGGGTTGGATTGAGACTTATATAAACTGGGTTGGATTGTAACTTATATAAACTGGGTTGGATTGTAACTTATATAAACTGGGTTGGATTGAGACTAAATAAACTGGGTCGGTTTGAGACTATATAAACTGGGTTGGATTGAGACTATATAAACTGGGTTGAATTGAGACTATATAAACTGGGTTGGATTGAGACTTATATAAACTGGGTTGGATTGAGACTATATAAACTGTGTTGGATTGAGACTAAATAAACTGGGTTGGATTGAGACTATATAAACTGGGTTGGATTGAGACTATATAAACTGGGTTGGATTGAGGCTATATTAACTGGTTTGGATTGAGACTAAACAAACTGGGTTGAATTGAGACTATATAAACTGGGTTGGATTGAGACTTATATAAACTGGGTTGGATTGAGACTTATATAAACTGGGTTGGATTGAGAGTATATAAACTGGGTTGGATTGAGACTTATATAAACTGGGTTGGATTGAGACTATATAAACTGGGTTGGATTGTGATTTATATAAACTGGATTGGATTGAGATTTATATAAACTGGGTTGGATTGAGACTATATAAACTGGGTTGGATTGAGAGTATATTAACTGGGTTGGATTGAGATTGTAGAAACTGCATTGGATTGAGAGAATACAAACTGGATTGAATTCAGACTGCACAACCTAGTTTATGGAGAACCTTGACAGACAATAAAGATAGGGAGCTTTCTTCCAACCAGTCTATGTTAGGTCACACTCAGCTAGCAGAGATCAAAAATGACTGCATTTAACCCAGTCCATCCATTGGATTTTGTATTTGGAATTCGGATATGATAACATCAGATTTGCAGGATTGGGCAAAAAGCAGATGTCTCAGCAAACTCAACATGAGTTGTTCCTGTGAGCAAAAATAGATTTGGTGAATGGTACTGGGTAATCAAACCGTCCAGAGATTTTCCATATCCTATAGTAAATTTAGGAGGTGATTTTACTGGTTCATGTTAGTCAACAAGTTGTGTGACAAGTGTGACAAGTCAGTAAGATCACAAGAGAGACAAAAAACTGAGTTCACGCCTGCTTTCTCATCTCTTGTGATCTTATCAGCCCAATCTGTTGGCGAAATCAGGGAAAAATGAGAGGCTGATTTTAATATTTAAATTCCTATTTAAATATTATTAATGAGCCTAGGATGAATGCAATGTCCTCAGCAATGGGTACCTGTTGTGATGGGCTTGGCAGTGGGACCATGGGCAGTGTTATCTTGGCACTCTAACACTGCCGTCAAGATATCCTGGCATTGTCCACCAGGGACTGAGCCGTGCCAAAGGGACAGGGCTTAAGGAAGAGGTGGGAATTAAATGTGTGACAGAGCCTAAGTGGTGGCAGCGTGTGGAGAGCAGCACATTCTCCATTGAGGGATTGCTGGGGGCAGTGATCGATGAGGGTATGGATGAACAGGACCAGTGATTGAAGGGGTGTGGATGAATGGGGGCAATGATTGACCTGGGTGGGGAGGGAGTTGTGAATAAGAGTGGCGGTCAATCGTGGGGGTGGGTGTGGGGGTGAAGAAAGGCTGCGATCTCTACACTTGTTTACAATTAGTGAATCAGGAGATCAGATGCATGTACAATGGCATCCTTTAGCTGTTAACAGCTGGCTTCCTGCCGAGAATAGATTCTGTCTATTGCTCCTATTGGTGTGAATCACACTTTGCCTCACTTTTTTCGCTAAGTGGCAATATTAGAATTTTTCTCTTGCCGGAAATATGGGTTTTCACACTTTGTCACTTAGATTATTTTTGGTAAGATCGCCACCTTGTCATTTTAGGGTTGACTTTTTTTTCATTCGTTCATAGGATGTTGGCATTGCTGGCTAGGCCAGCTTTATTTCTTATCATTTGTGAACCCACTGTAGTTCATGTGGTGTAAATACATCCACGGTGCTGTTTGAGAATTTTGACGTAGTGATAGTGAAGGAAGAGTGATATAGTTGCAAATTAAGATGGCTTGGATGGATATGCTATCGATGGGTGTTCAGGACCAAATTAACACTTTACCTTGCAAAAAATGAGTTTAAGACAGTATAAATCCAATCTGAGTTGCAAGAACCCATAATAAAAATCTGGGCAGCATGGTGGCACAGTGGTTAGCACTGCTGCCTCACAGTGCCAAGAACTGAGCTTCGATTCCCAGTTGGGTCTCTGTTTGTGCTGAGTCAGCACATTCTCTCCATGTTTGTGTGGGTTTCCGCTGTGTACTGTGGTTTCCTCCACAATCTGAAAGACGTGTTGATTAGGTGCATTGACCATGCTAAATTCTCCCTCTGTGTACCCAACAGGTACCAGTTTGTGGTGACTTGGAAATTTTCACAGTAACTTCATTGCACGTAAGCCTACTTGTAACTAATTAATAATTTTTTGTTTCTAATTTGCCACTAACTGGCATTAGTTTGGCAATCATAATCAGTTAGGCCACAGAAGCTGCATTTAAAATTGAGAAATGACCAGAGAGTGCTTTACTTTGTATTTGACATTGCTCCACCTGACCTAGGGAACATTTATATTAGCATTGCAAATATAAATTGATAGCCATCTTCTCTCCCCTAGGCTCAATATCCACCTTTTTGAGTACAATCATTTCCACTAAAATTCATAAAGTTATTGCATTAACAGAGGTAGTGGTGGGACACCAGGGTTTGGGATAGGTTGAGATGGCATGGTCTCTCTTGACACCTGGGGGAATAAGACTATCAAAGATTAACTGTGACCTGTCTCTGCAGTGGTGACCCCATTCCACGTGTAGAATTCACAGAGGAAGAAGTGAAGACCTGGGGCACAGTTTTTCGAGAGTTGACCAAACTGTACCCGACCCATGCCTGCAGAGAATATCTGAAGAATTTGCCTCTGTTGACAAAGTATTGTGGCTACAGGGAGGACAATATCCCTCAGCTGGAGGATGTGTCCAGGTTCCTAAAAGGTAAGTCACAGAAATATGGGAAGATATCTTTCCTTTTTGATGAAGAAGATTATAGTGTCACTGTATAATTTGTGGTAGCTGTGGATTATAATCATACGTGGATACAGTATTCTCCTCTGAATTCTGTCTTCCATATTTCCTACTCTTGTGTGCTCTAAATCTCACTTGGTGATTTGGTACCTTGTGTCGCACTGTCTGTGATTTGATGCTGTGACATTTGATGCTGTGACATTTGCTGTGTGCTGCATAATTTGGTGCTGTGAATTGCAATTTCACTGATTTGCTGCCTTGAGTTTCTAAGTCCTGCTTGGTGCTAAATGCCACTCTTACAATTTATGTTAGATAATTTCTTGGGTTCAGCATCCCTTACATTTGGGAGTTACTTTGCTGCTCAATATTTAGTCCTTTGATGATGAGACCTGGGACTTCTAGCTGTATACGAATCGCATGCAGTTATGCCATGTATCCTTTTCCATTCTTCCAAAATATAGACAAATTAATAGTTAGTGAGGCAAGGCCAAATATAAATCAACGAACTGATGTAATTCACTAACCGATGGTAGATAAATAAGATAAAATGAATAATACAGTTCACCTTACTTCACCTGCATTCATACTTCTTGTTTCCTGTTGGACGTTCTCTCTAACCCATTCTTCAGTGAACTCCTCAAAGAAATCTATGATATGGAGATGCTGGCACTGGACTAGGGTGGGCACAGTAAAAAGTCTCACAATACCAGATTAAAGTCTAACAGGTTTATTTGGTATTGCAAGCTTTTGGAGTATCCTGCTTCATCAGGTAAGAGGGGAGTTGGGTTTAGAAACACAGCATGTATAGACAAAGATTCAATTGAAGATAACAATTGGAATATGAATCTTAACAGGTAATCAAATCTTTACAGATGACGACAGTGCGAGAGGAGAGAGAGTTAAGCACAGCTTAAAGTGGTGTAAATTGTTTCAAGCCAAGACAGATAGTAGGATTTTGCAAGCGCAGACCAAACTGTGAGGGGTTACACATGAACCCAACATTCAGGTTGAGGCCATCCTCGTCCTTGCAGAACTTGGCTATCAGTTTCTGTTTGGCGATTCTGGGTGGTTGTGTGTCTTGAAGGGCCCATACCCGAAGATCAGAGGGTGAATGCCCTTGATTGCTGAAGAGTTTCCCAACTGGATGGAAACACTCCTGCCTGGTAATTGCCGCGTAATGTCTGTTGAGACAATTCAGCCCTCACAACACTCCATCATATAAACCTCCCTTTATTGTGCATAGTCCCCTTATAGGCACCTCCACACAGGCCTCACATCTTTGGCACTACCCTGGCATTGTTATGGTGCACAACTGGGCACTGCCAAAGTACCAGATGGGTGCTGCCAGGCTGGCACTGCCTGATGAAAACTGCCCAGCCGTGTCCCTGACCACCTGGGGACATCAATGGCCTTCAAATCCCCCAGTCTGACCATTGTGTTTGGTGTCTGCTACAGTATAACAGTACTGATTTTCGACAGTATGATGTCTCAGGACAGAAGCATGAGGAAGGGCAGAAACAGCCATCTTGGGTGTGCTAATGCCATTCAAATTAAAGTAATCCTATGATGATAGGCTTTGTTCCCTTTCTGAGGCCTTTTTAACCTGTGATTATCCCTCTCTCCACTTGTACTGTCTTTACCTGTAAAGACTTAATTGCCTGTTAAGACTCACATTCCAATTGTTATCTTGCAGTTGAGTCTCTGACGATATATGCCGTGTTTGTGAACCCAACTCTCCATTCATCTGAAGGAGCGGTGCTCTGAAAGCCTGTGATATCAAACAAACCTGTTGGACTTTACTTGGTGTTGTGAGATTTTTTACAAAGAATTTTAGTAAGGTTGCATGACTGTAAACTCTGCACTGCCACACTGCGCACATTGTGTATCAGGGTCTCACATATAGATAATTAGACTGACTTTATGTGCATCTTTACCAGAAGCTTGAGTATCATGATCGAAACCTCTACCATGTAGACCATCAAAGCAAAAATAGTACCAGTTAGATCCCAATATGGAGTATTGTGTTTAGGTTAGTACCCAGTTTAAGAAGGCTATATTGGGGGGAATCTTCCCAAAATAATCCTAAGTGTCATAACAGTGTGAAAACAGGAGTGTTCAACACCAGCCTTTTCAATGAGCTCGGCATGACCATTCTCCAGCACTGTGCTCTGTTTTTTCTGAGAGTTGGGAGCTTTGTGCTGATGGAGGGAGTGGAGCTTTAATACACTGGGGAAAGCAGCTTCAGAGTGTTCAGTTAGCATAGCTCAGGGAGTTCTGATCTCCTACCGACCTGGGAAAACTCCTCCCACTCCCACCCCAACTCCACGTAGACATCGGACCTTTTCCGATGTGGGGGCATTGTCAGCCCCCACACCAACAGGCCACCACATCGGGGTATCAGGAACCTCCTGATGAGTCCCTTACTGGATCCCGACATATTCTCCACATCACATAACTCTCTGCGGCCCATGCCTGTATGACCCCTACCAAGCATAACCCTGTTGCATGACCACCTTTTATAAAGCCTCCCTTGCACAACTGCCACGTTTCTTGCACAACCCACTCGCACAGTACCCTCCTGTATAAGCCCCGCTGTCATTGTGCATAGCCCCAGTACAGCCCCACCTCCACTCAAGCCCTCCTTTGGCACTGACCCAGCACTGTTATGGTGCACAACTGGGCACTGCCAGGGTAACAGGTGGGCACTGCCAGACTGGCACTACTTCATTGGCACTGCTCAGCCATGCCCTCAACTGCCTGGGTATCAATGGCATTCGACTCCCCTGGCCTGACCGTTGTGCCTGGAGTCCCCAACTGGATGGGAACAATGGCCTGGAAGGGCTATTGGACGGTTAAGTGAATACTATGAAAGCTTCAAAAGACAAGTAATTTCAGGATATATGAAAGGAGTTGTGGGGCATGTTAAGAAAAGAGTTGGTTGGGTTAATCTATACAAAAGTGACAGTCTTATTGGCCCAATTAGCATTAGTGAGTGTCTAAAATATTTATTTTCTTCTGACATTTTCTATTCATATATCTCAGGACAAAAGCATGAGGAAGGGCCGAAGTAGCATCCTGGACTCACTAATGCCATTCCAATTAAAGCAGTCCTATGCTGATAGACTGTGCTCCATTTCTGAGTATGAATCTGTTCCTTGCAACAAGATAGGGCCAGAAAAATAGGGTGGGAATTGGAATTTTACCTTTGCACACTATCTTTCTAACTTAGCACGCTGATTGACCGGAATGGCGAGCTGGTAAGATCGCACCCATTATCTCTGGACAGAGTACAGTGTTAACTCAAAGGTCAAGAGCTGGGATGAAGGGATTTAACCATGAGGATAGATGCATACATTTGGATTATATTGTCCAAGAACTGTCAGTTGATTCCAAATTAATTTGCTTCCCTGGGAAGTCCACATATTTGGTAATTTATAGGGAAAAACAGATCGTGAAAATCTGATTATCATATTCAAGATCTGAATTAGGTACCAGCAAATGTACACAGGATTCTGAGAATATGATGCGTGTTACCCAGAAAATCATTGAGGTAGAATCGGTTGAGATGTTTAAAGAGCAAGAAAGAAAATAATGAATTATGGAGAAAGAAGAGGGAATTGGCAGTGAAAGAGATAAAGAATTGCCATGACAAGCAGAGTGGTAGAACAGGCTTGATGAGCAGAATGGTCTACACTTGTTCTGACTGGCTTTGGATGAAATGGGTTATAATGGAAAAATATTCTGTACTCTAGATTTTGTAATGTTTTTAAGTTTTTAAAAATTCTGAATAATATTGAAAAGTTTGTTGTGGATAAATTGTTCACATTGGTAAGGCTCAGGTGTTCAAGGCACAAGGGAAGGACTTTACGGCCGCCTTTGTCCCGAAACTGTAAATTTCCATCTGAGGTCAACGGACATTTCCATGATCCACTTCTTGCATGCTCCGATTCCCATGGTGGCAGGATGGTAAAATTCCAGCCAAGAAACTTGGAGTGAAAACTAAAACATTTTTTAATTAGTGCATTGTGGAATACAATGGCTTGGAAGGGCTATTGGATGGTTAAGTGAATACTATGAAAGCTTCAAAAGACAAGTTATTTCAGGATATATGAAAGGAGTTGTGGGGCATGTTAAGAAAAGAGTTGGTTGGGTTAATCTATACAAAAGTGACAGTCTTATTGGCCCAATTAGCATTAGTGAGTGTCTAAAATATTTATTTTCTTCTGACATTTTCTATTCATATAACTTATTTATTTGCTTACTTTTTTTATATAGCTGTGGTAACACCCTTTCCTTCTTTATTTCAGAAAGAACCGGGTTCATTATCCGACCAGTGGCTGGTTATTTGTCCCCCAGGGATTTCCTTGCTGGTCTGGCATTTCGTGTGTTTCATTGCACTCAATATGTGAGGCACAGTTCAGACCCCCTCTATACTCCTGAACCGTAAGTCTTTCACTGGCTATAGTTGGATATGATATCAAACAGCAGGGATGACAAAAGGGGACAGCATGATGCAAACATATGATATGATTTGAAAAGTGCTACATATTAACTTACTTACATAAAATTAGAGCTATCACACTTGCTTCCAGTACATTTGAAATGTTTGAACTGTTGAAAATTGGGGGAATCTTAATATTTCTAACAAGATCTAATAATGAATCCCAATATTCTGATGCATTTGCTGAAAGAATATTGGCAACAACTGTCTCTGCTTCTCATTACCAGTACTAATTGAGGATATGCAATAGAATCCCAGGAGGAAGGGATTATAAAATTCAATTAGCTGGTGAAGGATAGAACTGGAACCAATGCTCTTTATTTATAGAGTTGAACATTTCAAGTATATACCTTCTAAACCAACAAGCATCAGTGAGTGTCCAAAGATAGGGACTTATGTGAACTCCAGTTAAGAATCACCATTTGCATAAAATTAAACACAATTAATTCCAATTAGCAATTAATTAACAGCCTAATAACTAATTCATTAATATTGGTGCTGATGATATAAAGGTTGTACACTGATGCTTTTATTTATGCTATTGATACTTTGAATAAACAGAATGAAATACTTATGTCAAATATTGACTTTAAATGCCAACCCCATGTATTCCAATTTTGCTTACTACCTTTCCTTATTCTACCTAAGTCATTGGCACCTATGTGGACCATGACTAGTGGATCCTTCTCCTATTGTTAGTAAATTATATATTGGTATGATTTGAGAATTGGTTAACAGACAGGAAAAAGTAGAAATAAATGGGCCATTCTCAGGATGGCAGGCTGTCACTAATAGGATATCACAAGGATCAGTGCTGGGACCACACTTGTTCACAATCTACATAAATGATTTGGATTTGGGAACCAAATGTAATATTTCAAAATTTGCTCAAAACTAGATGGGAATATAAGTTGTGAGGAGGATGTGAGGAGACTTCAAGGGGACTTAGACAGGCTAAGTGAATAGACAAAGACATAACAAGTGGAATATAATGCGAAGAAATATGAAGTTATTCACTTGATAGAAAAAAACTTAAAGGCAGTGCATTTCCAAAATTGAGAGATATGTTAATATCCAGAGGGACCTGGGTATCCTTGATGAGGAATCATTAAAAGCTAGCATACAGGTATTGCTAACTGTTAAGAAGTTAAATGACATGTTGACCTTCATCACAAGGGGATTTGAATACAGGAGAAAAGATATCTTGCTGCAATTGTATAGAACCTTGTTGAGACTGCACCGAATATTGTATACAGTCTTAGTTTCCTTATCTGAGAAAAGTTAGGTTTCTCAAGGAGGCAGAGCAAGAGGGAGTGTAGGACAGCATGGTGGCACAGTGGTTAGCACTGTGGGTTTGATTCCCAGCTCTGGGTCACTGTCTGTGTAGCGTTTGCACATTCTCCCCATGTTTGTGTGGGTTTCTCCAGATGCTGCAGTTTCCTCCCACAGTGCAGGGATGTGCAGGCTAGATGGATTGGCCATTGTCCCTTAGTGTCAGGTGGATTAGTAGGATAAATGCATGAGGTTATGGAGATTGTGCCTGGGTGGGATTGTGATTGGTGTAGACTCAATGGGCTGAATGGCTCCTTCTGCATTGTAGGATTCTATGATTCTATGAGAGGTTCACCAGATAAATACCTGGGACTGTTTTATGAGGAGAGATTGATGAAACTGGGTCATTATTCTTTAGTGTTTTGAACAATGAAGGATCATCTCATTGAAACTTACAAAATTCTTACAGAGCATAATAGAGTAGATGTAAGTAGGATGTTTCCCCTGGTTGGTGAGTCTAGGACCAGGGGACACAGTCTCAGAATGGCAGACCATTTAAGATTGAGATGAAGAGAAATAACTTCACTCAGCCATTGGTGAATCTTTGGAATTCTCTACAGAGATGGCTATGGAAGTTCAATCATTGAGCATGTTCAAAATAGAAATTGAGAACCTACATTATTGTGAACTTTTCCTTGTTGTAATGTAAGTCCAATGTATAGTGATGTTTAAATTTACTTCAATCATTTCAATGTTGATCTTTAAATTAAAGCTTTAATTGTATATTTAATTGCTGCTTTATAGTTTGGGGTTTTGTTCATTGCTTGCATAAACAATAGCAAATAATATTACCTCAGGAATTTATAGCAACTTTTTTCTTGCACTTCCTTTCAAGTGACACATGCCATGAGCTGTTGGGACATGTTCCTCTTCTGGCTGAACCAAGCTTTGCTCAATTTTCTCAGGAGATTGGCTTGGCTTCTCTGGGAGCACCCGATGAAGCAGTTCAGAAACTAGCCACAGTAAGTTACGCTAAAATTGTGAATGATAGAATCCCTATAGTGCAGAAAGAACCCGTTTGGTCCATTGACTCTTCAACAGAGCCCAGCCCACCACATCCCTGCTAATTTCCTTAAAGTATACATCTTGGGAAGCTAAGGGGAAATTTAGCATGGCCAATCCATCAAACCTGCACATCTTTGGACTGTGGGAAGAATCAGTTCAAAACTACAGCTATATGAAGTAAGGGGCTGACTGTGTTTCAATTTGTTCACTGTTGATTCATTTTACAGTGCTACTTTTTTACTGTGGAATTTGGTCTGTGTAAGCAAGATGGCCAATACAGAGTTTATGGAGCTGGTCTGCTGTCTTCTGCCAGTGAATTGAAGGTTAGTATCACGCTAAGCAAATTAGGATCTGAGAGTGCAGTAGATCTATATACTTAACGTTTCAACAAGACATAAACTCTTTAGGCCTGAATTTTTCACCTGCTGAGCCACACACATTCAGTGGATAAGAAATGCGCTTCTGGCTGTGATTGGCTGTGGAACCCGATTTCACTTTGGACCAGTTAATGGTCAGCTAGCAAAATGGGGTGACAGGAAGAGGGCGGGCACATAGAAAAGGGAGGATATGGGCTGGCACTTCTAATGTGCTCCCATAGGGAGCAGCCACTGTATAGCTGTCTCAGGGAGCTGCTGATTTATAAATAAATACATTCTGATAGAAGAATGCTGCTGAGAGTGTTTAGGCAGGATGTTCATACACAAACATCATGCACAGACCCCTTTTTAAAATTTTATTTCAGCCTTGACATTTTATCCTACCCTGGATCAAGATTGCAGCTTGGCCAAGTGGCCCACTGGCCCATTGTAAAAATAAACAGACCATGTAAAATTGTGCTTGATCAGACTCTTAATGAGACCTGTCTGATTGTCTGTAGGCATGCTTACAACTCTCGTGTGTACCTGCCAACTGAAATGTTGAGCCGGTGCACGATGATGTCGGCACATGCGCCCGACATCTTCTTGCATTGTTTTATGCGCTTCTGAGTCAGGTGTGTGCCCACCTGAGCAAGCATAAAATTCTGGCCTAAATCCTTACCCATTCCTTCATCACTACTTTCCCTTCTGTTCTTTTGTATTATTTAGTAATTTATTTGTTAGTGTCACAAGTTGGCTTATGTTAACACTGCAATGAAGTTCCCCTACTTGTCACCTCTGGCACCTGTTTAGGTACACTGAGTGAGAATTTAGCAAGGCCAATGCACCTAGCCAGCACATCCTTCAAACCAAGGAAGGAAACCAGAACAAACCCACGCAAGCACGGGGACAACATGCAGACTATGAACTAAGCTGGGAATCGAATCCGGGTCCCTTGCACTGCGAGGCAGCAGTGCTAACCACCGTGTCACCATGCACATTTGGGATTATAGGGATACAATCATCTGAACCTTATTCTCTAATCTCCATCCTTACTCTCACCTTTTACAACCACTCTTGTCTTTTTCCAAATTATCAAGATCGCAATAGACATTCCTCCTAAGTTCTAAGTATGGCATTTCCCAGCTTCTTTCATTCTTGGGTGACATTAATACTCATTACATCATTTCCTGCTGCAAAGCATTAGTTCTCAGGTGCAAAAAGCTCTGGAAATCTCCACTTTATTCACTGTTTCCTCTCTTAATATCCACAGATATCATCAAAGTTTTGCTTCTGTCTTTACCTCATATTGTCTTATACTCATGCTACCTTGGTCATGTTTTGCGTCTTCTGCATTTTCCTGTGTTTCTACCAAGCAAAACATCTGCAGCTGCACGTCTTATTTTTGACAAACACTAACCTGCTCTTTCTGTAATGCTTTAGCACTCACTCTCAGGAAACGCCAAGATTAAACCTTTCGACCCAAAAGTCACAAGCAAGCAGGAGTGTCTCATCACCACATTCCAAGATGTCTATTTTGTTTCAGAAAGTTTTGAAGATGCAAAAGAGAAAATGAGGTAAGCAGGGGTACTAATAGAAGCAGGGGTACTAATAGTAGGTTTGAGGACTGAGTCGTGAATTAGACACTTCAATCCCGGTTTGTGGGCTTGTATCGACCTCAAGCTGTTGTGACAAAAATAATTGTTGTCTGTAAGGACCTACAACTTAGAAATCAATTCAGTTCCTACCAGCTGATGCACCATATTAAAATCTGTCTAATTTAATATCAACTGGCACTAAATTAGCATCTTAATTAGAAAGTACAATGTATAAAATGGGGAGAAGTAATCATATGGGTGGAGCTGGTTATGTTTGTGTGTGCTTGGGTCCATGGCACATTGCTGAGTGGAGAAAAAGAAACTTTTACTTCCACTAATCTGTTCACTGGATAACAGAATCCTGCAGTGCAGAAGGAGGCCATTTAGCCCATCGAGTCTGCACTGACCACAATCCTACCCAAGCCCTATCTCCATGACACCATGTATTTTACCCTCGCTAGTCTCTCTGACACTAAAGGGCATTTAGCATAGCCAATCTGCCTAACCCGCACATCTTTGGACTAATGGAGAAAACTGGAGCATCCGAAGGAAACCCACGGAAGACACAGGGAAAATGTGCAAACTCCACACAAAGAGGAGTCAGGAGTTGAATCCAGGTCCTTGACGCTGTGAGGCAGCAGTGTTAATCACTGTGCTGCTATGCTGCCCTATACACACTGTACTGTTCTATATGTTAACAATGGATGCTCAAAATTTCAAGTTCTCTATTCTTCAGCATTAACATCCCTTATCTTAACTACAAAATTCACAATAAATAATGAAGTAAATTGCCTTTGTTATGCCAGAAAAAGCATTAAATATTGACTCAACCTACTGTTACCATCTTGTTGAACTAGACTGAGAGTAATCAGTGTGCTATTTGAAGAAATGATGAGACTTCATACATGAAGAGACATTTGGTTGAGCCCTGCAGATCAAGAAGCTCCCAGTTTTGATATTGACTTCTCTAATCTCAAAGCTGTCTCTAATTATGGAAGGGAAAATCAAATCATGTTTCTTCATCCTGATCACTATCCAAGGAGCCCTGCTGGAATGTACACATGCAAATATCAATTATAGGCCAACAACATGTTTCTCTTCTTTTCTGTCTACTTTTCCAGAAGGTGATAACTCTTTAAGCCCCCTGGTACCTTGCCCAGGTGGTCATTCTTCCTGTTTTGGCCTTTATGATCAGGTCCACTGGTTATTTTGACCAGAAAGTGTATCACAGCTTGGTGGATTGATATCTGAACAGCACTAATGAGAGGGAGATAACAAACACTAAGAGCTGTGGGAACCCTGGGCTGTTTTCCTTTTTCATCCCAGCATCACTTAAGCTATATTGTTCTCCTAACTGACACCAGCTAGCTTAATACAGCCTCATGTTTGAATCTGGGATCTTCTGTCCTGTCCACCTTTAAAAAGAAGTCTATTGGTATGTTGACGCAAGTACCTTTTTAACCTCAATTTATCAATTTTATTTTCTAAGGGAATTTGCAAAGATGATCAAGCGTCCATTTGGTGTGAGATACAACCCGTACTCACAGAGTGTGGAGGTTCTGAAAGATACCAAGAGCATCACCAACGTTGTAAAGGAACTTTGTCAGGAGCTCGATATTGTTTCAGATGCTCTCAGCAGGATCAATAAGCAATACGGCATCTGAGCTCTTCCGAAGTCCCACATCCTCACCCTAATCCCTCAACCCTATTGCAAGTCCAAATCTGGTTGTTATTTCCAAGGCATGATTAGATAACACTCTGACCAATTAATTTACAAAACATTAACCTGCAAAAGTATAAAATCTGAAAGCAATCCCTGTTTCAAAACAATCTACATTTGGGAAGCAAACATGCTATCCCTGTACAGTGAGCTCAGTATTCAACTGAGAAATCCATTAACACTACTCCCTGTTCACGTTGATATGTTTAAGAAATTGCAGTACTGCTTCAGCCACCTAGGCCCAACTATTTGTAGGTATTGGAGCCAAATTTGTCAGGTACTGCTGAAAGGCCACACTCTATTTTTCTTTCCTTTCTCCACAAAATATTGCTAAACTTGCTGAGGGCAATATTTTGCTTTGGTGTTCTCACCGGTTCTTTTCCATCCCCTAGCAAGTTTAAAAAAATGCAGCTAGAATACCAGACTGATAGTTTCTGTTATTCATATTATTGGACCTGAAGGGGCATTTTACAGAATATTTTGCAATAAAGATGTATATGGTTCTTAATTTATTCATTGCCTGTGATTAAAAGAATTCTCAGGGAACATTGCTCAGTTATTGATAGTTCCATGATCAGCAATGAGCAAATTAAGCCAATGTGCATTGCGTGTTAGAAAAAAAAGCCCAACTGACAAGTCTAAGAAACTGAATATCTGTTCTTTGGTTGTTAGTCTAATGTTTGGGCCTGCTACTGGGATGAGTAGTCTTTATAGAAATAAATGAAATATTGGATGAGTTAAATCCTGATTATTATTGTAGAATAAGGTAGACTAGCCCAAGAGCAGAAATATACATTTGTGAAGAAGGTGCCAGAAAGGACTTCTCCATGAAAAAATGTATTTGGGATAATGTGCCAGAAGAGATAGAAACTTTGTTTCAGAAAAAGTGTAAAATCATAACAGGGTGAGCATTCTGACCACTACAAGGACCTGCCGTGTCATTTTTCTGGGGTGAGGGGGTGGTTCACATTTTTAATCAGGCTTCCTGGCCACTGCTAAGTTGTGAACCTGGTGTGAGTCTGGAGAGTGCTGCTGAAAGTGAATGATTGGAAAGGCTTCCCATCCCTTTCATCTTTCAATCTCTTGGCAGCTTCCCACAGGAATGCTGGATGCCAGGAACAAGCAGGCATTCCTGCCATTGAGTGTTACTGAGAACAAATGAGGAAAATGTCTTCTGACATATTCCCGTCATTTGCATGCACTTGTATCTATCCATGATGAAGAAGGCATATCATACTCCCAATGGCATTTCTGTAATGGGTAAATGATGGGATGATGGAATGCAGTAGCTAGGTTAGAGTATGTAGGGGTATCACATGAAACATGCATTGGGCACAAGGCTGAGAAGCTTAGAAAATTGCAAGGATGAGTTTTGGGCAAACCTGTTGATATTCTCAAAGCATTAATCTTGCAATAATTTACAACTGGAGAATTATCTGCTGCTCATAGTAGGTGCAGCATGTAATCCAGCAACTGGCTTCAGGTATAATCATCACACCTTGGAGGGACTGCACGTTACCTGATATTGCTATGCCTCTAGTACAAAGATGCACACTATCCATTCTCACTGAGTTTTGCAGGTTAATGTTGGCAATCCCTGATTAGTATTGGAATGTTTAATGAAATCCTGCTGCTTTGCAATAGTAATCACTCTGAAAATTTGGAAGCTGCTGTGAGTAGTTTCTATATCCCATGACTGCCTGCAGTAGTATTTGTGTATTGATTGTCGTCTATTTGCATGCATTCACAATCATCGGTAGCTTTTCTGCGTAGAGAATCACTGTTTAAAGTAATCAAACTTTTTGCGTCCTAAATCTTTGAATAACACCACCTTCATTTAAGTTCCTAAACAATCAGATATGAGCTTAGGCCTACACTGATGACCAAAGAGTTATAAGTATTGTAGTTGGAAGATCAGTTTTGTGTGAGGGTGATTTGGTCTGGTGTTACTCATAGACATTTTGTCAGGGGTTACAGTCTTAACTCGTGTTTGAAGACCATGGAATGCTGCACCATATAATGATGGGATGCTTGATGACAGAGTGTTGAATCTGAGCCTGTGACTCTCATGCTTGATTTCAAGCATCCCACTGTGAAAAGTTGCCCATTGGACGTTGGGGACATTCCCTACAAGAAAGGAAACAATACTGGACTAAGAGTTCAGTTCTAGGAGGACCCATTTGCTCACTGATGGGAGCTGGGGTAAATGCACTTGAACAGCTGAAGACAGGAAGAGACAGCATTGAATGTCAAATTGGTTGAAGTTTATTACAGGGAAAGCTTTTGAATGAAGACTGAGGCTAAAATGTAACAGGCAGCAAATGTGTATTTTTGGTTTGATCAAGTACTATGCATAGAATTTGGGACTAATTGTATACATAATGAAAAGAAACTAGGATCATGCAGGAAGAGACTGTAGCCTTCAATGTATGTGTAATGGGCATTAATAGCCTACAAATGACAAATTAGGTTGAAACTCATGTAGGCACAGTGTTCAACTGTATAACTCTTGCTAGATTCTAGTATTTTAAATGTGCTTGTCCTCCTTGTGCCAAATGATTTGCCCAAGGCGCTTGTACTTCAATAATAAAGGACAATTTTATCCAGTCAAATTACTTGTGCAATGACTGACCCAAACTCTCAATGGTGGTATAATGGAGTTTTCCATTTTCAGGGAAGATGATGTGTATGTGCTACAACACAGATTCTATACATTAAATGCGTATTAATTTTATTCATTCATTATGGTTAGATCATATCTTACTGTCTTCTTTGCCCTTTAATGTGTATTAAAGATTGTATTTTTACACACAATTCCATTAACATCCACAAACTCAGTCAGCATACTATTTCTGTGTTGCTCAAATATATAAATGCAATAAACAAGTGGAGACTCGGCTCCAATCCCTGAGACATTTCATTAGTGACAAGAGCAGCTAAAAATCACTCTGCCTATTGTCTTCTAGCCAGTTTGCAATTAACCTCACAATTAACCCTTGACACATGGGACTTAATTTTAATACAATTGGTTAAGAAACAAAGGCTGACTGAAGGAAATAGGTTTCCATGTGAACAGTATGGGAAATTATCTGGAGAGAGCTTGAACAATTACATCCTTTTTATCTTTGGTATCTGCACTCTGGGTTCTGTCTGATCAATTAATGTCTATCTCTTCATCCTAAATTCTGAATAGTTTATCCTACATACTTCTTCCTTCATACATCCTCAGTCCTGAAAGCAAGACTCATTGCAATTTCAAACTCATTCTCAGCATCTCAAGTATGGAACTCTGTAACTCCATCAGTATCTTTTACCTCATGTTTGTTTTGAACCTTAGTTAATCACTACATCCTGAATTATTTTGTTTCCTAATCTCTTTGGCTGTGGTAATGCCCTGAATGAGCCGTTGGCTATGTCAATAATTAAATAATCTGTGCAATAAAATACTACTCCCACTAAATTAGATTAAATAAACCTCCGACAACCCATATGGCTTAAATGAAAAAAAATCAAAATTTAGGGCCTAAAATTTTGAGATCATACTTGTGCAAAAGGGATTTCCAGGATTTTGAACGAGTGACAGTGAAGGAATAACAATGTAGTTCAAAGTCAGCGTAGTGTGTGACTTGGAGGAGAACTTTGATGGTGACATTCCAATGCATCTGCTGTGCATGTCCTCCATGAATGGTTGAAGTTATGGGTGGCACTGTTCAAGGAGGCTTGGCAAGTTGCTGCAATGCATCTTGTCCATGGTGCACATTGCTGCCACTGGTGGAGGGAGTGATTATTTAAGGTGGTGGATGGGATGCCAATCAAGTGGGCTGCTTTGTCCTGGATGGTGTCAATCTTCTTGAGTGTTGTGAGCTCTACTCACAAATGGGGAATGTTCCATCAAACTCCTGACTTATGCCTTGTAGATGGTGAACAGACTATTGGAATCAGGAGGTGAGTTATGTCACAGATTCCCTGCCTCTTACTTGCTCTTGTAACTACATATTTATGTGCAGAATTTAATGTTAGGCAATGGCGGCATCACCCATTGGCTGAAGAGTGTGGGAGAGACTCACATTGTTTTTTCTCAGGAAGGGCTACTCAACTAAGTGTCATTTAGGCTCTTAATTGAGTATCAGCGGTTCTTCCCCAGGATGAAGGACCCTCCCCGGCAGAAATCCCACCCACTGAGAGCTGCCAGTGAATCGGTGACTGGCAGCTCTCTGGGAAGTCATTACTCCTCAGGAGATATGAGATATTTTGGGTGATTTTCCATGAGCATATGGCTAGAAGACCTTCCAATTCTTCAAGTGCTTGAAGAGACCCAGCTTAAACTTGGACCTTCTTGCTTAGTGGATCTAAATCAGAAAAGTACCCTTGATTTCTGATAACCCTCTGGTCCTGATTCACAGCTTCTTCTCAATTCCTGACCAAGTCAACTGTCTGCTTCAAAGCTTTTCCCAAGCTGACTGCAAGTTTCAGTGATAACATCTCAGAGATAAATCCACCTAGCATAAAGATTAAAACAAATTAGCTTTACCTTCAAAACAGCATTTAAATACTGGGATCCGCACAAATAATTTATATCTCTAATGGGGCCAACTGTAGTCTTACCCGACTCACTGGCTCCATCATGGAGCTAAGAGAAGACTGTTATCACAAGTCTAGCTCTAACCCCTGTGATAGATGTGGACTATCTACTGAATTATAATTAGGAATGTTGACCAGTTTTCCAAGCGCAGATTTTTTCCTTTTATCTTACCCCACTACCTGGAAGTTCTCCTCTAAGTCACTCACCATCCTAACTTTGAAATGTATTGCTGTAAAACTCCCTCCCTAACAGCGGTGTAGGTGTAGCAGCACCATATGGTCAGCAACACTACAAACAGGCAGCTCACCACCGACGTCTCAAGGGCAACTAGGGATGGACAATAAATTCTGGTGTAGCCAGTGACGCCCACATACCATGAATTAATTGAAGAAAATGAAAAATTCAAATCCCAAAACTAGAAGTTATCCACTTAAAACATATGACTCATGAAGTTGCATTTTCATAACTGTGGGCAGCTTTACCCTGTATCCTAAATGAGAGGGGCTCATTGGAACTGCCAGCAAAAGCATTGTGTTGGCAAATTCCAGATTTTTTGTGCTGGATTCTGATCTGATTGCAGCCGGGAGAACCTGAGGAAGAGCAAAGGAGGGTCATGATAAGCAAATGGCTTCCTTCACATGCTCTGGTGAGATCTTTAAACTCAGCAAATTGATCGCAGACTGGATTTACACAGCCTCCACTCAGCTTCTAATGCTGATTATCTGACTTATAACATGGTCAGCATCAGGGTCTATTAGCAAGTGTATGCATTGCCCTATTTCACTGCAGGCAGCACCAAAATGCCATCAAAATCACAGACCTTCAGTCCTTAACATAAATAATTCATTCTACAGTAAGTATCAGAGTAATCCTTACAGATCAAAGGGATTTGTTTATGGATGACTAGATTCAATTAATAACTGATAAAATCTAAAACAAAACTTTGAAGTTTGATTCAACTACTGAGGGAAAAGACTACTGTCCCTTCCGAATATAGAGCTCTCTGTGATGGATATCAGGTCCATCTTGTGTCTCATTAAAGGATTTATTTTCTTATACGTGCATCTTGTCATATGAAATGTTAATTGAGCTAAAGGTGTCACATTTAAACTAATTTTCATAGACTCAGACTCCCTACAGTGCAAAAAGAGGCCATTTGGCCCATCGTGTATGTACCTACCACAATCCCACCCATTCCCTATTCCCTTGACCACACATATTTACGCTGCTAATTCCCCTAACACTGGGGTGGATTTATGCATGACCAATCAACCTAACCCGCACATCATTGGACTGTGGCAGGAAACCAGAGCACCTGGAGGAAACTCATGCAGACACGGGGAAAATGTGCAAGCCCCACACAGAAATCACCCAAGGCTGGAATTGAACCTCGGCCCCTGGAGCTGTGAGACAGTAGTGCTAACCACTGTGTCACTATGCCGTGCCATTTTACGTTAAACTATTTTCTGAAAGGAGTTTATTTCTTGAGTACAGAGGATATGGGGTGAGCAGACAAAATATGATCTTGTTTGAAGTCGCTAGCTGTTAATTTTCATCAGAAATTCTCCCCGGCTTTGAAACTTGTATTTGTGCAATTTGACAAGTGATTGTGCAATCTCTGGTCTTAGTCGTCCAACTGAAAACAAAATCTATCAAATGCAACAAAGACTTAACAGGTCAGGGCATCAAGAAAACATGAGACAACTGAGATTTGGAGTACAAAGTCAGGAGTTTGTCATTTGCTTAAACTTAAAACGTTTAAGGTTCTGAGTCTGGTTTCCTTTGTGCTATCATTGTAGGTATGTTTGATGAAGAGGACCATGTTTTGCTGCTGTCTAAAATCAGGATCTTAAGTGAAAGTAAATTTAATTTTTGCTGCTCAGGATTCTCAGCAACTGTTCCATTGACTGACACTCAGCTCTTACCCAATCAGAGCAAACATGAGAGAATTTACTTAGAGTGCTGCACTTTCATTCCAATTAGAACTTTCCACTTGGAGCCTGTTTAGAAATTGGTTAAAGCCAATGTGTAACAACTATAAAAGCAAAATGCTGCAGATATGGAAATTTGAAATAAAAACAGAAAATGATGGAAACCCTCCATGTTTGGAGAGAGAAACAATAGACACTTTAGGTTTATAACCTTTCAAAGAACAAAGAACAAAACAGCACGGGAAACAAGCCCTTCGGCCTAACGAGCACGCGCCGCCACCCCAATGTTCCCACTTCTATCCATGATCCCTGTCTATGTTTATAGATCTATGCATTGGAATCAAATTTGAGACAATTTAGGGAGAATTTGTTTTGCCAATCAGCCTAAGAGCACTTATTTGGGATGTGGGAGGAAATCGGAGCACCCGGAGAAAACCCACGCAAGCACGGGGAGAATGCGCAAACTCCCATAGACACAGGCCCAAATCCATGTATCTGCACAGCACAGCAATAGTCACTGAGCTGTTGTGTTGCCCATCAAATGGTCCAGGTCAAGCGTATACTAATGATGTGAAGCACTAGGATACTCTTGAAAAAGATCCAAGAGCAGTCCTCTCACGACCCATTGCGTGTATGCCCCTCGTTAGACAACAAGGTGGACCAAAGTAGGATAAAAACAAGTACATCAATATCATCATCTATTTACACACTTCCCAGGGACTCCCAAGGCTCATGATCCCTATTTTAAATCAGTTTTCTATACTCCTCCATTTCCATTCTGTTCATGTGCCCATCTAAGTATTTCTTAAATAACTCCAGAGTACCTGCCTCCACCACTTTACTTGGCAGCGCATTCCATACCTCCACCACCCTCTGTGTGAAAAAACTCCCTCTAGCATCCAAATTATACCTTACCCCCCTCACCCTAAGCCCATGACCCCTAGTGCTATTTGAGTCCATCCGAGGAAAAAGCTTAACCCTGTTTCCTCTATCTATCCTCCTCATAATCTTGTACACCTCTATCAGATCTCCTTGAAGTCTACGTCTTTCCAAGCAAAACAGTCCCAATTTGCCTACTCTCTCCTCGTAACTCAGACTTTCCATACCAGGCCGCATCCTGGTAAACCTCCTCTGCACTCTCTCCAGAGTCTCCACGTCCTTCCGGTAGTAAGGCGACCAGAACTGGACGCAGTATTCCAAATGAGGTCTAACCAGCGTTTTATACAACTGCAACATTAAAGGCCAGCTCTTGTACTCTATACCCCTTCCTATATACTATATAGAAAGCATATATACTATATGCTTTCTTCATAACCTTCTCCACTTGCTCTGCCACCTTCAGAGACTTGTTCACCTGCACCCCCAGGCCCCTCTGTGTTTCTATACTCTTAATAGGTCTACCCTTTATCATATACCTCCCCCCTACATTCTTTCTCCCAAAATGCATCACCTTGCATTTATCAGGATTGAATTACATCTGCTTCTATCTGCCCAAGCTACCAGCCTATCTGTGTCCTGCTGTATCGCCTGACAATGCTCCTATCCGCGAGTCCAGCCATCTTTGTATCGTCTGCAAACTTGCTGATCACTCCACTTACTCCCTCTTCCAAGTCATTTATAGATATTATAAATAGAAGAGGTCCCAGTACCGAGCCCTGCAGCACACCACTAGTGACCGACCTCCAGCTAGAAAATCACCCTTCCACTATTACTCTCTGTGTCCTATTACCAAGCCAGTTACTAATCCATCTAGATACCTGTCCTTGTATTCCATTAGCCTTGACCTTTTCAACTAACCTCCCATGAGAGACTTTGTCAAACGCTTTACTGAAATCCATATCCTTTTCATCAGAGTCATCAGGATCAGAGGCCACAATTCTCATCTCAGCTGATTTCAGCCTGGTTAGTTGTTGGGCTAACACTCCTTTTCACTCTGGACATTAGAATTAGGTTGGGGAAGAAAAATTAGTTCAATTTTTCCTGATCAACATCTGGTGACCCTTGTAGAAAATTTTTATGTGTTGGTTCAGTCTCAGAACAAAATTGAACTGGGCTACAACAATCTCTATTGTAGGATATTTGATCAATTCATCACCTTTAGATTTGAAAAGTGCCCTGGTGAACAGGAAGAGCTGACCTTTGGCACTCATAGGATACAAGTCAGTGCCATTGGGCAAGGAAGAAGAACAGTGAAGAAGAGCAAATTTAGGTGGAAACCTAACATCTAATGTTTCATGGTTCCATAATATATATCACAGAAATAGGCCATTGAATCCATCAGTCCATGCCAGAATAGACATTTATTAATCCTGCGGTACAACATTTAACATTGGCTTTGTAACGTAGGGTAGAATATTCTTTTAGTATCTCTCCATATTGAGGGGACTACAAAATCGTAGAGTTGTTACAGCACAGAAGGAGACTATTCAGCCATCATGCCTGCACCAGTTGTTTAAAGTAGCATATAATTTAATGCCATTTCCTTGCCTTTTTCCTGTCCTCTGCACATTGTTTCTATTCAGATAATTATCTAATACCTTGATTGAATCAGCCTCCACCATGCTTCCAGGCAATGCTTTCTAGACCCGAATCACTTGTTGTTTGAAAAAGTATTTCCTCTCCTCACATTTACCTCTTTTGTAAATCACTTTAAAACTGTGCCTTCTCATTCGTGATCCTTTTATGAGCAGTGATAGTTTCTCCCTATATAACCTGCCCGGCCCCTTCATGATCTTGAACATCTTTGTCAAATTTTTGCTCCAAGGAGAATAGTCCCAATCTGCCCCCATAACTGAAGTTTTCCATCTCTGGAACCATCCTTGTAAACCTCTTCTACATGCTTTCCAATACACTTATATCTTTCCTATAATGTGGCTTCAGAACCGTACACAATATTCCAGATCTAATGAGTTCAGCATAACCTTTTTGAACCAGTGAGTGAGACCTTCATGGCCCTCTTAATAAAGTTCAGGATACTTCATGCTTTAATAAGTGCTGTCTCCATATTCCATGTTATCTTCAGGGACTAGGGACTATTAGTTTCAGAACTAATGTGATGCAGCATAACCACTGAAAACTGTTGTAATGTGAGGTACAGGAGTTGGCAGCTGCTACGAAAGTGAAGCTTCATATTAGGTCATAAAATTAGAAAATGTTGGAAAAACTCAGCAGCTACCTAACAGACCAATATTTAAAACAGTTTCTCTTTTTATTTCAGATTTCCAGCATCCACAGTATTTTGCTTTTACTTCACATTAAAGTGAGTGGCTGGTGTCACTGAACATTTGTTTAGCAATGGCCTATATTTGACTGCCTGCTGTTTGACTGATAGTGTTCACCATGCCTATTCAGGTCCATTTGCCCTGTAGTTTGAATTTTACACTCAGTCATTCTGTACTTCTGGACGGTCTAGTTGAGAAATGACAAAATCACATTTCAGCTGGAGCTGAAGGCCTAATGGTATTATTGCTTGACTATTCATCCAGAAACTCAGCTAATGATCTGGGGATCTAGGTTTGAATCCCACCACGGTAGATGGTAGAATTTGAATTTAGTAGAAATAAAATTCAGTACAAATTATCTGGAATTAGGAATTTTCTGATGCTCAAGAAACCATTGTTGATTGTCGGAAAAACCCATTTGGTTCACTAATTTCCCTTAGGGAAGGAAATCTGCCATCCTTACGTGGTCTGGCCTACATGTGACTCCAGAGACAGCAATGTGGTTGAATTTTAACTGCCCTTGGGCAACTAGGGATAGGCAATAAATGCTGGCCAGCCAGCAACACCCACATCCACGAATGAATTAAAATAAAAAATCCAGTGGCCCACTGAAACTCATTCACTTCGTACCTTAACTGTCCCAATCTGGGATCAGACTGTATTATAAATGGCCACAATGGTGGTCTTTAGACATCTCACATCCTACCTGTGATAAATTAGGGAGGACTCTGCATTTTGTTTAATTTATTTTAAAATAGTCAAAATGGAGTTTCCTTTCTGTATCAAGTGCAAAATAAAAATTAGGCTGTACAAGTTGGAAAGTATTAAATGAAACATCTAAAACCAGATACATATCTCAAACTTAGGCGTGAGCACCTGTTCAAAGGATTGTTATGCTGTAGTTTGTACCTTTATCATTAATCATGGATGGTTGATAGTTCTGATTAAAGGGCCCTTCGGACTGGCTTAAATATTGGGGACTTTCCCCTTGATTTTAGTCCTGGCAATATTACTATCCCTAGTTCAGGGCTGCTGTGGCCACTTTTGCCTGGTTTGTGATCAGCCAACTCAGAATAGACCTAGGAACCAAACTTAATCTTCTTGGTGTTTGAGGCTTAGATCTAAATTCAGTGGATGTATTCCATCAATCATCAGGAAATCAGCAGACGTGTCTGTCGAAACTGGATCATGGGAAGACCCTGATCATGATCAGCAAGTAACCTCTGCCATAACCTAATGTTATGGAAATTCAAGGTATTAATAATACAGCTGTTTTTGGTTCTGCTTTCAAATTGCTGAATTAAATATGAGGCAACAAGTGTAAAAACCACGATTTAAACAGTGAATCAAATGCAGGGTTTATGTGGCTATTTTTACATGAGCAACTGTGTGAGGTGAACCTGTAAATGAGACCTTTGGACATTCTATGTTTTTATTCCAATTCAATCAAGTCCCTTTCAGAGTCTCAAGAAGTTGAGACATTCCCGATCCAAGCTGACAAGACAGGGTTCTCACTCCTATCTTGGGCTTGATCTACATGATCCAAGCTGATTGGAGTAGGCATGCTCCTCCTCCAAAGCTTGATCTCATTTGCATCTTAGCCAAAAGGCCGAGATGCCGCTTTTAAAAATTGCTTCAAATGAAGCTAAAATGCAATCTAATGACTTTAACCAAGCACAGCAAGTCAATACTACACTTGATCTTAGCCGGCCTTGTCCTTGCCTTTTCCCTGTAGTGAGCTGCTTGGTGAACCACTATATTATGTAGGTACAGCAAGGGAGACAGTGGCGCAATGGTATTTTCACTGGCTTAATGATTCAGAGACCCAGCTAACGTTCTAGAGCCGTAGGTTTGAATCCCACCATTGCAAATGGTGGAATTTGAATTCAATAAAAAACCCAAAATTAAAAGATAACCATGAAACCACTGTCGATTGTCATAAAAATCCATCTGGTTCTCTAACGTCCTTTAAGGAAGGAAATCTGCCATCCTTACCTGGTCTGGCCTATGTGTGAGTCCAGATCCACAGCAAAATGGCTGACTCTTAACTATTCTTTAAATGGCCAAGTCACTCAGTTTAAGGGTAATTAGGAACTTGCAAAAATGCTGGCTCCTCCAGTGACACCCACACCCCATGAAAGAATTAAAAACAAAAAGGTACACCCATACTCCTGGAAATTCCAGGATTTTGACTCAGCAACACTGAAGGAACGTCCAGGTGGTGGTGCCCTATGTCGCTGCAATTATTCCTCTAAGTGATAGTAGTTTTGGGTTTGGAAGGTGATGCCTAAGGAACCTTGGGTGAGTGCATATTGTAGATGGTACATACTACTGCCACTGTGCTTTGGTGGTGGAGGGAATGGATGTTTGAGGATAAAGTGCCAATCAAGCAGGCTGCTTTGTCCTGGATTTTATCAAGCTTCTTGAGTGTTTTAGAGTTGCACTTATCCAAGCAACTGGTAAGTATTTGTCACACTCTTGACTTGTCTTGCAGATGGTGGATAGATAATGCCATTGAATGTTCAAGGGTGAAGGTTAGATTTGCTCTTGTTGGTGATGGGCATTGCCTGGCACTTACGTAGTGCAAATGTCAGCCCAGTCTTAGATATTGTCCAGGTCTTGCTGCATTTGGACCTGGATTGCTTCACCATCTAAGCACTTCATATCCAAATAAAACAGGTGACCAAATGCTTGGTCAGAGATGCAAGGTTTAAAGAACACTTAAAGGAAGAATCAAAACTAGTCAAGGCTATTTCCAATCATGAAAATGATCATAGAATCTCTACAGTGCAGGAGGCAGCCATTTGGCCCATCGAGTCTACATTGACTCTCTTACAGAACATTCTACCGGGCCCTGTCCCTGTAATGCCATGTATTTACTCTGCTAATTCCCCTAATCAGCACATCTTAGGACACTAAGGCAATTTTGCATGGCCATCAACGTAACCTGCCCATCTTTGGAATGTGGGAAGAGACAAGAGCACCCAGAAGAAACACATGCAGACATGGGAAGATCATGCAAACTCCTTGCAGACAATCACCATAGGCCAGAATTGAACCCGGTGCTAACCACTGTGCCACACAGGAAGATCAGGATGACAACAGTGCACATTTATAGATCTATTGATATCAGGCTATTAAAAGTCAGGAGGGGTTTTCATCTGCAAATATGTGAGCCAATCTTGTAAAGGAAGATATCAATGTATATTGCAAACTATGGGAACCCTTGAACCATATTGCAATATTAAACAAGAGTATTTCCCTTGTAATAATAGTGATTAGTGTGTCAAAGAGTGCCCAAGAGAGGAGCAATGGCATTTGTCTTAAATGCTTTGGTGAAATCATTGAGCTTATTCTCACATTGGTTTGTAAATCAGGCTGAGGGAGTGCCGATGAAACCCTTCAGAAGTTTCTATCCGTGAGTTTCAAACAATCGATTCCTCATTTACTCTATTTCATCTACTAGAGTATAACGTTTAGAGTCTTCTATTGTGCTCTTTATTTCTGCTTCCTTGCAATGGACTGCTTCCCTCTTGGGGCCTCTCTGCTCCATCAATTGAAGCTATTCATCTAACGAATGATTCAGAACATTTTTGGTGAGGCACTAATTTCCACAAACTGATAAATACTGCCCCCTGGTGTAAACACGAGGATCTATCAATCGTTTCCCCAGCCCGCAGCTTTCCTCAGTAAATAATAATGCATTTTAAATAATGCTAACGAAATCCACCTTATGTTTCGTCAGCTTACGCAGGAGTTGATCCTGACAAGTCGGCGGGTATTTAAAGAGCACATTTTTCATTTCCAAGATGAACTGTCCAAGAAGTTGCTCCTTACATCGAGGTTTGCTGCTCTGTTATCAAGAGAGTTTTTCAAAAATAGGAGATCTGGTCTTGTGCTTTTTAAAATTTAATTATGAACATGAACACTTTGGTTGGGACAATTGTAAATTTCATGTTGGCGGAAGTGGGATTTGTCACCCAAGTTAATTGTAGTTTGGGAGGTGAACAGCAGATGGTGCTGGCAGCCTGTAGGCAGAGAAATTATATTCAGTTTGCCAAATTTACTGTCTTTTTATGGAAGGACATTATAAACAGCAATGCTATTTTTAACATAATTATTGATAGCCTGTACTTTCGCTATTTTTAACATAATTATTGATAGCCTGTATTTTCGCCATATATTTAACACAATAAATACTCACCAACATTCAATTCAAAATACAAAATAAGGCAATTACTAAGAAGCTGTGATAAAAAGAGCCAACTCTTAGTCTCTCTGGCTGCCCAGCGAAGCTGGTTTAGGCTGTTTCATCTAAACAGGGCAAGTTGGTTTGGAAAAGGACACTACTGTTCGAAGTCTTTCATTGCCACCTGATTTGGAGGATCTTGCACAGTCATCACTGATTGTATTTCTTCAATTCTTTGAGCTGTCTGCTGTAGGTTCCACAACACTAGGTTAAAGTCCAACAGGTTTATTTGGTACCACAAGCACCAGCTTTCAGAGAGCTGCCTCTTCATCAGATGAGTGCAATTTCAGTTCACAAACAGAGCATATAAAGACACAAACTCAATTTACAAAATAATGGTTGAAAAGTGAGTCTTTACAGGTAATAAGTCTTAAAGGTACAGACAATGTGAATGGAGAGAAGGTTAAGCACAGGTTAAAGAGATGTGTATTATCTCCATCCAGGACAGTTAGTGAGATTTTGAAAGCCAAGGCAAGCCGTGGGGGTTACAGATAGTGTGACATGAACTCAAGATCGCTGAGATTCATGTTGCACTATCTGTAAGCCCCACGGCTTGCCTGGGCTTGCAAAATCTCATTAACCTTCCTGGCTGGAGGCAATACACATCTTTTTAACTTGTTTTTAACCATCTCTCCACTCACATTGTCTGTAGCTTTAAGACTTGATTACTTGTAACAACTCACATTCCAGCCATTATTTTGTAAATTGAATTTGTACCTTTATATGTCCTGTTTGTGAACAAAACTTCCACTGACCTGATGAAGGAGCACTGCTCCGAAAGCTAATGGCTTGTGATACCAAATAAACCTTTTGGACTTTAACCTGATGTTGTAAGACTTCTCACTGTGTTTATCCCACTCCAGTGCCAGCATCTCCATATCATGCTGTAGGTTTTCCAAGCCTCCAAAAAAACATGCATAGTAAGAAGTCTCACTACCACCAAGTTAAAACCCAACAGTTTATTTAGTAGCACAAGCTTTTGGAGCCCTACTCCTTCATCAGGTGAGGGAGTTGAAGGAACAGCTGTCTGCCTTCATCTGCAGGAGGTTCCCAAATAATGGAAAATGGCTCACATTTTCCAGGATCTTGCTGTTGATCTGAATCAATATGAGGAGATGTTTTGCTATGAGAGCTAATTGGAAGAGGACATCAATTTACCGAGTCATTAATGAAAGGTCTGCTTTCTTATTCATTTCATAGAGGATGTTGACAATGACTTCAAGATTGGTTTCTGAGTGAGCGGACACACATAGAACAGACCCAGATGCCTGAAGCAATTGCCCTACTTGAACTTGGTCACAGCACAACATTCCCAGGAGAACAGTGGAAACACTTCAGGGATACCCTTAAAGCAGCCCTTGAGAAGTCAAAGATTCCTGCTGAGCCATGGGAAACCCTGGCTTGTACTGATCAAAATGGCCATTCAGGAAAAGGCTGAGCACATCAAGAGACTTCAACATGCAACAACAAATTGAGACACCTGAGGGATTGCACAAACCTCCAAATAACTCATCTACCCACCCTTCCAGGCACCACCTGTCCCATATGCAGCAAATTTTGCAGATTGTGCTTGGGATTGATCATAGAATTCATATAGCGCAGAAAGAGGCCATTCAGTCCATTGAGTATGTACCAATGGGCGACATGGTAGCACATTGGTTAGCACTGTTGCTTCACAACTCTAGGGACCTGGGGTTCGATTACTGGCTTAGGTCACTGTCTGTGTGGAGTTTGCACATTCTCCTCGTGTTTGTGTTTCTTCTGGGTGCTCTGGTTTCCTTCCACAGTCCAAAGATGTGCGGGTTAGGTTGATTGGCCACGCTAAAAAACTTGCTCCATAGTGCCCTGAAATGCATAAGTTAGAGGGATTAGCGGGTAATATATATAGGCGTAGGCTCTGGGTGGGATTGTGGTCAGTGCAGACCTGATGGTCCAGATGGTCTCTTTCTGCACCATAGGGCTTCTATGATTCTATGAACTCCCTGACAGACTATCTTATGCAGGCCCACCCCCCTAACTTATCCCCATAACCCCAGGTTTTTAACTTACTAATCCCCCTAACCTACACATCTTTGGACATTAAGGGAAATTAAGTATGAGCAATCCACCTAACCAGTGATCTCAGAACTCTTCTATTTGGAGTGGAAGCAAGAAGCAAATCATCCTTGATTTTAAGTTCCTTGGTGGGATGATGGGTTGCAGATGGTATTGTGGGCTGTTGATGGGAGAGGCTCAATTCTCAGATTTTTACTGTAACTGGGTGCTGTAACATTGAGAAGCAGCTTCAGGGACACTGAGACTGTCAGAGCTCTGTACATTGATGATTGACATCTGGCAATGTAAAGCCAGCTGTTGGCATGAAATCAATCCACTTTTAAAATATTTTGGACTAAGGCAAGAATGTGAGATATGTGTTAATCAAGGGTTCTTCTTCTGTGTTGACTGTGAGCTGTATCCACATTTCATTTCCAAAATTAGTCAGAGAGCTAATGCGGGCCAACGTATATCATATTAACACAGAGGTGTGTTGGCCAGAGGCAGTTTGTAAATCCTTTTATCTCTCCTTCTGCCCTCAAGTTGATATTTCAATGTCAGGCACTTGTGAATATAATTTTCCTGTATCTCATTCAAGTGCTGATTCTTCATGTGTGTATCTAACCAGGTGCCTTTTTGTGTGGAAGGTAAATTCAGTGCCTCAAAACGCCCTTTCTAGCAGAGGATGCTAGTCATTGGGGTGAATCTCCTTTATGTGACTCATAATAAGTTGGTAAACACAAAATGTAAACAGCAAATACTGGAAACATTCACTGGCAGCGTCTATAGAAAGGAAAAAGACTAACATCAATGCCCTTTCATCACAACTGAAAACCGGTTAATGTTTTCTGTGAAATTCCTCTCTTTATTTATTAACCATTTGTTTTAAATGATTTCATTCATAATTGTTTCGAGCGATGAATCTTACCTGAAGATGTTGACCAAACTTGAAAACGTATTTTCACTTCCCAAAGCCCAGTTGCAGCCTTCAGTTTGCCTGAAATCAGTCACTGATTGGGGAATGAACCTGAGTTATTGGGTTGGTGAGTTACAGGAAAACACCACAGAAACATCATTTTTAAAATAGTTGTTTGGGGGTGTGGGTGTCACTGGCTGGAACAGTATTTGTAGATCATAAAATCCTTACAGTACAAAAGGAGGCTATTCAACTCATTGAGTCTGCATCGACAACAATCTCACCCGATCCCCATAACACTGTGTACTTACACTGCAATCCATGAAACTAGGGGCAATTTAGCATGACCAATTAACTTAACCCATACATCTTTGGACTGTGGGAGGAAACTGGAGCACTTGGAGGGAACCTATGTAGACACAGGAAGAATGTGCGAACTCCACATAGATAGTCCACCCAAGCCAGGAATTGAACCCAGGACCCTGGTGCTGTGAGGTAGCAGTGCCGCTGTAACCACTGTGCCACCGTTTTGCCTTAAAATTTCACAATCTGCCATGGTGGGATTTGAATCCAGGTCCCCAGGGCTTTACTGGGTCTCTGGATTCAGAAAGCATTTAAGAGTCAATCACATTGTTGTGTGTTCAGATCAGGGTAACATTAATGAATCAGATGAGTTTTTAAGACAATCAATATGGTTATCATGGTTATCATTACACCTTTAATTCCAAATTTTTCTTATTGAATTCAAATTTCACCATTTGCCATGGTGGGATTTATACCTAGGTTTTTGGATTACTAGTCCACTGACAAATCATTACCGCACCTCCCTGATGTGCACTGATGATTGACAGAAGGTGCAGAGCCAGCTATTGGCACAAAATTAATCCATGTTTTGAACCCATCTATATGGCATTTGTAAAGCTGAGGAATTTGAATCTCAACAAACTGGGAAGTGACATACAGTCCAAAGACATACCAGAACCACACAGAATTGACAGAGCTGTAAATTAATATCCAGAGTGACTCCAACTTGGTTATGATATAGATAGATCAGAACTTTTCAGAGTTTTGAGTGCTGTAAGTCACAGTCAATCCATTAGTGGGGAAAATAGGGCAATCACGAACGGACTCCATAAAACACAATTGAGAATTATATAAAACTTTACAACAATAATATTTATTTTTTTATAATCAATTATTTCTATATTAACTCTATCTTCTAATTATAATAAAAATTGTAAAACCCACATTTTTTTAATTCAATTCAATTAAATCAAGTCTAATGCAGTCAACAAGATGAGACATTCCCAATCCAAGCTGACAAAACAAGGCTCTCACCTCTTATCTTGGGCTCGATCTACATGATCCACGTTGATTGGAGTAGGATTGCTCTTCCTCCAAGGCTTGATCTCATTTGCATCTTAGCCAAAAGGCTGAGATGCAGCTTTAAAAAATTGCTTCAAATGAAGCTAAAATGTAACTTAATGATTTCAACCAAGTACAGCATGTCAATTTTTAATTCTTTTAAAATTCTTTATTCCAATTCAATCCAATCAAATCAAATCCAATTCAGAGTCCCAACAAGTTGAGACATTCCCGATCCAAGCTGACAAGACAGGGCTCTCACCTCCTGTCTTGGGCTTGATCTACATTATCCAAACTGATTGAAGTAGGCATAGCTCTTCCTCTAAGGCTTGATCTCATTTGCATCTTAGCCAAAAGGCCGAGATGCTGTTTTAAAAAATTGCTTCAAATGAAGCTAAAATATAACTTAATGACTTCAACCAAATACAGCATGTCAATACTACACTTGATCTTAGCCAAAAGGCTGAGAAGCGATAAAATCCACATATGTTTTTGTCACACCTCTTCTGTCTCATTTCTGTGTCACCCTTCTCAATCATGCCTCAACGTTAAATCTTGGCATCACAGTTTTTTGTCACACTTCAACTTCGTGCTTTCTTCAATGCAAATTTACAAATTTCCTGCTTGCCTGTAGTGGAAGGTTGACATGCCATTAGAACAGCTCAATGTTAACTTATTTCACATCAGTTTAAATCCCGCATTGGTTAATTTGTGAGTTGGTGTACTGTGATACAAATTCAGCGTCACTCAATCATAAGAACATTGCTTTACAAAGGAGAAAGAGAACAAAGCAAACCAATCAAATGGTTCAAATCACTTTCTGTGCTTTTCTCTTGTCTATTATTTCCCCATCAGACAAGCAGCAACCCATTTAAAAGAAGGCTTATGAGATCATAGGAATGTAGACAGATGACATATTTCAGGATACATAACTAAACATAGCTAAAATGTTGCCTTTGAAAACATTTTCAATGGTTGTTGACCCGACATTTTTATTTGGATCCACTAAACTATTTGGTTAAAGAGAGAAGCTGCAGTTTAATTGTAAGCGTTGTGTACACTTTCCCATTGTTCATCAGTAGGCCTTGTCTGGCCAATGGAAGAATGTTTCTCATTAGCCTCTGCGGTATATTTAGCCGCATTTCCAAATTATTTGACGAGGAACTAGAGGAAGAATTTGAAAGGCATTATTCAGGTGCAGCTAATAGGTTGTGAGACAAGAAATTACAAGCAAACAGCCTTTCCAATGTGACAGAATATTGATTGCTTTAGTCTATCTTTGAACTTCAGAATAATCACCCATTTATTTGCGACTCACTTAATTGTAAATCCTGTTTTAACACCATGCTGCACTGGAGTGTCAATCTAGATTTCATACTCAAACTTTGGAGTGGCACTTGAACCTTCTGACTCAGAGGTGAGAACACTACCACTAAGCTACAGCTGACACCTAATAATAACTAGTATTTCCTGTGATAAATTCTGAATATACTTATGACTGACAACAAGATTGGGTTTCATGTATTCACAGAGTGCACTGAATATGGGCCTCATCCTACCCACTTTCTGACAGAATTACCTCATTTGAAAGTAAAAATAAACTTTAAAGCAGCCATATGTTTGTTTACTGTAACAGAATGGCAAGGCAGAAATCCTAGAATACTATGCAATAGTCACCATAAGTCAATGAAACTGATAAACACAATACACCACGAGGCATAACATAGCTATTGTTATTTTCTGACTCAGTGAGCAATATTAAGGTGGGCTGGCCAGTAATATAAGAAAGATGGTACATTCTGTGCATGATTTTCCAACACTCTTTAGGTCACACATTTTTGCAACACCTTGGCTCCACACTTCTTATGTGCAAATTTCTCAAATTAAAATTATTCAAATTTTTGCAGTGCAAATTGGCTGAGATTCAATTCTTCCAGTTAAAATATTCAGCTCAATGCCAATTTGTTCAGCTGACTGACTGATATGCAAATTTAAAAATTAGGATTCAACTTTATTAATTATGTTTCAGATATACGTAAATTTTCTGGCAAACAGAAAATGAGGGGAAGAAATCTGTCAAAATACTTCCTAGTTTCTTTTTGGTCTGCCATTTTATTTGTCCTCAGTATGCTTAAAAATAAAGGGTTGTAAAACTAAACCAACACCAGAAAGAAGTGTGACAGACCAGTCAGTAAAACTGTTTCTCTGAGCACTGCAGAAGTTTGAAGGCAAAGGAGAGGTCAAGTCATTGTATAAATGCCAATGTGTGTCTGTGCCACAGTGGACACCAGGCAGCTGAAATGGGGAGAGATGGGAAAAGTGGTACACACCAGCTGCTCATTTAGAAACGTGTGCCACCGCCTGAGAAAGATATCCTGTTGCAGGACAATCAACCTCCTTCGTAAAGTGACTGAAAGTCTTATGATGGCCAATGGTGGCACTTTGCACTTTTGGAAATCCTGCCAAGAGATAGAAACGTGGGATGGCGTAAGTACCATGGACAGTTAAATGGAGGTTAGAGGATTGGTATGGGGAGGCATGGATTTCACTTCTTGGGCCTAAGGCACCAGTCCTGGGAAAAGATGGAAATGTTCAGTTGGGCCAGGCTTTACTTAAACTGGGCTGAGACCAGTGCCCTGAAATAAACACGCCAGGAAGGGACTGAGAGAGTAACAAAGATAATAAGTTATTTGTAACTAAGGAAAGATTAGAAAAAAATCAAAGCTAAAGACACCGCAGGTGGGATTTTCCGCACTTCCACAGTTTGTTTTGTGGCAGTGGAGACAGCCTGCCATCAGCCACTGGTGGGATCTTCCAGTCCCACTGCTGTCAACAAGGTTTCTCATTGTTTGCACCCTTCACCACTGGGGACCCACAGGGATGTCATTGTCAGTGGGACTGCAAGATCTCGCTGGCAGGAACGGCAGGAGCTATAGAGCAGCCCTATATCTGAATGAATGAAGCATTGGTAATATTTTTAAAAACATTCTTTCATGGGATGTGGGCTGAGCTGACAAGACCAGCATTTGTTGTCCATCCCTAATTTGCCTGGAACTCAATAGCTTGAGTCCATTTCCGAGGACAGTTAAGAGTCAACCACATTATTGTGGGTTTGGGATCTCATGGAGGGCAAACCAGCTAAGAGTGCCAGTGATACCTATGTCACATGAAAGAATTTTAAAAAATCCTTCTCTAAAGGGTTGATTAATCACTAATTCTGAGGCCCCTCTCAGAAAAAAGTGATCATGATATCATTAAATTTTACATTGAGTGTGAAAATGATTAAGTTAAGTCTGAAACCAGAGTTTTAAACATAAACAAAACAAATAATGTCGATATGAGAATCGAGTTGGTGAAGGAATTTGGGAAGTTTACATTAAAAGATATTACAGTGGCAAGTAATGGAGGATACTTTAGGAATTAATGCATAAATGTACATTCCTGTAAGGCCCCAAAATCCCATACAAAATGTGGTTCAATCATGCCTAAACAAGGGGAGTTAAGGGTAGTTGGATCAAAGGAAGAGGCATGTAAAATTGACACAAAGTAATAAGCTTAAGGATTGGGAGGATTTTAGGATTCTGAAAATAAGGACCAGGAAATTAATAAGGAAAAAGGCATGTACACGTATAATATAGGCTGGAAATGGGAAGAGATTAGTGAAAGTAAGCACAGGCCCATTATGGGTAGAGACGGACAAAATTATAATGGAAAATAGGGAAATGGCAGAGACGTTAACTTTGTATCTTCCTTCATGGTAAAAGAGATAAAAACATTCTAGAAATAATGGATAAACCAAGAGATCAGAAAGGTTGAGGAACTTAAAAGAAATCAGTGTACATACAGATAAAGGAATGGAGAAATTAGTGGAATGAAGTGGTGACAAATCTCCTGGATCCAACAACTTGCATTGCAGGATTTTAACAGACATGGTTGCAGAGATATTGGGAGGGATTTTCCGGCCACACTCATCCCAATGCCAGTAGTAGATTTCTGGTAGTATCTTGTACTTTGCTTTAATTTCCCTTGTGGATAAAATATTGGAAACTATTATTAGGCCTCTTGTAACAGAACACTTTAAAAATCGTCACATAATTCAGCAGAGTGAGCAGTGAATTATAAAAGGAAGTTGTGCTTGACAAATTTGTTATGCTCTTTGAGGTTACAATGAATAAGATAGAAGGGGGAAGCAATGGAAGTAATGAACTTGGATTTCCAAAAAGCGTTTGATAAGGTATCAAATGAGAAATTATTAAAAAATGTTTGGACTCATGCATTTGTGGGTAATATATTAGCATGCAGTGATGATTGATTAATGGATAGATAACAGAGAGTAGGATAAAGGGGACATTTTCAGGTTGGTGGGCTGTATGCAATGGGTACTGCAGGGATCAGAGTTCGGGCCTCAGCTATTTACAATCTATATTAATGACTTAGAGGAGGGGACTGAGTATAATGTATAGGCATTTGCTAACAATACAAGTAAGTGACAAGGAAGCAAAGAGGCTGCAAAGGGAAGGACAGATTGGCTGAATAGGCAGGAATGTGGTAGATGGAATATGTTACAGTAAAATGAAAGTTAGGTTAATTGGCATGATGGGTTGCCCTTCGTATCCATGGGATTAGGAGGGTAAACATATGGGGTTGTGGGGATAGGACCTGAATGGGATTGTTGTCGGCGCAGGCTCGATGGGCCAAGTGCCCTCCTTCTGCATTGTAGGGATTCAATGATGCTATGAAATATTTTTATTTACATTGCAAGGAAAAATAGAGGTCGGAATTCTCTGGCCCCTCACACTAGTGGGATTCTCCATCCTAGCAGCAACGCAGCCCTTCCACAGGTTTCCTGGCAGCACGGGATAGCTTCAGTGGGAATTCCCGTAGACAGTGGCAGGACTAGAGGATCCTGCCACCAGCAAACAGCATGCCACCTCCCACCACGAGACAAACACTGAGGGAGGCCAGAGAATTTTGCCCCCCCAAAAATTTTTGAATTGTGAAACACTGGAAAATTTTTGCATTCAGAGATAGCTGAGTGTTAGTTTCGATGTCTCAGGCTTCTGAAGACCTATGCTTGAGAGCTAGCCATTCCTCCAGCCAAGCTGTTCCAGTACAGCTAAACTTTGGCATCTGCCTGGCAATGTGATATTTTGTCCACACAAAAAACTGGACAAACCTAACGTGGTCAATTATGGTTCCATTAGTCTATTCTCAATCAGCAAAATGATGGGAATCGTTGTGAACAGTGCTATCAAGTGGCACTTACTCAGCAAAAACCTGCTTACTGATGCTCAGTTTGGTTTCTGCCAGGGTTGCTCTGATTCTGGCTTCATTACAGCTTCGGTCCAAATAAACTAGGTGAATTCCAGAGGTGAGATGAGAGTTCAGCCATTGATATCAAGACAGCCTTTGACCAAATGTGGCTTTAAGCAGCCTTAGCAAAACTGGAATCAATGGGGATTGGGAGGATAACTCTCCACAGGTTAAAGATACACTGAGCATCAAAGAAGATTGTTATGGTCATTGGAGGTCAATTATCTAAGTCATGGAGTACTGCTGCAGGAGTTCCTCAGAATAGTGTCTGAGGTCCTATCATCTTCAATTGCTTCATTAATGACTTTCCCTCCATCATAAGGTCGAAATTGGGAATGATTGCAGATTATTGCACAATTTTCAGCACCTCTTGCAACTCCTCAGATATTGGAGTAGCCCACATTCATATGGATCAAGATCTGGACAATATCCAGACTTTGGCTGACAAGTTACGAGTAACATTCACACCGCACAAGTGCCAGACAATGACCATCTCCAACAAAAGAGAATCTAACCATTGCTCCTTGACATTCAGTGGCATTACCATCACCGAAAGCCACTTCTTCCCCCTCCTCTCTTACCCCCATTAACCAGAAACTGAACTGGACTAGCCACATAAATACTGTGGCTACATGGGCAGGTCAGTAGTTGGGAATTCTGTGGAGAGTAACTTATGCCCTGACTCATGTCCATCTTCTGTTCAGTGGCTGCAAGGATATGATTGAATACTTTCCACTTGCCTAGATGAGGTCATCTGTAACACTAACCAAGAAACTTGACATCATTCAGGTCAAAGCAGTGCACTTGATGGACACCTCATCTACCACATTAAACATTCGCTGCCTCTACCACAGATGAACAATGGCAACAGTGTATACCATCTCCATGATCCAGTGTAGCAACACATCAAGGCTTCTTTAACAGCACCTTTCAAACCCATGGCTTCTACGACCTAGAAGGACAAGGACAGCAGTTACATGGGAATACCACCTCATGCACATTCTCCTCCAAGCCACACACCATCCTTCAATGGTTTAACAGTAGACCTTTGACGAATTTGGCTTTTTAACCTGTGCCAAAGTTCCAACTCTTGAGAGAATTATAAGGCTGGTCATTCTGGTTTCTATTTATGTGAACAAGGATGAGGGCAGTAAGGCTGATCTGAAATGTTTGTAAATATCTGGTGGTGGGTGAGGCTAGCATTGGATGGGAAAAGGGGAATAAAGATCCATGTAATCGTAAAACCAATGGAAGTAATTTATTCCTTTGGTAGGACCTGCCCTTGCAGATTCCTGGAATATTCGTTTTCCTGAACTAGCTTAATAATTTAATTTGAAGATGCAACATGATATTCAAGGGATTGCAAGGTGGCACGGTGGCAGAGTGGTTAGCACTGCTGCCTCACAGTGCCAAGAAACTGGGTTTGATTCTGGTCTTGGGTCACTGTCTGTGTGGAGTTTACATGTTCTCTCATGCCTGTCTGGGTTTCCTCTGGATGCTTCGGTTTCCTCCCACAGACCAAAGATATATGGGTTAGGTGGATTGGCCATGCTAAATTGCCCCTTAGTGTCAGGGGGATAAATATGAGGGATTGTGGGGATAGGGTCTGGGTTGGATTGTTGTCAGTAAGGCTCGATGGGTCAAATGGCCTCTTTCTTCAATGTAGGGATTCTATGATACTAATTTCATTCTTCCTATGCCATAACATTGTTTCCAATTTAGAATCGAATGGTATATTAATCCTTCTACATGCATCAACTTAAATTTGAGCTTTGGAGAGGATTATTGCTTTATGTCTGTAACCAATCCTTGCGGCAGTGTCACCATTACGATGATTTCACAGCAGATAAAAAACAACTAATTAATGTGTACATGAGTTTCTGTCCTTGGGTGGTCACAAATGAGACTATCCAGTTCTCAAAGTACTCCAGTCAATATCATCAGTCTATCATTTCAATTGCTTTCCACAACAATACACATACATATATGTTTGGCCATCAATGTAGCAGTTGATAATTTGCCTGGTTACCTTCTTCTGATAATCTTCGTCCTTGTAGTTCCCAATGTGGTCCGAATAAGTGTGGTAGCAATCTGAGATCAAATAATTTGTGTGTTCCATCGTTACACAATCTTTTGGACCATGCCTCTGAAGGTGCTCAGGTGGCACTATTCATTTTAGTGTTGCCTTCTCAAAGCCACAAGTAATGACAAGTAAAACTGGGCATGGCAGGGAAGGACCAGAGAGAACGTGTAGAAACAATATGAAGGGGATTTACATTATGTTACAGCACAGTATAACAGAAAAGACCAAGAGAAAGTATTTAGAAGCAGTGTAGGAGGATTTGCACTGTGTTATCATAAAATCCCATAGAATTCCTACAGTACAGAAGGAAGTCATTTGGCCCATTGAGTTGCACATACCACCATCCTGCCCATTTCCTGTAACCCCACATTTTTCCCTTTTAATCCCCCTGACATTAGGGTCAATTTAGCATGGCCAATCAACCTAACCCACACATCTTTGGAGCATGGAGAAAACTGGAGCACCCACACATACATGAGGAAAATGTGAAAACTCTACACGGATATTGACTTGAGGCCAGAATTGAAACCAGGTTGCTGCTACTGTGAGGCAGCAATGCTGACATCTGTGCTACCTACAGTGCAATATGGTGCAGTATCATGGGGAAAGTCTAGAGAACATGTTTAGAAACATTGTGGGCGGAATTCTTTACCCAAAGAGTGGTTCGGGAGTGGAATGCCCTGCCTGCAGCAGTTGTAGATGCGCCAAGTTTGGTGGCGTTTAAGAGGTTAGTTGATAAGTATATGGAAGAGAAGGGAATGGTTCAGTTTGGAGGGGCATTGCTTTTTATATTGGTCAGCGCAACATTGAAGGCCGAAGGGCCTGTTCTGTGCTGTAATGTTCTATATTCTATGTTCTATAATTCCATCCTTTATTTATTTATTTGTATGACAAATAAGCTTACATTAATGTTACAATGAAATTCCTGTTAAAATCCCTTAGTTGCCACACTCCAGTGCCTGTTTGGGTACACCGATGGAAAATTTTGCATGGCCAATGCACCTAACCAGCATATCTTTTGGACTATGGGAGGAAACCAGAGCACCAGAGGAAACCCACACAGATTTAGGGAAAACATGCAGATTCTGCGCAGACAGTAACCGAAGCCAGGAATCGAACCCAGGTCTCTGGTGCTGTGAGGCAGCAGTGCTCATCACTGTGCCATCATGCCATCAGTGTTACACTGAAATTAGTGAAAGGAGCCCGGGAGCGAAAGATAAATGTCCAATAAATTATTCACACTTCAATATTCAACTGTGCAGTAGTTTAAGGGGCCACTTAACCTAAAAAAAATAATGAATTCATGAGAGCTAAATATTACAGGCAGTATAGGATCTTCAGAAAGGACAGGAAAATTGAGAAAGGAGAATGAGTAACAATATGGATGGGCAATACAATTGCAGCTAAGGGAGGAATATGTATGAACAGACAATGGAAGCACTTTGAGGTGAATTAAGAAATAATAAATGATGCAGGAGTCTGGTGTGAGTTATCTGCAGATATTCTGGTGGTGGTGACATATTGGGTGGATATATAACTACTGCAATCATGCATATATGTAGCACAGACAGTGTGGTTATAATTGGACATATCAGGCTGAGAATTGGCTAACCCCAGTTATTAGTCTGAGATTTGCAATTTGTTTGTGTCTGTTCTGTTATAGGTAGCCAGCACATAAATCCTGTGCCTGCACCTCATTGCTATAATTATAGTGTGGAGATAAGAGTTTGCACATGGGAATGGGAACCAACAGGGAGCAAGATTAACATATGTTACGATAGCCTCCAACTCTTAAAAAGTGAGTCTTCTCTGAAAGGGAACTGAAGGTAGACAGCACTTGATTGTGGAACATTGAAGATCAGGAAAAATGACATATCATGCAAGTGAGAGGACTTCAAGATTTAGTGAACTGCATTGAAGGCAGGGTTGACCCGATGGAGAACAGGAGAGAGACCATGTTTCAACAGGAGGCTAGGAAGGCTGAATATTGCAGCTTCTAAATGAAAGCGAGCATGTGCTAAGAGAGATGAATACCAGCAGTGTAGTCCTGAAGACCTGGCAGCAGTGCCACAATAATTTTATTGATCTCATAAATGTGGTCAAGATAGGTGAATGCATTCTCAAATGATATCTCCTATTAATCACACCACCAATCCCTCAGATTGCAAGGTTCTCCATTATCCCTCCACTCACCATGCCTTAAGTCCCAGGCTCATCTAACAATCACATACTCCATCTAACCCTCACATATGATGCCAGCCTCCCCTCCTTATGCTGCCTCTACATTTCTCAAGCTATTCAACTATGCCATGTGCATTACCCAATGACAGTGGAACAAAAGATCTGACATTCTGCTTCTCTCTTTTAGCAGAATATCGTCCAAAACAGCAGCGAGACTCAGAGAAGCAGCCAAGAGAGGTGAGGTAACGAAACACTATTCCCTGGGCCCCCTTGAGGGGGCAATGCTTAGAGTCATGAGTGTGGAATTCACTACCACAGAATGTAGTAGAGTCCAAAACATTATCTAATTTCAAGAAGAAATGAGATATAGCTCTAAGGGCTAAAGGAATCAAGGGATATGGGAGGAAGGGGGAATCAGGATATTGAATTTGATGATGTGTCATGATCAAAATGAATAGCAAAACAGCTTGAAGGGCCAAATGGTCTATTCCTGCTTCTAGTTTCTATGTTTCTATGTAACAGAGCCCAGGAAATCTAGATGACAGTAATTAATAGTCTTATGGTGTTTCTCAATTCCTTCCTCATCCTCACCCTAAAGGTGACATGATGTGAAAGTAGCAAGAGGTGCAATTATGAGCCTTTTGCTTTCTTCTCTGCCGCACCCCCCCCCCCCCCCCCCCCCCCCCGCACCTTGCACCCCTCACCTCAACCCTCACTTTTGCTTTTATGTTTCTACATACCAAAGCATGGCTGCGTGTAGAAGGACTTATGTAGGGCAAGGTTACAGACATATCTGCTGCAAGGGGGATTCTGAGGAGGTCTTTGATGGGTGACCTAAAGGAGTCTTGCAACTTGACGTCAATACTAAAAGTTTTTCTAAATATATCAGATGAATGAGAACAACAAAGAGGAAATGTGCATGATGTAGCCAACATCATAATGGAGAATAAGGAAATTAAAGTATGGGTAAGTTAATGCTTGTATTTTTTAATATATGAATGGAAGAGGGTTAAAATACCAACTATACAAAAGAACCTTAACAAAGCCAAAGAGAGGAAGTTATTGGATTTAATGTGAATACAAACATGGCAATGGAGAAAATAATTGAAGTCAAGGTGAACAAATGTCAAGAATGGATGGTCGTCACCCATGTTATCAAGAGGCACGAGAAAAAATTGGAAATGCACGAGGCAGAATTTTACAAAGTTCTCGATATAGTTACAAAAGATATACAGCACAGAAACAGAATATTCAGCTCAACTGATATTTATGTACCATGAAAGCTTCCTCTTACCTTGCCATCATTTAATCCGATCAGCATATCCTTCCATTCCTTTCAGCGTTCTCTTAAATGTGTACATGTTACTTGCTTCAACTACTACTCCTGGTAGCAGGCCCCACATTCTTGTATGAGAAGGATCTGGCATATGTGGGGTTAATGTGGAACTGAGTACAGTACTATCCGGGTGTTAGTTGGAAATGTGTTAAGACTTCAAATAGAAATAGCTCCATGCCTGTTCAGTTTCAAAATCATTAGTTTTAATGTGACTATCATTTTGCAGTTTGAATTGATACATTCTTAAGCATTTTCTGCTAAAATTGATGGAAACCATTTTAATAAAAATGAAACCAGTATTGTTGGAAATCAGCCAGATTAGTTAAGTAGACAGCCTTAATTGTGGGAAAATTAATGAATAGGCAATTCATTAATAGATATGTTAGAAAGGTTGGAAATATAATTTAGAACACAAAAGTTTATGACTTTTATAATTATGAACACATTATTAGCACTTGATTATTAATATAGACTCTTGAAATGCTGTGGGAATAAGTAACCTATGCACTTCTCTAGTCAACAGAACAAAAAGAGATAATGTGAGTTGTTATAACCTTGACTGGAAGGAATATGTCTCAATTTTAAATGATAGATAACTGTGTTAAACAATTATTGGTCAACACTCAACCTACTTCAAGATAAAAGATATAGCTTGAGAGAAAGCATTGTCTTAAAAACTGAGATAATGATGGAATTTTCCCATCCCACCTGCCATGGGTGGGATAGGACCATGCAAAAGTCCATTGACCTCAGGCAGAATTTTCCAGTCTTGAGGGGAGCATGGCCGGATAATTCTGCCCAATATGTGTAATAGTCATTGGTCAGGCCAATCTATTACTATAGCACTTCTGGTGGAAGTAGTATTAGAGGCTGATCAGCAGTCTGAGAAGTCTCTACTTTCAACTATGACAACAATACAGCTGGTCAACTCAACAAACAATGCATATACTGCTATTTCCAACAAGCATGCCCAACCACAAGGGATGCTGCAACCTAGTAGTAGTTTTTCATCATTGATAACAAAAAGCAGAGATGAGAGTGCCACTCAAAGAACAAAGAACAAAGAACAAAGAACTCAACATCTACTCATCACAGGAACGCTCTTCTGAGTGCTTCGAGATTGTCCACATAGAAAAAGAAAGGCTACACTGAGGAGACAAATACCATCTTCATCTGTTCTGCAAGAAACTGTCAAGAGTAACAGCCACCATGAATTGACCCAATAGATGAACTAACTCGTATGATGATACTGCTATTTATATACTTTATGTTTCAGGAGAATGTTTTTAAAGTTCAGTTTTTTTCTACAAGCAGTCGATATGTCTGAAGAGGACGCAGCAGAAGCTGGAAAGCAGGATAATTACTCATTTAGCTATGCCGTATTTATTTAACAAGGCTAATGGACTTTTGTTTATAAATGGGAAAGAACCCCCAGGATTTTTTTGATTAGTATTATGGAAGGTTACTTTAGGTATATTAGGGTCATATGATCATGAGGTTGATGAGAGGAACCAATTTTGTAGCTGAGAAATAGCTTCCTGTGGTTAGTTGCTAACTGGAGCTGTTTAAAGACAGATGTCTCTCCTTTTTTTTTGCTAAAGTCGCTCTGTAACCTCAGTACTTTCTACACTAATTTAAAGCAAGTGTGCCTGGGTTTGCTAACTGTATTTAAAGCAGTTTACATTTACGGGAAGACTGTTATTTACTTGGAACTGAAATAGTGATAAGTTAGAAATTAGAGTTATTTCTTTTCATGTTTAAAAATGGTTCAATTATTAAAAGGTAAAATGCTTCATTTTGTTAGAGTTATATTTAAGCTGTTTTATGAAGAAAATGTGTTTTGATAAAAGATTCCTAATTTGTCAGTGGGAATTATTCTTAGAACGAAGCACCCAATCCTCACATTTATGCTAAAAACAAAACAAAAATGTTGGGGTCTAGTTTGGCTTCATAATATACCTTGGGATTCAGGTCCAGGGTCCTAACACTATGGTTCAACATTAAGCATTGCAAGAAAAGAGTAAAAACATACCCAGTTCAACCTCTTGACTAACAGCAAGAACCTGGTCCTATCACTCTGTCAACAGAATAGCACATGAGATGTTGAATGTCTATAAGGCTTCCAGACCACCAGAACCTCTAACGTCAAAGATTTGGAAGAGGCAGATGGGGTACTGAGTATGTTGTTAATACTAATACTGTAAGAGCATATTGGAATAACATTAAGATTGTAACAACGAAGTAAATGGATAAGACTGAGAACAATAGAGGACTTGAAGTAAACTAATGTAATTCTGCATTCAGGAAGTAAAGACTTGGGGTAGGTTAGTAGAAATGTCTGATACATACAGTTTAATATTGGACCGAGTACGGTGATGTAAGAAAGCACATTACTTAGAACTGGAGTTAGTGTGGTGTTGGTCAGAGATGTGTTAAGACCTAGAGATGGAAACAGTTCCATGCCAATATCCTTTACTATGTATCTTTATGTGGTTACAAGTAGTAAATAAAGACTTGCAGTTAACAAGCTGAAGGCTACAAGGACTTCATTAACAAACACCTTCTGCAAGCAATTCTTACCATTCTTCTAGTAAAGAAGAATTCAATATTCTGACCTTATATTTATGATCTCCAGTTTTGAAATCCCACACAAGTGGAAATATTTCTCCAAGTCTATCCTATCAAACCCTTTCATTATCTTAAACACCATTCTTCAGCTTTCTCCTTTCCAGAGGAACCTCAACAGCCACAAAAGACTTGTCTTTTCTGATAAGTATATTTTTTCAGTTCTGATATCATCCTTGTAAATTTGTTTTGCGCCTTCCCAATGCATCTCTTTCATTTTTATAATAACGGAGACGAGGGGTATGCCAGTGGAATCTTCTAGTCCTGTCAACAGCACACCCTCTAACACGGATTTCCTGGCAACATGGGGTGAATTCAATAGGAAATCCCATTGACAGTGGCAGATCCCAGCGCTGACCAATGTCATGCCACCCCTCACTAACTCTATTCTGTTACCTTCCTGAGGTGTAGGTACATCCACAATACAGTTAGGAAGGAAGTTCCAGGATTTTGACCAAGTGACAATGAAGGAATGGTGATATATTTTAAAGCCTAGATGATGAGTGGCTTGGAGGGGAACATCCAAGTGGTGGTGTTCCCAAGTATCAGCTACCCTTGTCCTAGATGTTAGCGGTTGTGGGTTTGGAAGGCGTTGCTTCAATCTTGTTGTGTTTCTGCAATGCAACTAGTAGATGGTACACATGACTGCCACTGAGTTGGTGATAGAAGGAGTGAATGATGTGGAAGGGGTACTAATCAAGTGGTCTGTTTTCTCCTGGATGGTGTCAAACTTCCTGAGTGTTTTTGGAGCTGCACCCATCCAGGAAAGTGGCGAGTATTCCATTACACTCCTGACTTGTGCCTTGTAGATTTTGGATAGGCTTCAGGGAGTTAGGAAGTGAGTTACCCATTGCAGAATTCTTAACTTCTGACCTGCTCTTAGAGCCGCAATATTTGTATGGTAGTCCATTTCAGTTTCTAGTCAATGATAACCCCTAGAATGGGGATTCAGTTATGGCAAATGCCATTGAATATCGAGGGGCATTATTACGTTCTGTCTTATTGGAGATGGTCATTGCCTAGCATTTGTGTGGCGCAAATGTTACTTGCCACACGTCAGCCTAAGCCTGAATATTGTCTAGGTTTTATTGCATTTGGACGTGGGTGGCTCAGTATCTGAGGGAGTGAATGGTGCTCAACATTGTGTAGTCATCAACGAACATTCCCACTTCTGACCTCATGATGGAAGGAAGATCATTGATGAAGCAGCTGAAGACGGTGGGCCTGCAGCACAATGGCACAATGGTTAGCATTGCCGTCTCTCACACACACCAGGAACTCAGGTTCGATTCTGACTTAGGTCACTGTCTGTGTGGAGTTCCCTCGTGTCTGCGTGGATTTCCTCCGTGTGCTCCAGTTTCTTCCCACAATCAGGAAGATGTGTTTAGGTGCATTGACCTGAACAGGCGCCAAAGTGTAGTGACTAGGAGAATTTCACAGTGACTTCATTGCAGTGTTAATGTAAGCCTTTCTTGTGACTAATAAATAAATTTTACCTTTTACCCTGAGAAACTCCTGATGTTCTGGAACTGAGATGATTGACATCCAACCATCACAACCCATCTTCTTTTGTGTCAGCACTTCAAACCCTCCAATCAGCTGAAGGCTTTCTCCTTGATTATCCTGTAGTGGGGCTTGAAATCACAATCTTTCAGGTAAGAGGATTAACAACTGAGCTCTGGTTAACACTCAAAAAGTTGTATTTCCAGGTTTGCAGATGACACTAAATTGGGAGGCACATTAAGTTTCGTAAATAGGCACAGAGGTGACAGAGATATATTAAATGGGTGGTTAAATGTGTGGTAGATTGAACTTAGTGTGAGGTAATCCACTTTGGATCTAAGAAAGTCAAATGAAAATGTTTTACTAATGGCAAAAGATTAAGAGCTGTAGAAAAACAAATGGATTTTGGTGTCCAGGTGCACAAATCACTAAATACAAGAACTATATTTGGTGATGTTACCCTTCCTGGGCAGAATGGAAATTTTTGGTAAATTCCTGCAAACCATTTCTGTAGATCATGCTGCTGTTAGAAATTGGGCTTGATTTTATGAATATAATTTCTATTTGACTATCTTTTATTGGGGGAGATTGTTGTTCCTTTAGTCACGAGCTTGATTTCAACAAGCTCATAGAGATTTAATAAAAATAAAGTCTCTTGACTGCTTGCTATAGTGTGCTGATCAAATAGACTTTATTTGCTGAATAAATAGACTTTGCTATATAACAGACTGTTTCCTGTAGGTCCACCTGCCTCCAACACAATGGCTGACACAATATTATCAATAGGCATGGTGGGTGGTTGTGTCTAACACTATATTAAAAATTATTAAAAAAGACTAATTAAATATTGGTCTATCTTTGAACCGGGCTGGTATACAAAGGGGTGGAAATTATGTTTTACCTGTTCAGAGGTCTAGTTAAACAGGGGATTGTGTGCTACACTGTTCTGGGCACCACAACTCATGAGGGTAAATTGACCTTGGTGAGTTACAGTGCAGATTCAGTGGAAAAATACTGAATTAGTGGCAGAGATAGGCTCGTATTCACTTGACTGTAAAAGATTAAGGAGTGAAGTGATTAAAGATAATGAAAGAATTTTATAGGGTAGAAAGGGAGAAGACTTTTTTTAAAATCATATGATCCCTACAGTGCAGAAGGAGGCCATTTGGCCCATTGAGTCTACAACAACGCACTGACAAAGCATCCCACTCAGGCACTAATCCCATAACCCATGGGGGGAATAGGGCTAATCCCCCCAACCTACTCCAGGCAATGCTAACCACTGTGCCACAGTCCCAACTCTGGAGAGGAAATCCAGAGCAATGGAGCAATAAAGGGCAATTTAGCGCAGCCAATCAACCTAACCTGTACACCTTTGGACTGATCATTGTTGAAAGCAATCTGGTCTTCTAATGCCCCTTTAGGGAAAGAAATCCTTACTTAGTTTGGTCTACATGGAACTCCAGATCACAGCAATGTAGTTGACTTTTAACAGCTCAGAATGGGTAACAAATGCTGGTTTTGCCAGCAGTACCCAAATCCCATAAAAGAATAAAAACTGGACGTATGGTACACATCAACAATGATCTAATTGCTTGGCAAAATATACGAAAGAGGTTTATTCAGCTGGGCCAGAGGAAATGGAGATCAATCCAAAGTGCACCTTTCAGACAACTTTTGCAGGTGCAGTGGGCACTGCCACACTGGAATAGGGCTTATAAGCCATGCCGGGTGATGCATAATACCACCACAGAACAAACCATTGTCTTACAAGATGGATGGCTATCATCAATTTTATGTTGCAATAAAGCATTGGTATTTTCTCACAGAAGGATAGGAAGTGCATTACTAAAGGCGTGCTGTTGGTGAGAGAAGCAAAGTGCAATCTAAAGTGAGTGGACTTATGTAAAAATAGACATTCATCAATAACTTCAAAATCCTTTATATTAAATTGGGTATCTATTGGAAATGTTTGTGTGTCTGCATTAGAAACCTAGATACCTGGACTAATAATGAGTTCAAATCCCCTCCACACAAAGCGTGAGCTTGAATTTGCTTTCAGAAAACTGGAAATAAAAAGCTGATATGAGTAAAAGTGACTACTAACCTGCTGGATTGCCAGTAAAGGCCAATTATTTGACTTTTAATAACCTTTTGAAGGTATCTAATAAACCAGCAGTTGCTTCAAATCACTAAAGATTGCAGGTATTGAAGGAACTGGCCCACCAGCCCCTTCTGACTGCAATTAGGGGAGTACTATAAATGTTAGCCGTGCCAACAATATCCACTTTTCAAGAATAAATAAAAATACCACAGTTGAAGGGGTGCTTAGTGTACAGTCCCCTTGATTGTGGGCAGAGAAAGTGTCTACCAGAATAAAATAAGAAAGGTTGTGATATATCCTGGAGAAATTCAGATTAGATTACAACTTCATAGAAGAGGTTAAGACTATTTATTGATTTCTCGAGGCATCAGTCTTGGACTAATAGTTTTCTATTTGGCCCACTTGTTCGTTCCAGCATCTCTCAGCAACAAAGCTTTTTGTTCAATGTCCTTTGGGATTTAGAGTATGTTTATTTTTGGTTTGTACTTTGCTATTTTAGAAGGCAGACATGAAGGATAACCTCACTTCCTAAGGTTGCTGAGCTTGTCTTCTATGAAACATGATATAGAATAACTAGTTGTAATTGTTCATATAAACATTGTCCAAAAAGCCCTTTTTCATTTTTCCTCCTATCTTTCTCTCCTTTTCATACTGCCTCTTCTAAATGTACTGAATCATAGTGAGGCATGATGCCATGAACATGGCAAGTTTCTGTGTTACTTTGTCTAAGTGCCTATTCCTAATGTATATGCCTAAACAGTGTTGGAAAGCTATTTTTTCCTTAAAGGGCTACATTGTTTCACCTGGGGTTCCAAAGTGTACATTTTTTGGCAGAAATGGCATGGTGGCACAGTGGTTAGCTTGATGCCTCACAGTGCCAAGGATCCGGGTTCAATTCCAGCCTTGCCAGCATGGAGTTTGCACGTTCTCCCCATGTCCCTGTGAGTTTCCACTGGGTGTTCCACTTTCTTCCCATAGTCCAAAGATGTGCAGGTTAGGTGGATTGGCCATGTTAAATTATTCCTTAGTGTCAAGGGGATTAGTAGGGCAAATATGTTGGTTACGTATGTAGAGCTTAGATGTGTTGCTCTGTCAAAGAGTCAGTGCAGACTTGATGAACTGAATGGCTTCCTTCTGGACTGTAGGAATTCTATGAGGTAACTGGATAGTATTCTGATTTGGGAATCCATCTGCTTGATCTGGACCATTTGATGGGCAACACGACAACTCAGTGACTATCGCTGTGCTGTGCAGATACATGGATTTGGGCCCATGTCTGTGGGAGTTTGCGCATTCTCCCCGTGCTTGCGTGGGTTTTTCTCCGGGCGCTCCGGTTTCCTCCCACATCCCAAAGATGTGCTCTTAGGCTGATTGGCAGAACAAATTCTCCCTAAATTGTCTCAAATTTGGTTTCAATGCATAGATCTATAAACATAGACAGGAATCATGGCTAGAAGTGAGAACATTGAGGTGGCGGCGTGGGCTCGTTGGGCTGAAGGGCCTGTTTTCTATGCTGTTTTGTTCTTTGTTCTTCTTTGTTCTTTGAATCCACCCTGTGGCCTGGAAGTGGGGAAGGGGGACACTGAGATTAATTGTGATGCTACAACTGCAGTGTCAGATTTGCCCACTTAGCACAGATCAAAAGTCAAACTCTGGGACCCTATGGTTGTCATGTCTCACCAGAACCATTTTAACACAACTTTCTTTCACAAGAAAGTTTACATCTCTTTAGGATTAAAGCAGAGAATTCTTAAAAATAATCATCTGGTCAGGCAGCATCTCTCAGAAGGGAAATAAATTTGAGGTTTCAGGATATTAAATTTTGGTCAGAACTGGCAGTAAGAATGATTTGACTCAAAGAAGAAATAATAAAAGAATTGGAAACTTAATATTCCAGACCACAAGGTATTCAGAAAAATAAGAAAGGGGCAAAAAGGAGAGAGTTAGTAGTATTGATCAAATAAAATATTATGAACCTGGAGAGATGTAGTTGAGGGGCCAGAGACCCAGACTAACAGATTAGAATTAAGAATCAATTGAGGAGTTATTACACAGGGGGTTCAGTTAGCTCGGCTGGCAGATAGCTGTTTTATGATGTGAAGTGATGCCAATATGGCATGTTCAGTTCCTGTACGCTTGATGTTATTCATGAAGGGTCTTCTCAACATTGGCCATCCCAACATTGGGCATCTAGCTATGGATGATCTTCTTTTCAGCATTATGGAATCATCAATTTTTGACAAATCATCGAATCCCCTGTCCCAGAACCATTTTGAACTCATTGAAGCTAGCTCAGCTTCAATTAGGTTTCTTGTGCTTGATTTCACCTTATTCTTTTCCATGACTGCCCCAAACTGGATTACTGTTCTGCAAATCCTCTCTCACTAAAACATTCAGGACAAGATTCAGCATTGCGCTCTTCCTTGGTGATCTGGAAATTCACTGATCAAAACAATCGCTTCTACGCATTTCAGAAAATGGGATGGCTAAAGATATAAAGATTAATATGAGACAAATTAGGATCAAATCACAGGAGAAAACAAAGCTGAGAAAACAAAATGTACAAAGATGATGTACAAAAGAAATAAGAGGGACAAAGAAAGGGTATGATAATAGATTAACAGTGAACATCAAAGGAGGCCCAAAAGTCTTTAATAAATAAGTAAATAATAAAATGATAGTTCAAGGAAAGATGCAATGGAAAATTGATTTCCCAATGGAAATCAAAAATAAGATATAATTGAATGAGGGAGATAAGGGAAACTTTGGCTATAATTTTCAAATCCTCCTTCGATGTAGTGCCTGAGGGCGGGAGGATTGAAAAAGAAAGTGGGATTAGAAAGGCTATTACAGGCCTTTGAACCTAATATTGGTAGTGAGAAAATTTTGACAAAAAATAATACAGGACAGAATAAATCAGCATTTGGAAAAGGTTGGAATAATAGATAAATATTAGCACAAATATGTTTAAGGAAATTCAAGTTTGACCAACTTCATTAAGTTCTTTGATCATGTAGAGGAATAATGAAGGTACAGACCTATGGACTTGGATGAAATACCATATAATAGACTTGTTAACAAAATTAAAACTTATGGAATTAAAACGACAGTGGCAATGTGGACATAAAATTGGTTAAGGGTAGAAAACAGAATAGTGGTGAATGGCTGTTTATCAAGATGGAGGGACGTCCCCCAGGGATTGTTCTAAAGGCTACTGCTCTTCTTGATATATATTAATGATCTTGATGCAGTTTCAAAATGTACAGCTAATACAAAATTTGAAAACGTTATAAACAATGAGAAGAACAGTGCCAGGCTTCCGGAAGATAAAGATAGACTGGTTAATTGGCTAGACATTTGGCAGATAAAATTGAAAACACAGAAGCAGAAATGAAAGAAAGCATTACAAACTAAATGGTACATGTTTGAATGGAATGTCGAAACAGAGACCTGAAAGTATAATACATAAGTTTTTGATGGTGACTGTATAAGTTTATAGGAATTTAAGGACATTGGAGCAAGAATTGGCCATTCAATCATTTGGGCTATTCCATTGGCAATATTAGGAGAGGCCATTTGCTTATAATTTCCACTTCACTGCGTTAAATAACTAATGAAACAGGGTGGAAAATCTTGCCCTTTGTGTTTTAATAGGATTGCCTTTCATTCCTTAAAACTCAAGCGTACCCAAACTGTTCAATGTTTCTTTCTAACATAGGTTCTCATCTTGGGAATAAGTCGAGTGAACATTTCCTGAACCATTTCTTACACAATTAAATATATTTTTGATGTGTAATGATGCATCTAGCAGTCTGCAGCCAGCCTCTCGATGTGAATAGGCTGTACCTGCTCCCCCTACTTGTGGGAAGCAGAATATGGCCTCTGTATTACATGGAGTGCTGTAAACTCATATAACTTAGTTTTGCTGGAAAAATGGATAAGAAAACGAGAGGTTTTGTCACCCACTTGACACTTAGAATTTTTCTGAGAAAGGATGATGGCAGCAGATTCAGTAATAACATTCAAAAAATGATTTGATGGATTTTTTTTAATGAGGACAATAGGGATAGAACAGGAGGCTGGGCTAAATCAAATAGCTCTACCACTGGCACAGCCTGAACCGCCTCCTTCTGTGCCCTGTTGTTCTATCATTAATAGTTTTGATTTAGCAGGTTTTGAGCAAGTGTAGAGACAAGGAAAGGAAGGAATGGAGAAGACCATATGTTGCAAGGCAGTGAGAGCAATGGGGAATGGTAATTGGATAAGAAAAGAATCAAAACATAGATCCTTGAGAGTTGTAAGTACCAACAGCAGGATTGATACTAGTACTTGTTTGTAAGCAAAAGTAAGGGTGGAAGTTATGATCTAAAATTTCTGAACTCATTGAGCGCAAAAGACCGTAATGAGGCAAATCAAAAAATAAGGTGCTGTTCCTTGAGCTGCCATTGACCTTCATTCAATCATTTTAAGAGTTCCAGGATAACAAGGTTAGAATGGGAGTGGGAATGATGAAGTAAAATAGAGAGCAATTGGAAGCTGAAGGTCATGCTTGTAGAGTGAATGGAGAAATTCAGAAAAGAGATCATCCAACTGCATTTGGTGTCCCTAAGTAAAGGAGATTGCATTATGTGCAGTGAATATACTATAATAAATTAAAAGAAGAGCAATTAGGAGAAATTTTGAAAAGCCTGGGTTAAATATGATCCAATCTTTAGTAAAATTAATTTCAACACAGAACGGGCAACATAATCTTCATCTGTCGTGAGTAAACCTGGTTCCAAAATGAACAGAATTCCAAAATTAAATGGCCTCCTTAACTTGATCTCTTTCTGTCCTCAGAGAAACAGATTCTAAAAATTAAAAGGTATGTCAGGTCATTAGGGAAGGGAAGGAATACATAGATAGGTCAGAAGAAGGAAAAGGCCTGTGGCCTGGACCTACTCAAGCTCTTTGGGCTGAATTTGAATTTGCAGCAGCGTGTGGGTTTGGGTTCAGTATGGGGGGGAGATTAAAATCCAGAAAATCGACAGTGCATTGGGAAGTCGACACCAGCTCGTCAACTTCAGCAGTTCATCCCAGCATGATAAGCTGCCTGCATGCAAACCCCTCAGGAGAGGCAGGTTGGCTATTAACATATGTTAATCGCTCAATTAGAGTGATATTTATACACGCTTTTGACTTTAACATTGAGTCTACGGGATGCCCGATCTACCTGAAATTCACTAGTGAAGACAAGGTGAGAATACAGCAGTGATTAAAGGGGCTGAAATAATCCCAGGGAAATTTGACAGTAAGTATTTAGTACTCACAATTGCTTGTGGGCAGATGTGTGTCCACAGTACTTTTGCTGTGATGTTCCTTCTACGCTTTGGAGTTTACTCTATGCTTTGGAGGTTTGCTCTGTTACATTCAAAAGGATGTCAACTATACTGAGATTGTATCTCAAATGAGGATCAAGAAGATCAACAACATCGCCAGCAACAATTTGCTGGCCATAGAACTGTAGCTGAGCATCAGAGAAGGCAGCAGTACAGAGGTGGCAGCCCGCAATACAATGCCTATAGACAGGACTCAGTGTCTGTGATATTTCTGAGCACCAATGTCTCAGGAGGCTCAGGATATCATGTCAGGTGATGAAACTCCATTCGTGTTGTGTTGTTCGTCCATTGTCATTGATGAGGACCTTGACACCATTAGTCATTTTGAGGCTGGTTGCGGTGTGTCTGAAGATGACTGATCAGGCCTATTCAGGCACAGAATGTCTGGCACATATTGGACTTGTGTAGATATTGTAGTTGTTGCGCTGGTGGCTTTGGACTTGCGCAGTTCGCGCTTAAGTTGTGCTTCAGCAATACACCTTGCTTCGTAAGCTCGACAGCCTTTGTGGATGAGGCAACACCAGGTAGATTTTGTGCCAATGTTTCCCAGGTGGCCGTGTCTATATCGAGTGACTTCAGGGAGGCCTTGACTGTGTCTTTGAAATGTTTCTTCTGCCGTCCATGTGAGCAGAGGGTTTCCCAAAAGGGAGCTGCTTGGGTATGCGCTCATCTGACATATGGATGACATGACCTGCCCACCGGGTCTGCGCTCTCATCAGCAGTGTGTGGACTGATGGTAGTCTACCACTCCACTCACCACCTTAAACATTCACCCTGTCAACTGCTGGCATACTGTAACTGTGGTGTGTTGCAACTAGATACACTACAGCAACTTGCCAAAGCTCTGTCATTAGCACTTTCTAAACCTGAGTCCTACACCAGCTAGAAGGATAAGTATGGTGGACACTGTGGGAATACCATCACCTGAAAGTTCTCCTTTGAATTATATCAGTGTTCATTCAAAGAACACTGGATTCAAAGGATTTTACAGCTCTGCCTAATACTGGAATTGTTCAGTGTTGCCAATAGTCGAAGGACCTTTAGCTGGCCCACGGCATAGCCAGCGGCATAACCCATCATTTGGAGATGTTCCATCTTATGTAGTAGCAATCACAAGTTTGGAAGATGCTGCCAATGGAGTCTTGGCGAGTTGCCATAGCACATCTTATCGATGATACATACTGTAGCCACCTGTGTCAATGGTAGAGGGAGTAAACATTTAAGGTGCTGGAAAATCCACTTTACTGGACCATATTCCTGGAATGTTCTACTTAAAAGCAGATATACATATACCACAAGGACACCAAAAACTCAAGGAACAGCCCACACTGCTTTCTCAAGGGTAGTTAAGGATGAGCAGTTTTGACAGACACACCTACAGATTATGAATGAATAAAAAAAAATTGCAATTCTTTAGATAATGAAGCCATCTGTTCCAAATGCAGCAAGACCTGGACAATCTCCAGGTTTCCTCTGACAAGTAGCAAATAACATTCATGCCAAACAAATATCAAGAATGACCATCTCCAACAAGAGAAAATTCAACCATTTCCCCTTGACATTGAATAGTTTTACTATTGCTGAATCCTCCTATGCCAACATTTTGAGGGGTAACCACTGATCAGAAACCTAAGTAGACCAGCCTTTCTGTGGCTACAAATTAAAAGTCAAAGATTGGGAATTCTGTGGCAAAAAACTCGCTTCCTGACTCCCCAAACCTTCTCCACTTCCTGCTAGATGCAAGTTAGAGGTGAACGCTAGCCATCTGTCTGGATGAGTACGGTTCAATATGACTCAAGGAACTTAACACTATCAGGTAAGAGCAACCTATTTAATTGCCACCTCATCCAGCACCTTACTCCCTCCAACATTGACACAGGTGGCTATACATGTATCATCGACAAAATGTGCTGTGGCAACTCACCAAGGCTCCAATTGGCAGCACCTTCCAAACGTATGATTGCTACTACATAAGACGGAATTCTCCAAATGAGATGCTTTGTCTTTGGAAATATACCTGATGTTTATAGCAAGAACCTATTGATGCTAATAATGCTGAATCTAGGAGAGGTCATTAATGTTGTTAGAGGGGAGCATTCACTGATGCTACTAATTTAATGGTTCAGGGAGGTTTCATGAATGTTTGAAGTGTTGGTGGTGGAAATTATATTGAAGAATACCATGGCTGGGAGGCGTCATTGATGTTAGCAATGGGAAGATCACTGATTCTGATAACAATGAGGCTCAGTTGGAATTTGATGATGATACAGGTGATGCTGCCTCATAAAATTGATCGGGTTCTGAAGAATTGCTTAATATTGGTAGTGTTGGGATTGGTAAGAATCACTGGGCTTGATTTTACCATCAAGTTGCACCCGTTTTCGGGCACAAAAAGTTGGTAAAGTCGGACATGAGGATAGTAGCATGTTCCATGCCCATCTCCGCACCATTCTCTCTTTGCTAATGCCCAAAAATGGCTGCAATTGGGACTGTGCCCAGAACAGACACAATGGCCTTTTAAATGCATTTGCATGCATTTACATTGACTTAATGGACAGCATACCCAATCTTACTGGCACTCCCCCCTTTACAACCATGTTCACCCATCCAGAATCAGTGCAAAACAGACATGCTCCACAAAAGTCCAATGTTGGTGCTCCAGTTAGTGAGGAGGTAAGTGCCGAGCATCTGACAGCCTTTTACTTGAGATCATTGGTGGGGGAAGGGGCAATCCGCTTGTCTGACTTCAGTGAGGAGGAAAGGGGAGGGGGTCTGCTGCCACTCTGCCTGAGATCAGTGAGGGGGAAAAGGACAAGGAGCTGCAATCAGTCTGGGTGGCAGCACAGGTTGGGAGGATAGGGGTTAGTAATGTTTTGGGTTAGAGCAATATCTGTGGGGACCAGGAGGAAGCATTATTTGGCTGAGGAGTGATGTGACAGGAGAACGGCATTTTATCATTTTTCCTGTGCGTGCGTGGTTGGAGGCACCGATCAGAGCTGCAAGATTTTGGGTGCGTTAAGCTGCATCCACAGGCTTCTGCAGTGTGATTTAGAATTGCTGATATTTTTTCAGGCAGAGTGTGTGTATTGGCGCCTGAGAACAGGTCTAAAAGTTGAATCTGAAACACTCCCAGTTTCATGTCCAGCCAGCACTTGGAATCAAAATGGTAAAGTAGGGCCCTCTGAGTCTGGTGATGATGGAGCTAGCAGGAATTGCCAATATTGGTTCTGAAAGGGTTTAAAAAAGCTCTGTTATTCAGATGATGTTAATGGTGATGAGAATGGAAGGCATCAACCATACTCTGAAGAATGGAATTGGGAGGAACCATTGATGCTGGCATTGCTGAGACTAATAGAAAAATGTCCAAATTGTGAGAGAGATGATAGTATCATTGGTGGTATTGGTGACTGGGAATGAATACTAATCCTGGCTATCATGGTTCATGGTGGTGACAGGATGGGAATCATTGATGCTGCTTCTGAAGAGATTGAGATTCAGACTTCCATGGTCCCTGCAATGCTGAAATTTGGCTGAAGTTCAAAATTATTCTGGCTGCAAATTTCAGTTCCATTGGTATCACCATGATGGAAACCCTAAAACTCAAGAGTAGAAACTAAACTTCTGGCATGGCATGCGTTGATTACCATGCTGGACAGGGCAATATTGTGAGTATGCAGTATGTGCAGTGGAAACATGCAGGCTGGGCAGATGGTCCCGTAACTGAGCTCCAATATTGCTTTGATATTCATCCTGATATTTTAGGACTCAGAGGTCTCATTAATTCCCAGTATTATGTACTGAACATGGATTTAGTTTCATGCGGACTAATGATATTTAAAGGTGCTGCAATGCAACTTTCAGGCCAGGTTCTTTTGACTTTCTTTTTCTATCACAATGGGTGGTTGTGTTGTATTTTCCTAAGAACTTCAGAAGATTTTGAAGGCCTAACAGTACAAAGCAGCCTATCACAAATGGGGGCTACAGTTGCAGTCCCTCTTGACCTGCAATATAGGAAAATGCAGCAAAATCCCTAATGTGCAGAAGATGTACACAGAGGCAAGGGAAAAAGAGCTAGCAGTAGAAAGTTGTACTTGCCTGCGATCTGCAGGAGTTATTGCCACAGCCAAAAGAATGTCTAAGGCAGTTACCATTCACCAAGAAGGTGCTCACTGAACTATACCGCCTCTTGGAAATGGGCCAGCAGCCATAGAGCAAGGTAAGGATGGCAGTGCCGGTGGCCACCAGGATCACCGTGGCTCTCAATTTCTACATAAATGGATTGTTCCAGATAGGAACATGTGACACTGCTGACATTTCATAGTTTGCCATACATCACTATACTGGGGAAATAATAGACCCTTTAAGCCAGAAGAAGGAACTTCATAGTATTCTCACTAACAACAGGGAAATAGTGAGAGCGGGAAAGTGGGTTTGCCAAGGCAGCAGGAATCCCAGTGGTACATAGAATCACTGGCTCCACAAAAGTGGTTCCCTAGGCATCACATTTTAACAGGCTGATGGATCAGAAAAGCAAAGGCTACCCGTGACTTTGTCAGCGACCTTGCACAGAGAACATATCAGTGTTTTCATACTGCACCGGACAGCGATTCCCAGAGTGTTTTAGTCACCACACTGAACCAGAGGCTGGGTGTTTGATGACAAAGAATGCCCACTCTATAAGGAGCTCATCACTTCACTTTGCTCCCCAACTTCATATAGTTACACCAAAAATAACTTAGGGTGAAGGAGTTAAATAAAAAATTAGAAACAGAAGTAATGAACAAAGGTGAGGCTGGACTAACTGCAAGTAGTCATGTGTTATTAGCGTAAGAAAAGGTTAATACATTATACCTACATGCCCTTGAAGTAATTGGATATTATAATTATATGTACTCACTTGGAATGTAATAAAGTTATCTCGTGTTGTATACGTGAATAGACATAATTGGGTAGAGATAGCAGAGCATTACTAAATAACTTGATGATTGGTGAAAATTAAATGTATTGCTATTTGTATATCAGCATAAAACTGGTGTTATTGTAGTCTTTTAGAGTACTTGTTCTCCATCTTGAATGGGTATGTGAGTTTCCTCACATTTCCCTGAATAAACTGGTTTTAAAAAAGAAAAGCTAAGTCTTGTTTGGCCTTTGTGGAATCAGAGCAAATCCTTATCTCCCTTTCATAGCACTAAGAAGAGTGAAGAGTTTAGATAATTAATATTAGCAGAGAAAAATACTGCAAAAACTTAAGGAACTAAAATCTGATAAATCCCCAAGACTCAATAGCCTAGATCCTAGGATTCTAAAAGAGGTAGCTGCACAGTTAGTGGATAGGCTAGTTGCGATTTTCCAAAATTACCTAGACTTCATAATGTGCCAATAAATTTGAAGTTAGTAAGCATAGCAGCTATTCAACAAAGGTGGGAAGGGGAAAATAGGTAGCTATAGGCCAATTCGCCTGAAAATTGCTAGAATCTCTTACCAAGGAAGTCCTAAAATTTTCAAAAGTCATAGCGTGACAAGACAAAATTAATATGGTTTTATGAATGAGAAATTGTGCAGCAGCTAGTGAAGTAGATAAAGGGGAATCAGTAGAAATAGTATATTTGGACTTTGATAAGATGCCACACAAAAGGTTATTGTGCAAGGTAAGAAATCTTGGAGTTGGGGATAATATGTTTGTTGTGGAGTGGATTATTGTACAAAATATCTCCAGGAAACTCAGTACAGAACAATTGTTTATTAGCCAACATGTTGGAAGAGCATGATATCAGGGAAGGGTCCTCTGAGGCTGGCTGTTTCTTATCTGAAAAACCATACAATATTTATACATTATAAATTGTGTAGGCAAGGCATTACATATATTCCAACATTGCCTGGTTTTAGATTTTTCAGTGAACAATTTGTAGATGTTCATAAGGCAGGGTGTCTACTATCCCAAAATTATCTGTCTTTTGTATCTCTATTTGGTTCCTTGTAATGTGCTTGTTGCTACCAGGCTTTGCCCTTGCATGCTAGCTTTGTCTGCTAATTCAGCAAGTTACTGATATGGACCCTGAATGTTTACTGATACCCCTTAGCCACATACCCATTCAGCTAGCAGTGTCTTTTTTTTTAACCACATCAACACATTAGCTGGGTGATACATTACTTAACCTCTCTAATACTGCACTATACAATTTTCAAAACCCCCCTGACAAAGTCTCTGCAGGACGTTACTTGTCCCCATTGATTGATTCTAATCTTCTAACCCTTAGGATCTCTTAATAAAGCATGATTTTGTCTGTCCTAATAGATTGTTGTAATAATCCATATTTCATATTTATTAATCTTCTTCTTACATTAGCATGAATAAAGGATTGATTTATGGACAGGAAGCATGAGAAATTTTCAAATTGACAGGTTGTGACAAGTGAATGCCACAAAATCAATGTTAAGGCCTCAGCTCTTTACAATCTATATTAATGAGTTAGACAAAGAGACAAAGAGTAAAGTATCTGAGTTTGATGATAAAACAAAACCAGATGGAAATGTAAGCTGTGAGGAGGACATAAAGAGACTGCAAAGAGATATAGACTGGCTAAGTGAATGGGCAAGAAAGTATTATATGGGGAAGTGTGAGAATCATTCATTTTGATAGAAAAACAAGGCAGAATCTTTTCAAAAAGGCATCTAACTTGTGAATGTTGGTGCTGAGAAAGACTTGGGGTATATTCATATAAGAAACACAAGTTAGCATGCAGGCGCAGTAACAAATTAGGAAGGCAAATGTCAAGTTGGCTTTCGTTGTAAGGGGATTAGAGTAAAGAAATAAGGCAGTCTCGTTATAATTGTACAGAGCTTTCATATGGCCATGCCTGGAGAACTGTGTGCAATTTTGGCCTCTATAGTTTAGGAAGCTCATACTTACATTGGAGGCAGTACAGCAAGCTGTCTGGGGTCATTCATCAGGTGTCTACAGTTTGACAGTGTGATGTAATTGAGGATTGAAGCCCAACAGGGGGATGTCTAGCCCAATCAATCCATTGGATCAATTTTCTCGCATTGGGCTAAGAATTGGTCAGTGCCACCTTTAGGATATATTGACCTTGGAGGATGCCAAAATGATGCAGAGGTTAAAAGGAGTAAATAATAAGAACAAGTTGCAAACACTAGATTTATATTCCCTTGAGTAGAGATTATTGATGACCTTACTTAACTGTTTAAGCTACATAAAGGTTTGATAGAGTAGATAGAGAAAAACCATTTCCTGTGCTGAGAGAACTTTAAGTTAGACCCGGGCTGTTCATTGCCAAGGTCAGAAAACAATTCTATCTCTTCACATAAAGAGCAGTGAGGATTTGGAACTCTTCACCCCACAAAATCAGTTGAGTCTATATCAATTAAAAAATGAAAAATTGAAGCAGTGATTTTTGTTAGACAAGGATATTAGCAATTACAGCACTAATTTGGGCAGATGGAATAAACTAAACATCTGAATGGAGTGGCAGCTCAGCTTCAAGGAACTGAATGACTTATTCCTATTCCTATTCCTATTTTCCTATGAACAATGGCGCAGCATTTTGCCAGAACAATGTGGAATAAATTACTAAGCATATTTGTTATTAATTCATGGGATGTTACTGCATCCCAAAATGCCCTGAAAAGGTGCTAGTGAGCCAGTTTCTTGAATTGTTGATGTCCATATGATGAAGGTAGTGTTGTTAGATATTGACTCAGTGACGATGAAGGAATGAAAATACATTTAAACATCAGGATAAATGTCTCAGAGAAGAACTTACAGATGATAATGCTCAACAATATCTCACATTTGTATACATTCGTCCTTGTTCTATTATTAGCAATATCAACAACGTCTCTCATAATTATTATTATTATTCTCATTTAACCTTCCCTACTCTATCATTACCAACATAATAATCACTCTGATCCTGGCATTTTTGCCAGGGTTTATCTCATTCCCATTACCAACAATGATACTATACCCTGCCAGCACCATCATCAACAGCATCAGTGATCCTTCCCAACCTCATCATGATCAATATCAGCATTCCTTTCATTCCATCTGCATAATGTTGATCATTCCTGCATCTTTATATATATTAGTGTGGCATATTCCAATTCCATTCCAACTGCAGTTAGTAAACTGTCTCAGTAGCTATTGACCAGCTCCTTGCCTCATTACAATATTATCAGTCTTTTTCAATTCAGTGACTGGGCTTACTTTATTTCCCATCTTCATCTGTAACATCCCCATTCTCATCAATATTAGCAAGTTTTCACAAACCCATCAGAAAAGTCTCATCACCAGCATCATCGGTAATCCTTCCCTACCTTGTGTCAACATGTGTCCTTCCCAGCCCTACTATAAATCAGTTGTCTTTCCTGGTCCCATCATTGTAAACATTAGGGCTCCATTCCATCTATGATTATTACAACATAACATTGCATATTCCAAGTTAACACAGATCAAATTCAATCTAAATACAACAGCTTAATAAATTGAGAATACCAGCTTTAATCATCCTCACAGCACTTGACCTTCATTTTCAGTGTCATTTCCCCATTCAGTCATTGTTAGGGTCAGTGTCCTTTCCCAAACATGTGACTGAAATTAGCAGTAAGAATATCCTATTTTGCTATGCCTCTGACAGCATATTCTGATTGAAAGTAGAGCTGGGTGCAACCAACAGTGAATGACTTCCAATGACACACTTAGATACCAGGAGTTTGAAGGAATGCTGACTAGTCATTAAAATAGACAGAAACTGCAAATGAGTTTAGATATATTAACTGGAAAATATGAGTGTATGGATTTTAGGTGATTAGAATGTGTTATAATGTTCGACTTAGCTAGTGAAATATTCATAACTGTGATCGTTTAAGGATGTGATCAACCTTGGTGATAGGATCAGTTTGTAAAGCAGAACGGATTTTTCTCTTGGGTCATTTGTGAGCCACTGAATGATTGCTGTCAAATTGCTGCATGAATCTGAAGGACTTTGAATCTGTCATTTAATGCAAACAATCTGTTATGTTTTCCTATAAGGGCAAATGGTCATTCAGACATAAAATATCCACAAGTGACCTCTATATCTATTCATACTAACCCACCTTTTTTGGAGGCTTTCCAAGGACACTTTAGGATAAACATAGCAAACTGGTTAAAAATATATATTTCTCAGTCAATTCTGATGGCTAAGTTAGTTAATGGCAATTGAGACAGCAATTGGGAGCACAATTAATCCACTTCAAGACTTTGATCAGCATTATTTAGATTGATAGCATAGTACTAAGGGGTGTTTTTGGGGTCTTGTTTATTTATTCAGGTGGATGTAAATGATTCCATGAAATTATTAAAAGAACAGGATATTTTCCCAGTTTCTTGGCCAACATTAATCCCTCAGTTGGTCATTTATCTTATTTAAAGTTTGTGGAACTTCCTTGAACATATTTCTGTCTCTCAAATCCGCACTCATCAACCCTATTCCCTTTTGCTACTCCTCTCATGAAACAAGATAAAAACAGTCACATTCAGATTAACACTCTGTAAGCATTCAAGTCAAAGAAGTCTGATCAGCATCTCTAGAGTTTTAACTAGTCCCTATTATATGAACAAGCCTTAACTTTGCAAGAAACCACCACAAAACAAACAAAGATGACCACACCATTTCATCAGCCGTAGTGAAAATAAAACTGAGCCAAAAATAGATTGAATGATTTACTCTTGCATATTTTATCCTTTCCCCAATATTCACATATTTCATGTAATAAGTGACACACCATATACAACAAACAATAGAACAAAGTAAATCAAATGCCCACTGGTTTGGTCACAATGTTGAAGTTGGAAAAAAGCGTAGAGGACGTATATATAACACATACATGTATGATGTACAATACATAACTGAGCCACCCGCACATACAAATATGCATACACACACACATACACACACACACATACACACACACACACACACACACACACACACACACACACACAAACACAAACACACAAATGCTATTTCAGATACAATGTATAATGGACAATTTTAAATAACTTACAAAATTCAATGCTGACAATTAAACAACACATGTAACCCACAGAATACAGATCACAGCACATAATTCATAATTTGAAAAATAATTATAATTTGTGCCAGCCTCCATCTTGAAAGAAAATGCTTTTCATTGTGATTAGTCTACTCTGTGTTAACTATCACCTGGTGTGACAGAAGAGTTCAACTCTAGCATGACTATCTTTCCTGCATTTGCCCAGAGGAAGACAGTGAGCTGAGAAGTTGCATGATTCACTGGCCTCTTTCTTTTTTGAGACATCTTCTAGGTTGGCTAAGCTTTTCATTTCTGCTCACCTCTTCCAATGCCCTTCCAAATAGGTAGCCTACAGACGTTTTGGTCAAAAATAGCTGTCTCCCAGTCATTAGTGTCAATACCCATCATCTTAATATGTTGCCTGCAGGATTCCTTGTAGTGGAGATATGGACATCCAGGAGGTTGTACCCAGTGGCCAATTCACCATTAAGGGCATAAGGCAATGAATGTAGCCGAGCCAGTATGTAAATGCTGTTGGTTAGCAATGAAACATAATGTAGAAGATTTTAATACAAGCACATAGGTTTGCCCTAATAGGACAGTACTTTAGAATTATGTCATTGTTGGAAAACATTTTGCAATGAGTAAATAGAATCTGCAATATAAATGCAACTTCCTTGTATGTTGTCAACTTGCAATGAATTACACAATGCAAATGAGGAGGTGATGGCATAGTGGTATTTTCACTGGACTAGTAATCCCAAGGTAATGCTCTTAGTTTGAATCCCACCATGGCAGGTTGTGAAATTTGAATTCAATAAAACAAAATCTGGAATTAAAAGTCTACTGGTGACCATGAAACCATTATCAATTGTCATCAAAACCCATCTGGTTCACTAATGTTCTTTAGGGAAAGCAATCTCCCATCCTTACCTGTTATGGACAACACATGACTCCAAATCCCTAGCAATGTTGTTGACTTTCAAATACTTTGAAATGAAAAGCAATTAGGAATGGGGAATAAATTCTGGTCAAACCCGTGATGCCCACATCCCATGAATGAATAAAAAATAGCAGGCAACTCACAACAATAGTGCACAATACGCAAGACACAAAAACATGGGCAAACACTTTCCGCACATGCCACATATTTTTTAAAAAAGCAATATATAAGACATAAATCAATGTATGATAATAGACACAAATTAACTATTCAACCTAAATGATATGCACAATGATGCATGCACTATATGACACAAAAAACATCAGACCGCATATGAGACACACACGTAAAACAGCATAGCATGCTACACAGAAGATCTCACACAAACACAATGCAGTGCACACACCAATAGTAATTGTGCACAAGATTTCTTTCTGTTGTTCTCATAATGCAGGTGTCACTGAAAATTCTGTATTTATTGCTCATTCTTAATTGCTCTAAGTAGATGGTAGTCGATCTTCCTGAACATGTAGATGGTGGATAGGAATCCAGAAGTCAATATGCAAGGCATTCATCACAGAGATGAACGTTGAGATTGCTGGACTAGTTCAGCTTTTGCTCAATGGTAAATTCCAAGATGTTGAAAATAGTGGACTTGATGGTGACACTGAAGGTTAAGTAGAAAGAGTTGGGATTTCTCTTGTTTGATAATAGTAATTTACTTACAATTTGTGTTTCTGAAGTCTGGATTTACCTGGATCCTAATGTTTTGATTTGATTTGATTTATTATTATCACATATATTAACATACAGTGAAAAGTATTATTTCTTGCATGCGATTCAGACAAAGCATACCGTTCATAGAGAAGGAAATAAAAGAGTGCAGGATGTAGTGTTACAGTCATAGCTAGGATATGGAGAAAGATCAACTTAATGCAAGGTAAGTCCATTCAAAAGTCTGACAGCAGTAGGGGAGAAGCTGTTCTTCAGTCGGTTGGTACATGACCTCAAACTTTTGTATCTTTTTCCCAAATGAAAAAGTGAAAGAGAGAATGTCCAGGGTGCGTGGGGTCCTTAATTATGCTGGCTGCTTTGCCAAGGTGGTGGGAAATGTAGACAGAGTCAATGGATGGGAGGCTGGTTTGCGTGATAGGTTGGGCTGCATTTACAATCTTTTGTAGTTCCTTGCAGTCTTGGACAGAGCAGGAGCCATACCAAGCTATCTTACAACCAGAAAAAATGCTTTTTATGGTGCATCTGTAAAAGTTGGCCAGAGTCATAGTCAAATTTCATTAATCTTGTGAGTAAGTAGAGGTGTTGGTGGGTTTCTTAACTATAGTGTTGGCATGGGGGACTATGACAGGTTGTTGGTGATCTGGGCACCTAAAAACCTGAAGCTCACGATCCTTTCTACTTCATCCCCTTTGATGCAGACAGGGACATGTTCTCCTTTATGCTTCCTGAAGTCAATGACAATCTCCTTCTTTTTGTTGATATTGAGGGAGAGATTATTGTGCCACACCAGTTCATCAGATTATTCCTGAACTCTGTCTCATCATTGTTGGAGATCTGATCCAGCATGGTGTTGTTGTCAGCAAACTTGAAAATTGAATTGGAGGGGACTGCTGTTGAGAATGATCATGGAAGACGTTTTATTGCCTGTCCTTATTGATTGTGGTATGTAAGTTAGGAGAATGCGGATTCAGTTGCAGATGGATGTGCCAAGGTCCAAGCCATTGAGTTTGGAGATGATTTTTGTGAGAATAATAATGTTGAAGATTGAGCTGTATTCAATAAATATAAGTCTGACATAAGCATCTTTATTATTCCAGGGATGAGTGCAGGGCCAGGGACTTGGTATCTGATGTGGACCTGTGCAGCAGTAGACAAACTGTTGAGAATCCAAGTAGTCCGGGAAGCTGGAATTGATCGGTTCCATGACTCACCTTTCAAAGCACTTCATAATGACTGATGTCAGAGCTACCAGCTAAAGGTCATTAAGGCATGCCGCTTGGTTTTTATTAGGTACCGGAATGATGGTTGTCTTCTTGAAGCAGATAGAGACCTTAGATCATTGTAAAGAGATGTTGAAGATGTCTGTGAATATTCCTGCCAGTTGATCCGCACAGGATCTGAGTGCATGTCCGGGTACCTATCTGGGCCAGTTGCTTACCATGGGTTGACCTACAAGAAAGCTGCTCTGACATCTGCAGTGGTGACCCCAGATACAGGTTCATCAGAGCTTCCAGAGAGGAGGGCATGCTCTTGCTAACCTTTTGCTCAAAACGGACATAGAATGCTTTGAGCTCATCAGGGAGGAGTGCCTGGGAACCAATGAGTTTATATGTCTTCATCTTGTAGCCTGTAGGCTAGTGGGGACTGCCTGATTATCAAAGAAAGTATAAATGGAACTAAACACTGTGGAATCATCAGCAATAGACCTACTTGACCTTAGAACAGAGGAAAAGTCATTGATAAAGCAATTGGAGATAATTAAGTGGCATTTGCTTCCCTAAGTAACTCTGCAATGATAATAAACATTACAAGTAACATGTACCAAAAAAATCTGCAGTCTATACAATACAGCATAAGAAACCACAGAATGAAAAATAAATGATCCATCAAATTGTGTGGTTCTTTTCACCAATATAGGAGTTATTTTGCACCGCTATTTAATTTCCAAGGGAAATAGAAATACAAGAAGGAACACACTCACATCATAAAAACACAGACAAAGAAGAATGTGAATTGAATTCATAAAGCAAAGCACACATAAGTACACTCTTTGTAAAGAAAAGCACTTGTGTATTGTGTATGATATAAAATAACACATCTCGGCCAAATGTCAATGGCACTAAAATTCAGCTTATATTTCAGATGACATTCAGAAATTATAATGACTTTTCTTTTTGAGTTATCACATCATCGGAACCCCTAGATACTGCCTTTTAATTCATTCCCGGATATTTATTAATCCTGTTTTGTGTGACACTCATATTGATATACCCTTAACATTAACTGTAATGACCTCTGAAGTATGGAATCTGTGTGATTGATATGAAGGTCTCTGTAGAGGAAGTAAACGTTGGCAGGCACAGGAAGCCTTTGAAAAACTGCCCCTTTTGACAGATTTAACTTTAATAAACTGAAAGCGCAAGAATGATCATGTATCATGTGTGTGATATGCATGTGCATGTTGCTGTGTATCTATGTGTGTGTCCATGTACCTGTGGGTCAATAGGTATCTATCTGTGTATGTCCAAATGCTTGTGTGAGTACGTCTGTATTTGTGGATCTCTGCTTTACTTATGTCTTGTGTCTATCTCTGCATATGTGCATTCACTCCTCCACCACTGGTGCACAATAGCAGCAGTATTTACCATCTACAAGATGCAGTACAGAAACTTGCCAAGGCTTCTTCAATTGCACTTCCAAACCCACAGCCTCTATCAACTGGAAAGATTGGGGTAGTAGACATATCTAGGAAAACCACCATCACCTGCAACATCCCCCCCAAATCACACACCATTCAGTAACATTCTGGAATCTCTGGAACTCCTAATCAAACAACGGGAACACATATCACAATGTGGACTGCAAAAGTTCAAGGAAGTGCTTCAAGGGCAATTAGTGATAGCTACATCCAAGGGACAAATGAGAATTAAAAAAACGCTCCAGACTCCGCATCATATTTGCTGCCCTCCTATAATGAAATGAGAACAACTGTGGCCTCAGAAACATCCAGGCTTGGCCTTGTGGCAGGTAACACAAATGTGAATACTCTATTTGTGGGTAGCTTTATGGTTCTTTAGCTATGAAAAGATGTATGTGTGTGTGTGTGTTAGTGCTGGCAGCTGCCAGAGGCTCTGGGGCTCTGGATGGTGTTTCGAGGAACCAGGGTGGAGGGAGTGGGGGGGGGGGGGTGAATTCGCGACTGCGCAGTCTAGCTGGCGGGGAGGGGGAGGGGGGGGGGGAAGGGGGGGAGAGAGTTCCTCCTTCCAGTCGCTGCTGCCGCTGCTGCTGCTGCTTTTTCCTTTCTCTCGGCTTTGCCTCTTCCCAGCACCGCCGGCCTCCAGCTCCAACATAAGAAGGAACGATAACAATGTAGGTGCAAGACGGAGAGGGCTGCATCAGTGAAGGCTGTGCGTGCTGTCGCTGGGCTGGTTGCCGGGCAGGTCGCTGGGCTGGTTGCCGGGCTAGTTGCCGGGTTGGTTGCTGGGCAGGTTGCCGGGCAGGTTGCTGGGCAGGTTGCCGGGCTGGTTGCTGGGCAAGTTGCCGGGCTGCAGGGAGCTGAGAGCGGGCCAGGGGGAGGGAGGCTGATGCCTGGCCGCTGTCCGTGGTGCTGAATGATCAGCTCCGTCCATGGCCACCTCCCGCGGCAGCACCCCAGGAAAGCGCCCTCCCTCCGCGACATGTCTGATCGAGGAGATGGGCAAGGGCGACGACAACGATCGCATCGTGATCAACGTGGGAGGGACTAGGCACGAAACGTACCGGAGCACCCTGAAGACCCTGCCCGGCACCCGGCTGGCATGGCTCACCGAACCCGGCGCCTTCGCCAACTTCGACTACGACCCCAAGGCGGACGAATTCTTCTTCGACCGGCACCCGGGGGTCTTCGCCCACATCCTCAACTACTACCGCACGGGCAAGCTGCACTGCCCGGCCGATGGTGCGGACCCCTGTACGAGGAGGAGATCGCCTTCTGGGGCATCGATGAGACGGATGTGGAGCCTTGCTGCTGGATGACCTACCGGCAGCACCGGGACGCCGAGGAGGCTTTGGACAGCTTCGAGTCCCCCGACATCAACAGCGGAGACGGGAGGGAGGGGGCGCGGGGGACGGGGTCGCAGACTCGGAGGATGAACTGGATACCAAGCGCTTGGCCCTGGGAGACTGTTCCCCAGAAACTGGAGCCAAAGCTGGCTGGTGGAGGAAATGGCAACGCCGCATTTGGGCTCTCTTTGAAGACCCCTATTCTTCTAAATATGCACGGGTAAGGAAATAATTACACTGTTTCGTTTTTTTAAAAAAAGAATTCGATGCCAGCCATCTTCACACCAGCACCGCAACATTCAAAAGCTATGCACGTAGAAATAAAGAATGATTAGTCAAATAACAGAGGAACGATTGTAGAAAGGCATCCACTTGAAATGAATGCAAAAAGGGCATGTCTCCATTGAATGAATGTAGATAGGAACCTGATTGCAAAACACAGTCAATTCAGAGGTAGAGAGGAGGAGGAGGAATTAATATTGCAAGCTGGACCCGGGGTACCTGGGGATGTGTATTCATTGCCAGAATTCGGGGAAGACAGGGTAATATCTGCGACCGGAGATAAGAAGATTGCACATTGAAAAGGGTTTAGCTGGTGGTTGTAGCAAAACTGCCTAAATAGAAATAAATGTGAGGTCGCCCCGCATATACTGGGAAGGGGGGGGGGGAAGGGAGGGGAGAAATAGCGGTAACAGATATTGCTGCGGCTTAGCTGAGCGCAAAGCCCCTCTTCACAAAACAGCCGAGGGGCTGTTTGTGAGTTCTTTCCTGAGAACATATTCTTTACAGCGACATCAGTAATTGGAAATGCCAGTCACACTGGTGGATCACTTGGAGGATTTTCTGGGAATTGGATAGAGTGTGTAAGCGGAACCCAGCTTCATTTCGGAGAAGTGGTGCTTCTGATCAAAGCAACTGAGGCAGCGCACACAGCAGGGGTTCGTTCAAACTGGGGCCTCATTGATATTCCACCGGCGTATACCCCGGGTGCAGACTGCAGCGGAATCCAGAGTTGCCGCTTTCACCTCAGATCCCAGTTTTATCCTTAAAAAAAGCGCCCTGGGTCGCCTTACCGGGGGGTGCCAGTAACTCCAGGCACTGAGTATGTTTTAATCTTTGATTTAAAAAAAAGGCTGAGGTTGGAAACGACAAGAGTGAATAGGAATAGTGTTACTGTAAAGAGCTTACATCAATACAAACAAAACATCTCTAAGTGCAAATGTATACCTCTAATCTTGGAAATTATGGCATATTCCATATCAAATTGATAAGGTTCATACATTCTGCAAAGCGCCTGCGATGCGTTGTCAAGTCTTAAAATGTTTTCCTCTTCTGTATTGTTGGCTCGATGCCGTGATACATTATTATCGTTGCCCCCAGAAAATGATAGCTATTGATTTGTAGATTACTTAAAGACTGATAGATGGACAGGGATATTGGACATTCTAACCAAACATAGATTAATACTAGAGCTTTTTCCTTTTCTGAAACCTCTCCGCGCCCTAGAGATTGAAATCACCTCTTTCAGTTTCTTGATAGGCCCATGTACTTATCCAGGGACAAGATGTGTGTTGCTATTAGCTCGCATTATCGCTGTTATTGTGTGGGGGCCACCGCATATAATTCCTCTCAATATCTGAGGACTCTTTTTGTAAATGACATCGCAATGCTGTGCTGGATTGAGGATTTATCAAGGTGAGGGGGAGAGGCAGAAAAGCAGCACTTTGCATTTTAAACCCTAAATAGCAGTGAACAGAGGTTGCGAGATCTTAAATCATTCTCAGTAGGTTTCCACGCTCTGTGTTGAATTGTATACATTCCCGAGTTCTCCTTTCTCCCTCTTGCCCCGGTCAAAGCAGCATCCAAGGTGCCCATTGGAATGTCCTTTCTTCGTTATTTGAAACAGACAATTCCTTTAATTTACAGCAAAAATAGATCATACTATTTTCCTGTACTCTCTAGAATATATGAGATATAATATGTGTGTATATATATATGTGTGTGTGTTTGCGTGTATGTATATATATATTCTATATATACACATACAGATATATACATACAGACGGGATGGGGGGGCTTCAGGAACAGTGCGTGGTTCCTCCAGACTCCAGCAGGTGGGACCTGGCACCGCGTCTGATTTTGCTGAAATCGCTGCAGTAAGGAAAGGAAACGGATGTTTACAATCAACAAACCGACACATAAACACTGAAATACAGACAGCCCGGCACCGGATACCGTCTCCTTTCCTTGATGTGAGGAACGAACCGGCTGATTTGATGCGAAGTGCGGACAGAGATTGTCAAGCACATTGACCTTGAATCCGGTGAATTTAAAATCAAATAACATCCATCTTTGCAAATTTCCCAGCTGACCAATGGGATCTGTCATCCAGGTTACCACCAATACATCCTAGAGCTCCAGTGCTGAACCGGTGTGAATCCCTCCGTCCTGAGACAAGATCAAAGCAAATGACCTTCATTATTATACTGTCACTAAATAGTGACATTATATTGACATTTCTTGGATCTGCTTAATGTTGCCAGTATCCCTGTCTGTAAATTGGAATGATACATAATATAGCAAAAACAATTTCATAGTGTGAGGAACACAAACATCGAGGGAACTGCCTCATGTCAATGCAGAGATGAAAATAGGCATATAACTGTCCCAATCAATGCTTAGAATTAATCTCATATTCAGAAATGAGTAAGAGCGTTTAAATCGGATTGCTTTACTGTTTATCACTGTGTTTTCATGGTGTTCTCATCCTTGAATGAGTTTATAATCGACTGGGGACCAATACAGGGCAAGTTAGCGAATTGCACATTAACAACGGAACGGAGCCAGACTGGCTTAATGTCGAACGCCAAACACAAAATTAGGTAGAGATGGGGGGTTATTTTTTACTGGGAATGATAATATGCGAGGAAGGCAATTGGAAACAACTGGGCATGGCTGGTGGACGTTTTTTATTTGACCCCTGCCCACTCATTGATTCTTTGTCATCAAGAAAACACCGTCTGCATAAAAACCAAATGTTAGGCCATTTTTTAAATGTCTTTTGGTGGGGGTGTTGGTGAAAGAGGCGAAGAGCAGCGTGTCACATTAGTCCGAATATCATGCATGTGATATGACATTATAAAATATTTGCATCACTGCATCAAACAATTTCCTGCGGACTCTTATAGTACAGTTGGTGGAATTGGATAATGCAGTGGCTTCGTCGCTGTTCTTTCATCCCTGGTACTTTAGCTCAAATCCGAGCAGATTGGCGAGATAAAAGTCACCTTTGTTCACTTTGAGTCTGCATCAAAATAAGCTCAAAATAATCAATCCAGATTCTGGTGGGCATGGAGCCCAAAGCATATGACTGCCAGTAATTTAGCATAATATTCACTAAATTACAACACCGCACAGAGCAGGGGCAATGCACTTAGACATAAATCAGACCCTGGATATTTTATCCATACTTTGAAACATCACTCTCTACTCACTTGCCACATTCCTTCATATGAGCCTTTTTTGTGGCCTTATCTCCTTGCACTGCTAACCTAACGTCCTGCATTAGGGGTTCGTTTCCTGCTCAGCTCCATTTAAAAATGTAGGATGTCTTTTCTTTTATCATTATTTCCAAAATATAGGACTTTACATGTTTCTACATCAAATTGTATTTGCCTCCTGTCTGCCTGCCTGAATGTCGAAAACAATTTTCAGTTTTGGCTGTAATAACCTAGTCAATATCAGCAACATATTGCAATATTTTACCATCAATTCGTAAGTCCAAATTATTAATATGTACACAAACCTACCTTCCATTGTGGAGCACACAGAGAGTAAAGGCCCTGTATAGTGTTCAGGTGGTCAAGTTTAGAAGGCAAAAAAATAGATGAGTTTGTTGGTGAAAAGGGATTTCTCTGCGGTATAAGTTGAGGAGCTAAAAAATGTAAAATTAAGGCATTACAGTACCACCACTGGCAGGAGAGTGCAACTACAGTGTAACAAATTTATGTAAACACTTACATAAATAGGAGTTTAGAATGGGAAACAAACAGGAAAAATGTGACAATAATTTTAAATATAAATTAGGTAGGAAAAGTAAGAGGAATAGGGTGGCAATGTGAAGTTGAAGATACAATTGGATCAGCCATGATCTTATTAAATGTTGGAGCAGTCTCCATGGGTTGAGTGGCCTACTCCTCCTAATTTGTGTGTTCGTATGAAGTTAAATAGTAAATAAAGACAGTCCCAATAGGGACCCTTATTGAGAACTACTCATATGATCCCATTCTGGAAAATTTCCTATTCCCCCACCCTCTACATCTTTCTCTTTAATTATCCATCAATGTTAAATGTATGTCTTTTTAATATCTTTGCCAAAAATCTCTTAAATGCTTATTTGTCAAATGCCTTTTGAATATATCCAGTGAACGTCCTTTATCTATTCTCGCTGTTATATCACCAAAGAATCATATTAGGTTAGTTGAGCATGACTTTCCTTTTAAGCATTCACAATGTCTGAAATAGCTCAGGTTTCTGTAATTTCATCCCATTTGAAAACTGAAGTGACACTAACTGATCTATAATTTCCTTGCTTATTCCTGCCTCTATTTTTAAAACAAGTGTCATGTTTACCACACTCCAGTCCCTGGGCACAGATTTTCTTTCCAAAGTATTTCGGGACATGATATCTCCTTTTCTGGTACATCTCTGGTTTCCCTCTCCTTCATTTTCTTTTCCCTATTCAGGCTGATAATACATCTGCAGCAAGCTTTTCAGCTTTTTTTCCAATGTTTTGCACTAATCTTGGTCTTGCCATTTTTTCCTTACTTCCTCTTGGGTTGTCAGATAGTTGTTTGCCTTAAATTTGAGAAACTTCTTTATAACCATTTCCTGATTAATAACTCTCTTACACTATCTCTGGTGGCATTACAATTCTAATATCCACTTCCTCTATGGAAACTGAGGCAGAATATTTCCATTCCCTAACTCCCAAGGCAAGCTTGCCTCCTTATTTGTTATTACTGTATTTGGTTTGATGTTGTATGGCTACTAATGTGACTTAAGAAGGCTTACTGCTGTGTTCGTTTTTCCTTCTAGTGTCTCCTTCGCATATTTAAAAAAAGAACAATTTGCCTAATGTTTTTTTTTTACCCTGTTTTTAATATTTAATTTGAACTGGTATCACTATTTATCCATGAAAACCCAGTCTTCGAGATGTTTGCTTTTCCTTTATCAAAGTGTACATGATGTGCATCCACCCATTTTCATTCACACACTTCTATTTGCTAAATTTCTCTTCCATTTAATCTGGAAAAATTTTATTTTCTTTGATGTAGATATTCTTTTTTCCAGTTAATTACTCATGTTTTAACTTGGAGATGTCAGGGGTAGGTTTTTCACTCAGAGGGTGGTGAGTGAATGGAACCGACTGCCGTCGGTGGTTGTTGAGGCAAACTCACTGGGGTCTTTTAAGAGACTTCTGGATGAGTATATTGGAAAAGAATAGGATAGGGGGTTATAGATAGGTCTGTGGATTAGTAGATGTGATCGGCGCAACTCGTGGGCTGAAGGGCCTGCTTGTGCTGTATTGTTCTATGTTCTATGTTCTACATTCTCTCTTAGAGGTTTACAAAATGGAAACAGGTCCTTTGGCCCAACTTGTCCATATTACCTAGTTTTACCACTAAGCTCATCCCAATTGCCCACAATGGGCCCATATCCCTTTATACCCATCTTATTTTAATTATCTAAATGTTTTTTAAAAGACAAAATTGTATCTGCCTCTACCACTGCCTTTGGTAGCTTCTTCCAGACACTCACCACTGTCTGAGTGAAAAAATTGCCCTCTGGACCCTTTTGTATCTCTCCTATCTCATCCTAAACCTACGTCCTCTACTATTAGACTCCCCTACCTTTGAGAAAAGATGATCTCTGCCCCTCACTATTTCATAGTGATCACATCTAAGCTTTTACACTTCAGGGAAAAAACCTTTATTTGCACTGGACTTGATTTCACAATGGGAACTGTTGCCCAAATATTCTCCTCAGCTTTAGGTTATCTATTTTCTCTGCTTCATAATCAGTCTTTTCCAGAGAAGTCACAGATTGCCAATGTGGGAAATGGAAACTATTGTCCTGGCGTGGCAAGAAAGCCCTTCCGAAGCTTTGTCTGACATTCAAGGGTGGTGATGTAAAGATGCCGGCGTTGGATTGGGGTGGTAAGAACTCAGTAAGAATTTAGCAACACCAATTATTAATCCAACCGATTTATTTGATAGTAAAAAAGCGAGCTTTCAACACTCTTGTGTCTTCCTCAGGCAAACACTGCACTTGCCTGAGGAAGACACAAGAGTGTTGAAAGCTCGCTTTTTTACTATCAAATAAATCGGTTGGATTAATAATTGGTGTTGCTAAATTCTTATTGAATTCAGGGGTGGCACAGTGGTTGGCATAATGGTTAGCACTGCTGCCTAACAGTGCCAGGGACATGACTATTATTTCCAGCTTGGGTCACTGTCTGTGCGGAGTCTGCACATTTTCCCCCTGTCTGCATGAGTTTCCTCCCACACTCCAAAGATGGGTGGGTAGGTGGATTGGCCATGCTAAATTGTCCCTTAGTGTCAGGGGGACTAGGTAGGGTCTATGGGGATAGGGACTTGGTCGGACTGGGGTTGATGTAGACTCAGTGGACCAAATGGCCTCCTTCTGCAATGTATGATTCTATGATCTATTCTAGATGAAGCTTTCTTCTGCATCAAAGTGTTTTGTATCTGACCTGGAAATGCTTGATGTTTTATTTGTCATGCCTCATTTTGTTAAATGAAGAAAAAAAACAAACATAAAAGTCAAAATAGGATCAAAACTTTGATCTCACTCCAAACTATGAACATATTGGAAACTGTTCATGTTCCTGTTCCAAATTTACTCTTCTAATAACTTATAGTTTTGGAATAATTATTAAAAAAACAATGCACATAAGATATCACCTGCTACAGTGATGAATTGGGACAATGAAGTGATAAGTTTGCATCCCTGGTCTTTATTGATGGGAGAACAGTCAAAGTGCTACAGTTGGCCTCAGTCCCCTTTTAAGTGTTCTTGTTCCTGATTATCTGACTAGAAATTGCATACTTTGGATGGGGATGAGGATCACCAAGATTGTGACAAACAGGCAACATGGTGACATATGGTTAGTACCACTGCCTCACAGACAGGTTCGATTCCCGGCTTGAAATCACTGTCTGTGTGGAGTTTGCACATTCTCCCTGTGTCTACGTGGGTTTCCTCTGGGTGCTCTAGTTCCTACCATATTCCAAAGATGTGCTGGTTAGGTGGATTGGCCGTGCTAAATTGCTCCTTAGTATCAGGGGGAATTAGCTAGTGTAAATGTATCGGGTTATGGGTTTAGGGCTTGGTAGGGATTGTGGTAGGTGCAGAGTTGATGGGCCAATAACCTCCTTCTGCACTATAGGATTCTAATACTCTTCCCCATTCACTGGTAACTGATTATTGTGGGTCAGGTGCTGGAGTCAGTAATGGAGGTTTTCTGCTTTCATGCTTACCAATCTGAAATTCTCCACATTTATTTTAACACAGAGGAAAGTTATGTGCTGGTGAATGTAAAAGGCTAATTTCTTAGTGTAGAACAAAACCTAAAGATAAACATGTAATAGCATAAAGTGAATGTCAAGCCAAAGCATATTTATTTATTTTTTTCAGGTTTCCCATGTGGTGGCTGTAGATTACGTTAGTGCCATTGGCTGTCAGCCATCTGGTTACATCCTGTTTCTGACAAAATCAGATCTACAGCTTGGTAATAAGATTGCAGTGTGGTCAGATATAGTATTTGCAGAGATCATTGCTGGGGCTGGTGGGGGAGGGTGGTGTTAGAGATGTGTGGTAGCTCTGGGATGTAAGTAATTTAATGAATTATTTATATAATGCGAATTGTACGTTTCAGAGAGTCTGTTCCCCATATGTTCAAACTTGATATGTGGGGGAGTATGTGTGTGAGTATAGAGTATGTGCGCGAGTGGAAAGATTACATTATGTCATTCAGAGCGTATTCTCCATTTTAATGAATTTTTTTTATTTCTTCACGGGAGCATCATAGGCAGGGACAGTATATGTTGCTATTCCTAGTTGTCCTTGATGATAAGCCCAAATTCTTGAATCACTGAAGTACATGTGGCGCACAAATACTTTCAGTGCTGAAGGGAGTTCCAGGATTTTGACCCAGTGTCAATGAAGGAAAGGTGATCCACTTCTAGGTCTGGATAGTATCCGTCTTGGAAGGGAACTTTTAAGATGTTCTCATGCGACTGCTGTTCTTCTCCATCTAAGTGGTAGAGGTCACAAATTTGGAAGATGTTGTTGAAACAGCCTTGGCATGTTGCTTAAGTGTATGTTGCATATGGTACACAGAAGCACTTCTGTGCACCCATGGGGGAAGAAGAAAATGTTTAAGATGGTAGATGATGTTGAGCTTCTTGAATGGTATTCATCCAGGCAAGTGAACCATATTCCATTATGCATGTGAATTGAGCCAAGTAGATGGCAAAAATGCGTTAGGGAATCAGGTGAGTTACTTGCTGCAGAACTCCCAGCCTCTGACCCACTACTGTAGCCACAAGATTTACTGAGCTGGTCCAGTTCAATTTCTGATCAATGTTAACTCTCAGGGTGTGGACATTGAGCATTTGGTAATGGTAATGCCATTGAATGTTAAGGGGAATGGCAAGGTTTTCCCTTTTGGAGATGGTCACTGCATGGCAATGAATTTTCATTTCTGAATTGTATGCATGCTGCATTGCAGAATGGGACTTCTCAAATTAATGCCAACGTCAGATTTAGTACAAAATGACAGGATAGAATTTCCAAACACAAGTACTATTCTGAACCATGCTTCAAGCAGACAAGGCCTTTTCTTAATCTAAGAACTCACAATGTCTACACTAAATGGTCCATTAAATGCTTCAGGTTACAAGTTAAATAGAGGTTAATGCTTCTTTTGCTATATGGATTGCACGTTTCTGAAGGTGATCATTCTACAGGCAGCAAAGGAATGGGTAACTGCAGACAGTTAAGGTGTTCCAGGCAGGTATTGCAGGAATCCCCCGAGTTAATCTCCCTCCATAACTAGTATTCAGTTCTAATGCTTCCTTGGAGAAATATAATCAGAGCCAAGGCCAGATGTACATGGGTGGGGTCGTGCTCAGGGAGTGGGGGTAATCCTAAAGGAGGAAAGTCAGGAAAACAATAGTGGTAGGGGTATCAGTGGGACATCATTTTATTGATGTTGATCATCGTCCAGTTAGATTTAGAGTAGCTATTAAAATGACTATTAAACAGAATAGCTATTAAAATTATATTGATACACCAAGAGTAAACTTTTTAAATTTGGAAAAAGCAAATTTTACCAAGTTGTGTTGTGATTTTGCAAAAGTGAACTGTGAATATCTATTCAATGATAAATCTTTCAAAGCAGTAGACATTCTCAGAGCAGATAAAGAGGATTTAGAACTATGTTCCCACCAAGAAAAAGGGCAGGACTCTTGAATGTAGTTGAAGAGAAGGAGAAGACAAAAGAAGGAAACATGTTAGATGTCAAGAGTTTAATGTCTCAGAAAGCCAAGGAAAGTATAGAAAATGAAGGGACAAAATTACAAAGGAAATTAATAAAACAAGGAGACAACATGAGAAAAAATATTGGCAAGATAAATTAAGGAAAACCCAAATGCGTATATATAAATACATAAAGAGCTACAATAGGGCCAATTAAAGACTGAAAAGATGACTTGTGAGAGGTGATGGATGTGTTAAGCATGGTTCTTACTGAATACTTTGCACGGGTTTTCACAAAACACAGGGACAAGGCAAACATTGTGGAGAAAGAAAAGTATAAAATATTGGATGGGGTGAACATTGTGAAGGAGGAAATATTAAGATATTTAGAATTCTAGGAAGTGGATGAATCAACAGGTCAGGATAAAATGTAACCTTGCTAACAGAAATAAGTAAAGAAACGGTAAAAGCTCTGACCATCCAATTCTTTCTGGCAACAGGCATGGTGCTGGAGCACTGGAGAGCTGGTAACATTGTATTGGAGAGCTGGTAACATTTAAAAAAGTGGTAGCTAGGTTAATTGCAAATCAGTCAGCCTAACCTTGATAGCTGACTGATCAGAAAATTAAAAGCTCATGAGTTCCAGGGAGAGTTACAAATTGGATTCAACATTAGCTCAGTGGCAGGAAGCAAATTATAATGACTTTTGGGTTGTATGTCATCAGATGGTTGTTTCCAGTGGGGATTGGTAGGACTCAGGATTGGTCTCTTGCTGTTTGTGGTATTTATCCATGGTTTAGCGTAAATGTAAAGAGTATAATTAAGAAGTTTGCATGTGACATAAATTGGTTGTGTAGTTTATAATAAGGTAGAAAGCTGTAGACTGCAGAAAGATGGTCAGGTGGGCAGAAAAGTGACAAATGAAATTCAACTTCTAATCACTGCCCCTTGACATTTAATGGTGTTTCATCACTGAATCCCCCACTGCCAACATTCTTCAGGTTACCATTGACCAGATACTCAACTGGACTTGCCACAAAAAATGCAATGGCTACAAGAACAGGTCAGAGGCTAGGAATACTGAAGCCAGTAACTTACCTTCTGACTCCCCAGAGCTTATCCACTATCTATAGGTTAGGAGTGAGATGAAATGCTCTCCACTTGCCTGAATGGGTGCACTCAAAAAGCTTGACACAATCAAGGACAAAGTAGCTTGCTTGATTGGCACCACATCCACAAACATTCAATCTCTTCACCACCGATGCTCAGTGGCAGTCATGTGTACTATCTACAAGGTGCATTGCAGAAATTCACCAAAGATTCTTAGACAGCATCTTCCAAACTCATAACCACTTTCATCTAGAAGGTAGTAGGTACATGGGAACACCACCAGCTGCAAATTTTCTTCCAAGCCACTCAATGTCCTATCTTGGAAATATATCACCATTTCTTCGCAGTCACTTGGTCAATAACAGCATTTTAGGTCAACCCACAATACATGGACTGCAGCAGCTCAAGAAGACTCCCCACCTCCTTCTCAAGGGAAACTAGGGATGGGCAAAAAATGCAACGACCATGTCCCATTTGGAGAAATGTGAGGTGATGCACTTGGGGTGGGGAGAAGTCAAATAAAGCAAAGGAAAAGATAGGATATTGACAATTATTTATCTTGGAGTGAATTTCTATAGATCCTGAAGGTTGTAAGACTGGTGGATACAGTAGTTAAGAAAATGCGCAGAATACTTTACTGGTCAAGACTTAGAGTATAAGAGCAGGGAGATTATGCTGGAACAGTATAAAATATTAGTTAAGGCACAGATAGAATATAGTGTACAGTTCTCTTGCTGCATTATTGCAAGGATATGATTTCACTAGAGACGATACAGAGGAGATTTATGAGGATGCTGCAAGGAGTGGAGAATTTTGGCTATGAGGAAAGATTGAGTGGGCTGGGGATGTTTTCTTTGGAACAGAGAAAGCCGAGCTGTATAAAATTATGAAGATCCTAATAGAGCAGATAGGAAGGATTTGCTTATGTCAGCAAAGAGATCAATAACCAGGTTGCATAGATTTAAAGTGATTGGCAGAAGAACTATAGGAAGGTTGAGTAGAATTTCTTTCTTCCAGAGCATTGTAGGGAATGTAGACCTCACTTTAGTAAAAAGTTGGATAAAAACTCGCTATACTGTCGCCTACAGGACTATGGATTGTGAGCTGGGATAGGGATGAGGCAGGATTGAAATTTATCAGCCAGCAACACCACAAAGGGCCAAATGGTCTCCTTCAATGCTGTAAATATTCTATGTTTTTAATATGTTCCATTCTCAGTCTGGTGCATAGGAACATAAAGAATAACAGGAACAGATGCAGTCCATCAAAGTTGCTCCCAAAATCCAGGAAAAGAAATAACTACATCTTGTATCTCTCATTTTCTGCCCTCACTAAGGAGTGATAACCTTGATAAGGCCCATTGGTGGGCATGGGATTGCAATTTACTATTATCCTTGAACTGATGGAAGTGATGGAGATTGCACACAAACTTCAAGCTGAGTGGCCAAGCACTCAGACAGGAGGCCCAGGTTTGTGCAAGACTGGAAATAACAAAAAACAGCCTGCGCTCCATAAAGCAGCTTGAATCTTTTAAATGGGAATGTGCTGGAAGTCACTAGAAAAGTATCCGAATGATGAGTAATGTGCAGCAGGCCAGAGGGAGAGAGAGGGCTCCTACGTTCTCAGATGCAGAAATAGAGCCTTAGTACAGAAGATGGAATGGAGAATCTTTCTGCAGTTAGACACTGCAAAGTCAGTCAGCAGATAGCCATGGAGGCCAATGCCATGAAGATCTGGATATGGTGAATTCAAAGTTAGTGAATGCATCTTTAAATGCCATACCACACAAATCACACCACCAATCTCACACCCCGCTCACTACACTGCACTTACGTCACTCACCCATCAGCAGTTTCTAGCAATTAGGACTCACGCCTAACATTCAGATGAAATCTCACCCTCACACACTTACTTCTGCTGCAAGCCTCATACCCACATCTCACAGTTTCTACACACTTCCAGCTATTCAGTTATGACAGGCAGTCCATCTAAGCACATTGTAACACACTCACTGACACTCAACCTTCTCTCTTTTAGAAAAACATGGCAGATAATTGGAGATACAAATAGACATGATGAGGGCCAGTCACATAAGAACATAAGAAATAGAAGCAGGAGTAGGCCACCTAGCCCCTCGAGCTTGTCCTGCCATTCAATAAGGTCATGGCTAATCTGATAATGGTTCAGTTCCACTTACCCGCTTGGTCCCCATAACTCTTAATTCCTTTATTGATCAGAAATCTATCTACCTGTGACTTAAACATATTTAACAAGGTGGCCTCCACTGCTTCAATGGGCAGAGAATTCCAAAGATTCACTACTCTCTGAGAGAAGTTCTTCCTCAACTCTGTTCTGTATTGACTCCCCCTTATTTTGAGGCTGTGTCCTCTAGTTCTTGTTTCCTTTCTAAGTGGAAATAATTTCTCTGCCATTACCCTGTCTAGCCCCTTCATTATTCTATATGTCTCTATAAGATCTCCCCTCAGTCTTCTAAACTCCAAAGAATACAGGCCCAATCTACTCAATTTCTCCTCATAAGCTAACCCCTCATCTCTGGTATCAACCTGGTAAACCTTCTCTGTATTCCCTGCAAGGCCAATATATTCTTTCGCAAATAAGGGACTAAAATTGCACACAGTACTCTAGGTGCAGCCTCACCAGTACCCTGTACAATTGCAACAAGACCTCCCTGATTTATATTCCATTCCACTCATGATAAAAGCCAACCAGTAGAAATAGCAGAGATGCTAATGAATACTTTACTTCTGTATTCATGATGGAAAAAGATCTTGGTGGTTATAGTGCAGACTTGTGGCAGGCTGAAAAGCTTGAGTGTGTGGAGGTTAAGAAAGAGGATGTATTGGAGCTTTTGAATAGCATCAAGATAGATAAGTTGCTGGGACTGAATGGGATGTACCCCAGGTTACTGTGGGAGGCGAAAGAAGAGATTGCAGAGCCTCTGGTGATGGTCTTTGTGTCATTGATGGAGACAGGGGAGGTTCCGAAGGATTGTGGATGTGGTTCCTATAATCAAGAAAGAGAGTGGGATAGCCCAGAAAATTATCGACCAGTGAGTGTAACCTCAGCGGTTGGTAAGTTGATGGAAAAGATCTTGAGAGACAGGATTTATGAACATTCAGAGAAATGTAGTATGATCAAAAATAGTCAGCACGGCTTTGTCAAAGGCAGATCGTGTCTTACGAGCCTGGTTGAGTTTTTTGAAAATGTGACTAAACACATTGATGAAGAAAGAGTGGCAGATGTAGTTTGTATGGACTTCAACAAGGTGTTTGATAAGGTCCTCCATGCAAGGCTTATTGAGAAAGTGAAGGGACATGGGATCCAAGGGGACATTGCTTTATAGATCCAGAACTGGCTTACCTGCAGAAGGCAGAGAGTGGTTGTAGTTGGGTCTTTTTCTGCATGGAGGTTGGTTGCCAGTGGAATGCCCCATGGATCTGTTTTGGATCCCTTGTTATTTATGATTTTTATAAATAACCTGGATGAGGAAGTGGAGGGATGGGTTGGTAAGTTTGCCGATGACACAGAGGTCGGACGTGTTGTGGATAGTTTGGAGGGATGTCAGAAGTTGCAGCGTGACATAGATAGGATGCAAGACTGGGCGGAGAAGTGGCAGATGGACTTCAACCCAGATAAATGTTTAGTGATACATTTTGGAAGGTCAAATGGGATGAAGGAATATAATATTCAGGTAAGACTCTTAGCAGTGTGGAGATCAGAAGGATCTTGGGGTCTGGGTTCATAGGATTCTCAAATCGGCTTCATAGGTAGAGGATGTGGTTAAGAAGGCATATGGCGTACTGGCCTTCATCAATCAAGGAATTGAGTTTAGGAGTGGGGAGATAATGCTGCAGCTTTATAAGACTCTAGTCAGACCCTGTTTGGAGTACTGTGCTCAGTTCTGGTCACTTCATTATAAGAAGGGTGTGGAAGACATTGAAAGGATGCAGAGGAGATTTACAAGGATGTTACCTGGATTGGCTGGCACGTATTATGAGGATAGGTTGAAGAGCTCGATCTTTTCTCCTTAGAGAGATGAAGGATGAGAAGGGACCTGATAGAAGTGTAAAAGATGATGAGAGGTATTGATCGGGTGGATTCTCACAGGCTTTTCCTCAGGGCTGAAATGGCTGCCACAAGAGGACACAGGTTTAAGGTGCAAGGGAGTAGGTACAGAGGAGATATCAGGGATATGTTTTTCACTAAGGATAGTGGGTGAGTGGAATCGGCTACTGTTGGTAGTGGTGGAGGCAAAATCATTAGGGTCTTTTAAGAGACTTCTGGGTAAGTAATAGGATTGAGAGTTATAGGTAAGCCTAGTAGGTAGAGATAAGGTCGGTGCAACTTGTGGACCGAAGAGCCTGTTTGTGCGGTAGTTTTTCTATGATTCTAACATTCCATTTGCCTTCTTGATCATCTGCTGCAAACTGAGCTTTTGTGATTCATGCACAAGGACCTTCAGGTACTTCTACACAGTAGCATGTTGTAATTTTTCACCATTTAAATAATAGTACATTTTAATATTATTCCTTCCAAAGTGGATAACCTCACACTTGTCACAACTGCATCTTCTTTGCCCCTTGGAGGAGATTGAGCTGGGCATTATTAGCTTGGCTATCACTGACACCAAGATAACCGGAATTGCTGAATCCATCCAGGATGATGGTATATCCCTGCATTTTCCAAATTCCACTTCACCTTCATTCCACAATCTTGTATGAAGTACAAGCTGCACATGATGTCACTGTGCACCTCTTATATTCCAGGCATGCCAGCTGTCCCCTTGTGTATTTAGGTTTTCAGATATCAAAGACTTATTGCCTGGCAAACCACCAAGTCAAAATGAAAGTCCAAGGGAAAGACACATATACATCTTTAGAAGAGCTAGCACTCACAGCCACTGGTTCAGACACTGGCATTGCACATAACTTATAGGATAGAATAGAGGCCAAGGTTGGGCTACAAATGGAAAGGGCAGTGTCAACTTGCCCTTGCCAAGTTCAGCTGCATAGCTTTAATAAGGACATTGATCAGATGGTGTACAGGAAAAGACTGATGAGCATGCACACAGAATTGCTCATTGCTGACAGCCTGTGGTCATTGTTAAGGAATTCCCACTCCAACTTGGTACAAGGCTTTGTGCCAAGTTTAGAGCATTCTGTCTGGCATGAATCAGTTGGCCAACTACGTTTACTTGTGGATTCAACTATGATGCAGTTTCTGATGGTTTAGCTCCTATTACACCCAATATTTGATTGCTTCAGTGGAAGTTCAGATTGAGGTCATGATGTCTCTATTGTTGGGCAAGACCTGCCTGGTGCCATGTCGCTCAGATTACTGCCATCATGGCAGCAGATACCAATGCTCAATGAGGCTTGAGAGATCGCATGACAGTCTGGAAATCTATGCTCTACTGAAGTGCTAGAATTGCTGAAGCATTGTCCAGTGGAGTGGCAGTAGTATTGTGCTGCACAAAACCTTTTATCGTCTCTCAGGAGAGCAGAATTCATGTTCTCACCGCTGCCAGTACTCCTATTGCTGTCTCCTAGCTGAGCAGCCCAGATCTCTATCGCCTAATCCAAGGTGTGAGAATATGAGACTGGGCCATCAAGGCCCAAGTTGCCTGAGAGATACTTGTAAGATCATGTATTGAAAGTTATCTGCCATCCACCATCCATGCTGCAGCTGCAGAGATGGAAGTGCTTCAGTGCACTAGGCAAGGTGAAGGCACTCACAAGGCTAGCACGAAGGGAATACACAAGGGCAAATAGATGGGTGTTGTAAATGTTATTGGAATTATTGTTGGAGAAAGTTGGTACAGAATGATTGTTTACTAGTATCTTTTATTTCTGGACTTTGGTTAATAGGATGCTGTAATGCTATACAATAGGGAGTTGGAAAGATGAGGAAGTATGGAGCAATGTTAATACGGGGATCTTTTCCTGGGGAGTCTGATAAGCTGCTGATGGATAGCCTGTTTGGAGCAATGTCTTTGATTCCTCTGCTCTTCTTACTTCCCTTCTTTTTCTTCTTCATTCTCCTAAGGTACTTGTAAAAGTCATGATGGCAATGGTGGTGCCTTTATGATGCACAGGTTGTAGAAGTCTTAGCAGACTGTCATAGGTTAGGAAACATGCTCTGGTGACTATTGACTATTAGAGTCCACTCACCACCCCAACTCCGCCCCCCCCCCCCTCACCTCTAACATAGTCCAGGTAACTGAATTGTTGCTTCAGAACACCATGCTGTGCTCCATGGCATTCCTCACTGCAGCATAGCTGTCAGTGTAGAAATGTGGTTTATGTGTAGTTTGGTGATGGAATGCTCAATGAAGAACAGATTGCCATTGTCACCAAGCAATCATCGTTGGCTTGGATATGGTTATTTGTAGATGGCTGACTGGTGCAGGATGGAAGTATCATGACTGTTGCTAGGACAGCAGAAATTTAACAATGTGATGGTCTGGGTGAGCACACAGACCAATCGCATATTCAGGGAGTGGAATCCCTTAAAGTGGCAGGGATGGCATGGTGGCATATTGATTAGCACTGCTTCCTTATAGTGCTACAGAACCAGGTTTGATTTTTGCCTCGGGTCACTGTATGTGTGGAGTTTCCTTGTTCTCCCCAGGTCTGCGTGGATTTTCTCCGGGTACTCCAGTTTCTTCCTACTGTCCAAAGATGGATGGTAAGTGGATTGGCAATGCTAAGTTGCTCCTTAGCATCAGGGGGACTAGCTAGGTTAAATGCATGGAGTCATAGGAATAGAGCCTGGATGGGATGGTGCAGACTCATTGGGCCAAATGGCCTCTTTCCCATAAGATTCTATGGTAATATTACCACACTGACATGCAGCACTCACAAGACTTCATGCTTGCACTCAATGGTTTCCTACAATACTGGGAATCCTGCTTTCTTGACATAGCCATGTATCCACTCCTCCTATTCTTCTCTGCTTAGAGGGAAAAGAATAGTTTCCTCTTCTGACGTACAAAGCATCACTGACCTTGCAACAGAGCAGAATGGTGAACTGAGATAGGTTAGTAGTGTTACAGGCTCCTGTCTCACCTGGCAGGATGCTGAGGTATAGAAATTGAGCGTCACGGTAACCTTAACAACCTTTGGCAATGTCATCTAGGCGTAGATGTAGGTGAAGGTGCAATTCAGTGATCACCCCTCATGCCACAGACATTGGTCTTGAGTTTGCACCGAGGAGAAGTATTCTTGAAATAGCCTTCTTCCTCAGCCTGCTATTGAGTGTCCTTCTCCTCTCACTGTAAATAGCTTCTCCTCTCTGCTTCATCTTCCTGCCATGTCCAAGAGAAACTGCAACTATAACCGATCATACTGAGTACAGATACATCACTCAAAGGCCTTTCAAATCTACACTCTACCATTGCCTGCTGACTAAAAGATCTCCTCCCATTGCACAGTCTTACCACTAACTCTTCTGCAGCTAAAAAGAAGTGAAAAGCACCTCACCTGAAATTTGAACGGTGATGTTTTAAATAGTGCTGGGTTGGCAGGGAATTTCTTGCGCAGTTGAATGCATACTCACCTGTGATTAAGAGAGGCTGTTAACATGACCGGCAATGTCTAAAATGGCAGCTCGAGTGTCAGTGATAACCTCAGATCATGATGTGCTCACTCTGTATTCTTCCAGCACATACACAAGGCACCCATGGAGAGCAGCTTGGACAATTGAGCGAGTCGCTGGGAGTGGATACCACCTCCACCACTTTTTTTAAAGCTCCCAGAAACCAGTGGCTCTACAAAACTGAATTTGTTGGTCTAAGTATCCAATGTGGACTAGATCTGAATGTCATGTCAAAGATGAAAGGCTGACAGTCTGGTCCTCCTATCCATTCCCCGGTGATTTCTAATATTTTACCAATTCTTTGTTTATTTCATTCATAGGACTCCATTGCCTTTTCCCTAAATACAGACAGCTAACAACATTTCACTGTCGTGTTAATTTTCAGCCATGCACTTCAGCAGCTGCCAGTATCTGAAAATACCCTTGTTTTGGGATCAGTGTTGCAATGTGGTTAGACAAAAATCTTTCCATTCTGGACCTGTGTTTCCATCTGGTTTAGACTGGGAGGATGACAGTTTCTTTGTCTGTTAACTGTGAAATACCTATACAGAATTAACCCGATTCTTTTAATTGAACAGTAACTGGCAATCTCACACTGAGACACCACACAATGTCTGCTGTGGCAAATAGAAAAATATTCAAGGAACACAACAAAAGCCAGTGGTAGTTCTTAAAAAAAAAACTGCATCATTTTCTAAGGGTTCATGACCAATGTCATGAAGCTCTATCTAAAGCAAATTGAGTTCTATTCTGGGGACATTTTGTCTTTGCACAAGGCTTTGCTTTGCCCTCAGTTAGAATCCCATGTCCAGGTTTGGTCTTATGTTGCGGAGTGTTGAGAAAAGGACAGAGAAGAGGATTAAGATTAATTCCCAGTTTAAATTACCTTAACTACTTTAAAAAGGTATACTTGAGAGAAGCATTGGCTTAGGGTGATTTGATCAAGGTTTGTAAAACAAAATGAGGGGACAGAGTATGTTTACATGGACAAACTAATTGGATAGTTTTGAGGGTACCAAAGGTCACTTTTACAAGTTAAGCAAGAACAGAATGAGATTAAATGTTAGTGCTTCTTGGATAATACAGACTATTGAAACATCCTGTCAGTTCTTGTGATGAATACAAATTTGCTGTATTCCTTCAAGAATGAGCTGGATCTGTTTCCAGTTGGTGAAGAGATCATCAATACCCTGCAATATAATTAGGGTCAATGTGGTCTTCTGCACTGTGATTGATTAAAGACGAGAAAGGAAATGAATAGATATTTTCCATCTCTATTGACTTGGGTTTTCTTCTGTTTTTTGCCTTTTCCAGGCTCCATTTAGGTATGAAATATCTATATGTGATATATAAAATATCATGACTGTATAGGTTAAGTTGATCAATTTGTCTTTCCCTGTCTGACATTGCTATATGTTCATATGTATCACAATAATGCAGTGAGTGGGACTGTTTCAACAATGTAGAAGAAAATTTCCTCTTCAATTCAACCATGCTATATTTGACCAGACTTTATTAATAGACATTGCAGCTGCAAAATCCAGCTCTTAGCTCTTTGCAGGACTATGAAAGCCCAGGTTTCCAGAAATTGTGGCAGTGTTACCTCTGTTGACTTCCAATGCAACTGGAGTCCATCACTAAGCCTAGGTATCCTATGTATGCACTGGAAGCAGAGGGTTGACAGATCATGACATTAGATAGAATCTAATAACAATTGTCTGACCAGCCATTCTGAACCTCGCAGCCTCTTTTAACACCTTCTCTTAAACATTCTTGTCTGAATATGTATTCAGCTATAGGAGAGCCCCTCACACCACCACAATTACTATTTAAAGAGATCATCATAGAACTTACAAGTGAGGTGCTTTTGACTTTCTTTTGCTTCTATAGACCTGATGGAAGTACTGTGTACTGTGTTGTCGGAGAATTCACAAAACTTAAGTTAAATTGTGCTGGAGCTCTGCGAAGACTGGAGTGCATCTTAAAGGATTCTTAGAGCAACAAACTTATTCTAAGTCCTGGAGGCTCTATTTTCAGTCCCTCTTGGATTGCAGCATGGCAGAGAGATGGAGCAGAGACAGCAGAGATGAAAGATTGTTCGCAGAGGATATTGTGGTCCCCATGAGAAAGTATATCTCAAAATAACCAAATTTATTGGACAGTCCTCAAACTTTATAATTTCTACTTTAACACAAATCTGACTCAACATAAATTACAAATAAATTAACATGCAAATGATACTACAAATATAAAAGATGAATTTCTCTTCAAATAGTTGATACAACTAATTAAGTCTTGTAGGACCATAAGCACTACCCACACAAATGTGGTACAACATAACTGCCCAACTGCACAATATGCTGATTTTCATTCGCACTGGGTAGGTCAGAAGTCCTATCCAATAACAACTTTCACCTTTTCCAAAAATTCTCAAAAACAATGACAGATTCCACAGCTGTTTTAAAGAAGTTATAGATTTTCCTGACTGTACAGTTTCCAGATCAACAGATCACACGGTGCAAGAAGATTGAACAGATATCCTTACCTAAGGTAACAGAAGGGCATTTCTCCTTACCTCTCAGCCAAAAATAGTGTCTGAAACAGCTACATTTCACCAGGAATGTGGTCACACGTTTCCATCTCCAGCTGGAGCTGCAACCAGAGGACAGGGTGAGGATGGTGCTGCCAGTGGCCACCCTGGTTACTGTGTTACTTAATCTCTTAGAATTGCCTCAGGGTCCTTCCAGGCTGGAGTTTGCCATTCATTGCTGCATTTGGGAGGTTACCAGGATCCTATAGGCCGGGGGAAGGAATTTCATTGTCTTATTCTTGAGCAGAGGGAAGCAGGATAAAGAGGAAAGTGTTTTTGCCAGGGTGGCAGGTTTTCAGTTGAAAAGACAGCCATTAACTGCTTGCACATGACATTAACATAAGAACATAACAGTTAGAAGCAGGAGTAGGCCATCTGGTCCCTTGAGCCTCCTCCATCATGTAATAAGATCATGGCTGACATTTTCGTGGACTCAATTCCGCTTACCTGCCCACTCACCTTAATTCCTTTATTGTTCAAAAATTTATCTATCCTTGCCATAAAAACATTCAATGAGGTAGCCTCAACTGCTTCACTGGGCAGGGAATTCCACAGATTCATAACATTTTTGTCAAATAGTTATTCCTCAATTCAGTCCTAAATCTGATTCCACTTATTTTGAGGCCATGCCCCCTAGTTCTAGGTTCACCCACCATGGAAACAACTTCCCTGCTTCTATCTTATCTATTCCCTTCATAATTTTATATGTTTCTATAAGATCGCCCCTCATTCTTCTGAACTCCAATGAATATAGCCCCAGTCTACTCAATCTCTCCTCATAAGCCAACTCTCTCAATTCCAGAATCAACCTAGTGAATCTCCTCTGCACACCCTCCAGTCCCAGTGTATCCTTTCGCAAGTCAGGAGACCAAAACTTTATATGCTACTCCAGATGTGCCCTCACCAGCACCCTGTATAACTGCAACATAACCTCGCTGTTTTTAAACTCCATTCCTCTAGCAATGAAGAACAAAATTCCATTTGCCTTCTTAATTATCTGCTGCACCTACAAACCAACTCTTTGTGATTCTTGCACAAGGGCACCCAGGTCCCTCTGTACAGCAGCATGCTGAAATTTTTTACCATTTAAATAATAGTCCATTTTGCTGTTATTCCTAGCAAATGGAAGACCTCATATTTATCCACATTGTACTCCATCTGCCAGATGTCTGCCCACTCACTTAGACTATCTATATCTCTTTGCAGACTTTCAGCATCTTCTGCACACTTTGCTCTGCCACTCATCTTATTGTCATCTGTGAATTTTGACACACTACACTTGGTTCCCAACTCCAAATCATCAATATAAATCATAAATAATTATGGTCCCAACACTAAACCCTGAGGCACAGCACTGATCACCAACCAGAAAAACATCCATTTATCCCCACTCTTTGCTTTCTGTTAGTTAACCAATCCTGTATCCATGCTAATACATTACTCATAACACTGTGAACCTTTATCTTATGCAGCAGTCTTTGGTGCGGCACCTTGTCAAATGCCTTCTGGAAATCCAGATACACCACATCCAGAAGTTCCCCATTTTCCACTGTGCATGCAAATTCTCAAAGAATTTCACCAAATTTGTCAAACATGACATGGCCTTCATGAAGCCATGTTGCGTCTTATCAATGGGACAATCTATATCCACTGTGGGGACTGTATATCAATGCTGAGTTGAATGGAAACCACAAAGGTTTCCAAACCCTGAACAGAAACAGAGCAGCCCCAACTCTGGCAGGCAGCCGTTCCCATCATCCTCAAGCTAGCATCAAAGCAGTAAGGACTGTTGGTGACAGGAGCTACTTGTTCTTCACATGATTCATAACGCCCCTCTTCCCTTAGCCATATATGCTGTTATAATGAAACCAATGCTGCAGCCAGGAACATTTGGAATACACCATCAATGCCATCAAACAATTGTTCCCCTTCCTGAACCACTTAATATTTACTGGAATGTTTCTGGTGATTTGCAGTGGCCTACTGGCAACCATGATGAAGCATTCTGTGTCAACAGGCTTTCAATCATTACCTCAAGAAGAGGAGGTGTAGGAGGAGAAGAGGCATCCAGGACATTATTGCTTTGTGAGCATCTTATTTGGTTCCTCTGAAAAAATTCCCACAGTTCCGCACTTTCCCATTTTTCCATCTCTCTGCTGTGAACCCATAGAGTGTCTCCTTGGCTAAAATCCTGAAATTAAGGACATCACAAAAGAACCATTCCGTAACAACTTTATCCAAACAACATTTCCAATATAATATTCAAACAAAACTCTTCTAATCATTTTTGTAAGTTCCCTTGCAGTCTATCTTCTGGGTGCCTTTGCCTGGCCTAGTGCTCCAATGCAGTGTTACCCCAGTGGCTGTAGAAAGGCTGGTGAAGTATTGCCTTTAGTAGGGGAAGCAGCAGATGAATTTGCAAAGTAATCTCAAGCAGCCTTGTATTGGCCTAGTTTCAGACTGCATCATTTCAGCAATGGACCAAATTGGGCTGCTGGGCTGAGAAACACAACTAGAGCACTGGCAGAGAGGCAGCAGTGGAAGTGCCAATTCTGTCATCCTGAAAAAGAACAGAAACTTTGTGCACCATGGAGCCACTGCCATTGCCCGCAGCTGTACCTCAGCAATCCCAATAACCTGTTGGAGCACAGATTGATGGACAGTTGCAAGAGCCTGCAGGTCCCTTTGAGTATTGGTATCTGCAGCCATGACAACATCAAGCTGATCTTGCATGGCTAAGAGCTAAACCATGGCAATAAGATCTCATAACTTCAGTCTGATCTTCCTTTGCAGCATTCAGATGTTGGGTGGTGCTAAGATCAGCCATCAGTTGCTGTATCAGGGCATCACAAGAGCTTTCATGGAGTTAGCCACTGCTCCCATACTGGAAAGACTGGGCTCCAAGCTCTGTGAAAACTCTGCCAAGTCAGAACCACCTCCTCCAAGCTCCTTAACGATGACATCAGGCTCTCCCTTCAAATGCATCAAGGATTTCTCTGTATATTCATCAGCCTTGTCCTGTTTGATACACCATTTAAGGACTCATCCGTCTCTTCTGCAATAGAACTTGTCTCTAGTGGCCCTCACCTTCTGGTGGACTGACATGCGCATCCTTTCCTCCTGGCCAGCTTGTGGTCCAGTCATGTCCACCAACTCCCCGCATGCAGATCCCAATGTCACACTATTTTCCAAAGTACGCAGTGCTAATGTCTCTGGTGATACTTTGCATTCAGACATTCTTTTTCTCACCCTTCATGGTGATGCTACATTGGTCAGCATTCCTTGGGTCTCTGAAAGCATATACACAATAGGGGAGAATTGGGCTGAGGGAAGATGGGATGGGTTGAAAGCAAGAAGTTTGTTATCACACCATCTGAAATTTGTACCTCATTTCAGATGAGGAGATGAGGGTGAAATGGAATTTCAGAAGGTGCAAAAAACAAGAACATAGCATCATCCTGGATGGTTTCAATGACCCCAGTTGCAACATCCTCAGTGACTGCTGTATCAATAATTTTGAGCCACCATCTTCTATAAGGATTTGAGAACATTCAACTTTGCCTGCTTCAGCTGGTTCTTTGCTATTGCCTCTGCTGGTTCTTTGTTATTGCCTTCCGTTATGTGCCACCTTGTCTTGCAGAAGTCTCAGTGAGTATGATGTGATTTACACAATCTGTTGGGCATTGAGTAATAGTTGGAAGTAGTTGGAAGCTTGGAGGTATGATTGCGGCCATTAACAGTAGTTGGTGTGAGAGGGTGAAATATGAATGTTGGGCAGAGATTCTGATTGTTGGACGTTGCATATGAGTGAGTACTAGGTATATTGTGTATTGAACTATTTGTGATTTTGGTGATGTGGTGGGCAGGTTAAAACATTTGAAGATGCATTTATGGATGTTAACCATTCATGCAAGGCAACCAAACTCTTTCCAGCATGTATTCAGGTCCTTAGTGCCATACTTCTTATATTGACCTCTGTGGTTATATTGCTTTTGAACTGTATATATGAGGGCCTTTGGCTCCAAGCAGTAAGATGATTTCCCTCTTCCTTTCCATCTTCGTCAATATGGTCTCCAGTACTGCATTGGAGAACTTAGTCTGCCATTGCTCTCCTCCTCTATTACTCCCCTCCCTTTCATCTGAGAAACTTTCCCACAAAACATTCCAGCCCTTGCAGCAGTAAGAATGCATCATTATTTTAAAAGGTGAAGATTAGCTTTAAGGAATATATCATAAGTCCAAGACTTGGTTGTTAAGGAACTGTGCTTTTATTGCACAAATGAAAATAAACAATAATCACAAATCTAAGGTGAACACAACAGTTCCCAACTGGGACTAAAAGGCTAATGGACTCTCTCAGGGTCTTGTTTTGTACAGGGCTCAGTATATGAACTCAACCTGGTTGGCTAATTACCAGTCCTCAGGGAATTTGTACTCAACAAGCCCAACTGGGAGGTCAATTAGTGAATTCCCATGCAGATTACGGGGTTATCACAGACTACAAGATAGCTTTTATTAGTGCTAGCATTGTGTGTACCTGGGCCCCCTATTGAACATGCAGTCAGAGTGCATTTATAAGTGGACTGCACATCCTATCATGAGCTGTGCAGGTAGCATGAAGCTTTAAACCCTTGTGCGTGCTAATAATTCTAGCTCTCGATATCCTAAGTAGAGACTTTCTACTCCTTAGTACTGACATCTCTTACTTGATTAATAAAACCTACACAAAATGAATATAAAAATAATGATCTTTTTGTCCAGGGTTTGTTCACCATCTACTAATGATGGTTCCGATTTTAAACTACCCAAATCTCAGTCCATATTTATTGAACACAATATATTCAGGAACACAAGTGCATTCCTGAAGCTGAAGGATTATACGTCCATGTATATTAGAATTCCTCTTGATGATTTGCCCATACTAATCAATGACAATGCCTTGAATCTTCTAACATCAGGACTGGCGAATGGTTTAACATAAGTTGCTGCTGTATGTTGGGATGTTGAGGGAGTGATGGGAAGTTTAAACTTCTGATAGCGGCTCACTCTGCTTCACCATTCTCTACAAGAGTGGGATGGTATAGCCATACTGACCCACCTTAGGTTGCTAACCCCATACTTACAGTGCTTTTTACAAAGATTTACCAAAAGCTTTTCTGAGCAGATGTAAAACCTGTTCAAGAGTGAAGCTTCAAATATATTACAACTACGGTGCACATTCTCTCTGTGCAAACGGCCTCCCTCAACCTCTCCATTACAGCTTAGACACCCATATAGCCACTTCAAACTCATCCCCTATCAATAATATTTATCCCTCCCACACATAATGTCCATTCCCACACAATCTTTCCCCTACGATGTTCACCTCTCTCCTGGCAATGTTCACCCCGACAATGTTAACCCCCCTCGACAATGTTCACCCCCCGACAATGTTCACCCCCCCGACAATGTTCACACCTGACAATGTTCACCTTGACAGTGTTCACGCGACAATGTTCACCCCCGACAATGTTCACACCTGACAATGTTCACCCCCGACAATGTTCATTCCCCCTGCCATCAAAGTTCATCCCTTCCCGATAACATTCACCCCACCCCCTTGACAACGTTCACGCACCCCCCAACAACGTTCCCCCTCTCTCCTGACAGTGTTCACCTTCCTTCCCAACAATGTTCACCCCCCTCTTGATAACGTTCACCCCCTCTTGACAATATTCATCTCCTCAGCCCTTCCTAACAATGCTGGCGTTCCTGGCCAGCCATGGCAGAAATGTGAGCATGGCCTGGGTGAAGGGAAATGGGGAGGATGGGAAGATGACCACTGTTGGGCATATGGGGGAGTGTGAGTTTTGCGAGTGAATGAGGGATGAGGATGAACATTGTCAGAGAATAAGGGGGAGGATAAGCACTGCCACGTGGTGAGAGGGCAGAACAATATTTGGGGTGTGAGGAAGTCAGTGATCATTGTTGGATGTGTTGGAATTGAAATATCCAATTAAACACTCAACAAACTGAAGACAGATGTTGGGGACTTGAATTTGCTGCAATTATACTTCACCACTTTGCTTCCTGTTTATCACTGGATCCAAGCTGGTGCTGTCATGCAAGGTTCTAATATCTGTGTCAATTAGTCCAGTGGGCACTTCAGTGTGCTCGGGAAAGACTGTGGGTTGATTGCACACATTAGAGGTAAGAATCTGTCAAGACAATATTAAATTCTTTTCAAAAATTATTGAGATTTCAATTAAAAATCAACATTGTTGGGTTTTGTTCAGTAAAAGTTGTTACGGGATTGCTTGCCCCAGTAGACCTAAATAGTATCACCCTTCTCTTTGTGGCAAGTTGCTTCTGTTGGCAGGATGTTATAGTCTCACTTTTGCGAGACAGTTACAGAGAGACTGGAAAATCCTGCCTGAGATCAAAGGACATTTTCAGTGTCTGCCCTTCATCTGCTCCAATTCCATGCTGGGCGGGGTGATAGAATTCCAGCGTGTATGTCTCTCAAATGAGGGCTGGGATACGAGATCATCTTGAATAGTTTTGTAAACCTCTGGAGTATAGATGATTAAGTGAAGATCTAATTAAGATGTTCACGATGGATAAAAGCTTTAATATGGTAGATAGAAAGCAATTGTTCCATTTTGTGGTGTGTTCGGATAAAAAGCCATTTTTGAAAATTAATTTACGGGATGTGGGTGTTACTGGCTAGGCCAACATTTATTGCCCATCCTTAATTGCCCTTGAAAAGGTGATGGTGAGCTGCTTTCTTGAATCTCTGGTGTCTCTGTGATGAAGTTACACTCACAGTGTTGTTAGGGAGGGAGTTCCAAGATTTTGATCCAGTGACAGTAAAGGAATGATGATACGTTTCCAAGGTAGAATGATGAATGATTTGGAGGGGAACTTTCATATGGTTGTGAACCTATGCATATCATAGAATCCACAGAATCCCTGCAGTGCAGAATGAGGTCATTTAGCCCATCGAGCCTGCATCAAAAACAATCCCACCCAGACCCTATTCCGTATCCCACATATTTAGCCCCCTGACACTAAAGGGCAATTTAGCATGACCAAACAAACCTGCACATTTTTGGACTGTGAGAGGAAACATGAACACCTGGAGGAAACCCATGCAGACATAGAGAGAATATGCAAACTCCACTCAGCCAGTGACCCAAGTTGGGATGAGCAGGTCCTTGGGACTATGAGACAGTGGTGCTAAATACTGCAAGTGCCCATCAGGGAATTGAATTCTGGTTTCCTGCGTGACAGACAAGGATACTAATCACTATGCTAAGGACGAATACGCTACCATGTCATTCTAGATTATAGCAGTTGTGGATTAGGAAAGAGCTACCTCAGAAGACTTGCTGAGTTCCTGTAGTGCCTCTTGTAGATGACACACATGATTGCCATTGTTTGTTGGTGGTTGAGGAAGTAAATGTTTGTGGAAGAAATAGCAATCAAGTTATCCGACTTCTTCAGTTTTATTGGAGCTGCACTTATCCAGGCAAGTGAAAAATATTACATCACATTCCTGACTTGTACCTTGTAGATGGTGGACAGGCTTTGGAAAGTCAGGAGATGAATTACTCGCCACAGGATGTTTGCATAATGTTCAGCACTATTTATCACTACTGAAGCAGTCCATATCCAGATATTGAAGCAGTCCATTCCAAATGGAACAAAACCTGGACAATATCCAGGCATGGGCTGACAAGTGGCAGATAACATTCAGATTACACTAGTGCCAGGCAATGACTAATCTGCAAACATTAAGTTTATTTATTAGTCACAAGTAAGGCTTACATTAACACTGCAATGAAGTTGCTGTAAAATCCTGTAGTCAACACATTCTGGCACTTGTTCAGGTCAATGCATCTAACCAGCAAATCTTTCAGACTATGGTAGGAAACAGGAGCACTCACTGGAAACTCACACAGACATGGGGAGAGCATGCAAACTACACCTAGACAGTCACCCACAGCAGGAATCAAACTCAGGTCTATGGTGCAGTGAGATAGCTGTGCTAACCACTGTGCTACCTTGCTGCTCTTATCAGTGAACATCCTCACTTCTGACTTATGATGCAAGGCAGATCATTGATGAAGCAGCTGGAAATGGTTGGCCCTAGGACACTGAGAAACTCTTGTAGTAGTGCCCTGAAGCTGAAATGATTGACCTCCAATCGTCACAACCATCTTCCTTTGAGCCAGATTTGACTTGATTTGATTTATTATTGTCACATGCATGAACATACTGTGAAAAGTGTGTGCTATACATACAAAACATACCATTCATAGAGAACAAAATTAGAGTGTGTGAAATGTAGTGTCACAGTCATAGCTAGGGTGTAGAGAAGGATCAACTTAATGCCAGGTAAGTCCATTCAAAAGTCTGACAGCAGCAGGGAAGAAGCTGTTCTTGAGTTGGTTGGTACGTGACTTCAGATTTTTGTATTTTTTTCCCAAAGGAAAAAGGTGGAAGAGAGAATGTATAGGGTGCGTGGGGTCCTTAATTATACTGGCTGCTTTGCTGAGGCAACGGGAAGTGTAGACGGAGTCAATGGATAGGAGACTAGTTTGTGTGATGGATTGGGTACATTTGCGACCTTTTGTAGTTCCTTGCGGTCTTGGGCAGAGTAGAAGCCATACAAAGCTGTGATATAACCAGAAAGAATGCTTTCTATGGTACATCTGTAAAAGTTGGTGAGAGTTGTAGCTGACATGCCAAATTTCCTTAGACTTCTGAGAAAGTAGAGGTGTTGATGGGGTTTCTTAACTATAGTATCGGCATGGGGGACCAGGATAGATTGTTAGTGATCTGGACATCTAAAAACTTGAAGCTTTTGCCCCTTTCTGTTTTGTCCCCATTGATGTAGACAGGGGCATGTTCTCTTTTACACTTCCTGAGGTCGATGACAATCTCCTTTGTTGTGATGACTTCAGCCAGCTGAAGTTTTCCTGTTTCCCATTAACTCCAGTTTTGCTCTGGCTTTTTAATGCAACACATGGTCAAATATAGCCTTGATGTCAAGGGCAGTCACCCTCCTCTCTTGTCCAGAATTCAACTCCTTGGTCCATGTTTGAACCAAAGCTGTAATGAGGTCAAAAGCTGAGTGACCTTGGAGGAACTCAAATTTAGTGTTAGTGAGGCTGTTACTGCCACTATTGCACTGTTGATGACCTCTTCCATCGCTTTGCTAATGATAGAGAAGAGACTGTTGGGGAGGGGGAGGTGGGAGAGTGTGTGTGGGGGGGGTGGTAATGGAATGATGGAGAGGTATTTGACTGGATTAGATTTCTCCTGCCTTTTGTGTACAGGATGTACCTGGGCAATAATCCACCTTGCCAGGTAGATGCCAGTGTTGTAACTAAACTGCGGTAGCTTTTCTAGGGGAATGGCAACTTCTGGAGCCCAAATTTTCATTATAATTACCATGATATTGTCAGAGCCCATAGCCTTTGTCGTATTCTGTGCCTTCAGCCATTTCTTAATATCACGTGGAGTGAATCAAATTGGCTGGAGACTGGTCTGTAAGATTCTGGGGACCTCTGGAACAGACAAATTGGATTGTCCACTCTGCACTTCTGGCTGCAGATTTTTGCGAATGTTTCAGCCTCAGGCACAACGTGCTTGACTCTTCCATTATTGAGAATGGGAATATTTGTGAAGTCTCCTTCTGCACCATCATTCATAACTGGATGTGGCATGATTGCAGAGCTTAGATCTGATCCATTGGTTGTAGGATTGCTTAGCTCTCCTATTACTTGCTGCTTATGGGGTTTGGCACGCAAGTAGTCCCATGTTGTAACTTCACCTATTGAGCTGTAGTTGCACCAGATTGACACATCGTTTTTAGGTATGCCTGGTCTTGCTCCTGGTATACCCTCCTGCACTCTTCATTGAACCAGGGTTGATCCCCTGGATTGATGGTAATGGTAGAATGGGGGATATGGTGGGCATGAGGTAACAGATTGTGGTTGAGTATAATTCTGCTGCTGCCGACGGCCCACAGTGCCTCATGGTTGCCCAGTCTTAAGCTGCTAATTCTGTTCGAAGTCTACCTCATGTAGCATGGTGATAGTGTGACACAACATGGTGGAGTGTATCTTCAATATGAAGATGGGACTTTGTCTTTACAAGGATTGTGCGGGTGGATGTTCCTACTGATACTATCATGGATAGATGTAACTGCAGCAAGCAGATTGGTAAGGATGAATTCTTGTTGTTCCCTCAATCTTCCACAGGCTCAGAATAACAGCTTTGTCCTTTAAGATCCTGCCAGATTGTTCTGTGGTGCTGCTACTGGTAATGGACTTTGAAGTCACTCTGCACCTATATTCTGCACCTTTGCCACAATCAATGTTTCCTCCAACTGGCGTTTAACATGGAAGACTAATCATCCAATCGGGGGGATGGATGCATCGGATTCAGCAGGAAATTTGTCCATGTCTGACTTACATTAAAATTAGAGCTAAGTTGTTCAGGGGTAATGTCATAAACCATCTCTTCATAACAAGGACGGTGGAAAGCTGCAATGTTCGACCACCAAGTGAAAATTTCAAAATGAAGACTGAGATTGACAGGTTTTGTTGGGGAAGATACAGAAATGAGGATAAATGGAGCTAAGATAGCAATCATCCATGATTGAATTGAATGGCAGGACAGCTTGAGAGGTGAATGGCCGAATCTTTTGTTGTTATGAAATGGGACCTGACCCAACCAATTATGCATCACAGATTTCACTTTTGTCCATCACCCCTACGCTTGCCGAGCTACACTGACTTCCAGTTAAGCAGCACCTTGATTTTAAAAGTTACATCCTTGTTTTCAATTCCGTCCATGTCTTGGCTTCTGTATCTTTGTAATGTCCTCTGAGCTATTTGAGCTCCCATTCTGTCCTCTTAAACATTCCGGATTTCATTCACTCCATCATTGGTGATCAGGCGACCAGCTGCCTCGGTCCCAAGCTCCTAAATTCTCTCCGTAAACCTCTTAATTTCTCAACCAATTTTTCTTTTTGATTTGATTTGATTTATTATTGTCACATGTATTAGTATACAATGAAAAGTATTGTTTCTTGCATGCTATACAGACAAAGCATACCATTCATAGAGTACATAGGGGAGAAGGAAAGGAGAGGGTGCATAATGTAGTGTTACAGTCATAGACAGTTTGTAAGAGTTTTAAAAGCATAGAATAAGAGTAAAAGATAGTATTAGAGAGTACGCTGGGGACAGCTCGCAAGATATCGCCATGCTCAGATGCCATCTTGTCCAGTTGTCTTGAAAGATTCTCTGTAAAACTTATCTCTTTGAACAAGCTTTTCATCATCTGCCTAATATTTCTAAATTTGACCCAGTGTCAAATTCTGTTGGTATCAAAGCAGCTTGGGATATTTCACTATATTCAAGTTTTTATCAAACTGTAGATTTTGTTATTATTTCCTTGTTCCCTGTGTTTGGTTTCACACAAAGGGATTGGTGTGTTGCCTCCCTCATTTTCAGGAGGCCTTGGGGAACACTGAATGCCATGCCTAAGGCTTGTGTCTAAAGAGTCCTCCTCTAATCCACTGGAGAATTTGTGAAAAATTTTCCTTCAGCTGGTAGATCGAAACCTATCCAGAACAAAACTTCACAAACACGATCAATGTTTGGGTACCAAAACGAACAATTGCCAGCTAGTGTGGCATTATGATGCACCAGAAATCAAAATGAAAAGGTTAGCTCTCTGCAAAGCTCAATGTAGCGGCTTTGAATGGCAAACCTCATACCTGTGTGACAATAAAAAGGCAGCATAATAGCACTATTTGCTTAATCTGAAGCAGTAACAACACACATAACATCTCAAAAGAATAACAGTAATACACTGACAGAAAAATATAGATATTTTTCATAATAACACCTTATATATGGATAGTAATGGAGATACTCATGCACTGGATATTAATAGGCATATATTTCATAGAATGATTGAAAGGCTATAGCCCAGGAGGCCATTCAGTCCTTTGTGCTCATGCCAGCTTCCTGCAAGAGCAACTTGCCAGTTCCACTTTCCACCTTTTCCCACAGCCATACAACTTTTTGTCTCTTCAGGTCATTCTTTATTCTCTTCTAAAGACTTCAATTGAATCTACGTCCACTGCACTCTGAGGTAGAGTAGTCTAGGCCTAACGTGAAGTGCAAGGTTTTTCCTCATGTGATCATTGTTACTTTTGCCAATCACCTTAAATTGGTTTCCTCTATTTCTGGATCCTTCTAACAATGGGAGCAGTATCTCCCTGATTATTTTGTTTAGATCCCTTATGATTTTGAATACCACTAACAGACCTCCTATTAACCATTTCCCCATCTAGCCCCAGATTTTCGAATCTTTCCAAGTGGAATTTCTCGTCCCTGGAACCAAATGGCGAATATTTTTTGCACCCATTCTATTGCCTTCACACCCATTCTAAAGTGTGGTACCCAAAACTAAATTCAATACTGTTGAGACTTAACCAATATTGTATACTGATTTATTATAACTTCCTTGTTTCTGTACTCTATGTCCCTATTTTTAAAGCCCATAGACTTTATTAACTGCTTCCTCAATCTGCCCCAGCACCTTCAATGATTTGTGTACATATACCCCCAAGTGCCTCTACTACTCCTCCCCCTTAGAATCAGCCCTTTAAATTGCCTCTCCTCTTCACACTTTTCTGCATTAAATTTCATCTGCTTCTGATCTGCTTATTCCACTATTCTTAGTCTTCTTGAAGTTTATCCTTCTCACAGCTAATAATAAATTCATGTGGAAATTTGGAATTGTGTCCTATACATCAAATCAGGATCATTAAATACATCAAGAAAAGCAGAGGTCATAGCATCAATCCCTGGACAATCTACTTACACCTCTTCCTCCAGTCCAAAGATAAGTGTTTATGACCACTCTGCTTCTTCTCCTTTCATTCCATGAGCACTAACTTTGCTGACAAGCCTATTATGTGACACTTTACCAAATGCTTTATTGCAAGTCCATACATGAAACATCATAAGTGGAATTTTTCTGTCTCGCTGGCCATGGGAATTGCAGCAGGCAGTGTGTGGTCCATGAAAAGATCTGTTGACCTTGTGGGATTTTCCAGTTTTGAGGTGAGTGCAGCTGTAAAATTCTGTCCCGTGTACTGAGTATGATTTCAAGGAGCCCTAAAAATTGAAGCCTTTGGGATTTAGGGGATTGCACTGGTTGAAGTCATACCCAGGACAAAGGAAGATGATTGTGGTAGTTGGAGTTCCTTTGAATGTCATCGGGCCAACCAGTTTCAGCCGCATCATCAATCACCTTCCTTCCATTATAAGGTCAGAACTTGGGTATTCACTGATGTTTGCATAGTATTTGATACTATTACACAACTCCTCAGATCTTGAAGCAGTTTGTGCCCATATCAAGCAAAACCTGGGCCACATTCAGACAAATGGCAAGTAACATTCATGTCACACAAATGTCCAAACCATATGCCATCCTGATTCGGAACTGTATCACTGTTCCTTTATTGTCGCTGTAACAATCTCTTTCAAGCAGCACTGGATGTACCTACACCAGATGGATTGCAGTGGTTCCAGAAAGTAATTTATCACCATTAGGGATGGAAGGCAAAGGCTACTCTTGCCTGCATCGCTCGGATCTCATGCAAATAAAGAGAAATACTCATTTTGTTTTTTTAGCCATCCTCCTTACCTACATGTGTTAGGTCTCTAATTAGTCTCATTTCTCTTACCACCCTTTTATTATTTATATGTCTATGGAAGATGTTTGGATTTCCTTTTTATGTTAGCTGCCATACTCTCAGAGCTTGTGATGTCATGGTCACAACCCCTTAACCAATCTCCTCCTGCACTTTATTTACTTGATCCACCATGTTTTGCTTAACAAGATTCGGCAATATTTCCTATACTTTTGGATTGGAAACACACTAATATAGAAATTTCTGTTGAACATATTCTGCAAACTCTTGCTGCTCTGTACTTTATACTATTCCAGTCTATATTAAGGTAATTAAAGTCCTGCATTATAACTATAATTGTTGTACCTCTTTGTCCATTCATTGCAGTTTTGTTCCTCCACATTTCTCATAAATTGGTGGCCTACACAATGTAGAGTACTCCCATTTGGTGAGCCAAAGAGCCTATTCTACACTGTAGATATCTTATGATATATATAGCAATGTAATGGTAATTGTACTGTTTCTTAGCTCTAAAAAATTGAGTCTGTACTTTCCTCTCCCCCAATCCAGTCTGTGCTGTCCTCTCCCCCAACCCAGACAGGCCACCTCCCTCAAGTACCCTTCTGTATTCATTGACTATCTCTTCGTGAGCAATGAATTCCGGGCCTTTATCACTTGCTGCATAAAAAAAGTTCCCCTTCACATTCCTCTGCATCACTTGTCCCATATCTTAGAATTATGTCCCTGTGCTTGCACTATTAGCTAATGGGGACTAATTTTCCTTGCCTACCTTACGCAAAGCTGTCACAGCCTTGTACATCTCTCCTCGATCTCCTATGCTCCAAGAAGAACAATTGCAGCTTTTCTTTGCAGCATTGTACATCTTCTCTTTCAATTTGATATCATCCTTAACTTCCTTAGTTAGCCATGAATGTTGGATCCTTCTCAAAGAGTCTTTGTTTCCTAATGGAATGTATCTTTGTTGAGAAGAGTTATGAACTGTCTCCTTAAGTGCCTTCAACTACTTCTGTACCTTCTTATCTTATAATCTAATTTCCCATTACGCATTAGCCACTACTGCGTTCACACCCTTATAACTGACTTAATTTAAGTTTAATATATTTGACTCTGACCCAAGTTTCTCATCTTTAAACTGAATATGAAATTATTAGCATATTATGATCGTTCTTACCAAGACAGTTCTTTACAATTAAATAATGAATTAATCCTGTCTCATTATACATGACTAGGTTTAAAATTGCCCGATCCTTGTTGGTTCCAAGAGACTGGTAGTGGTATTACATTTGAACAACATAACTTTTCCTCTGCCACCAGAAGATCTGAGAAAGATCTTTAGTGCACGTTAAAGGATCATGGCATGCGGTGCTGAATAACCTCCTCCAACAAATCCCTATGCACTGTTGTAGCCACCTGTCCCATCCCACTCTCAGTCCATTGTGGCTTGTGTTCATCGGCAACATAGGCCACACACAAGGTGATTTGCTAGCAGCAGCCATCGCTCTTGGTAATGCCGCCAGTAATGACAGGATGCTGGCTTCTGATTGGCTGCAGCTGTTGACATCAATCCCATGTCGATTCCATTAATATACAGATACCACACGCACACTGACAGTAATACATAGACACCTCACACATTGACAGTAATATATTGACAATTCACTCACTAACAATAATATATTGACATCACATGCACTGACAGTAATATACTGACACCTCACTCACTGACATTAATGACATCTCACATGCTGACTGCAGTATATTGGCACCTCACACACTGACAATAATATACTGACAACTCACTCACTGAGACTAATATATTGAGACGTCACACTGTCAGTAATATACTGACATCATACAGATAGTAATATACTGGCATCTTGTATATTGACAGTAAAATATTGATACTCACACACTGAAAGTAATACATTGAAACCTCATTCACTGACAGTAATAAACTAACACATCACAAATTGAATGTAATATATTGACACCATGTTCACTGACAGTAATATATTGACAGCTCACATACTGACAGTAATGTATTGATACACAGTGACAATAATAAACTGACAGCTCATGCATTATAAGTAATATATAGACACCTCACTCACTGACAGTAATAAACTGACACCTCACACATTGACAGTAATATACTGACACCTCACTCACTGAGAGAAATATACTAATACCTCACAAATTGACAGTAATATACTGACATAACATTGACAGTAATATACTGAAACCTCACTCAAGGACAGCAATGTACTGATACCTCACTCAAGGACAGTAATATATTGACATCTCACACACTGACAGTAATATACTGACACCACTCACTGACAGTAATATACTGATACCTCACTCGCTGACAGTAATATACTGACATCATACTGACAATAATATACTGGCACTTCGTGCATTCAGAGCAATATATTGATACTCACACACTCATTAATATATTGAAATCTCATGCACTGACAGTAATAAACTGACACATCACAAACTGAATGTAATATATTGACACCGCATTCACTGACAATAATATATTGACAACTCACACACTGACTGTAATATATTGATACACAGTGATAGTAATAAACTGACAGCTCATGTACCAGCAGTAATATAGACACCACACTCACTGACAGTAATAAACTGACACCTCACACACTGACAGTGATATACTTTCACTTCACACACTGACAGTAATATATCAACATCACACTGACAGTAATATATCAACATCACACTGACAGTAATATATCAACATCACACTGACAGTAATATACTGCATTTCACTCACGAACAATAGTGTATTGACAGCTTACACACTGACTTTAATATATTGATACCTCACTCACTGACAGTAATAAACTAACACCTCACTCATGGACAGTAATTTATTGACATCTCACACACTGACGTTAATATATTGATATCTCATTCACTGACTAATAAACTAACATCACATACACTGACAGTAATAAACTAACACCTCACTCATGGACAGTAATTTATTGAAACTCACACACTGGCTTTAATATATTGACAACTCACTCACTGACAGTGATATGCTGACACCTTGCTCATGGACAGTAATTTATTGACAACTCACACACTGACTTTAATATATTGATACCTCACTCACTGACAGTAATAAACTAACACCTCACTTGGATAGTAATTTATTGACAACTCACACACTGACAGTAATATAATGCCACCTCACAAATTGACAATAATATACTGACACTTCATTTACTGGCAATAATAAACTGACATCACAGTAACAGAAAAAAACTGACACCTCAGACACTGACACTAATAAACTGACACCTTACATGCTGACAGTAATATATTAATACCTCACACACTGGTAGAAATATACTGCCACCTCGCTCATGGACAGTAATATACTGCCACCTTGCTCACTGACAGTAGTATACTGACATCTCACACACTGACAGTAATATACTGACAGCTCACTCAAAGACAGTAATATATTGACACCTCATACACTGACAGTAATATATTGACACCTCACTCAAGAACACTAATAGATTGGCATCCCATTCACTCGTAGTAATATATTGATACGTCACACACTGAAAGTAATGTACTGATACTCACACACTGACAGTAATATATTGACACCTGATATGCTAACAGTAATATATTGACACCTCATTCAGTGACAGTAATATACTGACATCACACTGACATACTGGCATGTCGTACATCGAGATATATATGTATTGACATCTCACACACTGACAATGATATATTAACTGTAATATACTGACACCTCACTAACTTTAGTAATACACTGACACCCACTGATAATAACATATTGACACCTCACTCACTGACATAATATACTGACACTTCATTCACTGATAGTAATATACTGACATCTCATTCACTGGCAGTAATATTTTGACCCATCACAACTGACAGTAATATACTGATATCTTGCACACAGAGTAATATATTGATACTCACATGCTGAGAGTAATAATCTGCTCATGCACTAACCCTAATATATGGACACCACAGTCACTGACAATAATATACTGACACCTCACTCATTGGCAGTAACATAATGATGCCTCATGGACTGAAAATAATATACTGATTCCTCACTCTGACAATATTATTCACTGACACCTCATTCACTGACACTAATAAACTGACACCTCAATTGCTGACAGTAATATACTGACACCTCAATTGCTGACAGTAATATACTGACACCTCACACGCTGACAGTAATATACTGACACCTCACACGCTGACAGTAATATACTGACACTTCAATTGCTGACAGTAATATAATGACACCTCAATTGCTGACAGTAATATACTGACACCTCAATTGCTGACAGTAATATACTGACACCTCACACGCTGACAGTAATATATTGAAATCTCACACACTAACAGTAATATATAACACTTCACTTACTGACAGTAATATACTGATACCACTCTCTGACAGTAATATACTGGCACCTCACACATTGACAGTAATATACTGATACTCATACACTGTCATTAATATATTGAAACCTCACACTGCCAGTAATATACTGACACTTCACTCACTGACAGTATTGAACCATAGAACTCTACAGTGCAGAAATAGGCCCTTCGAATCTCCACCAAACACAATCCCACCCGGGCCCTATCCCCAAATATCTGCATTTTATACCCATTAATCCCTCTAACCTATGCATCCCTGGATACTAAGAGGCAATTTCTTAGCATGGCCAATCAACCTATCCTGCATATCTTTGGACTGTGGGAGGAAACCGGAGCACCCACGCAGCCATGAGGAGAATGTGCAAACTCCACACAGACAGTGACCCGAGCCGGGAATCGAATCCAGAACCCTGGAGCTGTGAAGCAGCAGTGCTAACCACTGTGCTATCGTGCCACCCAATAATATACTGACATCTCACACACTGACAATAATATACAGACACCTCACAAACCGACAGTAATACACTGCCATCACACTGATAGTAATATATTCACACTTCACATGCTGACAGTAATATGCTGATAGCTCACCCACCGAGAGTAATATATTGATAGTCACACACTGACAGTAATATATTAAAGCCTCACTACCTGACAGTAATAAACTGACACTCCACACACTGAATGTAATATATTGACACCACATTCACTGACAGTAATATATTGACAGCTCACTCACTGACAGTAATAATCTGAAAACATACTCACTGACAGTAATATACTGAACACCTCACTTACTGACTGTAATATACTGACACTTCAATCACTGACAGTAATAAACTGACACCACAGCAACAGAAAAAAACTGACACCTTACACACTGACAGTATTATATTGGCGGCTCACCCATTGACTAATATATTGACCGCTCACACACTGACTCTAACATATTGATACCTCACTCACTGACAGCAATATACTGACACCTTACAAATTGATAGTAATATACTGATAGCTCACTCACTGAGAATAATATATTGATACTCACACACTGACAGTAATATATTGAAACCTCATTCATTGACATTAATAAACTGATACCCCACACACTGTGTAATATATTGACACTTCATTCACTGACAGTAATATACTGACACCTCACAAATTGGCAGTAATATACTGACAGCACATTGACAGTAATTTACTAACACCTCACTGACAGTAATATATTGGCACCTTACTCACTGACAGTAATATATTGATACTCACACAGAAACAGTAATATATTGAAAGTACATCCACTGACAGTAATAACTGACATCACACTTACTGACAGTGCTATATTGACACCTCAGTTACTGACAGTACTGTATTGACACCTCACTCACTGACATGAATATACTGACATCTAACACACTGACAGGAATATATTGACACCTGAAACACTGACAGTAATCTACTTGAACCACTCTTAGTGATATACTTGCATCACACTGACAGTAATAAACTGATAACTCGTACTGACAGTAATATACTGACACTTCACACACTGACAGTAATATACTTACAGCAAACAGACTTACAATAATATATTGAGAGCACACACACACTAACAGTAATGTATTTATATTCAAACAGTGATAGTAATATATTGAAACCTCACTTATAGACAGTAATATAATAACACTTCACACACTGACAGTAATATACTGACATCACTCTGACAGTGATATACTGAGAGCCCACTCACTGAGAGTAATATATTGATATCATACACTGACAGTAATATATTGAAACCTCAGTCACTGACAGTAATAAACTGACACCCCACACACTGACAGTTTCATATTGACACCTCACTCACTGACAGTAATATACTGACATCACTGTTAGTGATATACTGACAACCCACTCAATGACAGTAATATATTGACACCTTACTCACTGACAGTAATATATTGACACCTTACTCACTGACAGTAATATATTGACACCTTACTCACTGACAGTAATATATTGATACGCATACATTGATCATTATATACTGGCACCTCAAACACTGACAGTGATATATTGACAGCTTACTCACTGAGTATAATGTAGTGACATCACAGACACTGACATCTCACACACTGAGTAATATACTGACACCTTGCACACTGACAGTAATGTACTGACACTTCATTCACTGACATTAATATATTGACACCTCAGAAACTGACAGTAATATGCTGACATCGTGCTCACAGTAATAAACTGATACATTGCACCTTGACAGTAATATAGACATGTCACACACTGGCAGTAATATATTGAAATCTCAGTCACTGACAGTAATGTATTGATACTCACACACTGATAGTGATACATTGACACCACACTCACTAATAGTAATATATTGACAACTCACACATTGACAGTAATATATTGAACTCTCAGTTATTGACTATATATACTGGCACATCATTCACTGACAGTAATATACTGAGAACTCACTCACTGACAGTAACATACTGTCACCACACTGACAGTAATATATTGACAACTCACACACTGATAGTAATATATTAAAAGCATGTACACCATCAGTAATATATTTAAATCTCATTCACTAAGATTAATATACTGACACCTCACCATTCACAGTAATAGATTGATACCTCACTCAATGACAATGATATACTGACACCTGATATACTGACATTAATATATTGACACCTCACACACTGACCGCAATATTCTGACACCTCTCACACTGACAGTAATATATTGACACCTCATACATTGACAGTCATATACTGACATGTCACTCACGATAGTAATGTACTGATATCTCACTCACTGACAATAATAAACTGACACCACAGTAACAGAAAAAAACTAACACCTCACGTGCTGACAGTAATATATTGGCTGTTTACACATGATTGTAATATATTGACCACTTACACACTGACTGTAATATACTGATACTTCACTACTGACAGTAATATACTGACACCTTAAGATTGATAATAATGTACTAACAACTGACTCACTGACAATAATATATTGATACTCACTGACAATAATATATTGAAACCTCACTCACTGACAGTAATAAACTGACATCCCACACATTGTGTGTAATATATTGATACTTCATTCACTGACAGTAGTATACTGATACCTTACATGGTGACAGTAATATATTGATACTCACACACTGATAGTAATGAATTGACAGCTCATGCACTGACAGTAGTACATTGACACCTTACTCATTGACTGAAATGTACTGAGAATTTGCACACTGACAGTAATATACTGACACCTCTCAAATTGACAGTAATATACTGACATCACATTGACAAAAATTTACTAACACCTCACTCACAGACAGTAAAATATTGGCATCTCACTCACAGACAGTAATACACTGAGACCTCATTCACTAACAGTAATATATTGAAACTTCATTCACTGATGGTAATAAACTGAGATCCCACACACTGTATGTAATATATTGTCACTTCATTCACTGACAGTATTATATTAATACCTCACAATCTGACAGTAATATATTGATACTCACATAGAAATAGTAATATATTGAAACTATATCCACTGACAGTAATAACTGACACTGTACTTACTAACAGTGCTATATTGACACCTCAGTTATTGATAGTACTGTACTGACACCTCATTCACTGACGTGAATATATTGACATCTAACACATTGACGGTAATCTATTTGAACCATTCTTACAGTGATATACTTGCGCCACACTGATAGTAATAAACTGACAACTCATGTGCTGACAGTAATATACTGACACTTCACAGACTGACAGTAATATACTTGCAGCAAACAGACTGACAATAATATATTGAGAGCACACACATGCTGACAGTAATATATTGATATTCAGACAGTGACAGTAATATATTGAAACCTCACTCATAGACAGTAATATACTGACACCTTACACCCTGACAGTAATATATTGACACCTCACACTGATAGTAATATACTGACATCTCACTCACTGACAGTGCTCTACTGATACCTCATGTCCTGACAGTATTATACCAGCATCTCATTCAATGACAGTAATATATTGATGCCTCATGTACTGACAGTAATACACCAACATTATGCTAACAGTATTATAATGATACGTCATACACTGACATTAATAAACTGCCATCACTCTGACAGTGATATACTCACAGTCCACTCGCTGGAAGTAATATATTGATACTTACAAACTGACGGTAATATATTGAAACTTCACACACTGATGGTAATATATTGAAATCTCACTGACTGACAGTAATAAACTGACACCCCATACACTGGCAGTAATATACTGATACCTCACTCACTGACAGTAATATATTGATACTCACACACTGATCACAATATACTGCCACCTCACACACTGACAGTAATATATTGACATCTCACTCACTGAGAATAATGTAGTGACATCACAGACACTGACATGATAGGATGACGTCTCACACACTGATTGTAATGTACTGACACTTCATTCACTGACATTATATTGACACCTCACAAACTGACAGTAGTATGCTGACACCATGCTCACAGTAATAAACTGACACCTTACATACTGACAGTAATATATGGACACGTCACACACTGGCAATAATATAGTGACACCTCACACAATGACAGTCATATACTGGCGTGTTACTCACAATAATAATATGACACTTCAACACTGACAGTGATATATTGTCACCTCATTCACTGACAGTCATATAATGATGCATCACTCACAATAATAATATACTGACATCTCACTCACTGACAGTAATAGAGACAACTCACACACTGAGAGTAATATACTGACACCACAATGACAGTAATATACTCTCATCTCAATCACTGACAGTAATATATTGACCCCTTAATCATTGATACTGACTGCTCACTCGCTGACAGTAATATATTGATACCTCACTTACTGACAGTAATATAATGACAACTCACACACTGACAATAGTATATTGAAACTTCACTCACTAACATGAATGAACTGATACCTCTCATGTTGGCACGAATATACTGGTACTATACACATGACAGTAATATATTGCACTTCACTCACTGTTACTAATGTACTGACACCTCACCCACTCACAGTAATAGACTGATCATTGACAGTCCTCACCCACTGACAGTAATATACTGACACCTCACCCACTGACAGTAATATATTGATAGTTACAACTACAGTAATATACTCACACCTCACTCACTGACAGTAATATATTAATACTTACACACTGACAGTAATATATTGATATATTACTGTCAGTGTGTAACTATCAATATATTACTGTCAGTGTGTAACTATTGATAGTTACACAGTAATATACTGACAGTAATATACTGACAGTAATATACTGACAGTAATATACTGACAGTAATATACTGACAGTAATATACTGACATCTCACTCACTGACAGTAATATATTGACACTTACATACTGACTGTAATATGTTGACACCTCACACACTGACAATAATATACTGACACCTCACTCACTGACAGTAATATATTGATACCCACTCACTGGCAATAATGTATTAATACTTACACACTGACAGTAATATATTGATACTTACACACTGACAGTAATATATTGATATATTACTGTCAGTGTGTAACTATCAATATATTACCGTCAGTGTGTAACTATTGATAGTTACACAGTAATATACTGACAGTAATATACTGACAGTAATATACTGACAGTAATATACTGACATCTCACTCACTGACAGTAATATATTGACACTTACATACTGACTGTAATATGTTGACACCTCACACACTGACAATAATATACTGACACCTCACTCACTGACAGTAATATATTGATACCCACTCACTGGCAATAATGTATTAATACTTACACACTGACAGCAATACATTGGCACGTCACTCACTGACAATAATATACTGACACCTCACTCACAGAGTAATGTACTGATATCACAGCCACTGACATGTAAGGCTGACACTTTACATACTTACAGTAATGGACTGACATCTCATTCACTTACATAATACACTTCACATACCGATAGTAATATACTGACACAATACTAACAGTATTAATATATTGACAGCACACATACTGTCAGTAATATATTGATACACTGATAGCGAGTATAATGCATATCACTCACTGAGACAAATATATTGACACCTCATCCACTCATAGTAATAGGTTAACATCTCACTCGATGACAGTAATAAACTGACAAGTCACACACTGATGTAATATGCTGACACCTCACAGACAGTAATATATTGACAGCTCACTCAGTGATAATGATTTACTGACTCTTCACAGACTGACAGTAATATATTGACAATGCACTGACTGACAGGAATATATTAATACTCACACACGGAGATTAAAAATCTGACAGCTCACACCCTGACTGATATATTGACTGATAGTAATATACTGGCACATCACTGACTAACAATAATATACAGACACTTCATACTCAGACAGTAATATACTGCACCTCACACACGGACAGTAATACATTGACACCTCACTCACTGACAGTAATATACTGACAGTAATATATTAACACCTCATTTACTGATAGTAATATACTGATACTTCATTCACTGACAGTAATATACTGACACCTCATTGCCATTAATGTATTGATACCTCACTCACTGATAATAATTAATTTATTCTCACTAACTAACAGTAATATATTGATCCTCACTCACGCATAGTAATATACTAACACCTCACTCACTAACAATAACATATTGATACTTCACTCACTGACTGTAATATACTGACAGGATGTGAAAATCCCAGCCAATTTTTCTGGTAGATAACCTTTTTGTACCTTTGTTTGCAGATGCTACATGATCTTCTGAGTATTTCCCGCATTTTCTGTTTACTTAATACAGATTTCCAGCATCTACTTTGCATTAGAAAATCCTTAAATTCATGAGCACTTCATGATGGGGGAAATGCAAGAAAGAACGGAAAGAGCTACTGTTGGCAGACATACATAGATGATCAATGAAACCTGCGTTACAATTTGTAGAGAAAATATTAATAACTGTCCAACTATAGAGCAAGCTGTGGTGGCTTAGGGATATGGAGGGTAGAGTAGGATTTTTTTCAACAGTCTGGAAGAAGCATAGTTAGGACTCTCTTGCAGGAGCACAGAATGGGAATAAAACATGGCAGATTTTCCTATCAACTAAAGTACTGAAAAGAAAATCCGAAATGTTTTTTGGGGGATGTACAATCCCCTTCCCCAGATGTTTAATCCATTCTCTATTCAGGCAATACTAATTCAGGTAGTAGACTTTGAATTTGCTGGCTGTTGCTATGCCTGATATATGGGCCTGAATTCTTCACACCTCTTGGTGGATTTTTGAGGTGGCACGGTTTGGGTGGGTGGTATGTGAAATTTCATGGCCAGGATTCCCTCTGGTATCCAGGCCTAACCTGAGTATGATATACGTTGGGTGGAGCCCTGGACTTTAAGGGTCTTTTCCTGTCCAGTTTGAATTTTTAGGCTGGCGGGTATCGAGTATTCAGGGTGGTAAATAGAAAAATGTTAAATGCTAAATCTCAGGCTGGAAGTTGGGGAGGACGGTGTCTCCATCAGAAGCTCCTTCTGACTGGAGGTGCTCTCCCCTGAAGGACCTGACACTTCCAGAGCTCTCTCCTCCCATCCCTAGCCTATTCACCGATATCACTCTCGCTCCCATTGCAACACCCTGGAGGAGTCATAGAATCCCTAAAATGCAGAAGGAGATCATATAGCCTATCAGGTCTGCACCAGTCACAATTCCATGCAGGCCTATTCCCATAATCCCACATATTAACTTTGCTAATCCCCTACCATCTCCTCTCCAGGATCTCCATCACCGACCTGGTCCCAGGCACATCACTGCAGTGTCTCTTCCGGCCAATGCAGCGCAGTGCCAGGATAAGTTGGTGAGCTGTGGGATAATCCGAGATTGGATGAGCAACTCTCCAAGCAGGATTTCGGTCCAAATTCTGTCCACCTGCCGCTGATCAGCACTCATTAAAATGTAAAATGCTGGTGGTTTTGTCAGAATTTGAGGGATGTGCTCCCCACCAACTCTCCCAAAAATTCAGGCTATGGTCCACGATCCAAGATGTCTATTGTAAAAGCTAGACAGCTTTGATAACAAGTTGCAGTCAACTATTAAGGAAGGTTCTTTCGGCCTTGCAGACAAGTCCTTGATTATCATGAACAGATTTGTGATCTGCTTATTTTCATTCCCATCCTGAGAAAAACAAGATAGCAGTCTAATCAATTTGTTTGCCCTCTTGTTAATTGTTCGCTGATTCTCACTATGTTCAATTTTAATTTGTTGGTGATTTATGAAAGCAGGCCCAGAAGTACATACATTCTGGCATTCTTCTCCTCTAAGTACAATGCATTCAACTGATAAACCAAAGCTCAACTTGTGAAAAGAATTGATTTTCTTTTTAAAATTGTCAATGAGTGGGCGGCCATGGTCTAATTATCCAAAAGCAGTCAGATGTACCTGACCTTGCAGCATACCGACAGCTGCTATTGCTGGAAAGATCGGAGAATCTGTCCATGGCTCTGGGTGAAGAGTTGAGTGTCTTAGTGCGCATTTTACAGAAACTATGCCCCAATAGGATCTATCACTAATTTTCAGTGTTGTGATAATTATGCCTATGGCATTAATTAGTCCCCTTTGATCCTTGTCTTCGATTCATTCAGATTTGCTGTGTCTTGTGTCTCCATGCCTTTATCTCTATCCATCCTCATTTGTCTCTCCTGTAGCTCTTCTTCATGGCCTTATCCAAAAGAACTTATGGTCTCTGCTTCCACCACCAATTCAGACCACTGACCGCATAAAAAGCTTCCTCCTGGTGTCCCTTCTATACTTTCTGCCACCTATCTTGAATATATATCCACTGGTCCTAGAATTCTCCACCAATGGGAAAAGATTTTATCCTGTCCAAGCTGTTTCTTCTCATAATTTTGTTCACCTCATTCAAGTCACCTCTCAGTTTTCTTTGTTCCAAGGAAAATACCCCCAATCTATCCAATAATGTCCTTCCTGCAATGTGGTGACCAGAACTACACACAATACTCTGGCTGTGACTTCACCGGTATTTTATACAATTCTAACATTATATCATTACTTTTATATTTTATAACTCTGCCAATAAAGGAGAACAATGCATATGCCTTATTTACAATCTTGTCTGCTTGAACTGCTGCCTTTAGCGACTTGTGTACTTGTATGACAAGATTACTCATTTCATCTACCCCACTTAGCACATTCTCATTTATTGTGTACTCCCTGTAACTTTGACCTTGCTAAATACATGGTCTCACATTTCTCTCGTCAAAATCCATCTACCACATTACTGCCCACTCATCAAACCATCAATATTGTTTTGAGACTATGCACTTCTCGGCTGATCTTTATGTTCTCTGCAAATTTCCCAGTCATGCTGATGAGAGATCAGTAAAGATGTAACATAAATTGGACATCTTTTGCCAACATTTCCTGTGTAAGATGTGGGGCATTACATGGAAGTATGACAAAGGGTTGGTCAGATGTGCCTGTGGAGCACTGTGACAGGGAGGCCACTGAAGCTGGCTTGACATGCATTTCACCTCCCTCAGAAAAGTCCTACCAGCTTGACAATAGAATGATAGTACCAGATGGAAGAAACAGAAGAGAGGTCTGGCTAAGGAAGACCCAAAGAAATGCATTTAAGTTCTCATTCAAGAATAGGGTATCACTTGGGCTGCAGCGGATGAGATTGCAATGGATCCAGGTCGGTGGTTGAGTCTTGGTATCCAATGCCCCACATGGGAGCAAAGGCACTGAGTAAGATATTTCAGTAATCAGGTGCATGTGTAACTTAGTTGCAGATGGGGAGTGTGATTTTCCTTCTCTGATACTGTTCCCTCAGCCTTGACAGTTATTTGTGTGGCAATAATTCACAAGCAGCTCTATCCCATATGTTAATGTCCAACATTTATTAGCACTTCTGACAACAAATAATTACATCTCCAGTATTAATAATAGGCACTATAACTTCAGCTCTCCTGCTAAACAAAGGAGCTACCAATCAGTCTCTGCGGTTTTAACCAACTAGCTGTAATTATGTACTCAGGTTAATATATGCTGTGTGTGAAAGGATTTTGATTTGATCTGATTTATTATTGTCACATGTATTAGCATACAGTAAAAAGTATTGTTTCTTGTGAGTGTACAGACAAAGCATTTCATGCGTAGAGAAAGAAACAAGGGAGTGCAGAATGTAGTGTTACAGTCATAGCTACGGAGTAGAGGAAGATCAACTTAATACAAAGTAAATCCATTCAAAAGTCTGATGGCAGCACTGAAGAAGCTGTTCTTGAGTCAGTTGGTACGTGACCTCAGACTTTTATATCTTTCTCCTAACCAAAGAAAGTGGAAGGCAGAGTGTGGAGTGTGTGCAGTCCTTAATTATGTTGGCTGCTTTGCTGAGGTAGAAGGAAGTGTAGACAGTGTGAATGAATGGGAGGCTGGTTTGCGCTGTATATTGGGCTACATTCACAATCTTTTGGAGTTTCTTGTGTTCTTGGGCAGAGCAGGAGCCAGACCTAAGTGCGATACAATCAGAAAGAATGCTTTCGATGCTGCATCTATAAAAATCGGTGAGAGTTGTAGCTGACGTGCCAAATTTACTTATTCTTCGGAGAAAGTAGAGGGGTTGGTGGGCTTTCTTAACTATAGTGTTGACATGGGGAGACCAGGACAGATTGTTGGTGATCTGGACATTTGAATACTTGAAGCTCTCAAACCTTTCTACTTTGTCCCTGTTGATGTAGAGAAGGGTATGTTCTCCTTTATACTTCCTGAAGTCGATGACATTTTCATCTAATAACATTATATTTAGTTGTAAATTATATTTAGTTGTAGATCCATATTCCAGGCTATTTTTAATCTTTCGGTTGTTTTCGCTTTGCTTTGTCAGCATTTCTGGCATTGCTCATCAGTTGCTGTGATTCAAAATATTAGGAACTTAAGATGGAATCAGGAAGTATCATGCTTTCAGATCTTTCATGTCAAGAATATCACCAAAGGAATGACAATGCCAGACCAGGAATTTCCTTTTATCAGTTGCTGCTCTGTCACAGGAAGCGCATCAGGAATTCTACTTAAATGCATGTCAGATGCAAGTACAATTCAACATCGGAAAATAAAAATCAAGTGATTTTATATACCACTCATTTAGTGATTCTTCCACCAAACTGAATTTAACTTGTGTTTCTTTGAAGTTATAACGACTGAGCAGGAGCAGCTCTGAGGAAATCTTCAGAACGTCTACTCCTGTTTTTAAATAAGAACATACGAACTAGGAGCAGGAGTAGACAATTCAACCCCTCAAGCCTGTTCCGCCATTCAATATGATTATGGCTGATCTTATCTTGGTCTCATCTCCACCTTCCTGCCCCTTTCCATAATCCGTCATCCCATTACTAATAAAAAACTCAACCATCTGTTAAGTTTATTTCTTGTTCCGGTGTCCCCTGAGCTCTGGGGTAGCAAATTCCTCAGATTCGTGGCATTTGCATGGAGTAATTTCTCCTCATTTCTGTTTTAAATCTGCCACCTCTTGGCCTAAAACTGAGGACTCTCATTCTAGAACGTCCAACGTTTTACTGAAGGTAAAAACATGATCCCAGAAATAATCAACTTGGTAACTGGGGTTGGGGAAGGATGGTGGTACAACGATTACTGAAAGTTTAGTCATCAGAAAATAATTCAGAACATTTAATGAAAATGGATGAAGTAATTGTATGCCGGCATGGGTTTAAGAAAAACAAATTATGTGTGCCAAAATGCAATGGAGTTCTTTGGGCATATGATCTAGCCTTTTTTTCAGAAGACACTTGAACAGCTCTGTAATGCAACCCAAAAGGAGGATGTGATAATGTGAGTAATGAACTGGCTGGCGAATAGGAAGCAGCAAATCGAGATCAATGGAAATATGCCTAATTGAACAGCTGTGACCCAAAGACTAACTCTATAATTAACTCTGCATCTCTGTTGTTCACTGTATTTATACATGATCTTACAACACAAGAATGCTTTTGAAATAGAAAAAAAGCCATTAGGCCCAAAGCGCTCATCTGTTTTTTTTCTAGAGATCCCTCCTGCGAGTCTGCTTCTGGTTATACTCCTCAACTCTATTTTTTCCACAGATTGCATCAAATTGTCTCATTGTGTAGATCCACTTTGACAATTTTAGGATAACTACATTGAGGATGCTCATATTTGAAATATGTGGGACCATTATTAGGAGGAATGAAGTTATATAAAAATAATTAAATGATTAAAAGCGCAATTTCCCATGCTTCTCAACAGGATGGTGCAGCTAGAATACTGAGTCCACCTGGATTGGGCCCACGGAAAAAGTTTTGTGTCTAATAGAACTTTTAAAGGGCCATAAATTTTCATTTTCAGATGGTTTTTGTTTGCAGTTTACCCAGTTCATAAGACCATAAGATATAGGAGCAAAATTAGGCCATTTGTCCCCTCAAGTCTGCTCCACCATTCAATCATGGCTGATAAGTTCATTAACCCATTCTCCCGCTTTTTTCCCATAACCTTTGATCCCCTTACCATAAAAGCACCTATCTTCATCTTAAATACACTCAATGACCTGGCCTCCACAACCTTCTGTGACCTATTTATGCGTATGATTGTGTTAATTTTAAAAACTTCTTGAACTTTAAAGCCTAACATTACCTGCTGTTTCATTGAAAAGGTGATTGTAAAAAGACTTTGACAGAATAGGAATATGTGGAATCATAGAATCTACAGCACAGAGACAGGCCCTTTGGTCCAAACTGGTCCATGCTGACCAAAATGCCCATCTATGCCAGCTCCATTTGCTTGCATTTGGCCCATATCCCTCTAAACCTTTCCTATCTCTGTTTCTGTCCAAATGCCTTTTAAATGTCCCTGCCTCAACTACTTCCTCTGGCAGCTCATTCCACATACATATCCCATGAAAAAGAGAGCACACGAGAAAAGAATACGTTCAACATAAACCTTTCACAGGCACTTGGGGAGCAACAAGGAGGAAACATAAGCCCAGGATTTTCCGATGGCAGGACTGGAAAATGCAGCAAACGAATCAAAATTCCATTGAGTTCAGAAGGACCAGAAGATTCAGCCATAGAGCTCTTCAGAGATTGGCAAATCAAGATAAAATTGTTGATGAGGCGTAATTTTGGAATGTCTTAGATCCAACATGTCTGAACTGTATAAAATTAAAGACAACATGCTAGTGAGATTCGCAGTGCCACACCTGCTATTAGGCTACTAGTTATACTTTTGAGTCCTAGTTTATCTGCATTGCAATGACCAGGGACATCTGGATTTGTGTGCTATGGAACAGGAGCGAGTCAACTGCACTGCTTTGCTATTTGTTGCAAGGACACTTAGAGTAACATTGTATCATGGGAATAGCACTACCAAGTAACAAATAGGTTGTTTTTGCAATGGAGGTCCAATGACCTCAGTTCTTGTGCCTCTCTCCACCTGCCAGCCTAGCCTAGGGGTGAACTGGGGTATCAGATCCTTTGCTGCTAATATATTAGCCAACATCACAACGTGATGTTGTGGCTAAAGTTAGTATTTTTATCTCTCCAAACTGCTACAATTGCAAACTCAGAGGGGTTATTGATTTCAGCAACTTGGTCATCTTGACTTCAAGCTCCAAATGCTATTCTGCTATTCCATAGATCTACATTCTCTGAAGGGCTGAATCTGCCTCTATCCTGAGGGAAACAGCACCTATCCAATGTCCCAGCTTATAGCTGCACACTTGCCTCCTGTGAGCCACAGACCTGTGCAGAAGGAATGTAGGTGTGGAGGTGGACCAGTTAGAAGGAACACCAATACAATATCCCAACTCCCAACATTGTATAAAAGCCCCCTAAACTTCACAGCCCTCTCAAAACCATAGCCTCTAGCTTCAGACTAGCAATCTGTTCTAGGAAAGACAATCCACTGATAATAGATGTAAGCATGTGCTTTGTCTGCGTTATACATTTCAAAATTGAGGAGCCTTCTAAGTCGAAGTCTGAACCTTACTCCTTGTCCCCCCCAGTCCACCCTTGTGCCAGTCAATGCTTCATATGCTTCATCATAAATTGACCCTAGTGTCAAGGATTAGTAGGGTAGATGTGTGAGGCTATGGGAATAGGACCCGAATGGGATTGTGGTCAATGCAGGCTTGATGGGCTGAATGGCCTCCTTTGCACTGTAGGGATTCCATGTTGCCCCTATACCCTCATGCATCCTCCATACCCCCCTCAGATTACCCATATCATCTCTCTGCCTCCCATGTTTCCTACAAGCATATAAAAAAGGAGCAGAAGTATGCCATTTGGTCTTTTGACCTGCTTTGCCATTCAGAAAGATCATTGCTGATCTGATGACAGTCTCAAATCATAACCACGTACACACTTTATATAGTTCTAGAGTTCCATGCAATCAAAGGAGAACATTTTATATTCCTCGGAGGAAAATATGACTCTCTCACTATCCAATAAAAGCCCCCATTTCACAAATAGTGAGAGAGAAAATGCATCGGGCGAGTGAAAAAGACACTTACTAATACTATTAGCCAGTGCCAATAAGCCAGAAACCATATCAACGGCACAAACTGTTATTCCAGCTTCTTGAAACTATCATTCATTCTTCAAGGAATGGAACACCTGTTATGCTGAATCCATCAGCACTTGAAATTCAGTCATGTATTGATAATGGCCAAGCTGTCTAAACAATGTACTGCTCTCTGGGAGGAAAAAGCAGGTGCTCATTCTAATTCTAATACAGAGTGCCTGTCAATCAACGTAGGGAAGTAGATTTTTCTCAAGTGTCAGAACCAGACTTTTTTTAATCAGCCGAAGCCATTTAAATCACAGTAGAAAAGATGGTAGCACAGGTAGACAGAACATTTTGTTAAGTTTTTCATTGCATTATCGTACTTTTTAACCAATGGAAAAGCACTGTAATGCATGTGAGCAATTACACAAAACTAGTCAATGTGAGGATGAACTTGCCTTTAAAGGACAGGTCCCGATCCTAAACTCCTATTGCAAACGGAACTGGCTGCTCACTGATTACTGTCACATACTATACTGATTAATTCTTCACACTTGATTTTTCTTCAAATTCCCTCTACCCTGTCTCCCCTCAAGCTCTGCTCCCCACCTCCTTTTCTTCACTTTGCTCTACAGGCCATGGTTATATTACTGGACTGGTAATCCAAAGTCTTAGACAATAATAAAGAATCTAAATTCTAAACATGTCACTTTGACTTCAATGTTGTAAAAAATGGAAATAAAAAATAATCTGGGCCAAATTTTCCAAGCTCACCTACAGCTGTTATTCTCTGGTCTTGCTGCGGTGAATGGAGGTTTGACTAAGTGACAAATTCCTTGTTTTGGCTGGCAGTGGCTTTGGCAATGGTGGAGTATGAATGGTCAGAGAATTCAAGTCTATATCAATAAAAATTATATTACATTATTGACTAGAGAAAAAAAATCCAACTAGTTCACTGATTCTCACCCTTATTTAGTATGCCCTATATGTAATTCCAGATCATACCAATGTATTTTATTCTGAACATCCCTCTGAAGAAGGTTTCTGTGCCCTACAACTAGAGGGCTTCTCAATCCACTAAATGGGCAGTGTAGTGGCCTGAGGCAAGGCTAGGGGAGATGGGGTCTGCTTCCTAATCAACACCCCGTAATGCCGAGATGTGGCAACACTGGAAAGTTTCTGCTCCCCAGACTGAGAATACCTGATGCTAAAATGCTGCCCCTACTATCTTCCATAGGAGTTCACCTTTGTTATCCTGACAGCAGTCTACATCCTACCTGATGTGGATGTGAAGATCATGCTTGACAAAAAATACACCACTACAAATAGCCTTGAGACAAAACATTCTGATGCCTTGTTCATTGCGGCCTGGAAAGGCCAATCAGGCCTCAGGAACATCTTACCAAGATACAACCAACACATCTCCTGTTTCACCAGAGGCCCAAACATCCTAGACCACTGTACACAAATATAAAACATGCCTACCGCTCTATCGATCGTCTATACTTTGGCAAATCGGACCAGAAAGCTGTGTTCTTGTTCTTGGCTTACAAGCAAAAACTGAAATGGAAGAATCTGTTAAAGGAAGTCATGCAGTGTTAGTCTAAGGAATTGGATGATCTCCTACCAGGCTGCTTAGATGGAGTAGACTGATCAATATTTAAAAACTCTGCGACCAGTTTGAATGTGTATGCCGCTACAATAACTGACTTTTTTAGTAAGTGTGTAGAAAACAATGTGCCAAACAAGCAAATCTATGTGTTTCCCAACCAGAAACCATGGATGAACAGGGATATCCTTGGATGAACATGGATCCAGGTATGAAGCATTCAAGTCAGGTGATCCTGACCTATACAAGAAAGTCAGATATGTTCTATAGCAATCATCAAAGATGCTAAAAGACAGTACCAGACCAAGCTAGAGTCCCAGGCTAGCCTCACGGGCTCCTGCCGACTATGGCAAATTCTGCAAGACGTTACAAATTACAAGATAAAGGCATGTAAACTCACTGGCACTAATGCACTCCTCCCTGATGAGCTCAATACATTCTATACCCGTTCTGAGCAAGAGGTCACCAAGAGAATGCTCTCCACCCTGGAAGCCTTGGACGAACCTGTATCTGAGGTCACCACTGCAAATGTCAGAGCAGTCTTCTCGAAGGTCAACCTACAGAAAGTGACTGACCTGAAGGTGGTACCTGGACCAGCACTCAAATACTGAGTGGATAAGCTGGTGGGGATATTCACAGATGTTTTCAACTTTTGTTTAGAACAATCTGAGGTTCCTACCTGCTCCAAGAAGATGAGCATCATCCCAATATCAAAGAAAAACCAAGCAGCGTGCCTTAATGATAATAATCTAATAGCTCTGACATCCATTATTATGAAGTGCTTTGAAAGGTTAGTCATAACACAAATCAATTCTGACCTTCCAAATGCCTGGATCTAGATACAGTTTGCCTATCTCCACAACAGGTCCACAGCAAATGCCATCTCCCTGGCCCTACACTCAACCCTGAAACAACTAGATAACAAAGACACCTATATCAGATTCCTATTTATTGACTACAGCTCAGCCTTCAACATCATTATTCCTATGAAACTAATGGCCTGAGGCTTGGCTCCTCCCTCTGCAACCAGATCTTTATCTTCCTGTCCCATATACCGCAATCAGTAAGGATAGGCAACAACACCTCCACAGTCATCCTCAACACTGGTACCCCACAGGGCTCGTCCTTGCCTCTTAATATACCCTGTATACACCTATGACCATGTGGCCAAAGTCAATTCCAATTTGATTTTCAAGTTTGCTGATGACACCACCAATGTAGGTCAGATCTCAAACAATTACAAGACAGAGTACAGGAAAGAGATAAAGAATCTGGTGAATTGACATGAAGACAATAATCTCTCCCTTAATGTCAACAAAACGAAGGAGATAGTCACAGACTTCAGGAAGCGTAGTGGAGGATATGCCCCTGTCTATATCAGTGGGGACAAAGTAGAAATAGTTGAGTGTGTCAAGTTTTTAGGTGTCCAGATTACCAACAACCTGTCCTGGCCTTTCCATACTGACATTATAGTTAAAAAAGCCCACAAATTCCTCTCAGAAGGCTAAGGAAATTTGACTGTTATGACTGTCTCCAACCTTTACAGTTGCACCATAGAAAACATTCTTTCTGGCACTATCATAGCTTGGTTTGGCTGCTGCTCTATCCAAAATTGCAAGAAACTACAAAGGGCCGTGAGCGAAGTCTGGTCCATCACTTAAGCCAGCCTCTCATCCATTGACACTGTCTACACTTCCCACTGCGTTAGAAAAGCAGCCACAATGATCAAGGACCCCACGCACCCCAGACATACTCTCTTCCACCTTCTTCCATTGGGAAAATGTTACAAAAGTCTGAGGACTTGTACCAATCAACTCAAGAACAGCTTCTTCCCTGCTGCCATGAAGAGACTTTTGAATGGATCTACCTCACATTAAGTTGATCTTTCTCTCCACCCTAGCTATGACTGTAACACTACATTCTGCACTCTCCCCTTTCCTTCTCTATGAAAGGTATATTTTATCTGAATGGGGCATGAGAAACAATACTTTTCACTGTATATCAATGGCACAGTGATTAACATTGCTGCCTCATAGTGTCAAGGGACCCAGGTTCGATTCCTGGCTTGGGTCACTATCTGTGCGGAGTCTGTTCGTTTTCCCTGCGTTTGTGTAGATTTTCTCTAGTTACTCCGATTTCCTCCCACAATCCAAAAAATGCGCTGGTTAGGTGCATCGACTATGCTAAATTCTCCTTCACTGTACTCAAACAGGCGCCTGAGTATGACGAGTAGTCAATTTTCACAGTAACTTCACTGCAATGTTAATGTAAGCCTACATGTAACTAATAAATAAATTTTACTTTACATGTGACAAGAATAAATCAAATCAAATCAAGCATACTAGCAAGCCACTCCGTTATATCAGTTTATACCACGATTAGCTGAGAGTAACTAGGAATGAATGAGCCGTCAATCCTGGTCGTGTCAGAAATGTTCACATCATGAGAATGCATAAAAAACTAATTGGGGTGAGGTTTGAGAAGTCTTTGTAACCTCAATATTCAACTTATTCAAACAATGCAGAGTTACAATCAATACATTTAACTCCGTATTGGGATGCATCATCTAAGTGGTAGAATGTACGTCACAATCAACCTGAATCATGTTCCAATCAAACTGCATTTTGAATGCTATGTCCAATTTTGGTCATCCAAATTTAAGGAGATAGTTAAGCATTGCAAGGGAACCTCCAGTTCTAGAGATCTGAATTATGAGGAGAAACATTCAGCTTTCAGGCTTAAATAGAGTTTTATGAAAGACAATCTTCAATATCTATTGTTGTAATGTGGTCTCTTTAAGGGGGGGGGGGGGTAAGTTTATGAGTCATGGGACTATCCTGGGGCCTATCAGGAGGATGCATATGAACCAGCATTGATTGCTGTTAGACCAGTGTCCTGGTAGGAGGAACCTTCAACGTGAGACTGGGAGTCAGTTGAATTTGACTTGCACCTGCAATGAGTTTGTTGTACGTAGCTATATCTTTCCTTCAATGAATCACTATTGTAGTTCAAAGCTTCCTCATTGTGATGCCTCATGCTATTACATCTATAAAAGAGAAGTTATTGGTATAGGAGAAATAATAAAGGTAAGAAGTCACTTATGGCAGTGATTATCACACATCACCCTCCAGACTATAGGACAGGGTATTCAGGAAGGAATAAAGGCTTGTCAGAAAGATATAACAATAATCATGAGTAATTTTAATCTATATATATATAGCGTGGACAAAACAGATTGGCAAAGGTAGATTGAATGATAGGTACATAAAGCATTTTAATTATGAGGGATTGAAGACAAACCTGGCTAAAGTGTAACTTAAGGGATAGATCAGTAGAGATGTAGTGACTGACATTTAAGGAGATGTTTCTGAATAATCAGAAAAGATATATTCCCGTGAGAACAAAAGAAAGACTCTAAGAGAAGGACACATCATCTGTGGCTAATTAAAGAAGATAAAGTATTGAATTGAAAGAAAACCCATATAATTCTGAAAAAATAATGGTTGCTCAGAAGGTTGAACAAAACATAAAGAGCTGCAACGAATGAAATCTTGGTATTTATGGTATCCTAATGCATTCTCCATGGCAACACTCTACCAATCTGAGTCCATTCGCCAACCAATCAGCACTCTCTACTAATGCAGTATTAATTGTTGTTCCCTTTACTATTGTTATTCTTGCTAATCTGTTCTGATGAGTGTGAAATGAAAAGTTTTGACAGCTTGTTTCTTTTTTCAGAAATATTCAATGACTAAATTACTAAATGACTTGGTCTTCTCGAAAGAGAAGCACACTCTGATCCATAAATTTGTCTGGAAGTTTGGAGCCATTTTGATATTCAGTTTTGTTTTAAATCAGTTCAAAGTTTTTAACCATAATCTTATAATGCAGTTATTTAAAACTAGAAGTCCCCATGAGTTGGTGGGACTATTTCAAGTCCTCAGAGATGCTTTAAGGACATTCATAAAGCATTTCTGCTGCCCATCTGGGCATCTGCTGCTGCAACCATGTTCCAGATAGAGAAATTATTTTAAAAGTCTAGTCTAGGGCATATGTACAATAAGTGCTGGGTAACGGAGCTGTTTTGATTAGTACCTTGACTAGTTAGACATGATGACCTGGGAGAGTGTGTTACTGCTGTCTCATCTTTCTTGCCACTGGATTTATAGGATAGTGCAAAGACACAGTTAGAGTATTTTGCCAATGCATTGAGATACTCGCGTCCGACTGTCCAAGTCTCTGAAACACATGGAAGTGTGAAGATCACTGCTGCCTGATAAAGAACAAAGAACAAAGAACAAAACAGCACGGGAAACAGGTCCTTCGGCCCAACGAGCCTGCGCCGCCACCCCGATGTTCCCACCTCTACCTGCGATCCCTGTCCATGTTTATGGATCTATGGATTAAAATCCAAATTTGAGACAATTTAGGGAGAATTTGTTTTGCTAATTAGCCTAAGAGCACATCTTTGGGACGTGGGAGGAAACTGGAGCGCCTGGAGAAAACCCATGCAAGCACGGAGAGAATGTGCAAACTCCCACAGATACAGGCCCAAATCCATGTATCTGCACAGCACAGCAATAGTCACTGAGCTGTCGTGTTGCCCATCAAATGGTCCAGGTCAAGCGTATACTAATGACATGAAGCACTAGGATACTCTTGAAAAAGATCCAAGAGCAGTCCTCTCACGACCCATTGCATGTACGCCCCTCGTTAGACAACAAGGTGGACCAAAGTAGGATAAAAACAAGTACATCAATATCATCATCTATTTACACACTTCCCAGGGACTCCCAAGGCTCATGATCCCTATTTTAAATCAGTTTTCTATACCCCTCCATTCCCATTCTGTTCATGTGACCATCTAAGTATTTCTTAAATAACTCCAGAGTGCCTGCCTCCACCACTTTACTTGGCAGCACATTCCATACCCCCACCACCCTCTGTGTGAAAAAACTCCCTCTAGCATCCAAATTATACCTTACCCCCCTCACCCTAAGCCCATGACCCCTAGTGCTATTTGAGTCCATCCGAGGAAAAAGCTTAACCCTGTTTCCTCTATCTATCCTCCTCATAATCTTGTACACCTCTATCAGATCTCCTTGAAGTCTACGTCTTTCCAAGCAAAACAGTCCCAATTTGCCTACTCTCTCCTCGTAACTCAGACTTTCCATACCAGGCCGCATCCTGGTAAACCTCCTCTGCACTCTCTCCAGAGTCTCCACGTCCTTCCGGTAGTAAGGCGACCAGAACTGGACGCAGTATTCCAAATGAGGTCTAACCAATGTTTTATACAACTGCAACATTAAAGGCCAGCTCTTGTACTCTATACCCCTTCCTATAAAGGCTAACATATTATATGCTTTCTTCACAACCTTCTCCGCTTGCTCTGCTACCTTCAGAGACTTGTTCACCTGCACCCCCAGGTCCCTCTGCGTTTCTATACTCTTATAGGTCTACCCTTTATCATATACCTCCCCCCTACATTCTTTCTCCCGAAATGCATCACCTCACATTTATCAGGATTGAATTCCATCTGCCATCTGTCTGCCCAAGCTACCAGCCTACCTATGTCCTGCTGCATCACCTGACAATGCTCCTCACTATCCGCAAGTCCAGCCATCTTTGTATCGTCTGCAAACTTGCTGATCACTCCACTTACTCCCTCTTCCAAGTCATTTATATATATTACAAATAGAAGAGGCCCCAGTACCGAGCCCTGCGGCACACCACTAGTGACCGACCTCCAGCTAGAAAAACACCCTTCCACTATTACTCTCTGTCTCCTATTACCAAGCCAGTTACTTATCCATCTAGCTACCTATCCTTGTATCCCATGAGCCTTGACCTTCTCAACTAACCTCCCATGAGGGACTTTGTCAAACGCCTTACTGAAATCCATATAGACGACATCAACGGCTCGCCCTTCGTCCACCGTTTTCATCACCTCCTCAAAAAATTCTACCAGATTTGTAAGGCACGACCTCCCCTTAACAAATCCATGCTGCGTATCCCTAATCAGATCGCAACGCTCCAAGTGCCTATACATCCTATCTCTAAGAATCCCCTCCAACAGCTTCCCTACCACTGACGTCAAACTCACCAGCCTATAATTTCCTGTGTTATCCCTACTACCCTTTTTTAAACAACAGTACAACATTAGCTATTCTCCAGTTCTCTGGGACCTCACCTGTGTCTAAGGAAGAGACAAAGATTTGCGTCAGAGGCCCAGCAATTTCACTTCGCACCTCCCTAAGCAGCCTGGGATAAATGCCATCAGGCCCCGGAGATTTATCAGTTTTAATGCTACCTAGAAACTCTAACACTTCCTCTCTCAGAATGGATATTTGTCTCTGTGACCTTAAACTTGGGTTTGAGATCCTAGTCTTCAAATACTCTTTCCCCTCAGTCAGTCGAAAGCTGACATATTGGAGGTGATGATGAATTGTGTCATCTATGTCTGCCATTGTCAAGAGGAGACTTCCAAGATACAGAAAATGTTCCACATTTTTTTTGGGGGGGAGGGAGGGGGCAGAGACGCAGAAATGTGCTGTGAGAGACTGAATTAGGTGGCTATTGATTACTGCAATACACTGCACTGGGCAATTATGGGTAATGAACTGCTAAGGGTTCGCTGACCATGTCATCCAATATATTGGGCAATTTTAATTATTTTAATGGAATAAATTAGGTGACTATTGATTACTGTAACATACTGCACTTAGTGATAATGGATTATTGTCCTTTCCTGTACCAGATAATCACTGATCTCTGAATCACACTGCAGTGAGTGATCACTGATTATTATATTACACAATAATATTTGTTTTTGGATTAGATTAATATTGTGCTAGCTAAATTAGTAATAACTGCAAATACATTGTCCAAATACACAATACACTTAGCAATTACCTGATTATTCTAATACACTGCTCAGGGTCATTGTTAGTTATGAAAATACAAAATACTAGTCAATCACTGCTGTTATACACTATTAATGTAATATTTTAACTGAGCAATCATTAATTACTCAAATATGCTGCATTAAGTGATCACCGATCATTGTAATCCAATTTTACACACTGGACAATCACCAGCTACAGTGATACACTGCACTAAACAATCCCTGTTTACATCAAAACAATGTGTCAGATGATCATTCATTGCAATAAAGGAAAAACCTGTGGGATATGGGATAAATGTGGGTGAATGGGGCTAAACTGGATCACTCTTTGAGATTAGACACAGATAGGATGGGCTGAATGGCCTCCCTCTGCATTATATGATTATATAATGATACTGAGTGATCAGTGATTGTGATGGTTCACTGTACAAGATCTTCTCTAATTATATTAATACTTACAATTATAAACACTGTTGTCTTCTACTTCATTGGCCGATCACTGTATACTATAATATAGTGTATTAGATTTCATATGATGACAACTGTAATGAGTGACTGCTCTTTATTGCATTAGACTTCAGTGGATAACTGTCAATTATCATAACATGCTGCTGGCCAATGATTTATTGCTGTATTCCATTGTGCTGGTGATCATTGATTAATGTAATACATAGTATTGGATAGTCAATTCCTGTGACATACTGGATTGCTTTCTCACTGATTGCTGCAACATTCTCTGATTACTGATAATTGCAATGCTGCTTTAATAGAATGTACTGGAGGCAGTAATGAAGTGCACTGCATGATCCCTTTGTGCTGTAGTATGTGACTCTGCCCTGAATGATCTTTCAGCCTATTAAAGTAAACTTTAGTGGGTGACTGTGGATTATTAGAACACATTACTCCATTTACTCATTTGTTATGTTTTATATGCTTTAGAGAGTTATAGAATGAGATAATGAAGAAAGCCATTCACTACTACTCTCCGCTTTCTATCTCTTAGCCAATATCCAGATGGCTCTGTCCCTTTAATCTCAGGGGCTTCAAATTTTGTATGAGTTCTATTGCATAGAATTTTATCAAACACCTTTATGTAGAATATCAAGCAAATTATCCTTACTAACCTGCTCTAGCACTTTATCAAAGAAAACAATTAAGTTAGCCAAACAAATCATTTATTAATATATCTTTGCCAAATGATAATTAACTTCATCTCTGATTACTGTCTCTGAATGTTTGCCTACCACAATTATTAAGCTGACTGGCATGCAGTTATCGGGTTTCTCTCTTTTTTTGATGAGAAGTGTATCATTTGTAATTCTCTAGTATTCTAGCACCATTCCACCATATCTAAGGAGGGATGGAAGATTATGGCCAGAGACTCTATAATCTACAACCTTATTTTCTCAACAACCTTGGATGCATCCCATCTGGACCAAATGGTTTTTTTTTGAGTGTGCCAACCTTTTAAGTATCTCTATTTTTATTGTATTCAATTTTGCTACTGTGCTATGACATCAGCAGCATCCTGTTCCTTAATGGCGAAGGATGCAAATATTCCTCTAAGTACCTCAATTATGCTCTCTGCCTCCACTGGAAGATTTCCTTTTGGCTCCTTTTGATTATTGTCCTAGTCATTATATTTTTATAAAATACTTTACAAGTTCTCTTTTATATTACTCACAAATCTATTCTCATCCAAGCACTTCGGCCTTCTTCCTTTGCATTTTCTAGGTTCAGTTTGGTTCTCTCTTGTACTGTGAGTCTGAACCATAAACTTCCTTTTACTTAAAGTAAAAACAAACTACTGCAGTTGCTGGAACCTAAAATAAAAACAGAAACTGCTGGAAAATCTCAGTAGGTCTGACAGCATCTGTGGAAAAAGAATAGAGCCAAAGTTTTGAGTCAGGATGATCCTTCATCAAAACTGCCCTTCATCAGGACTCTGCCAAATGGTCATCCTGGCACTATGATCCTTAGTCATCCAGAGAGTTCAATAATTTCCTCACTATTCTAAGCCTAATAGCATGGTGATCATTATTTCCCAAATGCTGTACCAATGGAACATAATCCATTTGTCCCACTGCATTCCTCTGAATTCGATCCAGGTGGTTTCTTCTTTTGTAGGGTTGGAAATCTTCTACACCATGTTGCCTGCAGCAGTCTTTGTTCAAGGTGGTGGTTCACCGATACTTTAGTTAAAAGCAAACGCTGATCTTGCCAGTGAACAAATAAATGAGAGTGAGAATAGTTAAGAAATAGGTGTCATTGGACTGTGAATAAATGTAAGGCAGATTAAAATGTGTTTTGAGTGAATGTATGGAAGTGTATGAAGCATAGTTAGTAATTTGGCAAGCTGCAAGCACAAATTATCAGATGGGATTATAATGATGGAAACCTGGCTCAAATCAAGGGGAGGATTGGAAATTTAATATGAAGTATTCAGAAGAGATATGGATGGTAAAGGAAGGAGAATGGACAGTGGTTGAGAACAAAGGTACTGTGACAGCACTGCAAGTGGATGATGTACTTTAAAGTTCAAAGACAGAATATATTTGGTTAGAATAAAGGAGTAAAAGAAGCACTTTATACCTCTGGATGAATATTATGGGCAACATGGTTTAAGTACATCTATGGTACATGTTAGTGCAGGAGCTTTACAATTTTGACTCAGCAGCAGTGCGATGGGGAGATAATTCCAAATCATGATGCTGTGTCACTTGGAGGGAAACTGCTCCATTCTAGCTGCTCTTGTTCTTCTAGGTGCAGAGTTGAGTTTAGAAGATGTTTGCCAAATTGGTGAATTTTTTGGTGAATTGCTGCAGCTATTGGATGGTACATTCTTCTGTCACAGTATGCCAGGGATGAAGGGGGTAGATGTTTAAAATGGTTACTTTATCCCCCATAGCATTGAGCTTCTTGAGTGTTATAGGAGCTGCGCTTAACCAGTCAAGAGTAAAACATTTCACCACATCCCTGACTTGTGTTTTGTAGATGGTGGACAGGCATATGGGGACAGGGAAATAGGAAATTAGCTACTCACCACAGAGTTCTCAGCTTCTGATCTGTGCCTGGTCCAGTAAGGAATGGACTGTTTCATGAATTGAGCATTTATTAATGGGATTGAACATTATAATCAATAGCAAATATCCCCATTTCTGGCCTCCTCATGGTGGAAAAGTCATCAATGAAGCAGCTGAAGATGGCTGGGTCTAGGGCCTTGTTCTGAGGAACTCCTGCAGTAATATCCTGGGGCTGAGATAGTTTGCCTCCAACAGATGGAGCAAAACTTTGAAATATTGTGAAAGGTGAGGAGGTGATAGATTCTTTTGAAGCCTAATAAGAAACATTAAAGAAAGGGGCAGGAGGAGGCCTTTGACCCTTCAAGCCTGTTCCATTATTTGTTACAATCATGGCTGATCATTCAACTCAATAACCTAATCCTGCTTTTTCCCCCATAGCCATGGTGGGTGGCAGCCAGCATAAATCATGGCCACATTAGGCCAGCAGGGTTGGTGGTGGCAGGCACATAGCAAGTGCCATTTTCAACAGCCATGAGGTTGCAGAGGCACCACTGTCTGCAGAATGGTCAATGCTGATAGGAAGAGCAGGCATGAGGGGAGTTCTGGGGCCAGCAGGGAGACAGCACTGTCCTGAGAGCTCCAGACTGTGCCTAATACAGAAAACAATCTCTCAAAACCCTAAAATACCAGTTCAACTGACTCCCAACTCCTCACATAGCATCCACTCCATTCCCCTTTTATCTTGCCCTTGAATTCAAAAAGTTATAAAACAGTTAGTCCATCTACCCATGTTTCCTGCACATGGAACTTGAAATTGCACAGGGCCAATAAAATGTTAATTGATTGGGGATTTAATCTCTTCAACAAGCAGCATAATTGTCAATAAGCACAGAGCCTATCTGCACCTATTTCTGCCAACTGAAATATCATGCACATTGCAACGTGATCATGCACTATTTACTTCTAGATGTGTGACCACAACAGACATAAAATTCTATCCTAAGACTGGTGGAATGGGGGCAAGTGACAAATGAAAAAACCTCATGCAGCAAGTGGTTAAGATCTGGAATGTGCTGCCTGATTGTGTATGGGGCTGGCAGTTCAAAAGGCAATTGGATAAGCACTGGAAGAGCTTATCTTCCAGAGATAACTCCAAGTAAAGGATGGGGGAGTGCAACTAACAGGCTCTTGCAAGGAACTGACACAGTGGGACAAGCAGATTCACTAACAGAGTTTACTCCAGTAATCACTGACCACCAAATACAGCATGTAACAAACATTGTGACATTGGTTCGCTAATTGGCTAGCACCATTTATTCCAGCTGTTGTTAATCAACCACAAGCGTCTGTACAATTCTGTCCATAGACACAAGACAGTTTTAGAAATTAGGGCAAGATAATATCACTCTTCATGGAGTAACTATTCATAAATTCAACCATATGGATAAGTTCACATCCTCCATCACTCTTCTGCTTCTTCACTTTCTGATAATCATTACAGAGTGGTTCCAGTTATTTATATTCCTGAGAGAGAATTTAGCATGGCCTCTTTTGGTCTGTGACAGGAAACCAGAGCACCTGAAGGAAACCCATGCAGACACACTGGGAGAACTTGCAGACTTCATGCAGACAGTGACCCAAGCCATGAATTGAACCAGGTTGCAGGTGCTGTGAGGCAGCAGTGGTGACACTGTGCCATCCTGAGGTGTCATCAAGAGCGCTATCATGTCTTACTTATTCACCAATAACTTGTCTAAACAAAACAGTAAAATTTGGGAATTGATTGGTATTGGTCCAAACTTGTATATCTTAAAATGGAAGTCCAGTTCAGACCAGTGCTAATCTTTTCCAATGGCAGAATTTTCCAGTCACATCCCCTCCAAGACTGGAAATCCCTGCCTCATATTAATGGACCATCAAATGCTGCACCAAATTTTCAGTCCCATCATGGTGGGCAGGACTGGGAAATTTACTCACAAGTTTTTCTCGTTTTTTGTAGCTCGCTCCCTTCTCTGCTGTAACCATTCCATAATTCTACGATTCTAACCTTCACTACCTTTCTTTGTGTCTGGTACAGGTCCAGCCAGACTTTCTCCCTGATTCCCATTGAATTCAATTTTGTTTGGGCTCCTTAATGCCACGTTTGGTCAAATGTTGTCAATCTAACCTCACCTCTGAGTTTCAGTTCCTTTGTCCGTATTTGGACTAAGACTGTAAGGAGACCTAGAGCCAAGTGATCCTGGCTATGTCAGACTAACCGCTGGTGGACAAGTTATTGGTGAATAAGTGAGATATGTTAGCACTCTTGATGATACCTCATGATGGCACTGTGGTTAGCACTGCTGCCTCACAGCACCAGGGACCTGAGTTCAATTCCTGGCTTAGATTATTGGTTATGTGAAGTCTGCAAGTTCTCCCAGTCTGTGCATGGATTTCCTCCGGTTTCCTCTCACACATCAAAAAAAGTGCTGGTTAGGTGCATTGGCCATGCTAAATTCTCCTCAGGAACATAAATATCTGGAACCACTCTGTAATGATTATCAGAAAGTGAAAAGGCAGAAGAGTGATGGAGATTGTGAACTTATTCATGTGGTTGAATTTAGGGATAGTTACTCCATGAAGAGTGAGATTGTGATATTATCTTGTCCTGATTTCAGAAACTGTCTTGTGTCTATAGGCAGACTTGCCATCAGGAACGCCACCATCTTTTCCACTGCAGCCCAGAACATACCCAACCATCTTCACCGGGAGACCTCAGAATCTGGGGACTGCCTAATTTCTCAGTAGTGGCCACTGTTCCCTCTGGCACTACTGGGAGTACAGAACTTCTCTGCAATCAAATTGAACTGGCACCTCTCTGAGATAGAACCTTTGCCTAAGAGTGACGTGGAAATCCTACTTCCACCTTATTTGGCTGTGGGGTAGCCTTGGGTAGAAGATCAGGAAATCCTGCCACCTGTACAATTCTGCACATCGACACAAGACAGCAGTGATAAAAACCAGAGGAGAGATGAGAACAGCTGCCCTCAACATGATTTAACTGAATATGGCACCAAAGTACATCAGTAAAACAAGATGATCAGAGTCAAAGAGCAAGCCCTTGAGTTGTTGAAGGCATAACTGGCACACAAGTTGAAGGTGTGCATATGAAAAAATATCATTAAGCACTGAGAGCATAAAATAATAGAACATACGGCCCATTGAGCCTGTTCCACCATTCAACATGATCACGGTTAATCTTGTGTTTTCACCCCACTTCTCTGCACACTTCCATATCCCTCGATTCCCAAACTTCTGTCTATCTTAACCTTAAATATATTCAATGATGGAACACCCACAACCCTCTGGGGTAAAGAATTCCAAAGATTCACAGCCCTTTCGGTGAAGACATTTCTCCTCACCTCAGTCCTAAATGATTGGATCCTTATCGTGAAACTCGGTTTTAGTTTTCCCAGCCAGAAGAAATGCTTTCTGTATTTATCCTAACAAACACCTTCAGGATCTTGCAGGTTTCAATAAGACTGACTCTCATTCCCTAAATCCCAGAGAATATCGACTCAATTTACTCAAACTTTCCTCATAGGACAACCCCATCGTACCAGTTGCCAGGGAATCAATCTATTGAACTTTCACGTACAGCTTCCAATGCAAGTATAACCTTTCTGAAATGTGGAGACCAAAATTGCACACAGTACTCCAGACCCTGTAAAATTGCAACAAAACTTAATTATTCCTGCGTTCTAATTCTTTAAAGACCAACATGCCATTTGCTCTTCTAATTTCTTGCTGCATTATTTTACAGTAGTGTCCTCAGCCCAGCTATCTTCAACTACATCATCAATGAACTTCCCTCCATCTTAACAACAACTTGCATTTAGATAAATTCTTTGCAGTAATAACATGTTTCAAGTTGCTTTATAGGAACATTATGGAACAGAATTTGACACCAAGCTTCATAAGGAGGCCAAATGAGCAAAGCTTAGTTGAAGAAGTAAATTTTGAGGGGTCTCTTTCAGGGCAAAAGAGAGTTAGAGAGTTAGAAAGATAATGGGAAGGAAATTTCTGAGTTTAGGCAGCTGCTAGTTTTGCCACCAATTGATGGTGATTGATTAGGAATTTATTTTTATTCATTTGTGGAACATGGGTGTCGCTAGCTGGCCAGCATTTATTGCCCATCTCTAGTTGTCCTTGAGAAGGTAGTGGTGAGCTGCCTTCTTGAATTGCTGCAGTCCACATTCTGTGGGTTGACCCACAATGCCGTTAGGGAGGGAATTCCAGGATTTTGACCCAGTCACTCTGAAGGAATGACGATATATTTCCAAGTCAGGATAGTGAGTGGCTTGGAGGGGAACTTGTAGGTGGTGGTGTTCCCCTTTATCTGCTGCCCTTGTCATTCTAGGTGTAAGGGGTTGCGGGTTTGGAAGGTGTTGCCTAAGGATCTTTGGTAAATTGTTGCAATGCATCTTGTAGATAGTGCACATTGCTGCCTCTCAGTGTCAGTGATGGAGGGAGTGGATGTTTGTGGATGTGGTGCTGGTCAAGCAGGTTGCTTTGTCTTGGATTGTGTCAAACTTCTTGAGTGCTGTTGGAGCTGCATCCATCCAAGTGGCGAAGAATGCTCAAGAAATAAGTGGAATGTAGAGATTCCAGAGTGTATTGGAATAACGAAACCTAAAGGTAAAGACGCTGATGAGAATTTCAGCAACAAATGAACTAACAGAGGGTGGAGTCAGACAATGTAATGGAGGAGGAAATGGAATGGACGTAAGGTGGCAAAGTCATCTCAGGGTCAAATGCAACACTGAGGTTACATTCTGATGATTCGGCTCAGACAACTAGCAGGATAAAGAATGGCGTCAGTGGCTAGACAATGGAGTTTGTGACAGGGACCAATGGCATTGGCTTATGCTTTCCCAACATTTAATTGGAGGAGGTTTGTGCTTGTTGAACAAACAAGACTGTTCATTTAAAGACTGAGCTGGGATCTGGAGAACTGGGTATTGTCAGCAGACATGTGGAAATACTGATGCTGTGATTTTGGATGATGTCGCTGAGGGGCAGCATTTGGATGAATAACAGGAGGTGACCAAGGATAGATACTCGGGAACACCAGAAGTGTCTGGATTCTAGCACCCTGCCCTACATGGAATTGGAGCGGACGAGGGACGGACAACAGAAATGATCTTGGGCGAGAATTTCTCTTGCTTGAGTGAGTCATTGAGTCATAGAGGTTTACAACATGGAAACAGGCCCTTCGGCCCTCTTGTCACCCTTTTTCTTTAAACCCCTAAGCTAGTCCCAATTGCCTGCATTTGGCTGATATCCCTCTATACCCATCTTACCTGTGTAGCTGTCTAAATGCTTTGTAAAAGACAAAATAGTGCTTGCCTCTACTATTAACTCTGGCAGCTTGTTCCAATACTCACTACCTTATGTGTGAAAAAATTTCCCCTCTGGACACTTCTGTATCTTTCCCCTCTCACTTTAAACCTATGCCCTCTAGTTTTAGACTCCCCTATCTTTGGGAAAATATAATGACTTTCTAGCTGATCTATGCCCCTCGTTATTTTATAAATTCTGTAAGATCACCCCTCATAGAATTTTAGAACCCTACAGTGCAGAAAGAGGCCCTTCGGCCCATCGAGTTTGCACCAAACACAATCCCACCTAGGCCCTACCCCAATGTATTATACCCACTAATCCCTCTAGCCTATGAATCCCTGGACACTAAGGGGCAATTTCTTAGCATGGCCAATCAACCTAATCTTTCTAGTTTAATAATCTTTCTAAACCTAATCTTTCTAGTTTAATAATATCCTTTCTATAATAGGGCACAGTATCCCAAGTGTGGCCTTACCAATGTCTTGTACAACTTCAGCAATAATCCCAACTCCTGTGTTCAATGTTCTGATCAATGAAACCAAGCATGCTGAATGTCTTTTTCACCACTCTGTCTACCTGTGACTCCACTTTCAAGGAGCTATGAACATGCACCCCTAGATCTCTCTGTTTTGTGATCCTCCCCGACATCCTACCATTAACTAAGTAAGTTTTGCCTTGGTTCAATCTACCAAAATGCATCCCCTTGTATTTATCTAAATTAAACTCCATGTGCCATTCACCAGTCCACTGGCCCATTTGATCAAGATCCCATGGAAATCCGAGATAACTTTCTTCACTGTCCACTATGTCACCAATCTTGGTGTCATCTGCAACTTTACTAACTATGCCTCTATATTCTCATCCAAATCATCAATATAAATGACAAATAACAGTAGACCTAGCATCGATCCCAGAGACACATCACTGGTCACAGATCTCCAGTTTCGAAAACAAACCTCTACAACTTTTGTCATTAAGCCAATTTTTTATCAGTTTAGCTACCTCACCCTGTATCTCATGAGATTTAACCTTATGCAACAACCTACCATGCGATACATTGTCAAAGGCCTTGCTGTAGTCCATGTAGACAACATCAACTGCACTGCCATCATCTATCTTCTTCATTACTCCTTCAAAAAAACTCAATCAAATTCGTGAGACATGATTTTTCACTCACAAAGCCATGTTGACTGTCCCTAATCTGTCCTTGTGTCTCTAAATGCCTGTAGATCCTGTCTCTCAAAATACCTTCCAACAACTTACCCACCATAGATGTGAGGCTCACCAGCCTGCAGTTCCCAGGCTTTCCCCTCCTGCCCTTTTTAAACAAAGGCACAAAATTTGCCACCACTCAATCTTCAAGCACCTACCCGTAACTATCGACGATTCAAATATCTCTGCTAGAGGACCTGAAATTTCCTCCCTAGCCTCCCATAATGTCCTGGGATACACTTCCTCAGGTCCCAGGAAGGCCATAAACTCCTGTCCATTGTGTGAGAGGGAGTGGGGTTAGGAAGAAAATCTATTGCAGGTGATTTTCTGGCTGCAGACAAGACAAGCAGGGATATTGGCAGTCAACAAGTCCAACATTTGTGATTTTGGTAAGTTGTTTCTGTTGCACTATCAATGCCTCTCCACCAAGATGGCTCAAGCTAGGAATAGATGGAATTTTCAGCATTTGTCTGGATAGGTGAAACTATACTAATAGTCAAGGAATTCAACCTTCAGCAAGAGAGAGCTTGACCTGCTCCCCTGCCACTGGAAACAATATCCACCCCTCATCACGGATATATTGTGGCTGCAGCAACGGTGAATGATAAGTGTGAAGGTTGTCACTTTGGTGAAGCAGTAAAGTATTGACATGGTGACTTTGACTGGAGATTTGATAGAGGCATTCAAAATCATGTAGAATCTGGACAGAGTGGATAGGAAAAGCCGTGTGGAAGGATTAAGAACAAGAAGGAAGCTTTAAGCAGCAAAAAAAATGATATAATGGAGGAAGATTGAATTGAGGCATTTGAGAGGGAATTGGATTATTATCTGAAAAAAAAATGAGCAAGGTTACAGGGAGAAGATCAGAGAGTGGCACTGGGTGAATTGTTGTTTGGTGAGCTGGCAGAGACACAATGGGTTCAATAGCCTGTTTCTGTTCTGAATCATCACCTGATTCTGTGTGAAATTCATAGTTTGGACAGTCTCTAGCCAGTGTCAGTTTACATAAAGTCTCATTAAGCTGTGGGGGCTGGTGCATTGTGGGATTGAAACCAAGTGAAGGAACCTCATACTCACTGTGTCAATGGGAACTAATTATTTACTGGCTGTAATTAGATTGCACTTAGACCAGCCAATCAACTGTGATGTGATGGATCAAATAAAGCTCGATTTTGTACAAATGCATTTGTGACCTACACTGAATGAACCTTGACAATCTCAGCTGATTGCTCCTTAACATGCATCTCCAAAATAGGCCATCACTTAATGGCATGCTTTAATGAATTTTATGTTAGACAGTTATGTGTTGGTCTATAGCAGTGTATATTATGCAACTTACATTTCTGCCCTAAATAATAGGTGCTTCACCACCGCGACAAGGCTGTCTGCAATACTGAAAGGTAGAGACCTCAAAGCACAAAATTAAATTACTCCATTAGGTGGAGATGAACACAACAGGTCTGCACGGAAAAGACAGCTTAAATAGGAGAGAAGTATAATTTAATGGGTGATTTTGATGCTACACTCTCTCTGGGATTCATTTATACGTGATGCTAGCTGGGAGTAGATGGAGGAGCAGGAGAAGCTGGCAATGAGCATTTTGGTGGAGGGAATTTGGGGAGGTGGAGGTGGGTGCTGCCTTAGACTGTAGAGCTGTGGGTGGGGGAAGAGGCTGATGAATGGGTGAGGGGGGAAGAAAGGGCTGTTGACCCGGGGATGCTGGAGGAGTGCTATTCCAACTGGGGGGTTGGGAGTGGGAACCCTGAGATCTCCGTGGTAGGGCTGGTGGGAGGTTTACTCAAGTTCTGACTGGGGCATCCTTTAAAAGTAATGCTCCGATTTCAGTGCAGCTGGATTTCACCGGCATGTTGAGGCCCTGTGCCCTCTTATTGCATGAAACGTGCTACCTCGCATTTTTTTTTGGCAGAGTGTTGTCAGATCTGGAGAGAAAATTGATTAGTTTCTCTAGAGGGAGACACACAGGTTTTCTTGCCAGGAATCACATGGTGATTCTCCCAGCCCACTGTGCTGCTCTTGTAGTGCATTGGACTGGCAAATATGAGTGGAGCCCATTTTGTGAGCTTCCTGCTGGGTGCCATGGTCTCTGTGTGTCTCTGGCAGCCATATTTCCAGTGCCATCAAATCCGTGCCAGAAAATGGCGCAGAGCTGATTAATTTATGTAAAATCTCTTTTAAATGCAATTTAAATAGCATTAGCAGGTCTGGGCCTGAAATCCCTGGGCCTGCTAGCATCTCCCACACCCCCCGTCAGGAGTGTTTCACTCCAGTGGGGTTTAGTGCAGCTCCCTCGCAGGGAGCTGGTGGCCTGACCCAGCTTTATTGAAGGGGGCAATCAAGGTCTTTCAGAGGGTAGGGCACCAAGGGGATGCCCTCTGAGCATTGCCACATTGGCAGTGCCAGCCTGAGCCCATGCCATTGCCCAAAGAACAAAATGCCAGTGCTCAGGAGGCATCATGATACTGCCCACACCCATAGGGCAGTGCCAAAGGGGTCAGAACCTGAAAGGGGTGCGGTGCCTCTGGAGGGTGATCGGGAAGGATGAGAGGTCCTGTTGCCACTCTGCACTCAGGCTGTGTGACAGAGGGAGGGAGGCTAGCTTTCAGGTTTGGCTATCGGGGTTTTGGGAGAGGTCAGCTTGCTGGGGGAGATCAGGGCTGCAGAAGTGCACTGAGGGTGGCAGGAAGGGGGTCGAGAGTGGCCTAGAGGTCTGGGGGGCCAGTGATATGGGTATGGGAGGGTCAGCAGGCCATTAATATGGAGGTCGTGGGGCTGACCAGTGATTGAGCAGGCCAGCGATCGGGAGGCCAGCAGTGTGGAGCTAATACATGTTTGCCAATCTCAGCACTGACAGATCAGCACATGCGCAATGGCCTGCTCAGTACTATGCTGCTGGCCTCTCCAGTGGGAATAGGCTCCACAGATTTTCAGTGTGACTCGCACTCTGCAGTGTACAGAGTGTGGGAGATACATTTTGAAACACCTGCTGAAACGACCAGTAGAATTTACTCCAATTTTTATGCAAATTCGACACTTAGAATTTTTTTTGGGAGAATCACCCCCAACATTCTGCCATTTTTGCCCTATATGTCAGAGACCCCTGGGAGGTCAAGGTAAAATGTTGGAAAGAAAATACTTCCAATGAAATACTCTGGCAGAAATTTGAGGTGGGTTGAGAGCCAGTGCCACCAACAGTTTGCTGTAAATTGCTAGCTCAAAATGAAGGGGACAGACCACCTCATGAAGAAATACAGTGAAACCTGTAAATATCTGCCAACAAATTGAAATGGAAGGGAAGGCATCTCTGGGTGATCGTGACCACACTGACCTCTAGGTGATAGTGACCACACTGACCTCTGGGTGATAGTGACCGCAGAGACCTCTGGGTGATAGTGACCACAGTGACCTCTGGGTGATAGTGACCACAGTGACCTCTGGGTGATAGTGACTGCAGAGACCTCTGGGTGATAGTGACCACAGTGACCTCTGGGTGATAGTGACCGCAGAGACCTCTGGGTGATAGTGACCACAGTGACCTCTGGGTGATAGTGACCACAGTGACCTCTGGGTGATAGTGACACAGGACTAGTGACCACACTGACCTCTAGGTGATAGTGACTGCAGAGACCTCTGGGTGATGGTGACCACAGTGACCTCTGGGTGATAGTGACCACACTGACCTCTAGGTGATAGTGACTGCAGAGACCTCTGGGTGATGGTGACCACAGTGACCTCTGGGTGATAGTGACCTCAGTGACCTCTGGGTGATGGTGACCGCAGAGACCTCTGGGAGATAGTGACCGCAGAGACCTCTGGGTGATAGTGACCACAGTGACCTCTGATGATAGTGACCACAGTGACCTCTGGGTGATAGTGACCTAGTGACCTCTGGCTCATAGTGACCTCAGTGACCTCTGGGTGATAGTGACCACAGAGACCTCTGAGTGATGGTGACCTCAGTGACCTCTGAATGATGGTGACCTCAGTGACCTCTGGGTGATGGTGACCTCAGTGACCTCTGGGTGATAGTGACCGCAAAGACCTCTGGGCGATGGTGACCACAGAGACCTCTGGGTGATGGTGACCTCAGTGACCTCTGGGTGATAGTGACCGCAGTGACCTCTGGGTGATGGTGACCTCAGTGACCTCTGGATGATAGTGACCTCAGTGACCTCTGGGTGATAGTGACCTCAGAGTGATGGTGACCTCAGTGACCTCTGGGTGATGGTGATCTCAGTGACCTCTGGGTGATAGTGAGCTTTGGGTGATAGTGACCTCAGTTACCTCTGGGTCATGGTGACCACAGTGACCTCTGGGTGATAGTGCCACAGTGATGTCTGGGTGATAGTGCCACATTGACCTCTGGATGATAATGACCATAGTGACCTTTAGTGATAATGACCCATTCATAACATTCAAGAATCTGGTACAAATGCGACTAATTTTAAAGTTTAAAGTTAAACTTTATTTATCAGTGTTGCAAGTAGACTTACATTAACATTACAATGAAGTTACTGTGAAAATCCGCTAGTCGCCGTACTCCAGCACCTGTTCAGGTACACTGAGGGAGAATGCACCTACACAGCACATGTTGCAGACTATGGGAACTAGTGCACCCGGAGGAAACTCACGCAGACATGGGGAAAATGTACAGAGTCCACCCAGACAGTGAGCCAAGCCGAGGATCGAACCCAGGTCCCTGCGCTGTGAGGCAGCAGTGTTAACCATTGTGCCGTATCGACAAGAACATAAATAAAGAGGGGATATCTGTACTGAAAAGAATATAAGTGCACATTAAAGATGAATAAATAAAGTCTCAAAAAATGACCTTGGCTAGATGAATAAAACATGAAATTACAAAAGAAAAACTAATTTCACAAAGACTGCAGGGAAGGCAAAGAATGCAATGGAACAAATACTAGAAATTAGTATAACTACTAATGATGAACACAACAGTAAGGAAGTTTTCCAGTCCATTTACAGCAAGATGACAGGAAATGAGCAGCTTATCAAAGTGCCAATGGAAGTGGAACGGAGCAGGAGCACAGGGTTAGCGATGAACAATACTGCCTCAAAGTGTTAATGTCTCACATTAATGGGCAGAATCCAGGCAGATGTGTAGACTTTCAAATCAAAACAATAGCTCTGATTAAATACCTGGATATGGATAATATTTATCCCTGCATCCGAGGAGAGATTGGCAGGTGTAAATTGGATAAAATCCAAAAACAGCATGGAGATGGTGTGACTCCACATTCCTTCATTGCGATGCAGGAAGTATGTTAAATTTGTGCTGCCTGCTGTTTTTAATGATAGCTACATGCGGCCAGAACTACCCACGCTCTTTATTTGCTGCATGCGTAAGCAAGGACCCAATATCACGAGTGGCTAGTGCTATTTAAAGCCAGAAATCAGATTCTCCTTCTCAGCGCTCTCCTCTGTTCTCTCCTTCTCTTCCTTCTCCTCCTCTGGAATCTCCTTCACCATGTTCTCCTTCTCCATGCACTCCACCTCTGTGCTTTCTACTTCTGTGCTTTCCTCCTCTGTGCTTGTCAGTGTTCTTTCTTTGGTCACTTGTATGATTGTTCTGTGGCTGGAGCTAAGCTGCGTACTTTGAATGGTGTAGATACAGCGTTACTCAGTTTATTAGCTAACTTGTATTGTATCTAACTTAGGAATGGTTGATGGGCACTCGTTATCTGAACTGGGAAGTCTTCCATTCTACAACATAAAGGTATTCATCTTTTGGAAGTTAGCACAAAAACATAGAAGCTAGTAGTAAGCCATTTGACCCTTTGCACCTACTCCACCATTCATTTTGATTATGGCTGATCATCAAATTCAATATCCTGATTCCCCCACCTATTCCTTGATTTTTTTAGCCCCAACAGCTATATCTAATTCTAGAAATCAAACAACTACTTTCACTGCTAGTCAATTTCACACATTCACCTTCTTCTGGGTGAAAATATTTCTCCTTACCTCAGTTCTAAAAGATTCACTCTTTATTGTCAAACTATGATCCCTAGTTCTGGATTCCTCCACTATTGGGAACATTCTTTCGGAATCTGTCTAATCCTGTTAGAATTTTATAAGTTTCTATGAGACCGCCCTCTCACTCTTCTAAAATCTTATATAATCCCAACTGACTTAATCTCTCTTCATATGACAGTCCTTCCATCCCAGGAATTGCCCTCAAAAGCAAGGACATTCTTCCTCAGACAAGGACACCAAAACTGCAAACATAATATGCCAGGTGTGACCTCATCAGTACCTATAGAATTGCAGTAAAACATCCTTATTCCGATAGTCAAATCCTCTCGCTGTGAAGACCAACGTACCATTTGCTTTCTTTACTGCCTGTTGGACCTGCACGCTTACTTTCAGTGACTAGTTTGCATGTTCTCCCTGTGACTTTGTGGATTTCCTCTGGGTGCTCTGGTTTCCTCCCACAGTTTGAAAAATGTGCTGGTTAGGTGCATTGGCCATATTAAATTTTCCCTCAATGTGCCTGATAAGGTGCCGGAGTTGTGACCATTAGGGGATTTTCATAGTAAACTTCATTGCAGTGTTAATATAAGCCTACTTGTAACAAATAAAATAAACTTTTCATGCACCAGAACACCAAAATTTTGCTTAGCATCCACCTCTTTCAATTTGCACCCATTGAAGTGATAATATGTCTTATTATTGTCCCCAAAGTGGATAACCTCACGTATATCCACATTATACTACATCTGCCATTATATTCATTTAGCCTATCCAAATCACGCTGAAACATCTCTGTATCCTCCTCTCAGCTTACCCTCCCACTCAATTTTATACCATCAGCAAATACTCTCCAAGTATTTAAGGGGAAATTCTCCCAGCCTCCTGCGCTGCTCTAGCAGCGCAATAGGCCAGGAGACACCAGTGGAGGAGACGACGTTTGCATGTCCCAGCTCCAAGTTTTTAAAAGTAATATTATCATTTCATTAGCGGGTCTGGGGCGGGTTACAATGGCTCCACATTAGCAGGTCAGCTGAGCCCACTGGAAGGAACAGAGGCCATTGAGGCTTCCCTCAGGAGGTCAGGGATAAAGAGGGGTGCCCTCTGGACAAGCCAGCCCCCTGGCACTGCCCAATGGAAAACTGGCAGTGCCCAAATGGCAATGTGGCACTGCCCACTGGGCAACGGGCAGTGGCCAGTGGGACAGGACCTGAGGGGATGGAGCCTATTGAGTGGGGGGGAAGGCCTTTGAGGGGGGAGGCGATTGTTTGGGGTTGGGAGGGGGGCCCACTGCCGCTCTGTCAGAAGGTAGCAGCAAAAGGGAGGGAAAATGGCAATTGGAGCTGGCCATCTGGTTGGGGGTGCTCGGGGCTGCTGGTGATCAGGACTACCGGGTTGGGGGAGGATGGTGTGGAGAGGGTGGAAGTAAGCAAGATTTGGTTTGGCCAGGGGTCAGGGAGATCAGGGCTGGCCAGGTGGGTGGGGAGGGAACATCAGGGATGGTCAGGTGAAGGGGGAGACATCAGGAATGGCATGGAAACATACTGGGGGCCAGCAATCGGGGGTGAGAGGGGCAGTAGGCCAGTGATAGGTTTGTGGGGCTGGCCAGCAATCAGGAGGTTGACAATGCTGGACTACTGTGCATGCGCCAATCTCAGCGTTGACAGATCAGTGTATGTGCACTATGTTGCCAGCCTCCTGCCCCCTCATTTTCACAGTGAATCCTGCTGAGACACTCTGCAGTGCACAGAGTGTCAGAGATCTAATCTGAAAATCATGCTAACAAAAATCAGTGTGAGTTACTCCCATTTTCATGTGATTTTGGACTTTGAATTTTTTTGGGAGAACCCTGGCCATAAAGTGAATAGTTGGGATCCTAATACAGATCAGTGCGGAATCTCGTCAGTCACTGCCTGCCGATCAGAAGAAGACCCCATTTATGCCAGCTCTTTGCTTCCTATCTACTAACCAGCTTTCTATCCATCTCAAGACATTACTTGAAATCCCATGTGCTTTAACTTTACATAGTAGTTTGCTATGTGAGACCTTGTCAAAAGCCTTCTGGAAGTTTAAATAAATCACACCCATTGGTTCTCCTCAGTCAACTCTACTAGTTACATCCTTAAAGAATTCCAATAGATTCAACAAGCATGATTTCCCCTTTGTAAATCCATGCTGACTGATTATACCACTGCCTTCCAAATGCTGAGTTATGAAATCCTTGATAATAGACTTCAGCAATTTCCCCAGTACCGACGTTACGCTCACTGGTCTATGGTTCCTTGTTTTCTCTGTACCTTCCTTTTTGAATAGCGGACTTATATTTGCTATCCTCCAATTAGAATGGTTGTTACTAATTTCAGTTTAAAGCTAAAAGTTAATACCAACAAAATATGTACTGACTGGTTGTCCTCCAGCCGGATTGGATCATGAAGCTAGCTTGATCTTGTGATTCACTAAATGTGATCTATGATGCTTCAACCAATTTTGTTTTTAGGATGATTTAAACTTTGGATGTTATGCGTTTGACATATAAAATAGCAATCATTAGGGGTGGCACAATGGCACAGTGGTTAGCACTGTTCCCTCACAATGCCAGCCACACAGTTTCAATTCCAGCCTTGGGTCACTGTCGTGTGTGGAGTTTGCACATTCTCCCCATGTCTGCATGGTCCTCTGATGCTCCGGTTTCCTTCCACACTCCAAAGGAGTGCAGGTTAAGTTGGATTGACAATGCTAAATTGCCCCTTGGGTGTTAAGGAGTTAGCAGGGTAACTATGAGGGGTTATGGGGATAAGGCTGAGGTTGGAGTGTTGATGGTATAAGCTTGATGGGCACACTGCCTCCTTCTGCACTGTGGGAATTCTATGATTTAGAGAAATATCACAGGAAAAACAACAGACCTTGGAAGTTCAGCCTGATTGTTTAATGATGAGACAAATGGTTCAGGCTGATCAGAATGAATTGTTACTGCCATTAATTGGTGGTGTTGTGCCCCATCAAAATACTGTTTCATCTGAGTGTTGATAAATCACTGGGATATTTCTAGGAATGGTTTCAAGGTGCACTTCAAATCTGAATGGTGAAAATCAAAATTCAGACACTCAGTAACAGCATGGTTCTTACATAATGGCTATATAGTAAGTGGATATTGACTGTGTCGCAGAGAGGAGAGTTTTTACAGAGTGTACTTTGGAAGATGAACATTAACTAATTCTCTTACAATTTCTACAGTCACTCTTCCCCCTTCATACTTTCTGAAGAGAAAACGTTCACTGGTTTACTATCCAAGCGGAGGGGAGAATGTTGACAGTAACACATTGGGGAGGGCAATATTCATTGAATTGTACAGTAAAGAGAGGGACAATATTCAGTGAATTACACAATAGGAGGCAGAGAATATTCACTGGGTGAAAAAGTAAGGAAGGAAGAAAAACCATCAAGTTGAATAGTTGGGCAAGAGTGTATTCCTGAATACTTATCATGAAATGAGTTAACTATGGCATTGTGCTACTCACTAATCAGGCAAACCTTACAAAGCTATTAATGCTCTGAGGATGCACACACTTTACAGCATACGCTTCATTTACAGTACAACTGTCATACTTACAGCAATAGCATTTGCAATAATCCAGGAAGAATCATGAGTGAAAGCTTCATAATTTAACTCACAACATCAAGTAGGCACTTCTCTTGATTTTTTGGTAGGCTGTTTCACAATAGCTATAATCCACTCCCTTTGTCAGATATACACATATTACTGCAGCATTGTATGGAGATCCAACACTGTTTTCTTACCCCAGGAGCTCTTTTATCCTTGGTATGTTCGTCAGTATTCAGAATGAAACACATCTTCATGTCCTTGCACAGTCAGGCCAATTAATCTGGGAATATGCCACACATCAAACTCTGTGCAGCCGCTGTATTAGGCCGAGCATGGCAATCCTAATATGGACTTTAGATTATTACATTGATTAAAAAAGTCAATGTAATCATCTCTACTAGGACTGTCATTGACACTGCAATTGGCTGCCAGGCTGGAATTTTAAAAGGTTAGGTGAGCCCTTATTATTATGAAATGGAATGGAGGTGGGTGCTGCTGATAGTGGAGAGCTTTGATCATTACTGAAAATAAAGCCAAAGATTGGAAGAGCAGAGATCACAGAGCACTATTTCTAACATTTCTGATAACTTTGGAATTTCTGTCCTCAACCGACATCAAAAATGGTTGACTGATTGCTGACCCAGAACTTCCTTGATATTGTCTGCATTTTTAAAATAATTTACATCTTTGGTGCCTTTGACAGGAAGTTACACATGATTTTCTTGCATCTGCTCAATTACATTCCCATTGGTGTAAAACTGGTAGAGGCAGCACAGCTACTAGGAAACCTCAGTAAAACTTTTTTAAAAAGACACTTGGGCCTGCGCTTATTATCATCAAATCATGAAACAAACTGATATACAAACAGTGGCTTTTTCTGTCACTCTTCCAATTTTACAGGCTATTGTAGCAATATTTTTATGAATATTTATACTGAATTATGATCATTTGAACTCCACTGTGGTTAGACTTCATTCTAACAGAGCGTTAAGCTAAAATCCCTCATTCAAAGCTCAACAGCACCACAAGAATATCCTTGGAGTAAGACACTGCCTTTATCTTCCTTGCCTAACTTGACAGTTTTCACCTCTTTAAAGCAACAACTGCTCTCTGTTTAAGGGTGTTGGAAGAGCAGAGATCACAGAGCACTATTTCTAACATTTCTGATAACTTTGGAATTTGCATTTGCAGGGGATGATGGTGGGGATGGGGGGGTTTCTGAATTGGCTTCCCCACATAATAATCACAAAGGCCTGAATTCTCAGTATTCAGCCTAACAGCCACATAATTCCTCACCAGTTACTCTTTTTTAAAATCATACATAGTCTTGGGGGTTACAGGTAGTGTGACATGAACCCAGCATCCTGGTTGAGGCCATCCTCATGTGGGTGGAACTTGGCTATCAGTCTCTGCTTGGCGATCCTGTGTTATCAGGTGTCGTGAAGATTGCCTTGGAGAATGCTTGCCCGAGGATCAAAGGCCGTATGTCGTGACTGCTTCAGTAAACTGAGTTTGTGTCTTCATATAAAGAGATCTGTTTGTGAACTAATCTCCCACTTACCTGATGAAGGAGCTGTGCTCCGAAAGCTAGTGACATTTGCTAGCGGATAAACCTGTTGGACTTTAACATGGTGTTGTGAGACTTCTTATTAAAATCATATATCCCAGAAGGAGGCCATTCAGCACATCATGTCAGGTTCAGCACTCTGGAAGAACTAAAAATGAATCCCAAACCTATACTTTTCTCCATTGCCCTGCAGGTTTTCCACTGTAAGTTTACATTTCAGTAGATATCCAACTCCCTTTTGAGAATTAACATTGAATCTGTTTTCGCCATTCTTTCAGGCAGCGCATGATCAGAACTTGCCACATAAAAAAAAATCACCCCATCTAAATCTAGTCCTGCCCAGTAATTTTGTCAATTAAATCTCTCATTACTGACCCTCATGCTCATGAAAATGGTGCTCTTTAGAACAAAGAACAAAGAACAAAACAGCACGGAAAACAGGCCCTTCGGCCCAACGAGCCCACACCGCCACCCCGATGTTCCCACCTCTACCCGTGATCCCTGTCTATGTTTATAGATCTTTGGATTGAAACCAAATTTGAGACAATTTAGGGAGAATTTGTTCTTCCAATTAGCCTAAGAGCACATCTTTGGGATGTGGGAGGAAACCGGAGCACCCGGAGAAAACACATGTAAGCACAGGAAGAGTGCGCAAACTCCCACAGACGCAGGCCCAAATCCGTGTATCTGCAAGGATGTGCAGACCCGAGCCAGGAATCGAACTCGGTTCTTAGCACTATGAGGCAGCAGCGCTAACCACCATATTACCAATGCTTTGTCCATCCTACACCATTTGATTCCCAAATGCAATAAAATACTTTGGGGTAATCAAAACAATTTTCCCTTCTTGCCAGTTATTTGCTGTATAGAAATCATATCCCCTAGCTGATCTTTTTAATCCTATCATATTAATACTCAAAGGAAATGAAAGTTACTGTATTGTGCTGGAAATACTGATGCACAAAGGACAAGATGCACAAAAAAATAAAGTCATTCAAATGTCATTAAAAATTTTTATGGCTAACAAACAATAAAACTTGTGCAATCACTACTGGATCCACAGCAGGGCATTTCCATTCTAAACTTGAACATACCAGTGTTTGTTAAAGTTGGGAGGTTGAATCAAGTTCATCAGTTCTGCAACACATACAAAGAACTTGAGGTGCTCATACAAGTCATAATGAATACAAAAACAACATAAAAAATATTATCACAGGTGTAATGTTTTGTTGGTATTCAACTCCTTTGGTGTGAAGAAAATGCATGGTCCATTAAGTACTTTTGCAAAAGTTGATGGGCAATTCATGATATCAAGCAATTACATGATCTATAAATGACCTGAATGAGGAAGTGGAGGGATAGATTGGTATGTTTGCCAATGACACAAAAGTTGGGGGTGTTGTGGATAGTTTGGAGGGATGTCAGAACCTGCAACAAGACATAGATAAGATGCAAGACTGGATGGAAAAGTGGTAGATGGACTTCAACCCGGATGTGCGTATAGTAGTTCATTTTGACAGATCAAATGGGATGAAGGAATATAATATTCAGTGTAAGACTCTTAGCAGTGTGGAAGATCAGAAGGATTTTGGGGCCCGGGTTCATAGGACTCTCAAATCAGCTTTGTAGGTAGAGGATGTGGTTAAGAAGGCACATGGTGTACTGGCCTTCATCAATCAAGGAAGTGAGTTTAGGTGTCATGAGATAATGCTGCAGCTGTATAAGACCCTGATCAGACACCACTTGGAGTACTGTGCTCAGTTTTGGTTGCCTTATTACAAGAAGGATGTGCAAACCACTAAAAAGGTGCAGGGATGGCGTGCCTTATGAGGATAGGTTGAGAGAGCATGGTCTTTTCTCCTTATAAAGACAAAGTATGAAAGGTGACCTGATAGAGGTGTATAAGATGTTGAGAGGTATTAATCGAGTGGATTCTCAGAGGCTTTTCCCCAGGGCTGAAATGGCTTCACTCTATCAGATCTTTCATAATTCTGAATACTTTTATTAAATCTCTCATTGACCATCTATGCTCTAAACTTTTCTAGACATTCCACATAATTGAAGGATCTCATCCCACTACTATTTTAGTAAATCTCCTTTCTACACTCTACATTCCTGATATCCTACCTAAAGTGTGGTTCCCAGAATGCAACCTTGCTGATGTCTCTTTGGTGATTTGAAAAATCTTAGCAAAATTTCCTCGCTTGTTCTCCCATGCCACTTGCACATATCCTGACCTGCTGGCCTTTGTTCATTTGCCTATCTTCTTGCAGGAAAATTTGATACAAAATGTCTGCCACAATTTTAGCACCAGAGGGAGGTCTCCCAACCTTACGTCCTTTAACCCTTGAAGGAGAATTCCATGATACATATGTAACAACACTCTTCTATCATTGTCAGAGATGGCAGTGGATTTTTCCAGTAATAGTGTACATAAATGTCTGATTTGTTGCTATCCAAGAACAGACTAATTATTGATATGACATTTTAAGAAACATTTATAGACCTTGACCATTCATGTGAAATCATTGATTTCCTTGTGGTACTGCACCCAGGCTGTTGGGGCTAGATTCCAGATACAGATTGCTATAGCTATTAGGTCCAACTGCCTTTGCCAAGTTAGTTTAATGTGGGGCCAGTAGGGGTGGCTCCTGATCATGTGTGATTAGATGACATATTCGCTTTCTCCATCTCCATATGGCTTCCTATCAGGAACTCTAGTGACTTATACTCTGCCATGTAGTGCCGTTTTTTGTGTCTTTCCATGTCTACATCACTTTTGGGATAAGTTACAGCTCCTGCTCCATCCAAAGTAAACCATCCCTTTGAGGGGTTCAGACTTGGTTAAGCTTGACCATACTACCCTCTCAAGATTTTGCAACTGCTGCTGCTGGATGCAGCCCTTCAACAGTGCGTTCAGCACTGAATTCATGAAACAATCATTTCAGTTAGCAGGCAGTCTGCATTACAAACAGTGGACATGGGTTACTTGCACATTATGATACCCAGGCTAGCTTTTGGGGTATTATTGAATTTCAGGGTCATGCTCAATCTGCTGAATCATTTGTTTCTCTTTTCATTTTTATATATGATCATAGTTCCTTGGAATTTAAGAACTTTGTCAAAATGGGGTCATTGCTATTGTTAAAGACATTAGCAAGAGAAATACAGAATTTTAAAACTCTCTAGCTGCACCTGAAACCTTGCTATTTGGAACAGTGACGGCTTTTTCCATTACAAGCCAACATTAGTGTTAGAAAAGGATTCATTAGAAAGTGTTTATGGATTCCTGCATTCTTCTACTCAGAACACTTAAGCTATTATAAGAATATCCTGGTGACTTTGGTTAAGTGTGTCATTAATCTCGAAGCAAGGAGGAATTTTAATTAAATTGAACAATTCTATAGCATCTTCTAACAATTCTATTAACCATGAAAGACATCTAGAGGTTACAAGCACAGAAATTACTTGTGAACCTGATAATGTTTATAATAAATAGGTTAACTTGAAATGGCAACATTGTGGCAAAGTTGCAACTAGATTAATAATTCAGAGGCAAAAACAAAAAATGCTGGAAGATCTCAGCAGGTCTGACAGCATCTGTGGAGAGAGAATAAAGTCGATGTTTCTAGTCCAGATGACACTTCATCAGAGCTCAGTGTTGTATTGGAGTAGCAGCTTAGATTTTCTGTTTCTGTTTCAATTCTAGCATCTGCAATATTTTGCCTTTATAATAATTCAGAGGCCTTGACTAATACTCTGGAAATCTGAGTTCAAATCCTACCATGGCATCTGGTGAAACTTAAAAATATAATTAATTATATAAATTTGGCAACAAAACTACTGATTTGTCACAAAACCGAATGTCCCTTATGGAATTAAATCTGCAATCTTTTGCCAGATTAGCATACATGAGACTCCTGACCTAGAACGGTCAAGTTAATGCTTAATTTCTCTCTGAAAAGGCCGAGCAAACCACTAATTTGTACCAAGCCATTAGACACAATTACACCACAAGGATCATGAAAAAATGCCTTTCTTAATGCAATAGAAAAAGATCATGGGTGAGATTCTCTGGCCTTCCAGCCTCATGTTTCCTGGCAGTGGATAATGGTGTGTTGTTTGCTAATGGTGGGATTCTCTTGACATTACACCATGCCACTGTGAAATCATAGGTAGGGGTGCGATGCTAGCAGGACCTGAGAATTCCAAGCCCATATCTATGAATGCACTAAACATCCATTTTCCAATTTGTTATGAGGTCTTTAATGTGGTGCTTTGCTGCAATGAAGAGTAAAATTCAAAATGAAAAGTTTAGTTCGCTGCTTTTCAGGTCTCCTGTGTAGTTCTGGTCCAACCAATCATACAAAGGATATGATTGCCTTTCAGATTGTAAAGGGATTTATAGCAAATATGCAATTTATTGGGGATCAAAATATGTTGGAAGATTATGAAAAAAGGGGAGGAGTTGGCATAGTAGTATTGTCACTTGACTAGTAATCTAGTGACCCAGGATAATACTCTGGGATCCTGGGTTCAAATCCTACCATGGCAAATAGTAGAATTTTAAGCTGAATAAAAAAAAAAATCTGGAATTAAAAGTCCAACGATGACCGTGAAACCATTGCCATTGTTGTAAAAACTTGTCTGGTTTATTAATGTCAGTTAGGAAAGTGGTCTGGAAAGATACTCATTTCAAGACCAGTTGGAATGGACAATAAGTGCTAGCCCAGCCAGTGATACCCACAACCCATGAAAGAATTTTAAAAAGTGACATTAACAAAGTTTTCCAAATTGCATAGAAATTAGCAAATTGATCCAACCAACTATTCATTACAGTGAGGGAATCCAATTAAAGGATGCATAAGTTGAAAAAAAAGTTGAGAATCAGAATGAAATCAAATGAAATTTTTGCTATCCAAAACAGAGATTTACAGAATAAGTTATTGAAGAAGACCATTGAAACAGATACTATAAATGCTTTCAAGAGACAAAGAATACATTTCTGAGGTGAATGTTTTGAATGATTTTAAAGTAAATTTAATGGTCTTTTGAACAAGTGGATATGATCATGGTGACCAAGTTAGTAGCTACAGCAACAGTCCGTTGTGCTGATTTTCCAAACCGTGCTTTTCCTGAACAGAATTTTTTACTGGGATCATGGGACCACTAAATTTACCTAATTGGTGAGAAAACAGATAAGTAGGGCTGCAAGCAATTAGGAAAGAGCAAGCTATTTGGGAATAAGAAACTTTCCCTGTATATGGAAATAATTATGTTCTCATGATTTGAACCTCTATGTATGCTTTGATCTGATCTTCCAAATCTTGTCAGTGACTTTCCTATTCTCTTTTTCTCTTCACAGTACTGTGCTTTTGCTTCGCTTTTCTTCATTCTGGTGTCAATCAGCACTTTTTGCCTTGAGACCCATGAGGCATTCAATCCAATTGTGAACAGAACGGAGATTGTAAGGAATGGAAATGAAACCCGGATGGAAATTATTCAGGAAACTGAAACAGAAGCCTTCTTAATGTACATCGAAGGTGTCTGTGTGGTATGGTTTACTTTTGAATTTCTCATGAGGATCACTTTCTGCCCCAACAAGGTGGAATTTATCAAGAATACTCTCAATATCATAGACTTTGTGGCCATTCTTCCCTTCTATCTGGAGGTAGGACTCAGTGCTTTGTCTTCCAAAGCTGCTAAGGATGTTCTGGGCTTCTTGAGAGTGGTCCGCTTTGTCCGAATCCTGCGAATCTTCAAGCTGACCCGCCATTTTGTGGGACTGAGAGTTTTAGGACATACTTTACGTGCAAGCACCAATGAATTCCTGCTGCTCATCATCTTCTTGGCACTTGGCGTCCTGATATTTGCTACCATGATCTACTATGCTGAGAGGATAGGTGCTAACCCCCATGACCTGAGAGCCGATCAACACACACACTTTAAAAATATTCCGATTGGATTCTGGTGGGCCGTGGTAACCATGACTACACTTGGCTATGGAGACATGTATCCTCAGACCTGGTCGGGCATGTTGGTAGGAGCCCTCTGTGCTCTTTCGGGCGTGCTGACCATTGCTATGCCAGTCCCTGTCATTGTCAATAATTTTGGAATGTATTACTCCTTAGCGATGGCCAAACAAAAATTACCAAAGAAGAAAAAGAAGCATATACCGAGACCGCCCCAGCTGGGATCCCCCAATTATTGTAAATCTGGTGTAAACTCTCCACATCACAGTACACAGAGTGACACATGCCCACTCGCTCAGGAAGAGATTTTAGAAATAAACAGAGCAGGTAGGAAACCTCTTAGAGGAATGTCCATCTGACCCTCAATGCCTCCTTTGCACCTACCCCTGGTAGTCATTTTATATCCCAACCAGCTTTGGGTTTCTAGAAAGGCAGCACATTTAAGCCATGCCAGTGTTTTGTAAGAAACGTCCTTTTAGTAAGCATGTTACCAAATAGGGTGCAGTCAATCCAGTAGATCCTACTTTGGACCGAATCATTCATCATTGAGGTAATTCAATAACATCAGCCTGTTGTGGATTCTTAGTATAATCTGTAAATGAATGGCTTGTGCCAACTTTTCTTTAAGGTAAAAAGAACAAAATATGTAGACGATTTATATCCCAGAACGGCTACCAAAACCTCTGTACAAAAACCTGAAGTATGTGTTTAGTAATCTATAGAATTAGGTATTGCAGTCTTGGAGGTGGATTTAGGACGGTCCTTGACCCTGCTTGGCCACCTACAAGGATCAAGATTGGGGAAAACGATCAACTCTAGGTACAAGAAAATGTGAGATTAATGAAGATTAATTACAACGAGGGCTTTGAATCCCAAATCATTTCTTTGGAGTCTAATTTCTGCCTCTCCTACAGAAATCTTGCTGCATGAAAATATATACAGGGTTAGGAAGAAGCTCCTAAAATAGTAGTATAGAGGACTTCCACAGCAAAGAATATTACTCCTGACCTTAGGTTGTCTTTCTGTGAATATATCTCTGTTGCTCTTATAAGTCTGCCGTGTATTCTCCTTGAATTAACATAGTGCAATAGTGCAAACAATATTATATCTCTGCAACCTAATGTGAGAAGAAGCCACTTACCCTGTTGTTTCTGAGTGAATTAGCATAAAATAATTGTGCATTTTAGTACAAAAGATGTTAACTCTTTCAATGAGAGAAATATAGTCACATAATCACATCCGATTAAGATGTTTCTAACACCTATTTTAGTATTAAAAATTTTTAGCCTAGAAATTGTTATTTGTATACTAATGGACACAGTTAAAATAAACAGGTTAACACCTGTATTAAAATAGGAGTGTCAAGCAAATGCTTTTAATGTGCCGACGTCTGCTAATATCACAAACAGAAATGTCTTATTTTGCTTCCACAAGTTGTCTTCTGAGAGAAAGAGAGATATTAAAATATAAACAGAGAGGTTAATCCTAGAATATTTGGCAATTAATTGTCTCTGAAACAAAGGAGATGGCATTACGGTTGGCAAAGTTATCCTACAAACATGAAATGCACTCCTACCAAATTTCTTTTCCTTCTTTTCAACAGTCAAGTTAATCAATGAATTTTAACCAATGACTATCATCAGTAAAATAGCAGATCGAGGGCTATTAAATTAAACACCAGGAAACAATCTTATTATATCACTGTCAACAGTAATTTCCACCTTACTGGCTCTACTTTAAAGTTCACTGTCTTTTGATGGTGGATCTCTCTTTAGCATGTTTTATATTTCTGCATGGTGAAGTCAATGTTTCTATGGTGATTAGAATGTGAACTGATACCCTGTACATTTTCACCCAGCCTATGGGTACTGCTGGGATCCTTTAGATACAAGGATGACTTACACTTGTTGGAGTAAAGGCCATTGGCAATAAGAAACATAGGTCACCTCCACTCCTAGTTCCACATTCAACAGGACACCCCATCAATTCAGCTACCATGTAGAATTCCACATTCCTAGTTTTACTCCTACTTCCAAACCAGTTCTGCTACAACTCACATTCACACACCTTTCTGCAGCTTAACTCACTTCCCAAAAAATTCACTGTATAATTTTGAATTAATCAAGTGTTTGTCTTACTTTTTTCTCAACTGATGACTCAATTCTGCTGTGGTTTACAGGATGCTCAATCTGTCAATTTCCTGCACTTTTGCTCTCACCCAGTTCCCTCCTTTCTGAACCACAATAGGGTTTTCCCTTGTCCTCACATTCTACCCCACCAGCCTCCAATAAACACATTACCCTCCATCCATTTTCACTATTCCAGCACAAATGTATTCTCATATTCCAAATAGAGAGTTTATCTTGGTCCACATCTCTATAACTCCCAACATTCCCTCCGCTTCTCCTGCCACCTCTCAAGCAAACACAGGAGGTGAAATACTTGTCCTTTTATCTCCTCCCTTCTCGCTCCACAGGGCCCTAAACAATCCACTTAAGTGAAATATCGATATTTGTACTTCTTTGAATTTCATATCCTGCAATCACTGCTCATAATGCAGTCTGCTTCACGTTGAAGAGTCAAAACACAGGTTGGGTGACTGTTTTGCGCATCACCTCTGTTCAATTTGCAAGTGGGACCCTAAGCTTCCAACCTATTTACTTTAATTTTCTGCCCCATTCCCATTCTGACCACTTTGTCCTCTGCCTTCTAGACTTTTCCAGTAAAGTTTAATATAGACTCAAGGAACAGCAGTTCGTCTTTTGATTCAGCACTTTAGTACCTTCAATATTGAATTCAACAATTTCAGATCATAAACTCTGTCGCATTTTATTGGACATTGGTGATGATTCTGCAACTTCCCATTTATACTTCTGCTCAATCTATCTTTTGTTTCTTTACTTGTCCCTATGCCATCTCTTTATGCCTTGCACCATCACCCACTTTGTCATTTCATGTCTTCTGTTTTCTACCCTTTCTTAATCCTTTTCTTTTGTTGCTTCTCCTTGCTGTCTTTCCCTTTCTCTGCACTTGCTTAAAACCAGCAGGTCAGAAACTCCACAGGTGCTGTCTGACCTGCTGAATATTTCCAACAATTCTGCTTTGTTTCAGATTTCCAATGTCTGCAGTATTTTGCTCTTGTCCCTGTATCTGGAACTTGGTCCAGTTCATGGAACTAACAGTATAATGAGAATGATTGGTTGAATAGCTCATTTGCTGTGGTAAAAGCAAATGACTTCATTCCCAGATGAGCTAATATTTCTAAGTCATGTCTTCCCTGTGCAGTTGCATTTCATGGAACAAAGCCAAAACATAATGCATATTTTATACTTCAGTTCTACAGATAGCTGTCTCCAGCTGGCAATATTCCCTTACCCACATGGTGGCCCTGTACTATCCACACATGGCTAATATTTATTGACAAATAGATAAAAGTCACAAGAGAGATGGAAGAAAGAAAGAAGATTCACAAGATTGACATCTTGAAACATATTAATCATTCTGCTTGTCATCTGGCAACATAATACAAACAAGATTAAACAACAAATACTTAATTAATGTGCTGCTACTTAAGTTATCTTATTAGAATGTAGCCAAATACAGAATGCTGGAAAAGTTCATTCTCTGTAGCCCACTGTCCTCCTCCATCTTCTTCAACGTCCTTCTTGTGCTCTTCATAGTATTGTCATCTTCTTCCTATATCAATACCTTCATCATTAATTCAGTATTTTCCTCCAATCTTTCTTCCCATGTTCACAATCCTCTTTCCCATTTTTGCATTGCTCACTATTATTTAGTGAGTAATTTTTGGGTGATTGGGAGAAAGAGAAGCAATGTACCCTTTTCATTGTGACAATGTCTTATGCAAGTGATAGATGATGTGCAACAATGCATTTTGTGATAATGGGACATATATTTGTGATGAAAGGGAAGTAATTATTCATAACGAAGGCAGTGACCCTTCATTCAGTTGGCGCTGGATTTTACTGAGGGATGCAAATCAAACTGTTGCTGCTTGATGCCGCATGGTAATAGGCCTGCACAGCTGATTAAAAGCTTTGTTGTCTGCAAAACAAATTAGCACATGACCATGTCCAAACAAATATTATTTTACAATTTCAGCCTACATGAAGTAGAATATTAATCTTTGATGTACAGGCACTTATCTATCACCAGTCACATTGAATTAAGCCCACTGACCAGAGTATCCCCAGTCAATTTTTCTTGCTGATTGTCTCCTACTATAGAAATTATGTAAAGGTACTCCCTGTACAACACGTGAATCCTAGTGGTGTGTATTTATATTCCTCCATCAGCCAATGTTTTAGAACTTGATTGTTTGTGTCTCTCAAAGTTGCACATTGAAGTTAGTTACTTTTCTTTAGAACTATGAAACCTATCTCTCAAATTTTGGTGCCTTTGCTTACTATATTTGTGTGATTTCATTTGCAAATGCAAAATATTTTATTGGCTGAATGTGCTGCCTCTGGAGTAGATTGCATAGAGCGTTACAAAGTGTAGATTCTACTAACCTTTAGTAAGAAACGCAAACATAGTACTTAGCATTTCATTCAGCTTTTGCTTGTATATTTGAAGATTTTAAACAGAACGGTGATGCAGCAAATGCAGCATTGGCAAACGAAGATTGTCCTCATATTGACCAGGCACTGACGCCTGAGGATCACCTCCCCTTCACTCGTTCTAACACCAGGGAGAGGAATGCCAGAGACGGACCCTGCTTCCTCTTATCAACCGGGGAATTTGCATGTCCACCCGATGGAGGAATAAGAAAGGGTACGTAATACACAGACAAGATACAGTAACCTTATAGGTATACATATCAAACTGTTAATCTAGTATTGCTAGGATATACAGCTGCATTGGAGAAAGTATATCATGGATTAATAAGCAATGCTTAGCTGTGTAGAGTAATTGTCTATGAAATTCCATAGAGATTTTAGAAAGACGCTAAGCGCCATGAATTAAAGTGTAGAATTTCATTCAAGTCCTCTCACTGGTGTATTGTATATATATATGTATATATATAGATCTATACATAGAGAGACAGTATTATCCAAACCATGCCTTTGGTGTGGTATATAGGAGCTTCATGTGCCATTTCTGATGGACAGTCTTCTATAGAGAACATTTAATATGTAAATATAATTTATAAAGTAAATTGAAAGCCAGACTAAAAATTTGATCACAACACTTTCATAAGAAAGTAGCTTGAAAACCTCAGCTAAAATTATCTTTGTAGCAAAGTGTTGAATTTGATTCCGTATTGGACAGATTGGCTAAAGAGTAATTCACTAGTGTGTTTCAATGTCAGCATATTGTTGGCCCGTGGAAGTGTGTTTCTACCAGCATGAACGATGGAAACCTTTCAGCTTAAATCCATTCTGTACGTGTTCTTGTAGATCAGTTCAATGTTAAGTTTTTTGTGCATGTTTGAAATGGAATTGGTTGCATGTCTAGTCTTTAAACGCTTCAATGGACTTCAGAATAGTATCAAATTGGCATCAAAAAGAGGCCAATTTCTACTCATATGAAAGACTAAAGAGTTCCCAAGCATTCCTTCAGTCATTCTTGTATTATATGGAGTGAGATTTTATGGGGCTTAACCTCAGAGCGACTACATATCAATCTGGTTTCCACCACAGAGTTGATACTGATGACCTTAAATTTGGTAAAATTAATTGACTAATACATTTCTTATTTATTCATTTATATTTTTAAAAAAAATTCAAATGGAATGACTTTGGCATAGCTTATTTTACCAGTACCCTGAGTATTGCAATATCTGTTCAGTTAGCTTAATGTTTGTTTACTGCTTTTGACTTTCATTGTCCAGGTCTTATGGAGGTGAATAATTAGAATAGAGTCAACTCTTCAATAACTTGCTGACTAGTCAAAAAACTAACTCAAGGTTAACCTAATGACCTCATATTTCTGAGGCATTAATTTTCTAATGCAAAGTGATTTTAATCACATCCCTGTGCTGTGTAAAACTGTGGCACTTTTCTGGTTTTAAAGCTGAAATTGGACATCCGGAAAAGGGGTAGGGGTGGGTGTGCAGCAGTTATTTGGTGAGTTATTTGCCTCTCAACTCTACAATCTGGTTTCAAATCATGCTCACATAATGAGAGACTCATCTGTCTCTTGACCAATATAGAAAAGGAATCTGTACAGTCTCAGTAACATTTCTGCATTGGGTAGCATAGTGGCATAGTGGTTAACGCTGCTGCTTCAAAGTGTCAGGGACCTGGTTCAACTCCCGGATCACTGTCTGTGTCGAGTTTGCCCATCCTCCCTGTGTGTACAAAGGTTTTCTCCGGGTGCTCTGATTTCCTCCCACCATCCAAAGACGTGTGAGTTAAGTGGATTGGCATGTTAGATTGACCCTTAGTGTTAAGGGGAAAAGCTAGGGTATATGCATTGGGGTTATAGTTAGGGCCTAGGTGAGTTTAGTGGTTCTGTACAGATTTGATGGGCCGAATCGCCTCCTTCTGTACTATATGATTCTGTGATTTGGGTGGGTTTAGTTCTTCTGCACTGAAATCTCTTTCTAATTTGGCAGTTTTGAATACTGTGGGTGTAGAAAATGGAAAACAAAATGCTTCCCATCAAGTGCTCCTCTGAAACAGACATTGTGAGATGTTGCTGAAGCAAGAGAGTTTCACTCTGCCTCTAAATATACTATATTATATACAAAGCAATACCTGACTTGGGAATGCATGATATGGACATGGCTGAATGGAGAGAGCTGTTTCCCCAGCACTAAAATCTTTACTCTTGATGTGTACAAATGTAACATGAAGAGTTTCATATGTAAACGTTCTGTATGAACCTTTTAAAATATTTCCCACTAATATCTCCACTGAGCCAATGATGTTGTTATGGTAACCGTTTAGATTCATTTTGCTTTCCGTCTGGCTCCAAGGGTAACTAATAACTAGGTGCCTGAAAATAATTAAGTTGTCTTTCTCATTGTATTATTATAATTCCTACCTCAGAAAAACTCTTCAACACAACATAGCAACCTTTTATTTATTTTTTGTATTTTTGTTCTCTAATCAAAAATTATCTTTAAATCAATATTTACCAGTTCAAAATTGCCCTGTTTGATGTGCTGGAAATGTCTGTGTACTGCAATTTAAATCTCGAAAGACCATACTTTCCATATTGTCCTGGCATGTAGACTGTGCTTTAGAATCGGGGCTGCCTTCTGTATTCACATCACTGGCTTTGACATAATCTTGATTTGGGCAACTTTTCTCTCACCCCATTTGAATCAAATGCTAACTGCTTTGCACAATCAGTTTAATATAAATAATTAATAGCAGTCAAGAAAATATGGACATGCAGAGTGGTTGTTGTCTATCTGTAGAGATCAGATGCTGAGTAGAATTGGACTTGGCAGTCAGTTCAACTGGCAGGCCAGTTAGATTTTTGTTGCTCATTTTGTCTGTACTTTGACAATGAGTGCATTGTTGCCATCTCAGGGACGACACCTGTCAGCTGTGTTGAAGTAATAATTTACTCTAAAACTTATAGTTCTAATCTCTAAGATTGATATAATAAACCATGCTATGACTAAACAGAGATAAATAATTACCTAAAACTGAATAATGATCATAGGGGCAAACACTATGAACAGCATCCAATGTAACATTCATAGATATCACATCACCTAAGTGCTTTCTTAGGAACTATTGTATGGTGAAAAGAGAGTTGGGAACATTGGGAGTTGGAAGCAAGCCCTAGTAACTACTCTTTGTCTTTCATTAACAATGATACTACTCTGAGCATGCAAATGCATGGAGATGCTTTACCAGACTGGCAATGATGTAGACTCATCATTATCCATTCTATTGTTGATCCAATGCTGTACTTTGCATTTTTCCTTACATAAAGGTTTTGAAAACTCAAGGAGCCTAAACAACAGAGCTGGCATGAGCAGAAATATACTAAAATTGCCTTCAGTGTCTTCTTCGCTCTACAGCTCTCCTTGTCCATTGAGGCATTCTCCGTCTCCCATACCATCCATTTTATAGCATGGATTAGTAGCTGAGAATGGTCCAAAGCTTTAGTCCTACAGCCTATACTGTCTTGCATAAAACCAGGTAATAAGTCTGAAGATCGCATGTCTCTGGGTAGCACCTTGCTTCTGGCGGTTCTACTGTTGACGTTAGGTGGAACAAGCCTCGGTAGTTTCTAGATGACATTACGCAGGCACACAGTGGCACCGGCGGTCCATATGCTGCATGTGTTTGGTGCATACATGGAGGTTATGCAACTACATTCAGTTCCCAATAATAAATGGTGCAGCCCATTGCTTTTGATGCTTTAGCTATCCAATTATGAATACACTGGCTCTTTGGGAATGGGTAACCTTTATGTCTGCTGCTGCACCCAGTCAACGTTTGAAGATTTCTTTCTCAGGATCTTTTGAGCCAATGGACCCTGAAGGAGTTCAGGCAAACATGCACAGTTTGAGGTGCCAATGCATGGAAGCCAAACCAGTTGCAAGCAATACTCTGTAGAGGTGCCAGTTAGTCTGAGTGCATGCAAAGGTCATTAGAAGATGGACACTGCTGCCTCTGCATGTAGCTATCAATTTATTTAACAGAACAAAATGCCACGTTTATATTGAAGGATAGGGAAGAAAGTTCAACTATTCACTGTATTCTTTGCATGCAGATTTCTGCAAAGGCAGCCCTGTCATTGCTAAATATATGCAAGCAGGGGCAGTCAGAGTAACTTAATGTGCTGGGACAGAATTGGACGCTCTGTGGGCAAATATCTGCCCACTGGGAACATTTCAAGAGAAGAAGACCAACCTCTTTAGGACAAGCAAAACTACTCCAAGCCAAACAGATTTCTAAGGACCATTGTGTGTTACAAATTTGACCCTGAGTTGTTGGATGTTTCTAAAGCGTATTGTTTCTGGAAAAAAAAACTGTAGAAGATTTGTAATTATTTGCCAGCATGAACTGCATGTGCTCGAAACTGTAATTCTATGATTAACCTTTAAATCAGAGGTTCTGTTTCCTTCCAAACTCCTTTAATTTTACATAACACTGATGTAATCATAATGTAAAAGGATTGTAATTAACTACATTTATTTGCAATGGATTGCTTTTTTTGTATTATTCATGAATCAGTGCAAGATTAGAGAAAAATATATGTAGGTGGCAATCGGTCATATTGACCACTCGTCCATGCTTCAGAGCTACATCAGAAACAAACCGTTCAAACCATATATTCGGAAAGCACTTTTGCCCCTGTCTCTGATTAGGTTGGCATACTAGTGATCTTGTATTTTCTGGACATGTGTATCTCTATGGATATTAACTCTTCATCCAGATGGTCCGGGCCTCTTTCCATTCACCACTGTATATTTTCAGACTTGCAGACTCTCAATTAGGAAGCGTGCATTCCATTGAACAGTACCAATTTATCTGTGTCGTTTTCCGTGGCAGGACTGTCAATCCAAGTCAGCGAATGACTTCAATCCAATTTGGTCTCCTAAAGTTGGAATCAATACTTCAGCACTGTATGCAATTTAGTTCTGAATACGTGCATGCACAATATGATATGCAAAAAAATCTAGCATGAAATAAATTTTGTAATAACTTATCCTCTGCTTGCACTGTTTAGTTTATTTTGTTGTCTTCAATGTAAGAAGTGCACTGATGCATTCACTGTTATGTCCGAATAACAATAAAGAAGGGTTAGACTGGTGGTTTCAGGCTGATCTTCAAGTGATGAATGTGTGAGCCTTGATGGACTTATTACCAGTGGTTCCTGTTCAGTTTTAAAATCTATTTATAATTTAAAAATGTGTTTAATTATGGATTTTATTATTCAAAAGGTAATGTAGATATTGAAAGGGCTAGGATCTTGTTTGGACAAATGAATGCCACCAACATTTTCTGCTAATGCTGCCCAAGCTTACTTTAAACTTTTCTCGATCATGAGGTCAAATGGTGCCATGTGTGGGTTAATTTAATTATCTTCTTGATTCTAGTGTCTGGATTCAAATCCATTCTTGACAGAGGCAATGGAGGCGTCCAGTATCTAGCAGAAAATTGGGTTGGGTGATACTATAAGTTTTTTTTTCTCATTTGTTAAAAAAATTACCTGGAATCAATCCAAACCCAATGTGGGCCATTTTAATTCAAGCTCCCCAATGGGTAACGAATCAGATGTCCATTTTACAGTCCACCTGATTTCATATTTGTGCTTCTGTGGAGCATAAATCCTCCAGCTCACTCACCTGAGCGTATCCAAGAGTACGAGAAGAAGTTAACAGTTTGCTTCAGGACCTGTTTGCCTCTCCCCCTCCCCTTAAACAGGAGAGTCTGGGAACCATTGGCAGCAAAGACAATTAGGCCTGAAAAGGTAAGCGATCTTTATTTCCTTCAGATACTGCAGTGAACTCTTAGAGAAGAAGGCCTTCTTACTATTGTTTTTGAACAGCAATCAGAAGGCCAAAAAATTGGTGGCCATTCTTATTATTACAGTTATCTTGGGGTTGTAACAGCAGCGTGTGTGGTCTAATTCTCAGTGCAGACTCCTGCCAAGAGGCTGGTTTATATCTGAGGGATGTCACAATGCTATGGATAGCTTAAGATCTCAAGATTACACAATTAAAAAAAAATCAGGATACATTGCTTTCATTCTAGGAGTTGTTTAAATTTAGACACAGAATAAAGATGTCTCTCTGATGTTACAGTGCGTCACCTTTAAGATTGTGCATTCACCAGACAAAATGAAGGTCTCTTTGCTGGGAAAGTGAATCATGAAATCAACCAGACACTTGAGGGGGAGCCTTGCACCTTGACGGCGCCAGTGGAATGCCCATTCTGCTCAGCCAGAAACTGCAATGAGAGGTCTAGTCCATATTAGCAACTAGGAGTCATTAACATTCCACCTGCCATATACCCACCTGAATCATGAATCCAAAAGAAAGCAGTTCACTTGCTTTGAGTCTATGAAAATCAGAGGGCATGGAGGTTGACAGGTTGTCAATTGGTAAGTCATTGAAGAGGGTGTTCAGTTTCTGTCAGGCAGAGGAAATTAAAATCACTCTTCTTTCACATGTGGGACAAAGGCTGAAATACACATAGGGTTGAGATATCGCCTGCAACAATTCTTCAGCCATGCTGTGTCCAGTCGCAGGTGTTTTCTTTCAAAGCACTTTGCGGCTTCAACATTCTGCAAACTTTAAACATGCCATTTTTCTATTTTATGTGATCTTGCAGCATTGAAGAGGACGCGTCAGGTTATTCATTAAAGACCTAATCATCAGACTGAATCCATTCTCTTTGATAGCTCACAGAGTGCAAGATTACTTCTCTCGCCTGCAGATGCTGATTTTTGCAAGGGAACAGATACAAACAGCTCTCTGTATGTCATGCTAATGAGCCTTCATCATGTGTCAGCTAGCAGGATATTTACAATTAGATTTATCTGGCTCTCACCAAAATCACAGACACACATTCTAGGCGATGTAATTAGATTGTGAGAAAGAGCAAAACACCTGATTTTTCCCTTCCCAGGTTCAGGGGCACTGAAGCTAACTGTAACACTGTAAATAGTATTAAAGTAGAAACTCAACACAAAACATATAAAATAAGAGTAGGCCATTCAGCCTATTGAGCCTGTTCTGTCATTCAGTGTGATCATGACTGATCCTCGAACTGAATGCTATATTCACAGACTCTCTGTAGCCCTTGGTGCATTTAATGTCCAAAAATCTATTTATTTCTTTAAATACATTCAGTGATTTGGCCTCACAGCGTTATATGTTAAAGGATTCTATTTGTTCACCATGTTCTAAATGAAGAAATTTCTCTTCATCTCAGTTTTAAATGGTCTACCCTCCATTTCCTGAGACCGTGACCCCTTGTTCTAGATTCCACAGCCAGAGGAAACACCATCTCTGCATCCAGTCTCTTCAGCCCTATAAGAATTTTATATATTTCAATTAGACCCTCACTCTATATATACATGTATATATGGATACTGTAGTTAAGAAAGCCCAGCAACGCATATACTTTTTCAGGAGACTGAGGAAATTTGGCATGTCTGCTACAACTCGCACCAACTTCTACAGATGCACCATAGAAAGCATTCTTCTCGGTTGTATCACAGCTTGGTATGGCCCCTTCTTTGTCCAAGACCGCAAAAAACTGCAGTAGGTAGTCTCACAACACCAGGTTAAAGTCCAACAAGTTTATTTGGTAGTATAAGCTTTCCAAGTGTTGCTCCTTCATCAGGTGAGTGAAGAGTTCGGTTTCACAAAAAGGGCATATATAGACACAAACTCAATTACAAGATAATGGTTGGGAAATGAATCCTAAAAGGTTTATAAAATGTTGAGAAGAATAAATAGGGTGGATTCTCGGCAGCTATTTCCCAGGGCTGAAATGGTTGCTATGAGAGGACACAGATTTAAGGTGCTGGGGAGCAAGTACAGAGGAGATGTTAGGGATAAGTTTTTCACTCAGAAGGTGGTGACTGAGTGGAATCGGCTGCCATCAGTGGTGGTAGAGGGGAACTCGCTGAGGTCTTTTAAAAGACTTCTGGATGAGTACATGGGATTTAATGGGATTGGGAGTTACAGATAGTTCTATGACCTGGTAAGTATGGATATGATCGGTGCAGCTTGTGAACCAAAGGGCCTGTTTGTGCTGTAGTGTTCTATATTCTATGTTCTATCAAGTCTTCACAGATGCAAACAATGTGAGTGGAGAGAGTGTTATTCAAGGTTTAAGAGATGTGTATTGTCTCCAGCCAGGACAGTGAGTGAAATTTTGCAAGCCCAGGCAAGTTGTGGGGGTTACAGATAGTGTGATATGAACCCAAGATCCTGGTTAAGGCTGTCCTCATGTATGCGGAACTTGGCTATCAGTTTCTGCTCAGCGATTCTGCTTTGTCGTGTCTTGTGAAGGCAGCCTTGGAGAATGCTTACCCGAAGATCAGAGGCTGAATGCTCTTGACTGCTGAAATGTTCCCTGAGAGGAACGAAACACTCCTCTCTGGTGATTGTTGAGTGGTGTCCATTCATTCATTGTCTTGGGCCTTCATGACGCATGACAATGCAGAATTGCTGAGCAGAAACTGATAGTTAAGTTCTGCACACATGAGAATGGCCTCAACCAGGATCTTGGGTTCATGTCACACTATCTATAACTCCCATGACTTGCCTGGGCTTGCAAAATCTCATTAACTATCCTGACTGGAGACAATTCACACCTCTTTAACCTGTGGTCAACTCTCTCTCCACTCACATTGTCTGCACCTGTGAAGACTTGATTAGCTGTAGAGACTCGCATTTCAAGCATTATCTTGTACTTGAGTTTGTATCTACATATGCCCTGTTTGTAAACCAAACTTCACTCACCTGATGAAGGAGCAACACTCTGAAGGTTTGAGCTACAAATAAACCTGTTGGATTTTAAACTGGTATTGTGAGACTACTTACTATGCCTACCGCAGTCCAATGCTGGCAACTCCACATTATGGCAAGAAACTACAAATGGTCATGAACTTGGCCCAGCCCAACCCTCAAACCAGTCTTCCATCCATTGACCTGTCTACACTTTCTGTTGCCTTGGAAAAACAGCTAGCATAATCAAGGCCCCCACACATCCTGAACATACTCTCTTACACTTTCTTCCATTGGGAAAAAGATACATTTATCTGAAGACATGTGTCAACTGATTCAACAACAGATTCATCCCTGCTGCCATCAGACTTTAAATGGACCTACCTTACATTAAGTTGATCTTTCTCTACACCCTAGCTATGACTGTGACACTACATTCTGTACTCTATTTCTCTATGTATGGTATGCTTTGTCTTATGGCACGCAAGAAACAATTCTTTGCAGTGTATACTAACGCACGTGACAATAAATAATCAAATCAAATCAGTTTTCTAAATTCCAGTGAAAACAGGGCCAGTCATCCCAATCTCTCCTCATATGATAATCCTGCTGGCCCAGGAATCTATCTGGTGAGCTTTGATTATATTTGATTTATTGTTGGTATTCAGTGAAAAGTATTGTTTCTTGTGAGCTAGACAGATAAGACACTGTTCATAGGGTACAGACAGGAGAAGGAAAGGAGAGAGTTTGGAATATAGTGTTGCAGTCACAGCTAGAATGTGGAAAAAGATCAGCTTAATATATGGTAGGTCTATTCCAACATCTGATGGTGGCAGGGAAGCTATTCTTAAGTCGGTTGGCCTGCGATCTCAGACTTTTGTGTTTTTTTTCCTGATGGAGGTAGGTGGAAGAGAGTATGTCCAGTGTGTGTGGATTCCTTGATTAGGCTGGCAGCTTTTCTGAGGCAGAAGAAAATGTAGACGGAATCAGTGAATGAGAAGCTAGTTTGCATGATAGGCTGGGCTACGTTCACAACCTTTTGTAATTTCTTGCAGTCTTGGTCAGAGCAGGAGCCAAACAAAGTGATGACACATCCAGAAAGGATGCTTACTATGGTAAATCTGTAAAAATTGGTGACAGTCATCTTGAATTTCCTTAACCTCCTGAGAAAGTAGAAGAATTGGGGCTTTCTTAACTATAGCATTAGCATGGAGGGACCAGGGAAGATTGTTGATGATCTAGAACCTAGAAACTTGAAGTTCTCACACTCCCTGTATGAAATATATCCTTTCTTAGATATGGAGACAAAAAATGCACACAGTACTCCAGGTATGGTCTGACCAAGGCCCTGTACAGTTGCAGTAAGACATCCTTGCTCCTATACGCAATCTTCTTGCAACAAAGGCCAACATGTGATTATTTGCCTTCTAACCTGCTTGCTGACTTATATTTATTTTCAATGACTGGTGTACAAGGATACTCTTTCTACATCAACATTTCCCAATCCTTCACTATTAAATAATACTCTGCCATTCTGTTTTTCTATCAAAGTGGATAACTTCACATTTATCCACATTAGATTGCATCTGCTGTGTATTTTCCTAATCACTTAACTTGTCTAAATTGCTTTGAAGCCTTTTTACTTTCCTCTTCACAATTCATAATTCTACTACGTTGTGTGTTGTCAGCAAACTTGGAAATATTATATTTGATTCCAAATCATTGATGTATATTATTAACATCTGGGGCCCAAGCACTGGCCACTAGTAGCCTCCCACTTCAAAAAGACCCATTTATTCTTCATCTTTGTTTCCTGTCTGCTAATTCTCAATCCATGACAATACATTACCCCGCAAACTCACGCGCTTTAATTTTGCACACTAAGCTTTTAAGTGGGACTTTACCAAAAGTTTTCTGAAAATTCAAATACATCACATCCACTGGCTCTCCATTATTTATTCTACTGTAGAAAGTTTGTCAAACATAATTTCCCTTTTATTAATCCACATTGATTTTGTTGAATCCTGTTGATATTTTCTAAGTGTCCTGTTATCACATCCTTTGTCGTAGACTCCAGCAGGTTGCCTAATACTAGTATTAAGCAAACTGGTCTTTAATTCCCTGTTTTCTCCCTCCTTTTTTAAATAGTGGGGCTATATTTGTCACCCTCCAATCTGCCAAGACTGTTCCAGAATATAAAATATTTTGAAGGATGACAACGAATCCATCCACTATTTCTGTGACCATCTCCTTTAATGGTGGAATTAAACCTAGAATGTTGCTGGTCAGCTTGGCTTAATACAGCAATTGGCAATACTTTTCATCAGTAAACCATCAATGATGCTAAATTCAGGTTGAAATTGATCTGATTGCTTGACATAACGCTCCAATGTCACAAGCAACTACCCTAAATACAGCAATTTCATTCTGAGAGCCACAGTGTTCCACTTAGCCTCCAAGTAATGTAGTCAAAGATGCAGGGACTGAAATTTTCTCAATGGGAGCAACTCTGAAGTTGGGTTTGAAAATGCACCCACTGTGTACCCATTTTGCTGATGTTAAGTTATACTCACGTTTCCTTCCAACATACAATCAAGCTTAAAATAGGCTTAATTCAGCTGAAACATTAAGACTCAATGAAAGTTTTTGAGGCATGCTGCTTACATTTATTCTTTAAATATGAAAACACAAGTTTCAATTCATTCACTTTGTCAAGAAGTTGTCAGGCCTACCTCTGCTCCTATGTCTTATGGACTACAATAAAAATACACCAAAGGAAATTGAAAATGAAAGTAACTCTCAAAATAATGTTTTTAAAAGTTCAAACCTTGCTTTAAATAATCTGAAGAATTACTTCTTCTGTGACTCTAATTTTTGGGTAGAGGCTGTAAAAGATCGAAAGACACAAACATATTGTAGTTATGCACAATATGAGCATAAATATGGCAATTTCAGTCTGAGATCTTTGAAGCCACATGATTAGTTTTTGCTCAGATTGTTTCTGCCTCTGGGTACAGATGTATGAGAGTCCCCAAGCCTGAATGTTTTTACCTTATTGTTTCGTTTCCTTGGATTCTGAGGACTGTCAAATTGAAAAGGAGTAAACCTGATGAAGTCTCCATAAAAATGAAACACTGGGATGGAAATTGATGCAATGGTGGGTTTGTGGTGAATGACAATAATTGGACTTTTATGTTCAATACATATATTGCATTATGTTGGTGCCATGTTTCTATTTATGAGAGATGATGAATACGCAGCAAACAATCCATTTAGGTGTGGGACTCTTCACCTTTGCTGATGGCTCTGAAGGTTAATCCATGAGAAGCAGCTACTGCCACGCATACCACACACAAAGCTGCCAAATGAGGTTGCGGGTTATTGTTTTCAGCATTGGCACCAGTTGCCTGGCTGCTATAGGCACTGGACATCATGGTAGTTCATGCCAGCCCAGTCATTTTCCTCTTTCACCAGCTGCAATCGTCAATGTTTAGGATGTTCACGTCACTCATACGCGCATCCTTGAAGTGGAGCCTTTGGCACCCCACTGGTCACCTTGTTCCAACATTACCTCACCATACAAAAGTCTCTGGAGTATTTGATCCTCTTCTATCCTGCAGAATTGCCTGAGCCACCAAAGCTGTCTCTGTTTGTTTAGTGCCAATACACTGAGGAACTATGTCTTTGAGAGGATTCTATTCTGCCATGATATACTCATAATGTGCCACAAGGCAGTGAAGATGTAATTAATGAGCTTCTTTTCTTGGTAGTGGTAAGTCACCCATGTTTCAAAGCCATACAGCAAGATGCTCATAACACAGGCTCTTTAAGCCATCTGATTGTTCCTAAGTTTGGTGTTGCCCTGTGAGCATTTTGCAAGTTGCCCCAAGGTGGTAGCTGCTCTTCCTATACATGTATCAAGATCTGCATCAAGGTATAGATTGTCACCATGGACCTGAGGTAGCAGAATCTGCGAACCACTTTCAGCGGAGTGTTATTTAGTGTGATCGGGGCAAAGATACAACACCTTATCCCATGATCACTCTTTTCCTGATGCTTATAATTAAGGAGAATAATATATTTGCATTACATTAATTCTGTGTTGTGTTTATAGCTACTAGCATTTTGTTAACTCTATACTTTATTTACATTTACAGGCATTATATTAACTGTCTTATGCTTACAGTTGCAGGCATTATATTTACTCACAAACTGTTGGAATGTCGATCAATCAACAGCACAGTGATGTCAATGGTACATCTGAAACGTATGTCCAAGACCTTATTTCTCTGACTAATGAAAAAAAATAAAGAAACTGAACCAAAGGCACAGAAGGATGAATAAACTCAGACAAAATAGAAGTAAAGAGATGAAAAAAAAGAAATGCACTTTGAAAGAGTAAAAAGTGACATAAAGTTTTTTTAAATTAAAGAACAAATAAAGATATTATGGCAAAGGCCAAATATTATGGCTTCAGGTGTCTCAATGCTTAACTTGCAACTTTTACACAATCTGACAACAGAAACAATGGAGGGTTCAAGAGAGTTGGCAGAGAGGAAGAGCAGGGTGTCAAGAGTGACCCAATGTCTTGGCATGGGAGACCAAGGATAGGTGATTCAGAGGCTTTAGAAGTAACATTTTTGGGGCAAAAAAGGCCAAGTTGCTATTAGCTGTAAGGCTGTTTCAATAAAACCAGGTTGCCAATCCATCCAGATTTAGATTGTGGAAAGAAAGGGCCTTGTCAGCAACTGAATGGGTGGTCTGGAGGATTCAGAGGTAAAGGTCACTTGTGCAGTCAAGAGGTCAGTGATGAGTAAAATGAACAGGATGGGAAGGAGCATGGCGTGATTAGTCCCTAGCGGGTGGACAGATTGGTGACAGGAGAATAAAGCAGTTGGACTAACTGTTCATAAAGAAGAAGTGGTGGATGCTATCATAGGCCTTTTAGAGAATGTGAGAGAGGCACATAGTGTAGTTTATAAGTTTATTAAATGGAGAATTAAAACCCCCTCTGGAAAGATAATTGAGGAAAACAATGATGGATAGGAATTGAGGAAGGAAAATATTTAAGAATGAAGAGGAAGAGACAAGAGGGAAGATGGAACAACAGTCAGGATGAAAAAGAAGGAATGAAGTCAGAACTGGAGCCAAAATAGGTGTGGATGAAACCAGATAGAGTGCAAATTACAACAGCATCAAGCAAGATACAGCATGAACTTTTCAACTTTACTCAATAAAAATCTCAGTCATGATAATCAAAGGATTATTTATAGTATTTTACGTATGCGCCCATTGAAACTTTAAGCAATGCCAGGATTCGAAGTGGAACTTTATATTTTCTAGTGTACTATCAAATATAAAGACCACTGGAGGTTCCTGAGGTTTTACAACACTGGGTCAGATATTCTGGATATTTGCAGCATACAGGAAGGGCCTTGGGTGTTCGGACCATTGCAGGACTAATACAGTTTTGTTAGCTCTCCAGTGGGTTAATAGGACTTTGGCATTACTGGGACCAAAATGTGAAGCACTGGAGGGTCTGTTTCCATGATATATGATATTGAATGAGGGTTGGTGAAGAGAAATTTGGAAGACATTCACGAGAGATTTCTGCAAATATATTAAAGGTATGTTTTATAATTGCTTCTAACACTAAAGATATTAATAAGCATTTGTTGAAACAATCTCAGCTACAAACATTGATTTGTGTTAAAAATGACAAAACAATAATTCAACACTGAACTATTTAAGAACATAATAGAGCAGATAACCAAAAGCTTAGTCAAAGAGACAGCTTTTAAGTTGTGCCTTAAAAGAAGGAAGTGAGATTTAAGAAGAGAATTCCAGAGCATAAGGCCTTAGCAATTGAAGACATGGACAAACAATTAATATCAGGAGTTCTCAAGGGGCAAGGGTAGTTGGAGTGCAGACAGCTCAGAGAGTTGTAGGGCTGGAAGAGATTACAAAGATGGGGGTTAAGCTATGGATGAGGATTTTAAAATTGAAATGTTGCTTAACATGGAGCAAATATCAGCCAGCAAGGAAAGGGCCATGTGTGAATAGGACGTATGAGTTAGGACATTGACAAAAGAATTTTGGTGATCTCCAGTTTACATGGGGGGGCTGGTTCAGAGTGCATTGGAATAATCAGGTCCAAAGGTCACAAAGGCACAGGTGAAAGTTTCAATTGCAGATGAACTGAGGCAGGAATGGAGTCAGATGATGTGACAGAGGTAGAAATGGGTGATCATGGTGATAGTGTGGGTATGGGTTGGCTAGCCTATCTCAAGGGTAAGGTTTTCAACAGTCAGCCAAGAAACATTAAGAGATCATGTTTTCTATTTCCATTTGAATGATGGGATATGCTTGGAAAAGTAGGTGCTGTGTGGGGAAAGGAAGGGGGGTGTTGGGGGAGGTGGAAAGAGAATATTGCACCTCTCCAGAAACGTTAATACTTCTCTCCAGGCTGCTAATGAAACAAATGTTTTTCAATTAATTGTTTTTCAGGAATGTATAAATATATCTTTACATAAACAATAAATACCTATAAACATCAGTAATGTTTATAGAAGGAGGTAATTCTACCAGAGGTAATTCATTGGCCTGGCAGGCCTTGAGGAAGTGAAAGTTCAGTTCTTCCATCTTGCTCATTGTAAAACTTTCAGAAATAGAAGCAGGAGTAGGACATTTGGCCCCTCTATTCTGCACTGCTAGTCAAGAAGATCATGGCTGAACTTTCATATCAGTTTTGCTTCATACCGGAATATTCACAGCTCTCTGGGGTACAAAATTCCAAAGATCTGAAGCTCTCTTAAGTGAAGAAATATCTGTCCTAAATGATTAACCTCTTATCCTGACCCTGTGACCCATTGTTCTAATGAGTGATCTTATCAAAAAAATACTAAATGATAAATGGGACTGAACAACACCCATTTTTTCAGCAAGAGAAATATTTAAATCATATGCCACTTAAAGAAAAGAAATGAGTCAATACGTGATTCGTGTCAGTAGCGGGAGTGGACGGAGTCTGTTCCTGCCAGGAAACCAGCTGCTGACTGTTAGTGAGTGCTATTGTGCAGGTCCATGATTTCCCAGTCCAAAAAGTACAGATTAGAGGTACTGGCCATGCTAAATTGCCCCTTAATATCAGGGAAACCAGCTAGGGTAAATGCATGGAGTCATGAGGATAGGGCCTGGGTGGGATTGTGGTCAGTGCAGATTCAATGGGCCAAATGGCCTCCTTCTGCACTGTAGGATTCTATGATTCTATGCATTGTGCAAAGTGCACTGGGAATCTGACACTCACCCATTGCCCCCCAAATCATGGCACTCCAGCCAATCATCACTTTTCCCCCAATTCCAACCCCCATCCCTGTTCACCTCATTCCCAGCCCAGCTGATCCCCTCTTCATCACCTTGGCTGATCTCCACCCCTGCTCACCAACACCCCGTGCCCCTGTTGATTGTCACCCTTGTTCACTGCCCCCTGACACCTCATCAGTTGATCACTACTCTGGTGATCCCTGATCACAAAGTGTGCAACTCCCCATGCACAGCCTTCCCTTCAGGCTTCACCCCCTCATCTTAAGTCTTGCCCTCCATCCAAACCCTACCCCAAGGCACTGCCTAGTATCCAGTGGACATTGCCAAGGTGCTTGGCTGGCACTGCCAGAATATATGGTGGGCAGCATCAGGCTGGCACGGTCCAAGAGGCACAGTCTCGTTACTCCCAGAAGACTCAATGGCCTCCAGTGCCACTGGCAATGCCATCACATCTAGATCCCCGTAACTGAGAACCATGCATGATTACTTCCGGTGAGGCTGTTAAGGCAAGTGAGCCCAGACGATTCTGTCACAGACTCACTATTAATGTTAAAATTTTGATTTATGTATTTAAATCAACCTCAGGGAACAAGGCTGATCACGCTGGCAATCCAGTGCCAGTATCATCATGAGAGGTGAGAAACTGGGTACGAATTTACTGGTGTGAGAATGCAGTAAGATCGTCCCTTTAGACTCTCCAGTCAGGAGAAATAATCTTGCAGTAGACACTCTCAAGTCTCCAAGAGTTAAAACAGTTTGAGTGAGATCATCTCTCATCATTCTCAGCTGAATCTCTCCTCACAAGACAGATCTCTCATCCCAAGAATCAATGTAATGAACCTTCATTACATCAACAATAAAGCAAATATTCTTTCTTAGTAAGGAGATCAAACTGTACTTAATATTCTCAGCATAATGCATAGTTGCAGCAAGATTTCTTTACATTTACTCTACTCTTACTCTAACCTCCTTACAAATTTTAACATACTAAAGTCCAACATAGCATTTGCCTTCTTAATTGAACATAAGAGCATAAGAAATAGTAGCAGGAGTAGGCCATCCAGCCCCTTTGAACCTGCCCTGCCATTCAGTAAGATCATGGCTGATCTGAAGTGGATCAGTTCCACTTTCCTGCTTTCTCCCCATAACTTTTAATTCCCTTGTCTATCAGAAATCTATCTACTTGTGACTTAAATATATTTAGCGAGGTAGCCTCCACCACTTCAATGGGCAGAGAATTCCAGAGATTCACTGCCCTTTGAGTGAAGAAATTTCTCTTCAACTCTGTTCTAAATGGCTCCCCCTTCTTATTTTGAGGCTGTGTCCTCTAGTTCTGCGATCCTTTCTAAGCGGGAAGAATCTCTCTACCTCTACGCTATCTAGCCCCTTCATTTTCTTGTAAGTCTCTATAAGATCCCTCCCCAGCCTTCTAAACTCTAATGAGTACAGAGCCAGTTTATTCAATCTCTCTTCATAAACTACCCCCTCATCTCCAGTATAAGCCTGGTGAACCTTCTCTGTACTCCCTCTAAGGCCAATATATCCTTTCGCAAATACAGGGACCAAAACTGTACACAGTTGCGTACTGTACCTGTGTGTTAACTATCTTATCATTATTGTATAAGAGCACCTCAGTTCTTTGAAACCAGATATAAACTAGACTTCCACCTTTTAAAAAAAATCTTGTTTATCGTTCTCTCTACCACATCCTTACAAATATATTCTACCTACCAATGTCTTGCTCAGTCACTCAACCTATCTATATCCCTTTGTAAGTTATTTCCCCATCTGGCTCTGTAACATCTGAACGCTTGAATATATTACATTTGGACCCCATGAGGTGGTAAAACAGACTGGACAATTCCCAATCCCTCCTGTTAAAACCTTTCATCTAACATAGATTGAAAATAGCTGAAGCCCAAGCTGTGATGCTTGCGGCACTCCATTAGTCACAAGCTGCCATCCCAAATGACCTATTTATTCCTGTGCTCTGTTTAATCAATGCTCAGTCTGTGCTAATAACTTTCACAGATCTCCAAGTATGATTGGTGGCTTCCATATGTCCAGGGCTATGCGGAATGGCTCCATGGTATTGCTCTCACTTTCTTAGCAACTGGTTCTTCAGTGGGCTCTCCTGGCCCATGTTCCAGAGGGCAACGCTTTGCCCTGTGCCCTGCCAGATGATGACAGGCCCCTCTTCCCTTTCTCTGTCAGATCCATCAAGAAGCCTGCATTCTGCACTATTCCTTGTTTCCGTGGAAAAATAGATTACAGACATGATTGCACTTTGCTCTGCAATGATCACCTTCCATCACCAAGTTAGGAGGCTGTGGTGGAGCGCTTAGTCTTCCTTCATTCCATACAGTTCATCCCTAGGTCCACTCTTGCAGCTGAAGCACATTCTGAGGTATCATAGGAGGCCGAGCATTATCATGCCACCACATACCCACCTCCACTCCATCACCCCACCCCTCCACATCACCCACCCTCTGACACAATAGGGTTGGACCTGGAAGCCTGCAGCTATGTGCTGTCACCCTCGTTCAGAGCAATATCAGGTTGCTTTCTTTTACCTAGTCTGCCAACCAGCCTTGCACTCCCACTCCACTCCCATTCTTTATCCCAGTTCCCACTGTACTCCTGTTCTTTATTCCAGCTCCCACTCTCGCTCTATCCCAGCTCTCACTCTCACTCTATCCAACTCCAGCTCTCACTCTATCCCAGCTCCCACTCTCATTCTATCCCAGCTCCCACTCTCGCTCTATCCCAGCTCCCACTCTCACTCTATCCAACTCCAGCTCTCACTCTATCCCAGCTCCCACTCTCGCTCTATCCCAGCTCCCACTCCCACTTTTTATCCCTGCTCCCACTTTTATTCTAACCTAGTTCCCACTCTTGTTTCTCTATTTCATTTTGTTCTTGCTGTTCATTCTCTCAGGTTCACACTCACTGCTTTCTCAAGGCTCCCACCACCACTCATTTCAATGGAACAATGGCTTTAGGAGTCTTTCTGGAACAATCAATAAACTTAAATGCATAATTAACCCTAAAAAATACTTCAAACCTTCAAGGATTCAGATTGTGAGTATTTATAAAAAAAAATGCAACTTTGTTCTTACTTTGAAATCTAGAAATATTTTTCTGCCTTTTTTCTATCAACAATTTTCAATTTCTTAGAAAGAGTTGGGGGGCTTCACATCTCAGGGAATGGTGATTAAAGTACTTGAGAGAAGTGTTTGGGGTGTTTCTGATGTTGATAAAGCCACTTGCTATTGCTGTTTCCAAATAATCAACAAAGCTATCAAATCCTGTGTACTTGGGTGGCTTTCAACTGAAAGATGATTTTTTAAGATTCTTTTACAGAATGTGGATGTCACTGGTGGGCCAGCATTCATTGCTCATCCCTAGTTTTCCTTGAGAAAGTGGTGGTGAGCTATCTCTGAGATACACCCACAATACTGATAGGGAGGGAGCTGCAGGATTTTGACCCAGTGACAGAGAAGGGACAGTGACATATTTCCAAGTCAGGATGGTGAGGAACTTAGAGGGAAACATCCTGGTGATGGTTTTTCCAAGCATCTGCTGACCTTGTTCTTCTAGACAGTAGTGGTCATGGGTTTGGAAGGTACTACTTAAGGAGACCTATGAGTTTCTGCTTTGCATCTTGTAGATGGTACACATAACTGCCATTCTGCATCTGTCGTGGAATGATTGAATATTTGTCAGAAGGGTACCAATCATGTAGGTCAGGATGGTGTTGAGCTTCTTCAGTATTGTTGGAACTGCATTCATTCAGACAAGCAGGGATTATTTCATTGTACTCCCAATTTATATCTTTGTAGATGGTGGACAGGGAGTCAGAAGATGAGTTACTCACCACAGGATTCTTAGTCTTTGACCTGCCCTTGTAGCCACAGTTTGTATATGGCTAATCCAGTTCAGTTTCTGGTCAATGGTAACTCCCAGGACGTTTGGTAATAGGGGATTCAGCAATGATAATACCATTGAACGTCAAGGGGTGAGGTTTAGATTCTCTCTATTGGAGATGGTCATTGCCTGACATTTTATGGTGTGAATGTTATTTAGCACTTGTCAGCCCAGGCCTGAATATTGTACAGGTCTTGTTGCATTTGGATATGGACTGCTTCAGCATCTGAGGAGCTGTGAATGGCATTGAACATTGTGCAATTATCATGAACATCCATAAGTCTGACCTTATGATGAAAGGAAGGTCATTGATAAAGCAGCTGAAGAGGTTGGGTCGAGGACATATCCTGAGGAACTCCTGTAATGATGTCCTGAGACTGAGACGATTGATCTCCAACAACTGCAAACGTTTTCTTTGTCCCAGGTATGACTCCAAGTTTTCCCATTGACTTCAGTTTTTTAGGGCTCCTTGATAATATTCTCGATCAAATGATGCTTTCATAGTAAGGCCAGTCACTCTCATCTCTGGAATTCAGCTTGTTTGTTCATATTGGGCCTTCAGACATTAACCAATTGTGTTGATAGATTATTGATCAAAAAGGAATGAGAGCAATCTTGTCAAATACAGAGAGCAGCTTTAGCATAACTGAACACAGCACTTGCTGTGGTTCCCTCCCAATAGCTGTGAGTAGCCTGAGCCTGGTAATGGAGTGCATATAACAAGGCATTAGCTTACAAAATTACCACCACTACCTCACTCCCTCCCTCCCTTACCCGCAAAAAATGATCTGTGAAGAGCATAAAACTGTAATCACTCAGGAGTGTGGCAGTTGCTTTCAGTTGGTAACATCTCATCCGAAAGCTGTCTTTTGGAGAACCAAAGGCCCATCTACCCTACTTAGTGGATATGCAAAATCTCATGGGGCCATCCCAGAGAGTTGTGGTAAACGGTTATTCAGACTGGAGAGAAGTCTACAATGATGTTTTATGAGGTGTCTGTTTTAGGACCTCTATTCTTTTCCATAATCTAACAATGACCTGGACGAAACACAATTTCAAATTTTGCAATTAGAACAAAATTTAAAGTGTAATAATGAGGAGAATAGTAACAGGGGAATATAGCCAGACTTGTGAAATCGACAGACACTTACAAACATAGAAAATCCATTGTTCTAGACCCTCTCGCAAAAGGAAACATCATCCCAGCATCAAGTCTGTCCACCCTGTCAGAATTTTAAATGAGATTGTCTTTCATTCTTCTCAATTCAAGTGAATACAGGACTTGTCAACACAATGTCTCCTCATATGGCAATCCTGCTATACCATGAAACAGCCTGGTGAACTTTTGTGGCAGCCCTTCTGTGGCAAGTGTATCCTTTCTTAGGTAAGGAAACCAAAACTGCACAAAATACTCACGATGTGGTCTCACCAAAGCCCTGTACAGCTGCAGTGAGAAGTCTCACAACACCAGGTTAAAGTCCAACAGGGATTAATTGGACACCTCCTTCAGGCACAATTTTGTTGAAAGACCACCTTCTGTGTTCTATCATTCTATAATTGCATGGCCCCCTTTTCTTACAAAATTGTGCTGGATGTTGGAAGTTTCAAAACAGTGACATCCCAGATTGCCAACCTGGACCCCAATGTGTAAGAATAATAGAACATATACCAAACAAATACATTGTATTGAGGAAGCATTTTCGAGGCAAACCTGCAAACATACAAAATAGGAAAAGACCAGTAACTTCCTACCTATATTGTCATTTTACACTTAAGTATCATGACAATTGCTCCCAATTGACAAAAATGAGCAGTGCCAGAAGGCAGTGCCAGTTGACGGTTCCTCTGGGGAGCTCCATGGCGGGTTGCATCCCATGTCCCTCTGAGGGAGTTCCCTTGTCCTGGGTGCAGGTAGGGTACCCTGCATTTCTGTGATGGGCTCTACATGGGGGGTTCCGCGTGTGTGCTTGATGGGGAGGCTCCCATGTGTGTATGTACATGTGGGGATGGAGTTCCCCATGTGTGCATGACAGAGGGGTTCCACATGTGCATGGGAGAGGGGAGTTCCCCATGTATGCATGGGGGGAGCTTCCTGTGTGCATGCACATGTGTGTGTGTGGGAGGGAATGCCGTGTGTGTGTGTGTGTGTGTGTGTGGGGGTGGGGGACGGTGGGGGGAGGATGTTTCCCATGTATGTGTGGGTGGTTGTCCGTGTGTGTGGTGTGTGTGTGCGTGTATGTATGTGTGGTGGAGGGAGGTTCCCCATGTATGTGTGGGTGATTCTGTGTGGTGTGTTGTGTGTTGGTGTGTTGTGGTGTGTGTGTGTGTGGGTGTGTATGTATATTTGTTGGGGGGGGGAGGCTGGGGGTTCCTTGTGTGTGCAGGTGGATTGCCCACTGTGGGGGAGAGTGTTCTCTGTGTCTGTGTGGGGTGGTGGGGGACGGTTCCCCGTGTGCTTAAGAGGGTGTTCCCTGTGTGTGTGAGGGGGTGTTCCTCGTGTGTGGTGGGAGGGTGAGGTGTGCTCTCTATATATGGTAGGAGATGTTCTCTATATGTGTGTGGGGGAATGGGGATGTTCTTGATGTGTGTATGCGTTTGGGTGGCGGAGTGGATTTTGTGCTTTAATGCTTACTGCTGGGGATTGGGGCACCCAATCTTTTTTAACTTAACAGTTTATTGCTGTGACAACACTGTATTTTTGCTCAGAAATTGTTTTCAAAACTTCAACATTTTTTTGGAAATTCAGTTTATTTTTGATCCAAACCTTACCTTTCTGATATTTGCTCATCAGCTCCTTGAGTGACAAAAATATTTGAAGTGGAAGGCTGGATGAGTTGATCTAGCACAAGAGCAGCAGATACCTGGGAACAACATCACTCAGAAATTCCCTCCAAGTCACTTCGTCGTTCCTTTACTAAGACTGGATCACTACATCTCAGGAACTGCAGTTGTTCAAAAGGCAGCTCACTGCTATCTTCTGAAAGGAGAAATAACTGCTGGCCTAGCCAGTGGTGACCACATCCCATAAACGAATATTTTAAACTTCATTAATTTTGGTGCAAGCCAAACTGCTGGCATCAGTGCTAGGGTGGTACAGTACAAAGCCAGATCATGAAGACTGAGAGCTGTTGACGATATACTGCAAAGGTCTCCAGCAGTATCCTTTACTGAAAGTCAACAACCTTCCAGCAGTCATTCTTCAGGCGAACACTCATGCAAGACAGGCACTGAGGGTATGCCCATGGATAAATCGTTCTGCTTTATGTTTTATTACAAGGTTGGTTTGATAAAGTTGTTGTACAATTTTGTTTGTGTTGTTCTCTGTATTCTCAGGGTTTTGGCCAAGAGGATGCTGTGATAGTCCAGAACAGAGGATTAAATGGGGAATTGTGCGGCAATGGCAATCCAGAGATGAGATTTCAGGAGATTGGAGTCTGAGGAGCAGCTCATGGACAGCTCGTTCAAAGTAAAGAGGCTCCAGTTTCCTCTTCATCTTCTTCCTCTTCCTCCTCCTTCTTATTGGTGGGACTTGAGCCCATAAGGGTGAGGATGTGAAGGATGCAGCAGATTGCCATAAAGCTGGCGACACACTCTGTCGAGGACTGCTTCCTTTACTTCAATGTACGATAAACTTTTAAACATTAATGATTACCCACGATACCCCAATCAGTTACATCACTAAGTATTGTTATCTAAATATGTACAATGAACATGAGACTCTTTTTGGTGGGCATCAATTTCATTTTGGCAAGATATGATGTTCCAGAGTCTGATCGTTAACATTCTCAGCAGGATGTTCCTCACAATTACCATGTACTTCACCTTGTGAAGTTGTTTCGTTGTCAGTTTCCAGAAATGTCCATTGTTTTACTGGAGTAGAATCTGAACTTGGGTTCTGTAGCAATCTTTGGTTCAAGGATTTCACAAACCTTGGGTGTCTGACGTAAGCCCTTTCAATATTGTTTCTGCCAATCCATTAATGGAGGGATGATATGGGGCAGTCCAGAGAAATCATTGGCTGCATACGATTGTTCTTAATGTAATCCACAAATTTCTGATACATGAATTGCATCCCATTCTTGTTGATTAATTGTTGGGTTGTCCAAATCTTATGAGCAACTTATCCAACTCCTCTATGGTTCTTCCTATTGTGATAGATTTCATCATCCTCAGTTTGGGCCACTTTGAATGCACATTGACTAGACAAGAAGCATTGAGTCACAGAGTCACAGAAAAGGCTTCTTAACTCATAGTCTGCACTGACAACTACCACAAAAGTAGTACTAATCCCATTTTCTAGCACTTGACCCATATCTTTGGATGTAAGATTTCAAGTGCTCATCCAAATACTTTTTAAAAGTTTGTAAGGTTTCCAGCCTCCACGACCTTTTTAGGCAGTGCATTCTAGATTCTCACCACATTCTGAATGATTTTATGTTCTCAAATCCCCTCTGAATCTCTTGACTCTCACCCTAAAACTATGTCCCCTTGTGATTGACTCCTCAACCAAGGGGAACAGCTGCTGTCTATTCACCTTTCATATTCTCATAATCTTATGCACCTTAAACATATCTCCCCCTCAGCCTTCACTGTTCCAAAAAAAATCCAAGACTATTCAGTCTCCACTTATAGCTCAAAAGCTTCATCCCAGGCAGCATACTGATGATGCACAATAGGGATTCTAAGAAATTCAGGAATCTCCTATGCACCCCCACAAGTGCAATCGCATTTTTCCTGTAGCAGGGTGACCAGAACTGCACACAGTATTCCAGCTATGGCCTAACCAACGCTCTGTACAGCTCCAACATAACTCTCTGCTCTTATACTGCATGCCACAACTGATAAAAGTTAGCATCCCATATGCCATTTTACCTACCCTATCCACCTGCCATCTTCAGGGATCTGTGAATAAGTACCCCAAGATCCATTGGTTTCTCTGAGCTTCTTGGTTTCATCCCATTCATTAAATATGCCTTGTCCTGTTCCTTCTTCCAAAGTGCATCTCCTCACATTTATCAGGATTAAGTACCATCTGCCTATCTGACCAACCTAGCTATATCTTCTTGTAACCTACGACCTTCTTCTTCAATATTAACCACCCTATCACTCTTGGAGTCATCTGCAAACTTCCTTATACAAAGAACAAAGAACAACACAGCATGGGAAACAGGCTCTTTGGCCCAACAAGCCCACGCCGCCACCTTGATGTTCCCACTTCCATCATGACCCCTGTCTATGTTTATAGAATTCAACATTGGAACCAAATTAGCGAGACAATTTAGGGAGAGTTTGTTTGCCAATCAGCCTAAGAGCACATCTTTGGAGTGTGGGAGGAAACCAGAGCACCTGGAGAAAACCCACACAAGCACGGGAAGAATGCACAAACTCCCACAGATACTGACCCAAATCCATGTATCTGCACAGCAACAGTGATAGTCACTGAACTGTCGTGTTACCCATCAACTGGTCCAGTTCAAGCATACACTAACAACGTGAAGCACTAGGCTACTCTTGAAAAATCCAAGAGCAGTCCTCGCACAATCCATCACGTGTATGCCCCTTGTTGGACAACAAGGCGAACTGAAGTACCTGTAGGATAAAAGAGAAAGACATCAATATCGTGTACAACTTACACAATTCCCAGGGACGTCCCAAGGCTCATGATCCCTATTTTAAATCAGTCTTCTATATCCCTCCATCCCTATTCTGCTCATGTGCCCATCTAAGTATCTCTTAAATAACTCCAGCGTGCCTGCCTCCACAACCTTGGCAGTGTGTTTCATACCCCTACAACCCTCTGTGTGAAAAGACTCCCTCTAGTATCCAAATTATGTGACCCCCCTCACCCTAAGTCCGTGACCCCTTGTGATATTTGATTCCAACCTAGGAAAAAGCTTACCACTGTTTACTCTGTCTATACCCTTCATAATCTTGTACACCTCTATTAGATTTCCTCTAAGTCTACGTCTTTCTAAAGAAAACAGCCCCAATTTGCCTAATCTCTCCTCGTAACCCAGACCTTCCACACAACACAGCATCCTGGTAAACCTCCTCGGCACTCTCTCCAGGGTTTCCATGTCCTTCCGGTAGTAAGGCGGATAGAACTGGATGCAGTATTCCAAATGAGGTCTAACCAACGTTCTATACAACTGCAACATTAAACGCCAGCTCTTGTACTCTATACCCCTTCCTATAAAGGCTAGCATATCTTCTCCACCTGTTCTGCCACCTTCAAAGAATTGTGCATCTGCACCTCCAGGTCCCTCTGCGTTTCTATACTCTTAATAGGCTTACCCTTTATCATATACCTCCCCCCTACATTCTTTTTCCCGAAATGCATCACCTCGCATTTATCAGGATTAAATTTCATCTGCCTTCTATCTGCCCAATCTACCAGCCTGACAATGCTCCTTGCTATCCACAAGTCCAGCCATCTTTGGGTCGTCTGCAAACTTGCTGATCAGACCACTTACTCCCTCTTCCAAGTCATTTGTATATATTACAAATAGAAGGGGTCCCAGTACTCAGACCTGCGGCACACCATTAGTGGCCGACCTCCAGCTAGAAAAACACCCTTCCATTACTATTCTCTGTCTTCTATTTCCAAGCCAATTACTTATCCATCTAGATACCTGTCCTTGTATTCCATTAGCCTTGACCTTTTCAACTAACTTCCCATGAGGACTTTGTCAAATGCCTTACTGAAATCCATATAGACAACATGAATGGCTCATCCTTCATTGACTGTTTTCGTCACCTTTCAAAAAATTTTAACAGATTCGTAAGGCACGACCTCCTCTTAACAAAGCCATACTGTGTATCCCTAATCAGATGGCAATACTCTAAGTGCCTATACATCCTATCTCTAAGAATCCTCTCCAACAGCTTTCCTACCACTGACGTCAAACTCACCGGCCTAGTGAGTGTTATCTGTACTACCCTTTTTAAACAACGGTACAACATTAGCTATTCTCCAGTCCTCTGGGACCTCACCTGTGTCCAAAGAAGAGACAAAGATTTGCGTTAGAGGCCCAGCAATTTCACCTCGCACCTCCCTAAGCAGACTGGGATAAATGCCATCAGGCCCCGGAGATTTATCAGTTTTAATGCTACCTAGAAGCTCTAACACTTCCTCCCTTGGTATGGATATTTCCCTCAACTGGCCTACAGCTCCCTCAAAGACAGGACCAGTCAACAAGCCCCTCTCCTTTGTGAATACTGACACAAAGTATTCATTCAGGATCTCTCCCATTCCCTCGGGCTCTAAGCAGAGTTCCCCTCCTCCATCCCTAAGAGGACCGATTTTTCCTCTAACCACTCTTTTATTCCTAACACAGGAATAAAAAGCCTTTGGATTTTCCTTAATCCTACCTGTCAAAACCATTTCATGCCCCCTTTTTGCCTTTCAAACTTGCCTTTGAGCTCCCTCCTATTCTCTCTATATTCCTCCAATGCTTTCTCAGTTCCCATTCCCCTCACATTCTAACCTATATCATTTAGGTATATTACACGCAGTAAGAACCCAGGATTGATTCTGTGGTACACCAGTGGGCATTGCCCTCTGTCACCACACATTGTATCCTATTACTAAGCCAATTTCGGATCTATCTCACCAGGTTCCCCTGAATTCCATATGTTTCAATCTTCTCAATCAAACTCCCATGCAGAACCACGTCAAAGCTTTGGCTAAAATCCATATAAACTAGATCAACTGACAAAGCCATGCTGACTATCCTGAATCAACCCATGCCTTTCCAAGTGGAGATTAATTTTCTCCTTCAGAATTTTCTTCAATCGTTTCCCTTCCGCTGACATGAGACTCATCAGTCTGTAATTCCCTGCTTCATTTCTATCCGTCTCTTTGAAAAGTGAACCATATCAAATATCCTTCAGTTCCCTGGCATTGCCCCTGTGGTCAGAGAGGAAATAAAAATTTTTTTGAGCCTCTGCAATTTCCTGCTTTGTCTCCCAAAGCAGGAATGCAATTCATCTTGGCCTGTAGATTTGTATATTTTTAAGCCCATCAAAGCCTCCAAAACCTTGACTTTTTCTATGTCAAACTGCTTTAGGCCTTCAACAATCCATTTTCTTGAATGCTGTACCTGTGCCCTCCTCCTAAGTGAAGACTGATAAGTGTTTATTTACCACCCTTCCAATATCCTGCTGCTTCACACACAGGTTACTCCCTTGATCTCTGTTGAGCCCTATTCTTTCCCTGGTTAACCTTTTCCCTTTAGAGTATTTATAATCTATTTTAGGATTTTCCCTAATCTTGTTTGCAAATCCTGTTTCATGCCCTCTTTTTGCTTTTCTAATTGCTTTCTTAGATTCTCTCAGCCTTCAGTGGGTCCTGCAAAGTCGATATTTATCCTCTGCCAATTGCTTTGGCCAATCACTTGGTTGAAGTGATTGTGGAAGTGGAGTGATGCTTATTCTACAGACCAGCACATGACTGGTCTTGCCTCATTTTCTCTTCTTTTTATGAGTTAAATCTTGGCCACCAAAAAAAGAGCTTTATGTGAGTGTTTTCATCTGCACTACTGTTAAATGAGCTTTGTGCAATTGATCCAAGATTTGGTTTCATAAGCAAGGAGGGATCATCACCCTGATTTTCCATAACGATAGCCCATTTTGCACAGTTAATTCGAGTTCCTTCACTACATAAGATTTGAAATCAGGATTTTTTTTTTGCCCAATGATGTTCCTCTTAAAACCATGTCCATGGCCTTTACCCATTACCTGGTCATTCGTAATGAACCTTTGCACCCGAGACAATATTATTGGAACATTTTCTACCTGAGAAAAGAGAGGGGATGTTCTTACATTCCCATCCCATTGGTTGATGGGTAAAGGTAAGCTGGTAAGATCGTGAGAGATGCAAAAAATTGGCTTCGTGGCCAACTTCTTGCCTCTTGCGAACTTACCATATCCGGTTTTCATGTGAGATTGTGTGAGGCTGATCTCAATATTTAAATTCATTCAAATGTGGATTTAAGTATTACAAGTGAGCCCAGGATGAAATGTGCCTTAAGGCTCATTTGCCTTAGCGCTCGCTGGTGTAGGTCTTCACTGGCAAGGATCACGTATGATCCCCATCAATAGAGACATGTTGTGATGGCCTTGCCAGTAAGATCAGAGGCCATTGAGACCTTTCAGGTGATCGGGGGCAAGGGGACAATGTGCCTTGGGCAGCACTAGCCTGGCAGTAACAGCCTGGTACCCTGGAAATACTCAATGGGCATCCTGGCACTGCCTGCCTGGCACATTGGCAGTGTCTACCAGGCACCAGGTAGAGCCCAAGAGGGGAGAGACAGAGCCTGGATGGAACAGGGCCTTGGGGGAAGGGGAAGCTGCACACTCTGTAACTGGGATCAGCAAGGGGGGGACTGTGCACTTTGCAATCAGTGATTGTCTGAATGGGATGAGGGTCAATCAGTCAGGGAGACCAGCAGATGCGTGGGGGGGAGGGGGGGCACGTTGTATTCAGGCGGTGGAGATGACTGACAGATCTCTGTTGCAACAGAACAGAGAGATCGGCGCATACATGATTGTGCCTGCTACTGTCATCTGCCAGCTTTCAGGGCCCTGCCCCTTCCTCTACTGGCAGGAAACAGATTATACATTGAAGATTATTTTTTGCACACAGCGGCATTAGATTGGCTCATGGCCTCGCCAAAAAAATGGCTCTGAAACTCTCCCATTTACATGTTTGTTTGGGGCTTAGAATTTTTTTGGTAAGATCACCCTCCATTATCTTATGGCCTTCTTGTGATTTGATTTTGTCCTAACATGATAATTTTATTGAGACATCTTTGTTGGCACACTGTTCTGATCTCCGATACTTGATTTCATATTTATTCACTGATAATATCAATGGCTGTCTTTGTAGACTTGCTGCTACTGATGAAATTCTCTGGCATGGACTAAAAATAATCGTAAAATAGCCTGTGGTCAATCAATAAAGTAAATTGTTTGCCATACACAAATCAAATCAAGGTTCTGCTGAAATCATTTAATGCCAAAAATTATGCTGAGCACTTCTTTCTCAAGTCATGCACAATTTTGTTCTACCAAAGTAAATTACCTACAAGTCTCATTCTGATGCCTTTCACGTAGGGGTGGGATACCCTCATGCAGTTAAACACGTCTCGTTGGGAAGTGTTTAGCAGAGGCTGTGACCACTGCCTTTGATGTCAAAAGTGGCAGGTTGGGCATTAAATCAGCATTAGATGATGTTTGGCTTTATGATCTGGCAGCACATGATGCCTTCACTCATACACTGACAAGCATGACAACACACATGGACAAAGAAAGAACTGGCCAGATAAAGTTCATGTACAGATCTCCAAAATGCTAGTATTAGTGTTTTTAGGCAGCCCAATTCTTTGTCTTCACTTTTGGAACTCTGCTTACGTGTTATGCATCCACTCTACTTCAAGACCTAACTATAATGAAAATTCCAGTTAGAAATTGCAACTCAGAAGTGAATTGTATTGCAATAAGAACATGTCCCATAAAAAATGATGGAGTGAATTTTAACCTTGTGGATGGAACGCTTTGATTTTCAAATAGCTTGGTAGAGGTGGGTTCAAGGGGTGACATTAAAAATCAGGGAAAATAAACAGCACCTCGGGAAGCCAGTTCCAACCTGCCAACTGCCAGGTTTCATTGGATCAAGTTAGATTATGTGTGCAGGAAAGGCAAGTAAATTAACTTAAGTTAATTAGACAACCAGAGCAATTCTTCAGCTGGTTTTTGAATTTAACATCGGGTCCACATTTCTTTCAGGCTTCCTAAAACCTTCCATGAGAGAAAGACAAGGTCAGAACAGCAGCTAAGGGGTTCAATGGACCTCATGGAAATATGGCATTAAATAGTCTCGAAGCTGCTTTCTAACCTACTGGACAAATGGGTTTGTTCAGAGTACTTTGGTTCATGGTGGATAGATAGCTCAATATATGAGGAAATGTATTGACAGACAAGGAGAGATGGACTTTCAAAGTTACCTTGATGCCTCATTTAGGTCTTCAAACTGCTTCCCGTGCTCAGTCCAGGAGCATAGTACCATACTTCCACTGTTGACCTCTGCCGTGATTCCCATCCGTTTTCTTCACTTGTAGGCCATTGATATCTGCTATCTTCAACCTCCAATGATAGGGAAAAGTGGCTCTCTAATCCTCACAGCACATCAGAAAGGCAACAATAAAGTAAGGCACAGAATTGAGGGTTTGGATTCCTTTGTGGGACTTCAAATGGGAGACTAAGTGTGAGATGATTGCTATGCAGAACATGCCTGAGAGACCAGCATAAATTGCTCCATTATTTTCGCCACCATGACACTTTGTTTTAATGGGGACAAGGTTGGGTGGGGGCGGGGTCCTCTGCCCACCATCCTACAGCCTGATCAGAAATGAACATTTTTAAAAACTTTTTAGGATAACTAAGTGCATTCTACATCTTTAGAAATCATCTTTCCCTGTGTATGCTGTGTGTGTTTGGTATGACTAAGAGGGCATTTGTTACATTTGTATTCTGGGTGTTGTGAAAAATAAAGGTTTCTCATTTCCTTTCATTTAAACTGTTCTTTAAAGTCACACCATTTAAGCAAAAATATGTCTCATTGTGGTCAACCGAGAGGTGACATAAGGAGGAAGTTAACACACATCTCTCCTTGCCTGTAATACTATTCAGAGCAATAACAAGTTCTATTTATATAGCACCATTACCATCATAAACCATCACAAGGCACTTCCCAGGAGCTTTATTATACAGACTTTGACACTGAACTACATAAGGCTATATTAGGGCAAAAGGACAAAAGCTTGGTCAAAAAGATAGATTTTAAAGCGTGTTTTGAAGAAGGACAATGAGGCAGAGAGGTGGAGATGTTTAGAGAGGGAATTCCGGATTTTATGATTTTAGCATCTGAAGACATGGCCACCCCACATGGTAAGAATTGAGCAACACCAATTTTTAATCCAACCGATTTATTTGATAGTAAAATTGCGAGCTTTCAACACTCTGTGTCTTCCTCAGGCAAATGCAGTGTTCTGGTCTGCAATAGCACCCATCAGCACAGACAGTCAGAGATTGCTGATTAGAATGCGAATCCTTACATCTAACCTGCTATTGAAGTGTTAAAGTGGCTAACAATGTGCGTGAAGGGAATCCTGAGCATTTGTTAGAGAATTGTGTATTTTCTCCAGACAGCATAGTAAATGAGGTTTTTTGCTAACCCAAGCAAGTTACAGGGGTTACAGATAGTGTGTCATGAAGCCAAGATCCCTGTTAAGACCGTCCTCATGTGTGCGGAACGTGGCTATCAGTCTCTGCTCAGCGACTCTGCGCTGTCGTGATACATGACAGCGCAGAGTCGCTGAGCAGAGACTGATAGCCACGTTCCACACACGAGGACGGTCTTAACAGGGATCTTGGCTTCATGACACACTATCTGTAACCCCTGTAACTTGCCTGGGTTAGCAAAAAACCTCACCTACTGTGCTGTCTGGAGAAAATACACAATTCTCTAATCAATGCTCAGGATTCCCTTCACGCACATTGTTAGCCACTTTAACACTTGAATAGCAGGTTAGATGTAAGGATTCGCATTCTAATCAGCAATCTCTGACTGTCTTTGCTGATGTGTGCTATTGCAGACCAGAACACTGCATTTGCCTGAGGAAGACACAGAGTGTTGAAAGCTCGCAATTTTACTATCAAATAAATCAGTTGGATTAAAAATTGGTGTTGCTCAATTCTTACTGAGTTCTTACCACCCCAATCCAACGCCGGCATCTTTACATCACCCCACATGGTGCAGGGATTAAAATCGGAGATTTTAGCTGGGGTTGCACAAGACACTAGAGAAGGAATACAAAAACCTCAAAGGGATGTGCATCTGGAAGAGATTATTGAGATGGAGAGATGTGAAAACAAAGGTGAGAATTTAAAAATCTGGGTGTTGCTTAACTGGAGCCAATGTAAGTTAATGATAATGATGAATGAGACTTGGTGGGAGTAAGGATGAAGGCAGCAGAGTTTTGGATGATCTCATGTTTTGGAGTATAAAATGTGGTAGGCTTGCCAGAAAAGGCATCAGTAAGGGTTTCAGGTGAACTGAGTCTGATATAGGGTCAGGAATTGCTACAGAGTAAAATTAGCCAGTCTTAGTGATATCTTGAATATGTGAACAAATGAAAAGTTTGATAACAGTCTGACTGAGCTGTTCTTGTCCCAGGTGCATCTCTCAATAAATACTGGACAACAAAGCTGAAAATTTACCAGAGGATGTCACAAACAGAGAGAAAGACTTTGAGCCAATCAATTTTGTTTGGGATAAAATTAGGTAGCTTTACCATGCAGATGTTTGATCTCTAAAAGCCATGGATGAGTCAGTTTCCTTGATGATTATAGCATTGCACAGCACAGAAACAGGCCATTCGCCTGACTGCTCTATGCTGGTTTGTCCTCCCACTCTACAACTAAACCTATCTACAGATCTTTCTATTCCTTTCTCCCTGACAAACATATCTTGAATCCATTAAAGGTATCTATGCTGTTCACCTCACTTCCTTCATGTAAGTTCCATATTCTAATTTTTGTATAAACACTTTCCTTGATGCTAATGAGCCACGCAGACCAGAATGTCATCGGTTCAATCTCTGGTCTATACAGAGCTATCTGGTCTCACCCTACACACCAGTAGTGGTTTTACAATTGGCCTCAGTGCCCTGGGGTAAAGGAAAAGTGATCACATTTTTACTCTTACTCACTACCCAATGACCACAGGCACTATTCTCCTCATGCTCTGAATGTTCTGCAGCTGATTGGCTCCAATGAAACTATGCCAACAAACTGTGAGTTTCACATTGGTTCCCCTGTATCACACACTGTTTCCAGCCAAACAGGGAGGATCCAAGGTGTTGGCCAATGTTGCCAGGTAACCAACAGGTGAAGTCAGGAATGAAGATGAGAAATGTTTGTGTCTGTATGGTTTACAGCTACAGCATACAAAGTATTCCCCCAGCACTGCGAAGGCCTTCTCTAACAAAATAAGCCTTCTCTCAGCTATCTGCCATCATTGGGCGAGAACAATTCTTGTACATAAATATAATAAATATAAACCAAAGTTCAATCTTTACAGTTCATCATTGTCACCACATCCTTTCAGGCATGATGCATTTGTTTTCTATGTGCAAGTTCCCTGGAATACCTGAGTGTCTGTGAATGAGTGTGTTTGAATGTGAGAGTGTGTGTGAGTGTGTATGCGAGTGTATACAAATGAGTGTGTGCGAATGTGTGTAAGGATGAGTGTGTGTATATGTGCGTGTGTGTGTGTGTGTGTGTGTGTGCAAACATGAGTGTGGATGTGTGTGAGTGGGTGCGTGTGTGTGTGTGTTTGTGCAAGTGTGAGTGTATGAGTGTGTGTGCATGCATTTGAGTGTGTTTATGTATATGTGTGAATGTGTGTCAATGTATATATGTGTGTGTGTGAGTGAGTGTATGAGTGTGTGCGAATGTGCGTGTGAGTGTATGAGTGTGTGTGTTTGTATTGTATGTGTGAGTGTGTGTGCATGTGTTTGAGTGTGTATTTGTATATGTGTGAGTGTGTGTAAATGTGTATATGTGTGTGTGTGAGTGTGCATGTGAGTGTGTGTGTATAGTGTATGTATGTGTTGTATGTGTGTGTTTGAGTGTGTGTGTGTATATGTGTATGTAGTGTGTGTGTATGTTTGTGAGTGTATTGTGTCTTCCGCCTATGGTCTCTGCAGCTCTCACCCAATTAAACTGGATAATCTTTATCTGTAACATCAGAATCTTACAGTGGTTTCATCCAGACACACGGAACAGCCATGGGGACCAAATTCGCACCTCAATATGCCAACATCTTCATGCACAGGTTTGAACAAGACTTCTTCACCACACGGGATCTTCAACCAAGGCTATATACTAGATACATTGATGACATTTTTTTTCCTTTGGACTCATGGTGAACAATCATTGAAACAACTGTATGATGATATCAACAAGTTCCATCCCACCATCAGACTCACCATGGACTATTCTCCAGAATCAGTTGCATTCTTGGACACACGCATCTCCATCAAGGACGGTCACCTCAGCACCTCACTATACCGCAAACCGACAGACAACCTCACAATGCTCCACTTCTCCAGCTTCCACCCTAGACACGTTAAAGAAGCCATTCCCTATGGACAAGCCCTCCGTATACACAGAATTTGCTCAGATGAGGAGGATCGTGACAGACACCTCCAGACGCTGAAGGATGCCCTCGTGAGAACAGGATATGGCGCTCGACTCATCGATCGACAGTTCCGACGTGCCACAGCGATAAACCGCACTGACCTCCTCAGAAGACGAACACGGGACACGGTGGACAGAGTACCCTTTGTTGTCCAGTACTTCCCTGGAGCGGAGAAGCTACGACATCTTCTCCGGAGTCTTCAACATATCATTGATGACGATGAACATCTCGCTAGGGCCATCCCCACCCCCCACTTCTTGCTTTCAGACAACCGCACAACCTCAAACAGATCATTGTTTGCAGCAAACTACCCAACCTTCAGGAGAACAGTGACCACAATACCACACAACCCTGCCACAGCAACCTCTGCAAGACATGCCAGATCATAGACATGGACGACATCATCAAACGTGAGGATACCATTCACCAGGTACACGGTACATACTCTTGCAACTCGGCCAACGTTGTCTACCTAATTCGTTGCAAGAAAGGATGTCCCGAAGCATGGTACATTGGGGAGACCATGCAGACACTACGACAGCGGATGAATGAGCATCGCTCAACAATCACCAGGCAAAACAGTTCCCTTCCTGTGGCCGAACACTTCAGCAGTCATGGGCATTCGGCCTCCGACCTGCGGGTAAATGTTCTTCAAGGGGGCCTTCATGACACACGACAGCGCAGAGTCGCTAAGCAGAGACTGATAGCCAAGTTCCGCACACATGAGGACAGTCATAACAGGGATCTTGGCTTCATGTCACACTATCTGTAACCCCCATGGCTTGCCTGGGTTAGCAAAAAACCTTACTTACTGTGCTGTCTGGAGAAAATACACAATTCTCTAACCAATGCTCAGTATTCCCTTCACACACATTGTTAGCCATTTTAACACTTGAATAGCAGGTTAGATGTAAGGATTTGCATTCTAATCAGCAATCTCTGACTGTCTGTGCTGATGGGTGCTATTGCAGACCAGAACACTGCATTTGCCTGACGCAGACGAAAAGATCGAAAGCTCGCAAATTTACTATCAAATAAATCGGTTGGATTTAAAATTGGTGTTGCTAGATTCTTACTGAGTTCTTACTACCCCAGTCCAACGCCGACATATCTACATCATGGGAGGAAATCCCCATAGTTTAGCCTAGAGTCTATAACATCAATGATGTGGGAAAACAGGAATACATTTTCCCAGAAACTTTCAGTAACCTACATTTGGCCAATCTTTCGGACATACGCAGTGATTTCCAGTCTAGGATTTCTGTTCCTTTCTCTTGACATTTCCCCCAGCTCTTCTTGCTATATTTTTCTTTGTTGCCTTCTCCAGCAGCTCCGATTTCTCAATCCTCCAGTGATGAACCACTTCCATTGCACCCCATCAATCCCTTGTGCAAATGCTTCTCTTGTCACTAACTTTTCCATATGTTTCTTCAGCTTGAGAATAATTGACATAAATTTGGAAAAGGACAGAATGAGAGTCCCATACAAGGTGCTTCTTTTATGCCCCTCAGCAGGTGATCAATGCATCCTCCTGTGAAATGCCAACGATACAGAAAATAGCTAATGGACTTCCACTGAGGGACCACAGTCTAAGCTGTCAGTCTTTAGAAAGCTATTGATAATAGTGTTATGAAGTGGAGCTTGATCCCCCTCTGAGAACTAATACCTAAATGCTGAAAGAGCAACATTTCGCCTCGTAATCAGTAAAAGTGAGTGTGATGTGGTTTGATCTGCTCTTCAGTGTTTAAATCAGAATACTCCCCAACACTCTGTTTAAAGTCAACAGGTAACAGTTTATTAATCCAGCTAACAATGAACAAGTTAACTAAACTATTAACAAACCAAATAAAACTCAATTCTAATGAAATGCTGTTTAAATAAAAACAATTCCCACTCATTAACAAAAAAATTAAAATTTCAGTCACTCTCTAAATTACAACCAGGTTTGGCATCTTCCAGAATATTTTGGACTTTTTCTGTTGATTTTTCTGTCTGGAACTTCTATCTTCTTTGGTAGCTTTGCTATCAAGATGGAGCTTTCTTTAAGTCATGAATGAGATTATTACTCTGGCAGATGGCAGTTGCTCTCTCTACTTATTGTCCAACTATCTTCTTCTTTTATCCCTATGATGACATATCAACATTATCCACAATAGGATTGGTTCCCCAGTTGCCAAGACCATCAAATTTAAATCTGATAGGTTGCTAGTATTCAAGTGCTTGATTTAAATTGACTGGTTAAATTCAAAAAAATCAAATGCCTAAAAGCCAGTTACCAAAGTAACCCTACTGCTTGGCCTTCGATACAAATGTTTTAGTCTGGGATCATATATGCACCTGCATCTTTTAACTTTCTAAGCACAGAAAAAGCACCTTTTTTTACAGGAATCTTGCAATACTTCCACCTCTTAGCATTTTACATTTTTATGTAATTTTACAAATACCAAATTCTAACATTCTTTGCAAAAATAATCAAAACTGATTCTCAGCTTCATTCAATATCTCCACATGTAGCTTGCAATCAGAAGGTATGTGATGGTGATCAGATGTGGGAACTTTAGTGAATGTCTCATTCAGAGGTATTGAGGCCACATGTTATACTCCCACTTGCATCTTCATTGAGGTCAACTAATTCAACACAGATTGAACCTTGCATTTTCCTGATCTGCACTGCTCATCACCACATTTATTTATGATTCATCTGGAGAATAAGAATAAAATAAATTTTAGAATTGAAATACTGTGAATACTCATGATTACTCACTTTAATTAAAATTCTGTTCTCTTAGAGCAAGTGAAGGGTTATTTAATAAGGCATTAATCCGGAACGCGTGTTTACTTCTTTCCCTCCGTGATTGCAACACTTCACTGAACCAAAACAATCTCTGCCAACAATCATTTCCAACCACTCCAATGTTAGAACACATCTCACACCTCACACAATGTTCTGCAGATTTGACACTCTCAGACACTCCGCACTCGTGACATATAATAAACAACATGATTCAAAGTTCCTGCTGACAGTCCTTATACCCAAATTACCAGCAACAGATGCCATTGGTTGTCTACATCTCAATCTACATGTCAAAATCTCATTAACAGATGGCAGTGCCCTCCAGGAAGGGCACCCCTTCTGCAGACTGCTCCAAAACAGGGACATTTCCTAGTGGGAAGTCTCAACATTAGCATGTGTCTTGTGTGACTCCACAAATGCCAATAAGAGCACACAGATACGCCTTTTCAGAGCATGGCCCTGTTGCCACTTTATCAGAGCACAATCCTCCCATCGTTCCATCATTCCGGCCTTGGGTTCTTTTGCATCTTTTTCTTTTCACTCACAGGCCTGGCAACAACATCCATGGGCAGATTGTATTGTTTGAGATCTGAAATCTGTGCCTTTTAATTTTCAATCCCTGTAGACAGTATGGTCCCAGCGATCCACATTTATTCCACTTGCAAAACTACTAATTGGATTAAGTCATGCTTCTATGATCACTTTGGCTATCTCGGGCAGACTGCAATGCTACAGCTTTAAAAAATAATCACACTTATATACAAAATCAAGTAGTTATGAAACACAGTAAATTAAATTGATATCCAAATATGAGACAACGGGAATTAATAACATACAGATTAACTAAGCACTCAAGATAAACACTTCGCCAAGAGTTAAAACAGTCTCCTGAGATTAAAATGGAGCTGGAGCAGTGCTGATATATTGAATGGTAACAGTTCATACTTGTTCTTGGTATCAGAATGACGTGTTGAGCCCTATTTCTTAGGTTAATATGGTCTTGCTCAGGTTAATGCTGCCTTAAGCTCTATTTCTTAGGTTAAGAGTTCCACGTGGAATATAAATGTTTATGTAGCTCTTTATTTTGAAAACCCATCAGTCACTCGGTTGTATCAAATCGGCACAACTAAGGATGAGCAATATATGCCACTCTTTACCGGCAATGCCTATGCCTTGAAAATATTAAACAGAAAGCCAATTAATAGGCAAGTCTTCAGTCAGTGAGTAGCTGTTGGAGTGTACAGGCAGGCATATTAGAACGCATGAGAAATGGCCAGGATCAAGATGGAAATTATATGATAATAAATAAGAAAGAGTTAAGAGTTAATGGACAAGTGGCCAACTGCAAAGCACGAGCAGGTGACACAGTAATCATAGAGTCAATAAAAATATGATAAAGCCAATGAATTGTAATAGAGTCATAGTGAGGTCAAAGAATTAGGACTAAGTGATAAAATTAGTAGATTGGTATCAGGAAAGTGGCAGGAGCCAATGGAGGGTACCAGAGGCAATAGATAATTATAATTACAGTAAAGAGCAGAGTGTATTAATAGGACAATAGGTGAATTGATAGAGGCAAAGACAGGAGATAGATTGACTGGGTTGCTGATAGAGCCCAGAGCGATACCATTCATTAGGTAGCTCTGCCAATGTATAAGTGCTGACATGGGAGAGCAATGAATGTTTCACAGCTCAGCAATGGTGCAAATAAGCAATTAGCAGAACAATTGCAGTGTGACTGATAGTGACATTACCAGATGGTTAAAATATAAGCTGGCAAAAAAATAGTGATACCAGATGCCGGAACTTATCCAGAGGATATGGCAATTAGGCCGGTCACCTAAGTTATGTCAGAACAGCCATGGAATTAGCCAATAATAGAGAGTCATGGGTATATTTAGGATATAAACGGCAGAAATCTGATTTTCAAAGCACTATTCTTTTTGGAGAATGTTATTCTTTATGTGAAAGGTCTCTTTCCCTCAAACCATAAATGCCAAACCATCCAAAACAGAACATCCTTCCAGTATCTCACTCAAATGTGCTGCTCAAAATGTGAGGCTATGTATGTGAGTGTTAGCATCCAAGGTGAGCCTGATCCAGTCTTCACGCAATGAGGACGAACACTGATTTTCCCATAACCAAGCTAAGAGTTTTGGCTTCCAACTATTATTCCAGTTGAGATTAGTAAATATAGCATACAATTAGAGACTAAATCAAGGTTGTTGATCTATTTGCTAAGTACTATAGAGACTGAGCTGACATTGGTTCACATGGCCTAATACTATAGGGTCTGAGTTGAGAGTGCTAGTCTATATAATTAGTACTATAGAGACTGAGTTGATGTCTGTGTGATTAGTACTATAAAGACTGAGTCAAAGGTGTTGGTCTATACAACTAGTACCATAGAATCTGAGTCGAGGGCACTGATTTATATGACTGGTACTACAGAGACTGAGTTGAGGACGCTGGTGTATGTGACTAGTCATTTATTGAGCAATGCCTTCACCCACTAAACCATAAGAAAATTATCTGACAGATTTCTCTAACTGATTAAGTATCAAGAAAGTAGCAGTGCTCGATGTGATGTGTTTGAAGTGAGGCTTGTTCCATCCTTTGCTCCTTTATACTGTGGCACACTGTCTTGTACTTAAATAAGCCTGTCCAGCTCAAGAGACTTGCTTTCATCACAATTGCAGTTTAACTGGAAGATGAATTCTATTAAGTATTAGCTGTGCTCTGACCTAGTTTCAAGCACAAACAGAAAATGAACATAGCATGAGAGCAGTCTGTCTCCAGAGATGGAAAGTGTAGTGTTGCCATGGTGAACCTGCTTTCAGCCATTTCTACTTCACTAATCTCCATTGAGGCATTCTCCCATCATTATTTCTGCTACTTAATGAAAGTTAAACAGCACATCAACAAAATATTCCTTACACCAGAACTGTTAATGCAGCACTCTCACTGGGTAACTTAGAACTGATGTAGAGATGCTGGTGTTGGACTGGGGTAAACTCAGTAAGAGGTCTGACAACACCAATTTTAAACCCAACCGATTTATTTGATAGTAAACTTGCAAGCTTTCGGCCTTTTTAGCCTTCGTCAGGCGAATGAGGTTTTCACCTGATGAAGGTAACAACTTAGAACTGGGCAGAAGGGAGACGAATAGGGTGGAATGATCATGTGAATCTGTTCTTGGATGTGTCAGGACGAGAGCAGAGCAATGCAGACAGTGTGGGACACAGTGAGGAGCTACCAGTGTCAGCACAGAGTGAGGCTGACAGTGTGAGACACAGAGCGAGGCTGACAGTGTGAGACACAGAGCGAGGCTGACAATGTGAGACACAGAGCGAGGCTGACAGTGTCAGACTGAGAGCGAGGCTGACAGTGTGAGACACAGAGTGAGACTGACAGGGTGAGACACAGAGCGAGGCTGACGGTGTGAGACACAGAGCGAGGCCGCAGCTGGAGTACTGTGTGCAGTTTTGATTGCCGCATTCGAGGAAGGATATATTGGCCTTGGAGGGGATGCAGAGAAAGCTCACTAGGCTGACACCAGAGATGAGGGCGTTGGATTATGAGGAGAGTCTAAATAGGCTAGGTTTGTACTCTTTGGAGTTTAGAAGGCTGAGATGGGATCTTATAGATAACGTATAAGATAATGAAGGGGATGGATAGGGTAGAGGTTGAGAGACTCTTCCCACTTAGCAAAGATAGCAGGACTACAGGGCACAGCTTCAAAATAAGGGCAGGGCTGGTTCAGACTAGAGTTGAGGAGGAATTTCTTCACACAAAGGGTGGTGAATCATTGGAATTCTCTGCCTGTTGAAGTGGTGGAGGCTTCCTTGCTGAATATATTTAAGTCAAGAGTGGATAGGTTTTTGACTGACAAGGGAATTAAGGGTTACGGGGAGAAAGCGGGAAGTGGTACTGAACCACTGCAGATCAGCCATGATTTTATTGAATGGCGGCACAGGCTTGAGGGGCTGGATGGCCTACGCCTGCTCCTATTTCTTATGTTCTATGAGGTTGACAGTGTGAAACACAGAGCGAGACTGACAGCGTGAGACACAGCGCAAGACTGAGTGTGAGACACAGAGGGAGGTTGACGGTTGAAACACAGAGCGAGGCTGACGGTGTGAGACACAGAGCGAGGCTGACAGTGTGAGACACAGAGCGAGGCTGACACTGTGAGACACAGAGCGAGGCTGACAGTGTGAGACACAGAGCGAGGCTGACAATGTGAGACACAGAGTGAGGCTGAGTGTGAGACACAGAGCGAGGCTCACAGTGTGAGACACAGAGCGAGGCTGAGTGTGAGACACAGAGCGAGGCTGACAGTGTGAGACAGACAGCGAGGCTGACAGTGTGAGACAGAGAGTGAGGCTGACAGTGTGAGACACAGAGGGAGGCTGACAATGTGAAACACAGAGCGAGGCTGACAGTGTGAGACACAGAGTGAAACTGACAATGTGAGACACAGAGTGAACTTGACAGTGTGACATACAGAGCGAGGCTGACAGTGTGAGACACAGAGGGAGGCTGACAGCGTGAGACACAGAGGGAGGCTGACAGTGTGACACACAGAGCAAGGCTGACAGTGTGAGACACAGAGGAAGGCTGACAGTGTAAGACACAGAGGGAGGCTGACAGCGTGAGACACAGAGGGAGGCTGACAGTGTGACACACAGAGCAAGGCTGACAGTGTGAGACACAGAGGGAGGCTGACAGTGTGAGACACAGAGCGAGGCTGACAGCGTGAGACACAGAGCGAGGCTGACAGAGTGAGACACAGAGCGAGGCTGACAGTGTGAGACACAGAGCGAGGCTGACAGTGTGAGACACAGAGCGAGGCTGACAGAGTGAGACACAGAGCAAGGCTGACAGTGTGAGACACTGAGGGAGGCTGACAGTGTGAGACACAGAGCGAGGCTGACAGTGTGAGACAGAGAGCGAGGCTGTCAATGTGAAACACAGAGCGAGGCTGACAGTGTAAGACACAGAGCGAGGCTGACAGTGTGAGACACAGAGCGAGGCTGACAGTGTGAGACACAGAGCGAGGCTGACAATGTGAGACACAGAGCGAGGCTGACAGTGTGAGACACAGAGCGAGGCCAGTGTGAGACACCTAGCGAGGCTGAGTGTGAGACACAGAGCGAGGCTGAGTGTGAGACACAGAGCGAGGCTGACAGTGTGAGACAGACAGCGAGGCTGACAGTGTGAGACAGAAGGAGGCTGACAGTGTGAGAACAGAGCGAGGCTGACAATGTGAAACACATGGCGAGGCTGACAGTGTGAGACACAGAGAGAGGCTAACGGTGTGAGACACAGAGCGAGGCTGACAGTGTGAAACACAGAGCGAGGCTGGCAGTGTGAGACACAGAGTGAGACTGACAGTGTGAAACACAGAGCGAGGCTGACAGTGTGAGACACAGAGCGAGGCTGACAGTGTGAGACGCAGAGCGAGGCTGACAGTGTGAGACACAGAGCGAGGCTGAGTGTGAGACACAGAGCGAGGCTGAGTGTGAGACACAGAGCAAGGCTGACAGTGTGAGACACTGAGGGAGGTTGACAGTGTGAAACACAGAGCGAGGCTGACAGTGTGAGACAGAGAGCGAGGCTGACAGTGTGAGACAGAGAGCGAGGCTGACAGTGTGAGACAGAGAGCGAGGCTGACATGGAACAGAGCGAGGTGACAATGTGAAACACAGAGCGAGGCTGACAGTGTGAGACACAGAGCGAGTCTGACAGTGTGAGACACAGAGCGAGGCTGACAATGTGAAACACAGAGCGAGGCTGACAGTGTGAGACACAGAGCGAGTTTGACAGTGTGAGACACAGAGCGATGCTGAGTGTGAGACACAGAGCGAGGCTGACAATGTGAAACACAGAGCGAGGCTGAGTGTGAGACACAGAGCGAGGCTGACAGTGAGACACAGATCGAGGCTGACAGTGGGAGACACAGAGTGAGACTGACAGTGTGAGACACAGAGTGAAACTGACAGTGTGAGACACAGAGTGAAACTGACAGCGTGAGACAGAGTGAAGTTGACAGTCTGAGACACAGAGCGAGGCTGACAGTGTGAGACACAGAGGGAGGCTGACAGCCTGAGACACAGAGCGAGGCTGACAGTGTGAGACACAGAGCGAGGCTGACAGTGTGAGCCGCAGAGTGAGGCTGACAGTGTGAGCCGCAGAGCGAGGCTGACAGTGTGAGACGCAGAGCGAGAGTGTCAGTGGGAGACACAGAGCGAGGTTGACAGTGTGAGACACAGAGCGAGGCTGACAGTGTGAGACACAGAGAGATGTTGACAGTGTGAGACACAGAGTAAGACGACAGTGGGAGACACAGAGGGAGGCTGACAGTGTGAGACACAGAGCGAGGCTGACAGTGTGAGACACAGAGCGAGGCCGAGTGTGAGCCACAGAGCGAGACTGACAGAGTGAGACACAGAGCGAGACTGACAGTGTGAGACACAGAGCGAGGCTGACTGTGGGAGGCACACAGTGAGGCTGATAGTGTGAGACAGAATGAGACCGACAGTGGGACCACAGAGGGAGGCTGACAGTGTGAGACACAGAGCGAGGCTGACACTGTGAGACCCAGAGTGAAGTTGACAGTGTGAGACACAGAGCGAGGCTGACAGTGTGAGACACAGAGCGAGGCTGACAGTGTGAGACACAGAGCGAGGCCGAGTGTGAGACACAGAGCGAGACTGACAGTGTGAGACACAGAGCGAGGCTGACTGTGGGAGGCACACAGTGAGGCTGATAGTGTGAGACAGAGTGAGGCTGACAGTGTGAGACACAGAGCGAGGCTGACAGTGTGAGACACAGAGCGAGATTGACAGTGTGAGACACAGAGCGAGTCTGGCAGTGTGAGACACAGAGAGATGTTGACAGTGTGAGACACAGAGTGAGACCAACAGTGGGAGACACAGAGGGAGACTGATAGTGTGAAACACAGAGCGAGGCTGACACTGTGACACACGGAGTGAGACTGACAATGTGAGATACAGAGAGATGTTGACAGTGTGAGACACAAAGCGAGGCTGACAGTGTGAGACACAGAGGGAGGCTGACAGTGAGACACAGAGCGAGGCTGACAGTGTGAGACACAGAGCGAGGCTGACAGTGGGAGACACAGAGGGAGGCTGACAGTGAGACACAGAGCGAGGCTGACAGTGGGAGACACAGAGTGAGACTGATAGTGTGAGACACAGAGTGAAACTGACAGTGTGAGACACAGAGTGAAACTGACAGCGTGAGACACAGAGTGAAGTTGACAGTCTGAGACACGGAGGGAGGCTGACAGCGTGAGACACAGAGGGAGGCTGACAGTGTGAGACACAGAGCAAGGCTGACAGTGTGAGCCGCAGAGCGAGGCTGACAGTGTGAGCCGCAGAGCGAGGCTGACAGTGGGAGACACAGAGTGAGACTGACAGCGTGAGACACAGAGTGAGACTGATAGTGTGAGACACAGAGGGAGGTTGACAGTGTGAGACACAGAGCGAGGCTGACAGTGTGAGACACAGAGCGAGGCTGACAGTGTGAGACCCAGAGTGAAGTTGACAGTGTGAGACACAGAGCGAGGCTGACAGTGTGAGACACAGAGCGAGGCTGACAGTGTGAGACACAGAGCGAGGCCGAGTGTGAGCCACAGAGCGAGACTGACAGAGTGAGACACAGAGCGAGACTGACAGTGTGAGACACAGAGCGAGGCTGACTGTGGGAGGCACACAGTGAGGCTGATAGTGTGAGACAGAATGAGACCGACAGTGGGACCACAGAGGGAGGCTGACAGTGTGAGACACAGAGCGAGGCTGACACTGTGAGACCCAGAGTGAAGTTGACAGTGTGAGACACAGAGCGAGGCTGACAGTGTGAGACACAGAGCGAGGCTGACAGTGTGAGACACAGAGCGAGGCCGAGTGTGAGACACAGAGCGAGACTGACAGTGTGAGACACAGAGCGAGGCTGACAGTGTGAGACACAGAGCGAGATTGACAGTGTGAGACACAGAGCGAGTCTGGCAGTGTGAGACACAGAGAGATGTTGACAGTGTGAGACACAGAGTGAGACCAACAGTGGGAGACACAGAGGGAGACTGATAGTGTGAAACACAGAGCGAGGCTGACAGTGTGACACACAGATGAGACTGACAGTGTGAGATACAGAGAGATGTTGACAGTGTGAGACACAGAGCGAGGCTGACAGTGTGAGACACAGAGGGAGGCTGACAGTGAGACACAGAGCGAGGCTGACAGTGTGAGACACAGAGCGAGGCTGACAGTGGGAGACACAGAGAGACGTGACAGTGTGATGACAGTGTGAGACACAGAGCGAGACTGACAGTGTGAGACACAGAGGGAGGCTGACAGTGTGAGACACAGAGTGAGACTGACAGTGTAAGACACAGAGGGAGGCTGACAATGTGAGACACAGAGTGAAATTGACAGTGTGAGACACAGAGCGAGGCTGGCAGTGGGAGACACAGAGTGAGACTGATAGTGTGAGACACAGAGAGAGGTTGACAGTGTGAGACACAGAGTGAAATTGACAGTGAGAGACACAGAGCGAGGCTGACAGTGTGAGACACAGAGGGAGGTTGACAGTGTGACACACAGAGCGAGGCTGACAGTGGAAGACACAGAGTGAGGCTCACAGTGGGAGACACAGAGTGAGGCTGACAGTGGGAGACACAGAGGGAGGCTGATAGTGTGAAACACAGAGCGAGGCTGACAGTGTGAAACACAGAGCGAGGCTGACAGTGTGACACACAGAGTGAGACTGACAGTGTGAGACACAGAGGGAGGCTGACAGTGTGAGACACAGAGCAAGGTTGACAGTGTGAGACACAGAGCGAGGCTGGCAGTGTGAGACACAGAGAGATGTTGACAGTGTGAGACACAGAGTAAGACCGACAGTGGGAGACACAGAGGGAGGCTGACAGTGTGAAACACAGAGCGAGGCTGACAGTGTGACACACAGAGTGAGACTGACAGCGTGAGACACAGAGTGAGACTGATAGTGTGAGACACAGAGGGAGGTTGACAGTGTGAGACTCAGAGTGAAATTGACAGTGTGAGACACAGAGCGAGGCTGACAGTGGAAGACACAGAGCGAGGCTCACAGTGGGAGACACAGAGTGAGGCTGACAGTGGGAGACACAGAGTGAGACTGATTGTGTGGAACAGAACAGTTTAGACAATCAGGCAGTATAGAGGAGGCATATCCCTGATTATAAGAATTACCTGTGGGCATTCATGTGAGTGCAGCTCAGCTGAGAAAACCAGGAAGTAGAATCAGTCTGGGCAGCTGTTAGTATTAGCATGAGGTACTAGTTTATAGGTTCTATATTCATAGTTATACCATTGAATGGTATGTTATATGAGATATTATAGCAACTTGCAACAATAATATAATCTTCTCTGGACTTATCAAATTGATAAAGTCTGGGAGATGAGCTTCTAAAAATGCATTCTTGACTGCTTCCTGGAGCAACCTGTGAAGATTCTTTTCACAGTAGGAAGTCTGACAACACCAGGTTTAAATCCAACCGATTTATTTGATAGTAAATTTACAAGCTTTCGACCCAATGGTTTTCGTCAGGTGAATGAGGTGTTCTCGTCTCCAACAGCACACATATCAGAACACCTCATTCACCTGACGAAGATCATCGGATCGAAAGCTTACTATTTAAATTTACTATCAAATAAGTCGGTTGGATTTAAACCTGATGTTGTCAGACTTCTTACTGTGTTTACCCCAGTCCAACACTGGCATCTCTACATCAAGGTTCTTATCAATCAGAGAAAAGTTACTATGATCTAGTAGTGTGAAATGAGACAGGGTTATTCAGCAATGTTGGGAAATAATTTACTAGGGAAATAGTGATCATTAGATCATTGAATTGTGCACCAAGTTTCAATCATAAACAGAATCTTAAAGCTAAACAATGCCATTCATATATGAGAGGATTGCTGGTGAAGGTTGATTGGATAAATAGATTGAATTGTATGGCAGTACATGAAGATTGGAAAACATTTTAAAAAAACAGTATAAATTATGAAACAAAAATGCATTCCATTCAAAAACAAGAGCTGAACACGAAACTCATTGAGGAGGTTATGGATACTATTAGATTAAAATAAGAGGATTAAAATGTTACAAAGAAATCTGAGAATTGGAAGTTCTTTATAGAAATCTGCAAAGGACCAACATAAATTTGATAAAAGGGAAGAAATAGAATATGAGTCTAAACCAGCCAGCAATATTTAAAGAGAATTCATAAGCTTTTATTCACATATAAAAAGGAAAATGTTCATCCCTCAGAAACAGGGACAGAAGATATTAAGATAGGGAATGAGGAGGTGGCAGAGACACTGAACAAATAATGTGGGGGGAATTTTCCCATCCTGACTGCCACGGAAATCATTGCGGGCATGGGGTGGATTATGCAAAGATCCATTGCCTTCGGGCAGGATTTTCCAGTTTTACGGCGAGCACAGCAGGAAAATCCTATCCATATGTCTGTATCCACAGTAGAAGACAGGAGTTATATATCAGAAATAGAAGGGAACCTAGGGACTAAACAATATTGAGGAAATTCAGGTAATTAATATCATATCGGCAAGTTTTGAGAAAAAGCACCAGAAAAGCTTAAGGCACTGAAATTCAATGAATCCCCAGGACTTGATCACTTACATCCTAGGATTAAAAACAGGGTAGCTCCAGAGGTAGTGAATGCACTAGCTATGGTTTTCCAAATTTCCCGAGCTACTGGGATGGTGTCAGCTGATTGGAAGTTAGCAAATGTAACATTCATGGTTCAGGAAAGGAGAGAGAGAGAAACTGGGAACTACAGGTCAGTTAGCCCTGCATCACTCATTGCAAATACATTATTAAGGAAGTCTTAGCAATGAACTTAGAAAAATTCAGTATGATTAGAACATGTCAAATGCCTTTATGCATGAGAAATTCTATTTCATAAATTTACCCTAGAAGTTTTTGAATATAAAAGTAGATAGAGTGAAATTGGGGGGAGAGTGCGATTCTTTCATCACGACCCACAAATTTTTTGCTGCATTGTGTTGGGAGATGCAGCCATTTCGTGGGGTTTGCGTATGCTGTCCTGATGCCGGAGAACAGTCACAGTCAGAACTGTGCTGGAAATCATGCGGGATGAGAGGTAAGCGATTTAAATCTTTTTAATAATATATTTAAAATCTATTTTAAATGTGATTATTGAACCCGGCAAGTTTGATCTAAGCCTGATAGCATCTCTCATCCCACCAGGAGTATTTCACTCCAATGACGTTTAGAGTAACTCCCCACGTGCGGGGAAGTAGAAGGCGACAAGGCCGGAAAGAAAGGGCGGCAATTGGGGTCGGGCCGCAGGGTAGGTGATGCTCCTGGGCATGGGCACCCTGGGAGGGCCAACCTGTGCCCCTTGGCACTGCCCAAAGGGCAAAGTGCCCAAGCCCAGGGGGCACCATATCACTGCCCATCAGACATCAGGCAGTGCCAAGGGGATGGGATCTATAGGGGTGATTGGTGGAGGTGGTGGGGGGGGGGGTGTACTCCTACTGCACAGGAATCAGTTTGGGCTGATGGGAAGCCAGCAATTGGGGTGAATTGCGTCCAGTTCTGGTTGGTTTACTATCGGAAGGATGTGGAGACCCTGGAGAGAGTGCAGAGGAGGTTTACCAGGATGCTGCCTAGTATGGAAGGTCTGAATTATGAGGAAAGGTTAGACAAATTGGACTATTTTCTTTAGCAAGATGGAGACTGAGAGGAGATCTAATAGAGGTGTACAAGATTATGAAGGGTATAGATAGAGTAAACAATAGTAAACTTTTTCCTAGGTTGGAATCAAATATCACAAGGGGCCATGGGCTTAGGGTGAGGGGGGTAAGGTACAATTTAGATGGTAGAGGGAGTTTTTTCACACAGAGGGTTGTGGGGGTATGGAACACACTGCCAAGTAAGGTGGTGGAAGCAGGCACTCTGGAGTTATTTAAGAGATACTTAGATAGGCACATGAGCGGAATAGGGATGGAGGGATATAGAAGACTGATTTAAATCAGGATAATGAGCCTTGGGACGTTCCTGGGAATTGTATAATTTGTGCATGTTTCTGGTGTATTTCTCTTTTATCCTACAGATACTTCGGTCCGCTTTGTTGTCCAACAAGGGGCATACATGCAATGGGTTGTAAGAAGGCTGCTCTTGGATTTTTCGAGAGTAGCCGATTGTTTAAACTGGACCAGTTGATGGGCAACATGACAGCTCAGTGGCTATCACTGTTGCTGTGAAGATACAGGGATTTGGGTCAGTATCTGTGGGAGTTTGCGCATTCTCCCTTTGCTTGCGTGAGTTTTCTCGGGGTGCTCCGGTTTCCTCCCACACCCTAAAGATGTGCTCTTAGGTTGATTGGCGAAACAAATTCTCACTAAGTTGTCTCCCCAATTCAGTTCCAATGCAGATTTCCATAAACATAGATAAGAGTCATGGGTGGAGGTGCAAACGTTAAAATGGCAGCGCAGGCTCATTGGGCCGAAAGGCCTGTTTCCCGTGCTGTGTTGTTTTTTGTTCTTTTGTTCTTTGTTCTTTGAGGGGGAGGTTTACCAGAAGAGGGCATGCCTCCCAGAAATGGGGGATGGTTTGCCTCTGCTAGTGTTCAGGGGGCTGGGGAAGGTGTCTGCTGGCGTGAGGGGGAAAGGGGATTGCCACTGCTGGGTGCAGTGGGCTAGACATCAGGGTGTTCCGGGATGAGGAGGGGTGGTCAGAGCTGGCCTAGGGATTATCGTGGGGGCACATTCGGGCCATGTTGTGGGGGGGGGGGGGGCGCTGAAGGGGCAGCACTAGAAAGTGATTGAGCTGGCCAAAACAGGAGACTGACAAATTGGAACCACTGTGCATGCGCAGTTACGGAGCTGTCAGTCTCCTATGTGAATAGGCAAACCATCCCCCTCCTCCCCCGCCCACTCACCACCCCTCCGCTCCGGGGTTTTTAATGATATTCATAATTGGGATGTCTGCAGCGCACAGAGCGTGTGAGATTCGAGTCTGAAGTTGCAATGAGAAAACAGTTGTGATCTGGACTAGTTTTCTCACCAATTCAGCACTTTTGGAGGATTTCCAAAAGGCACTTGATAAGGTGCCACATAAGAGGTTAATATACAAGATATGAGCTTATGGAGTTGGATGATAAATTATTATGGATAGAGAATTAATTACTGGTCAGGAAGCAGTGAGTAAGGCTAAATGAGGCATTGTCAAGCTGGCAGGCTGTAGATATTGCAGCATCATTGCTGGGGTCTCAGCTCAATACTATCTATATCAACAATTTCAACAAAAAGCAGAAGAATGTATCTCAGTTTACTGACAAAACGAAGCTTGGTAAGAATAGAAGCTGCAGCATACAAAGCAGCTGCTGTACTTGCTCTTTGCTGATCTCAGCCAGCCCAGAAGTAGAGGCAATAGCCAGAATTTTACTGGCATCCTCTGTGGGCCTGAGGCAGATGTACTGTTAAAATTTCTCCCAATATGACTAGTTTCGACAGTCCTTGTCATAGGAGAGAAACAATCTCCAGAATGTTTTCCCCGGATCACTAGTCAGTTGAATTCTAATAGACAGTGGACAGAAAGGGGGAGAAGGATAAAGATTAGTTGTGATGATTGCTAATCATTCACTCACCAAGCACAAATGTGCAGTGTGGGAGCTGGGCCACAGTAAGGGAGAGATACTGAAGGAACTAGCCCTCAGGCTCAGTCATATGAGGCAGAAATTCTCCAAGTAAATGATGTTTTGTTCTGTCTGATGACTTATTGAGCCTGAGCTGAATTTTAATTGAAGGGGAGCTGAGTGGGGGTATAGCAGCCATTTAACACAACATTCCCAGAGGACATCAATGAATCCCGATGTTCCTAAAAGACGATGCAATTTTCAAAGAGAAAACAGGATATGGGGAACATGCCTGCCTCCAGTAAATGGCCCATTAAGATCCTAAAGGAGCTTGCTAACAGAACAGGCTGGGGAAAGTCAGAAGGTGATTCCCAAATCAGAAATCACCAAATCCCAGTGGTCTAGTGTAGATTAGTGCACAGTTACCAGCTTCAATACAGGGAACTGCAAAGTGTTTTTATGCCATCATGGGTTTTACCCCTGAGATCAGGCAGAGCAACATCTGGTTGAACATTTTTCCAATTCTCTGGTTTCTGGCCCTCTGAATTCGTGCTTCCTCTCTTGTGTGGAGTAGCAACAGGCTCCATCATGGTTGTGATTTATCTTTGACAGTTTTGCTCCAACAGACACCTCTACACAGACCTCAGTGTCACTAATTAACTGCCGTGTTTGACTAAATTGTAAAGAGTCTTCCCAATTTTCCCAGAAGTGGAAAATCAATTATTGCAACTGAGAAAAAGCCAAATTCCAATCTAGATATAACCTTTGACTAGTGGAGAGCAGGAGTAGAAAATGTCTGAGCAACTGGTGATACCTTTATCCAATGGATTGTCATGCCTATTTTGTCACTTGGAGTTGCAGACCTGGAATTGATCATTCCATTAACCAAATGTTCCCTGATTCAATGCAATGTATGAACAGGAAAGGCGGAATATAGCTCGCTGTCTAGTCCCACCCTTCTATTACGCTGTCCTATCTCTGGTCTGGACTTTCTGGCTCCTGAGCTGTTGTGCCTTCTGCAGGGGGTGGAGTCACATAAAATATGTTGGGTGGCCAGCCATTCTATCCAGGCTTGACCTGTTCCCCATGATGTGGGAGGTGGTAAGTCACCCACTTGGCTCCCTGCCTTTTGGTCTATTGAGGAATTGTTGATTAAGCTTCAATCTGCCTCCACTGCCATAAAACGTTGCCCAGTAGCCAACAGGCTAGAGTGCAAAGGTCAATTTTGAAAGGATTTCTTTGAAAGGTTGGGATGGAAGGGGAGAGGGGCACATCATTCAGTGGGGGTGTGCATTGCGGGCAGCCCTGCCCAGCTCAAGATGTCACTGCCCCCCCCCCCAACTTTGTTCTTTGTTGCCTCTTGTGGTAATCTTACTGAGGAGACTCATCTGTCACCAATCATTCTTTTATTTACAGTGCTCCCTGAACGCCTTTCAACACAATGCAGATTGGTCCTGAGTCTATTGACATCTGACCTGAGTGGAGCTAAATGGTTTTGAACCCCCTGCAACTCCTTCCCTAGGCTCTACAGTCTGAAGCTCTCAGAAAAGACCTTCCCGAGAGCTCCAGAACTGGGAGTAAAAGTCATAGTATGTATGCCTGTGTTTTGTTAACTAATGTTAAAAAGAGGGTTTAAGTCTAGTAGAGAATATTGTTTGAATTGAAACTTATAGTGGTTGATTAGCAATTAAGACTTATATCTTGTTATGTTTAAGTATTGTTCAATTGTTAAAGGTTAAGCTAATTCATTTGTTCTAGTTAAACTGTGTTTTAAAATAAAATTTGTTTAAAAGCTTCTTAGTTTGCCCACGGAATCTTGCCTGAAGTGAGACATTTTATCTTCACACTAATGTCAAAATAGAAAACTGTTAGGATCTAGTCTGACTTCAGAACATACCCGGAGGTTTCTGAACTGGTATCCTAGCAGGTTTTAAAACATTTTTGAGTTCTGCTTGAATTTATTTGCCAATATTTTTTCATGCCCTCTCTTTGCTTTTCTGATTTTCTGATTATTTTCACCCTTGCACCTTTTCTCAGAGAGTCTGCAGTACTCAACTCTTGCCATGTTAATTAAGCTTTCTTTTATTTGCCCAAGCACAACCTGTGAGCTCTTTGACAACCAGATGGCTCTAGCTTTGGGAGTCCCACACATTTTCTTTGTGGGAACAAATTTAGGCTGAATTTTTATGGAGCATTGAGGCAGGTTAGAAGACAGACAGTGAGTAAAACTTGCTGCAGCAAGGGCTGGTCAGTGGGACCCTATTACTGAGAAAATTGGCTGAGAGATGTTGTCACCACTGGGGTCTTCCCAACATCAGCTGGGCTCTTATAACAGCCAAAGTCCATCTTTCAGCTGCTGACAACCTCTTGGCAGCTGTCAGGGAGACCAACAATGCTCTTAGCCCAACTTGGTCCTGTTGGTGTTCAACAAGCATAGGAATAGCTGCAGTAGATGCAGCCATGCCTATCTACCGATAGGCCCTTCCAGACTGATGGCCTGTCATTAATAGTCTTGAGGAATTTTCTTTAAGGTTTTTAAGATCCTGCCTGCAATGCTCCATATTGAGGTGCCCTCACAGTTTCATTCCTGTCTTTGCAGCATCCAATATTCTGAGTAGAGCCACCAGCCAGATATCACTTCCAGTCCTCCCATTCAGCCACTCACTTTACTGGGCCATTGGTTGTTGTTAATGGGAGAGCTCACCAGCAGAGTGTTCTCAACTGTCTGCCTCCGGGAATGGAATTCCCAGCACCTGATGATGCTGATTTATGTTAGAAACAGTTAACAGAGCAGGTGTTTATTCAGTGGGTCTTTATTCAGCAGATGCTTATTCAGCAGGGGTTTATTTGGTGGGTGTTTATTCAGCGGGTGTTTATTCAGTGGGTATTTATTCAGTGGGTATTTATTCAGTGGGTATTTATTTAGTGGATGTTTATTCAGTGGGTGTTTATTCAGCAGGTGTTTATTCAGCGGGTGTTTATTCAGCAGGTGTTTATTCAGCGGGTGTTTATTCAGCGGGTGTTTATTCAGCGGGTGTTTATTCAGCAGGTGTTTATTCAGCAGGTGTTTATTCAGCGGGTGTTTATTCAGCGGGTGTTTATTCAGCAAATGTTTATTCAGCGGGTGTTTATTCAGCGGGTGTTTATTCATTGGGTGTTTATTCAGCAAATGTTTATTCATTGGGTGTTTATTCATTGGGTGTTTATTCAGCGGGTGTTTATTCAGCAAATGTTTATTCAGTGGGTGTTTATTCAGCGGGTGTTTATTCATTGGGTGTTTATTCAGCAAATGTTTATTCATTGGGTGTTTATTCATTGGGTGTTTATTCAGCGGGTGTTTATTCAGCAAATGTTTATTCAGTGGTGTTTATTCAGCGGTGTTTATTCAGTGGTGTTTATTCAGCAAATGTTTATTCAGCGGGTGTTTATTCAGCGGGTGTTTATTCAGTGGGTGTTTATTCAGCAAATGTTTATTCAGCGGGTGTTTATTCAGCGGTGTTTATTCATGGGTGTTTATTCAGCAGGTGTTTATTCATTGGGTGTTTATTCAGCAAATGTTTATTCAGCGGGGTTTTTCAGCAGGTGTTTATTCAGGTGTTATTCAGCGGGTGTTTATTCAGTGGGTGTTTATTCAGCAGGTGTTTATTCAGCGGGTGTTTATTCAGCAATGTTTATTCAGTGGGTGTTTATTCAGCGGTGTTTATTCATTGGGTGTTTATTCAGTGGGTGTTTATTCAGCAAATGTTTATTCAGCAAATGTTTATTCATTGGGTGTTTATTCAGCAGGTGTTTATTCATTGGGTGTTTATTCAGCGGGTGTTTATTCAGCAGGTGTTTATTCAGTGGGTGTTTATTCAGCAGGTGTTTATTCAGCAAATGTTTGTTCGTGGGTGTTTATTCAGCAGGTGTTTATTCAGCGGGTGTTTATTCAGTGGGTGTTTATTCAGCGGGTGTTTATTCAGCAGGTGTTTATTCATTGGGTGTTTATTCAGCAGGTGTTTATTCATTGGGTGTTTATTCAGCAGGTGTTTATTCATTGGGTGTTTATTCAGTGGGTGTTTATTCAGCAAATGTTTATTCAGCAAATGTTTATTCAGCAAATGTTTATTCAGCAGGTGTTTATTCAGCAGGTGTTTATTCAGTGGGTGTTTATTCAGCAGGTGTTTATTCAGCAAATGTTTATTCAGTGGGTGTTTATTCAGCAGGTGTTTATTCAGCGGGTGTTTATTCAGTGGGTATTTATTTAGTGGATGTTTATTCAGTGGGTATTTATTTAGTGGATGTTTATTCAGCAAATGTTTATTCAGTGGGTATTTATTTAGTGGATGTTTATTCAGCAAATGTTTATTCAGTGGGTGTTTATTCAGCAGGTGTTTATTCAGTGGGTGTTTATTCAGTGGGTGTTTATTCAGTGGGTGTTTATTCAGCAAATGTTTATTCAGTGGGTTTTATTTAGTGGATGTTTATTCAGCAAATGTTTATTCAGTGGGTTTTATTTAGTGGATGTTTATTCAGCAAATGTTTATTCAGTGGGTATTTATTTAGTGGATGTTTATTCAGCAAATGTTTATTCAGCGGGTGTTTATTCAGCAGGTGTTTATTCAGTGGGTGTTTATTCAGCGGGTGTTTATTCAGCAAATGTTTATTCAGCGGGTGTTTATTCAGCGGGTGTTTATTCAGCAAATGATTATTCAGTGGGTGTTTATTCAGCGGGTGTTTATTCAGCGGGTGTTTATTCAGCAGGTGTTTATTCAGCGGGTGTTTATTCAGCAAATGTTTATTCAGCAGGTGTTTATTCAGCAAATGTTTATTCAGCGGGTGTTTTTCAGCGGTGTTTTTCAGCGGGTGTTTATTCAGCAAATGTTTATTCAGCGGTGTTTATTCAGCAAATGTTATTCAGGGTGTTTTTCAGCATGTTATTCAGTGGGTGTTTATCAGTGTTTATTCAGCAGGTTTATTCAGCAAATGTTTATTCAGTGGGTGTTTATTCAGCGGGTGTTTATTCAGCAAATGTTTATTCAGCGGGTGTTTATTCAGCGGGTGTTTATTCAGCAAATGTTTATTCAGCAGGTGTTTATTCAGCAGGTGTTTATTCAGCAAATGTTTATTCAGCAGCTGTTTATTCAGCAGGTGTTTATTCAGTGGGTGTTTATTCAGCAAATGTTTATTCAGTGGGTGTTTATTCAGCAGGTGTTTATTCAGCAAATGTTTATTCAGTGGGTGTTTATTCAGCAAATGTTTATTCAGTGGGTGTTTATTCAGCAAATGTTTATTCAGCAGGTGTTTATTCAGCAAATGTTTATTCAGCAGGTGTTTATTCAGCAGGTGTTTATTCAGTGGGTGTTTATTCAGCAAATGTTTATTCAGCAGCTGTTTATTCAGCAAATGTTTATTCAGCGGGTGTTTATTCAGCAAATGTTTATTCAGCAGGTGTTTATTCAGCGGGTGTTTATTCATTGGTTGTTTATTCAGCAAATGTTTATTCAGCGGGTGTTTATTCAGCAAATGTTTATTCAGCGGGTGTTTATTCAGCGGGTGTTTATTCAGTGGGTGTTTATTCAGCGGGGGTTTATTCAGCAAATGTTTATTCAGCGGGTGTTTATTCATTGGGTGTTTATTCAGCGGGTGTTTCAGTTTATTCAGCATGTTTATTCAGCGGGTGTTTATTCAGCAAATGTTTATTCAGCGGGTGTTTATTCAGCAAATGTTTATTCAGCGGGTGTTTATTCAGCGGGTGTTTATTCAGCAAATGTTTATTCAGCGGGTGTTTATTCAGCAAATGTTTATTCAGTGGTGTTATTCAGGTGTTTATTCGCATGTTTATTCAGCGGGTGTTTATTCAGCAAATGTTTATTCAGCGGGTTTTATCAGGTGTTTATTCAGGGTGTTTATTCAGCAAATGTTTATTCAGTGGGTGTTTATTCAGCAGGTGTTTATTCAGCAAATGTTTATTCAGCGGGTGTTTATTCAGCAAATGTTTATTCAGCGGGTGTTTATTCAGCGGGTGTTGGTGTTTATTCAGCAAATGTTTATTCAGCGGGTGTTTATTCAGCGGGTGTTTATTCAGCAAATGTTTATTCAGCGGGTGTTTATTCAGCAAATGTTTATTCAGCGGGTGTTTATTCAGCAAATGTTTATTCAGCAGGTGTTTATTCAGCAGGTGTTTATTCAGCAAATGTTTATTCAGCGGGTGTTTATTCAGCGGGTGTTTATTCAGTGGGTGTTTATTCAGCGGGTGTTTATTCAGCGGGTGTTTATTCAGCGGGTGTTTATTCAGCGGGTGTTTATTCAGCAAATGTTTATTCAGCGGGTGTTTATTCAGCGGGTGTTTATTCAGCAAATGTTTATTCAGCGGGTGTTTATTCAGCAAATGTTTATTCAGCAGGTGTTTATTCAGCAAATGTTTATTCAGCAGGTGTTTATTCAGCAAATGTTTATTCAGCAGGTGTTTATTCAGCAGGTGTTTATTCAGCAAATGTTTATTCAGCAAATGTTTATTCAGCAGGTGTTTATTCAGCAGGTGTTTATTCAGCAAATGTTTATTCAGCGGGTGTTTATTCAGCGGGTGTTTATTCAGCAAATGTTTATTCAGCGGGTGTTTATTCAGCAAATGTTTATTCAGCGGGTGTTTATTCAGCGGGTGTTTATTCAGCAAATGTTTATTCAGCGGGTGTTTATTCAGCAGGTGTTTATTCAGCGGATGTTTATTCAGCGGGTGTTTATTCAGCGGTGTTTATTCAGTGGGTGTTTATTCGCGGGTGTTTATTCAGCAAATGTTTATTCAGCGGTGTTATTCAGCAAATGTTATTCAGCAGGTGTTTATTCAGCGGGTGTTTATTCAGCGGGTGTTTATTCAGCAGGTGTTTATTCATTGGGTGTTTATTCAGCAGGTGTTTATTCAGCAAATGTTTATTCAGCAAATGTTTATTCAGCGGGTGTTTATTCAGCGGGTGTTTATTCAGCGGGTGTTTATTCAGCGGGTGTTTATTCAGCAAATGTTTATTCAGCGGGTGTTTATTCAGTGGGTGTTTATTCAGCAGGTGTTTATTCAGCGGGTGTTTATTCAGCAAATGTTTATTCAGCGGGTGTTTATTCAGCAAATGTTTATTCAGCGGGTGTTTATTCAGCGGATGTTTATTCAGCAAATGTTTATTCAGCGGGTGTTTATTCAGCGGGTGTTTATTCAGCAAATGTTTATTCAGCGGGTGTTTATTCAGCAAATGTTTATTCAGTGGGTGTTTATTCAGCGGGTGTTTATTCAGCAAATGTTTATTCAGCGGGTGTTTATTCAGCGGGTGTTTATTCAGCGGGTGTTTATTCAGCAAATGTTTATTCAGCGGGTGTTTATTCAGCGGGTGTTTATTCAGCAAATGTTTATTCAGTGGGTGTTTATTCAGCAAATGTTTATTCAGCAGGTGTTTATTCAGCAGGTGTTTATT